>CM037845.1:9398142-10598142 GCA_021234535.1 Stichopus chloronotus | reverse complement strand
GGCTGGGTTCATGCAGCTGAAAAAACTATTTCCGGCCATCTGGGGGGTTTGTAAAACCCAAAATTTTCTTGTGCGCTCCGCGCCAACCAATGGTGACGCTCCGCTTAGATAGTCTTCACGTGTTTGCACCCCCTCCCCTTGGAAGGTCTTTTAAGGTCTTCTCAAATGCTCCAGATTGCAGGAGATCTGCAGATTTCACAATTTTCCGGGGAAAGCATCCCCCCCCCCCACCCCCTAGCAAAAACTTTCTTGTACTCTCCGCGCCAACTGATCGTGGCGCTACGTTCGGATCTTTCAATTGCAGTAATTCCGGCAGAGGCTACGGCCTCCCCCTCCACAAATTCCTGGATACGCCACTGCATGCGTTGTTTTCTTTACGTACATTTCATCTTGTATAAACTTTATTTATGTACTTGGAAAAAAAACTAAACTAAGCTAAACTAAAAAAAAATCCACCAGTCAAATAACGCAATGTCATTCTTTCAATTTGCTGACCTATTTGGTCTGCTGGTTCAAATAAAAAACAAACGTTTAGCTCAATAATTTTAAACGTTAAACGTGGTTGACGTGGTTGCACGTTCACTTGACGAATGGCCAAAGTCTAAAAATCCCAGCCTGGCGGATCAAAGTGGGGTGTTGGGGGGGGGGGGAGTTAACCTGACCATCTTCAAAGGTGGCCAAAATATTGCTTCTCTGAATAATTAACGAATAAGCTGTATTTTTAAAAAGAAAGTCATGCAATTATACTTTTTAATTGTTTGCATCAAATCGCATTAAGTTACGTGTCACCCAGCCTAGTAAGAACGATAGTACTTGAGAAACTGCAGGCATGAGACCTCTCTATCAAGCCTGGTGACATGCAGCTTGAAACACTTTCCGGCCATCTGGACTGCTTGCAAAAGTCAAAATACAAGTTACAGGATCACCACCAACCGATGGTGACGCTCCGCTTAGACGAATGTGAGTTTTTATGTTTATCTTTAAAATATTTATATATATATAAATATATATATATATATAATATATAAATGTATATATATATATATATATATATATATATAATATATGTATATATATATATATAATATATATATATATAATATATATAAATATAAATATATATATAAAAATAAAAATATTTAAAAATATTAGATCTGCCCTGTTCTTTACGAATTGTGGTTCTTTCCGAATGACCTAGTTGTGGTAGAGAAGAATTTTTTTCAGAAAAACCTCCAGCAAAAGAAAAACAAAAACAAAAAAACAGCGTAGTTCACAGCACTTACATATAGTGCCGCATTAATTGTTAAAACACTGGAAAACAGTGGGCCTAATCCCTTTGGGTGACACATACAAGAGAACGTTCGCTTGTTGTCCATTTGTCTGGATAAATTTGGTCTTTGTATATATGTTTCAAGAGGTGGCGAGTTATTTAAGTGAGAACGTGGGCCTCACAACGGTGACTACATATTGCTTTGATTCAGGAAATCACAACAAGGCTTAACGACGGCTTATTTTCCCTGAGCAAACTTCTTTCAAAACTTAACGAATATGAAATCGCGACTGTTGAACGCCTCGTAGCCTATGATAAAAGCAATTCATGAATCTTCCACAGAAAATCCTTCTTTCTCTGGGAATTTGTCTATAAATATGCATAATGTAGAATTTTCCCTCCAATTTTTCTATGAACGAATACTGTGCCTTAGGAGAACGGTGCCTTAATATTTATTGATTGTTTAATCTTTGCTACAAGTTAAAAATCTGTTTAAAGACTATAACATTCCTTTTGACAAGGAGCTTAACGCTGTGAGAAAAAAAAACGGGTCAAATTTCAATCAGACTTTAACCCGTTCTTGCACAGTTAACAAAAAAGAATTGCCATACTGGTGTATAACGGTAACAGTGCTATATATTCGTGCGATGGCATGGCTATGATACATATACTACAGCTAGAAAACAGTCATCAGTACCTACCGTCAAAATTAAAATGATTAAAATTCACAAGAGAACATTAATGAGCAAAGTAGGTGTTCTATAATTAAATAATGATAGATGAAAATGGGAACTATTTGTCCTTTACAGTGTGTTTATGAGCATTGTAGAGTTATGAAAAACAAACATGGAATTAAACATTGCTACACTCAAATATTTTGAATTTAAAAGTCAAAAGTTTTACTTTTCAGGGAACATTTTTTTTCATTGCAGGTTCCCAAAGACCCATCGTAAATATCCAAAAGTTTAAAAAAAAAAATAGGCCGAGCGCTATTGAGATATGAAAGAGAGAGAGAGAAGCAGTAATTCTACGAAACTTTAATATTTTTCACTTGTAAATTATTCCTCATATAGTGACTCGCTGAGTGAAAGGAAAATCCCGGAGACAAATGCAACGGTAATATTATCACACATACTGATGCATAAATGCTTTTCTCCCAAATAAAAGAATAAGGAGATTTTTATCCACCGATGTATGACTGACAAGGTCTTGAGTTACGAACAGGGAAAACAAACAAACAAAAGTTTGTCTATTGATTTTTTTATTGATTATCATCAAGTATACCTATTCGGTTGGTGAAAATGGTGAAATAGGTTGAATGATTGTTCTGCTGCATACATGAGAAGTTCACATTTTGCTTTATGAATCAATGAAACGTGTTTGACAAACGTTTCTCCTAATATCGGTAAATTAACAAGAAATGAGGAGTGTGAAAATGTATCGGTATACGGTACAGTTTATTATTTGTTTGATTTTGGAGTTGATACGTCCGAAACTCTGGCTCTTTAGTTGTTCTACGTCCAGCGGTCTATAATTAGTGCAATTCAATGACATTGGGGTGCTTCATTTGATTGCTAATTGTTTCAGTGGCTTCCTATAGCAAGAGAGGATGACAAATCATGGATGTGGGCTATAGTTATCATGTTCCAATGAAACACTTGGCATGGCGAGTTAATTTATGGCAGGGCACAACGAATCTCTGCACGTAGGCCCCTCGCTCATGGTTAACGGTTTGATCTATCATAACATTTACATATTTTTATGTATATTTCTTTAGTTGACCGTTTAGTTCTTGAGCTGGAAGGGTTCGAGTTTTAGAATGGTGCATGTCCCGGTCCATTTGATAAGTCTCTCGAAAGGACTTTTAGCTTCAACCGACGGTTCAATTCAAACAATTCTTATTCGGTACTATGGAGATGAGGGAGAAAATCTCTGGTGTTCCAGTCAGAGACTGTAAACCCTTTAGATGAGTCAGGAGACGATATCTCAAATCCGAGCCCCCGGAATCTTGGTTGAGGCTGTGTAATGATAAATTGGGCCTAGTTTACCAGGATATCGTCGCACTAGGAACATAGACCGGAGACGAAATGCTATGTGGATGAACGCACTTCTAAAAAATGCCAGGTATGACAGTGGGAGAAATGGAGTCTATTCTTTGAATATTTTAACATTAGCATCCAGCCATACAGAACCTTCAACCGTGTCAGCCTTAATGACTGGATAGATTTTTTTTTTCGAGTCACTTATGTCTCAGTATATTTATCTTTTAGTCACAAAATTTGACATTTTCTGACAAACCAGGAACTTGTGTTTTAGTCCACTGTTTGAACACTCGTTAAATCTTTTCTTATCGTCATAACCGTATTCTATGTATTCTATGTAACGTTACTCCCTTCGGCCATGCAATTCTTCACAACTTCCGATCGTGTTCAGGAAAAAAAAAAAAAAAACAGTGTGTTAGTAGGCCTTGTAGCGAACCGCAGATAACACTGCAGCAATGTTGGGTCAGTTTTTCGCAGCGTCCTCGAGCTGGACATGACTCCGTCCAGTGACCTCAATTTGACCTTTTGAAAAAAATCAGGTGACCTTATCCTTTCAGTTCTGGCCAAAAACAAGAGTTCTCAGAAAATAATTAGAAATAAAGAAACAACATTTTCCCCTCCGTTTTATTTCCTTGAAAAATCGCCAAAAAAAAAATCTGTTTTACCTAATAAACGCTCTTGATTTGACCGACTAAATGACCCTGAAATTTCTCTGGATAAGACCTTTAGGCTATTACCTGTGATTCAAGTTCCTGTCCATCTCAATAACAGCTTCCTGATTTTACGAACGAAAAATGTCTTAACTTAATGTAGATATTTCCATAATCACTGAACTAAAGAGTTCTTTTTACTCATAGGAATATAAAAGTGAGCAAAAGGTAAAAAGTAAAACGTTCAGATTCGTAGCCTATTGAGGCTAACTTTCAAAGCTGTATTTCACAATTGAAGAACTTAGATTTTACTATAGCAAAATCGTTTTTGTTTGACTAATAGGCAGTGAAATGTATAATAGATTACACGTGAAATGTTTCCTGTTGGTGGAAAATTCCTTTAACCAACTTAAAGGCAAATGGCACAGACCCATCCACCCTCACACTGCAGCAGAAATATACAAATACATATGTATACGACTCATCATAACTCCCATCCAAACCGGAAGCCATTTTCGGTGTTGCCACAAATAGTGACATGTTTAAAGAGTTGCTCAAGACTAGACCACAGCGCTGTAATAAATTTGCTACCTAAAGCAAATGCCACCTGAAGAGGTTAAAATGTACTTTATCGCCATTTGCAAACATTTTTCATCCCTCCAACAAATACGACAGAGGTTTTACTATGTGTTACGTAACGTCAAACTCTGCAGCTCTCTGCTGTTGTACACGAAAGCGTGAAAATATATCACTGTATACTGACTTGAAGTTCTAGCCATTGCCAGCATTCAGTGCTGTAATACATCCCTATAAGCCCATTGACTAATCCACTAAATCCCGACGTGTTCTGATCAGACCTCGTGGTACCAATTTTTTTTTTTTTTCAGACTTTTAGGAAGGCATCGAACTTAGTTAACATCCTCAGTTTTGAGTAGAGCGGTTTGAAATTTAAAAATTGCGATCGGCAAGTTTAAATGCACATTATGTTTCGGGGATCAATTTTTGGGTCGAATCAACGTCATACATCAAAAGTCAACGTAGGTCTACGACTGCAAAATTTATCCTCGATATATATTAATGTATCAATAACATATTTTTAGACTTTTGACCTTAGAATTTTTTTTTCTGAACAGGTGCACAGTTCTGTAATTAATTTTATGCCAATTCTGCTGAATTTCTCGAATCAGTATATATGCTCAATGGTGTATACGTGGCTTATAGCCTTACCTCTATGATTGTGTGTAAGACTTTACTGGATTTTCAACCAATCATCATGTTATACATTTATAACCGTGCAATGTACATTATGTAATAGAATGACTGTTCAATGTATCACTGTGTAATGATGCTTACAAATTGTGTGCGTACGAAATTTGTGACATACGGTTAATATATTGGTCAGTTTGTTTGCATTTGCCTTTTATTTTATATTACCCAACTACTTTAGATCTTCCCTATATTTCAGTCAAAAGGAAGAAGTGATTTCGTAATATTTCCTACATTTTAGATAGAATCGGCCTATTGTCAGATGTCGTCTTCTTCGTGTAGAAAAAGAGATCACACATATTTTGGTCGAGATAGAAACGCATCGAATTATGTTACACGTGATGAAACGTCCGCTATTGCGTCAGTAGCAGTTGAGGAATCTGTTTTCCTTTTACCAAGTGTGTGTATCGAAATTATCCACTCAGTAAACAGCATGTTTAGTCAAATATAGGAGGAGTAAGGAGTAAAGACCAATGCACCATTCATGGCTAGTCCGTCATGGTTACCTAGGAGGTTTTGGGTCACAGAAAATCACTTAGGTATCATCCTTATCACCCACGGGGGTCGAAGTCCGTAATGTTGCTGTTTGCCTTTGGGTGGGATTCGGTTCGCTAAAAAGGTAAATTGACTTAAGTCTGTTTTTATGGGCTATATGACGAGCTATACGAAACTAATTCAAGTAGATCGAGATGATTGTGGTCCAGTTCGAACATTTAGGATCACCAATTTACACCATGGAATAAAGCGGTGTCACATGTTTAAAAAAAAAACGGATGTACATATTTCAATCTTTCTTACTTAACATGGCTGGCTCCTGGACGAATCTAATTTTTTATCCTATTTCGTGTTTACTTTCTACCTTCAAATGCATTCCATCCAATCACGGGATTCTTTTCACTTTTGTCATCTTAATTGTCTTGCACGTACCCACGGTGCATTCGCACAGTAAGTAAAAATCGTTTCTTTCCCTCCTTCTTGACTGACTTAAGTTAAAAAAAAATCATTGCATAGAGTTTATTTGTTAAAACAAAAAATACTGTAGGGAGTTCATTTACGAATAAGCAAGCACCTGACGTAGTAATGACGTGAAGTAATACTCGATGCATAGCAAAAGTATATAAATTTAAGTTGGATCTTTCACCTGCTTGAGAAATGACTAAAGCCAAGTGAAAGCAAAATCATCACATTAAAACAGGACAACTGTTTCAAAGTCTTGGCATCTATCCAGCCTCCATCCCTCTTACAATTACCTCAATTACTAATGTATTATGGAATTATTATCTATGGGCCTTTTCTTTTCTCCCATCTGCCCAGTTTGCACTTTGTTCAAAGCATAGCCTGATCGTGTCTGTGGCAATGGGATCAAAACACTGAGCAGAAGTTGCTCGTTAATAAAAGATGAGCCGAATATTAACAGATTTTTCTTTTTGATCCATGGTAAATCCAGAGACCTCCAGAAAATCACTGATTCCTCTTTTCACCCCCTACCCAATTTTCTTCAAATCTATTTGATATATAGTAATTGTGCGGCATCACTGTTATCTTCCAGGCTTAACTGGTAAGGTTATGTATTTGTGTAAGGACATCAGGTATCAATGATTTCGACCGCAACCTCAGAGGACCAAATAGTAATAAAATATATCAATGAAAATACTAGTATCACGAGTCAGAAATTCAAGAAAATAAATCAAACAACATGCATGTATAAACGATGCTTTTATTATTTTATTATCTCTCAAAATTAATATTCTTTCAATATGTCCCGTATTATTCCTCGTAAATTATTGGCTAAAGTATATATAAGGACATACTAAATAATCACAAAACCAGTTCGCCTCTTTCAACAAACTAAAAAATAAAAAAAATAAGAACTGTGTTGCGTCCATATAGTGGTTTCAAGACACCCAGTCTGAGTTTGTCCTCAAATTTGAATTGCCAATTGGACGTTGTCCTACGTCGGTTCCTCGATCGCAAGCTTACACAAGGGGAAAAAATCGAAATCTTCGAACTGTACGGTAAATGGGTGAAAAATAATTAAAAATGAGTTAACTTGGTAAATTCAGGGATGCGTTAAGTAACTACGCAAATGGCATTTATAATTTTATTCGATAGTCATATTTCGGGAAAAAATTACTCTGATAAGAAGCGAATAATTCACGTCAGACGAGTAGACTGAAAGCGTCTAAGAGGTCCTCAAGTTCGCAAACCTAATTTTGTTCGATCTCCCTCTTGATGGTTAAGTTTTTCTTTTTACAAACTCTGCCTTTCATTTAAACTGAGTGGTCTGCTCAACTCATGTATCATGGGAAATGATATACAAGAGCCAAGACAGGCCTAAAGGGTGATGAAAAGAGAATGTAAACGACTAAATGTATTAAAGTATTCCAGGTGTCCGCTTGGCTTAAGGAAAACTTTCCTCGTGAACCTCGGATGATAAATCTACGTCACTCAGATGTCATTTCATTATGCAAGTTATCATTTTGACATTGACTGACGTACAGTCATGCATTAAGTTATCGCTGTCTTTCTACGAACGTTATCTTCATTGTAAACGTCACTTTGCGGTGAATGTAATAATGTTCTTTGTTTACATTTACCTATATATATATATGTAATCTATTAACCAAACCACAGATTAATTTCTCACTTATTCTTTGTCTTATATATAAACATGATGAACTTTTAATATAATTGGGGCTCGCCCATATGATAGCGCATGTATTCCTTTCTTCATCATTGGTATGCAACTTGCAAGTAATACTTATTTTATGGTTCAAAACTTTAATCACAGCCATTGATGTACCATTGATGACTTTTGTGTCTCTTAAAACAGAGAAGAATGAGTCTGAATGACTCTTACTGTTTGGGTGCCAGTAAATAATTATTATTGTTTATGAATGTATTACGTTAATTAGTTATGTAAGTGATAATGACGAATATGAACAATCACTCATTCTCGGATAGTTGAATGTCCCACAGATATCCCGACACCGGTCGTGGTTTTTAACATAGAAGTAGTAGACGGATACCAGTCAAGCAAACACAATTGTGTGTCCTTGCAGCCAATATATGTAGTCTCGCAGACGTTACTCTCGCTAGAAATTACTCTTTAACGTAGGTGGGGGTTTTCAGTCACTCCATCAGCCGTGTCCTAACCTTCCCAGCATATATTGGTATGTACGGCCGTTTGACGTAGGCCTACAAAGCTTAGCACCTGCGAGCGCTAGAAATTTGTGTCGTCTAAGATCCAAGTTATTTATGAGTCTTTCTTAACGTTTAGTGATTGGCTCAAAAGAACATGAATAATCATAGCCTATATGTGAAAAAAAGTACTGGGTGCTACTGAGTGTAATTGATTACATCGGCTTTATAGCTTACATTCTGTACGTACAATCAGTCGGAATCCAATCTATAGTTCGCAGACGTTGGTATTACGAATGCAGTCAGAGCTGACGCATGACTAATTAATACATACATATCGTTGTGCAGGCTATCAGTGTTCATGCAAAATAATTTCCTCTATGGCATACAGTTTCGCACACTGATAGATGTGAGAAAACGTGATAAGGGCTTCTTTTCACCGATAACAAAACCAATGTGATGTCGAACGGACCTATTCAACTAGCCAGGCACACTTGCCACGAAGGAGTAAATAATTGTCTGGAGGTGGGTGGGGTTTTAGACGCAATCAACGTGGTCATCGAAAAATAAATATTTAAAGTACTAAATGTTTGTGGACCCTTTTCATCTCATCGCCCTATAGGGGCTAGATGAGATATTGTAGTCACTCGGCTAGTGGAACTATATATTGTACTGTGCACCCATGGGAGAATGGTTGCCATGGAAACGCTTGAAGTGGGTGAGTAGCGACACCTCAGGGGTGCCCCATGGTAGAGTGACCATGGGTACAGGAGGGTCCTGTTGGGTGGTATAAATGAAAACGTGTCCCTGCCAATGTGTGTGCGTGGGTGTGTGTGTGTGTGTGCGTCCGGACCTGTCCAAATTGTGGTTTTTCCAGAATAGTTTGAAAAGCACATGAGCGATTAAGTTGAAACTTAGTAAGGTTGTGCATGATGCCAATACGTGCAAGATGTATTAGTTGTATGGTAAATCGAGTAAAATTTGCTGATCTTTGAGAAAAAAGACTATTTTGCCCCAAAATTGCTATTTCCAGCATATCTTGAGACGTATTTGAGAATTTAATGCAAAATTTTCCAGAAACTTACCTGAGAATGAAAAAATTCAAGGTTACGGTATATCACTTTTGTAGTAAAGAGAGTAAAATTTGCTGATTTTTTAGACAAAAAAAAGCCAATTTTGCCCCCAAATTTGTATTTCCAGCATATCTTGAGAACTATTTGATCAATTACCTTACAGTTTTGTAAGTACTTACCTGAGAACACATTGTTCAACATAATATTACTGTAATGGTAAATCGAGTCAAATTTGCTGATTTTTTGGGAAAAAAAGCCAATTTTGCCCCAAAATTGCTATTTCCAGCATTTCTTGCGAACTATTAAACCAATTAACTTCAAGTTTTGTAAGTACTTAGCAAATAAATTATTACAAATTCCCATGTGCAGGCACTGTATTGAAATCAATGTGCATGTTGGCGATGAGATATGCAAATCCGTGGAATGCCCGCTGGTCTTATCTTGTGAGTGCAAATGGCGCACGAGTTTCCCTTACCAGAAAACCCCTCCAAACGAACCACCTACTAATTCAGTCTCCAACTCCTGTATTCCTATGTTACTATGTTATAGTCCTCCACATTTCTAGAACCACTAGTCGTCAGTCTTAAAGCGTATGTTTTAGTTGTATTATTTGTCTATTTGTTCATTTTTTGTTAGTACTATAAGGCTTATCGCTATTCCGTGAACCATGCATGTTGTATTTTTTTTATATTTTCTAGCTGAACAGTGCATCTAGCCAAGGCCAAAGTTAATAACATTACTTTTTCAACCTCATAAGAGTAGACGTGCTAAGACAGTTCCGTTTTTTAGTAATGTCAACAAGTTTAAATTGCGTAAATTTCTTATTTTTGTAGGAATTTTGTTGAAAGAGGGAGGGGAGTGTTCGCCAGTGGGGATGTGATTTTGCACCCTTTAGAGGAATTAATGTCTGTTTTGTTCCTTGAGAATGATTTTAGGTGACTCCGCTTTAGCCATCTGTCTACTGCCTCTTTTTCTCAAACATGACGATCTCTATACATAGTGAAAAATGTCGCGTAACATTAACAAACTTTTCGGCTTTTCCTAGCATGTAGGTAGACTCCAATTGTCCCATATGCATCTTTGAACTTTTTTTGTCTCATATAAGGTTTTTTTGTCTCATATAAGGACCGTCACGTCAGCGTTGTAATTTTAACACATCTGTTTTGTTGCGACATCTACTCGTCTCTCTATGTTTTAACCTTCCTTTCAGGTTGAAGTATAGATAACATCTTCCAACTGCACAGTAACACATGCAAACATTTACAGATTTATCTCATCTTAGAGCCATGGTTTCCATATGAGTCTTTCTTCATACTGATGATTGGCTAAAAAAGTATGAATATTCATAGCGTCACTAATGGTGCTACTGCAGGATAGTAATTGATTACGTGGGCATTAATGATTGATTTGTGATAACATACGTTCTGTACCCAGATTAAGTCGGAATCCAAGCAATAGTTCGTTCGTTAGTTGTTAGTAAAACGAACCTTGTCTGAGCATATATATCAAGTACATATCAGAAGCACTCGTCGCATAGTACCAATACTGATGACGCCACAGGGAAATTTGGGTTGGGCTAGTCCTCTCTACTTTTTGGTCTTGTAATCATCAAAAACTGCATTTAAGCTATAGATTTTCTGTGATTTTCTAGAATTGGGAAGGTTGGTGGTTATACAACAGACCCATTTTTTTTGCAGGTGCTCTGTAACATATTCATGTATTTACCACATTACCCACTGCATGTCCAACTCAACGTACCCTCTCCACTTCACCCCCATCAGGGCCATGCACCCAACGTATCTTATTTTACCACTCCCAACTTTTCGTAACCTGGCACCGTCCCTGGTTACCAAATCCGCGTTTTCCAACGTACCTATGCTTATACAAGCATCGTGATTGCGGAACTGAGCGAAAAGCTTTTCTACACATAAACGCATGTCGTAATTAAGTTAGAGATGATGAAAGACTAATCAGGGGAAGGTGGGGGGGGGGGGTTGTCAGTAGGCATTACTGAGGAATAATAGTAGTTTGAAATATTTCGAAATATTTTAATTTTGAAATATTCTGATATATTTGGTTGGTTTAAGGGGGGAAAAAAGCGTTTCTCGTGTGAATGATATACCGTGACCAATTCATTGAGTATGATGATAAATGCATGTAATTGAACTGTTATTTCGTCATATGCAAAGTTACCCACGCAGTTTGGCCGCATTAACGAAGGTGCAATCGTCTCGTATGTCAGTGAGGTTATCGCATTTCTGTTATGGACATTATCCTGTAAGCGTTTCTGTTTACATTCAAACGGTACATTGTTGAACAATCAAAGTACATGTTACACTGTCACGTCGTTCCTTGTCCGGCTTATAAAGAAACATGACCTTTGAATTTAATCACTGCCACTCAAGAGTGGCCACGCCTTTCCTTATACCTGTGTTTTTGAGTGCTATATGCAACCTGTATCTTGTACTATCAAACGTATTGTTCTCATTGAAATTGCAAATTGTTGCTTATGTTTTGTAGTTTCTTACATTTGTAACTTGTTTCTCTGTTTCTCAGAGAGGGTTCAGAGGGGAGGGTTGAGAAGAGGAGGGGCCACGATCAAGTTGTCCTTCAAATTATTGTCCTTTACTTTCTGAGATTATAGTTCTTCTTCTAGCTGTTTGTTTGAGCTTTTTTGTCTACTCAAAGGGTACACCGTTTAATCAAGTATACCTTAAATGATTACTACACAGTGAACAATGTAGCGAATCACAAAAGTTGAGCACATTTTAATACAAATTCAGTTCGCATACAATTCCTTTGGGAGTGTCATGTATATGTGTGCGAGTGTGACTGGTAGATGGGTGGGTAGATGAATCACACGAAGTGACCACCAGCTGCTACGGTTCTCCTATTTTCCCCAAATTTCAAATCAAATTGCCTATTTTGCAATGCAATATAGGAGGACTATGCTAGAGGGATCACTGGAAAAAAGCGTCCCACGCCGCCCCCCCCCCCCCTTCATTACCAAAATTCAGACAGGTTTTTTTTTTCTGATGGTCGATGCTCAAGTTTTAATATTGAATAACGGTGCAAGTGATTGATAAAATTCGTTGGCTTGTTTGTTTGTTCGCTTGTCTATTTCAATTGTCATACAAGACATTCAAAATTTTGCATAGACAAATAAAAATCGAGACAAAAGAAAAAGAAACCAGATAACGCTAGTAAGCTTTTCTTGTCTGGTTCTTAAAGTAGAACTTAAGAACAAGAAGAAAACACAAGGTAGTGATTGTTACCCCCTCTTAACGCAACTGTGTTAATATGGATCATGTAAATGTTCATCTAGAACTTGTCAGTGACTGAAATATAGTCAATAATATACGATAAATATATGATAAAATGATTGCCGTAAAATATTTCTTAAATAAATTAACACTGGCTGCATTCTAATTTTGTGGTCAAGGGAATTACAGAGAGATATTCCATCAATTCTTAGATGTTGATGAGCAAACATTGTTCTTGTGTAAGGATGAATAAGATTATGTCTTTCAAACATAAAACAATCAGACAATTGTGATGTTGTTTGGTAGCCCCCCCCCCAAAGAAAAGAGTTGAAATCTTGAGGGAGTTGGCCAGTACTGTGACTGTACCCCCCAAGAAAAAAAAAACCCTGTTAATTGTACCCTTAATATCACCTTCGACAGTAATCAGTAATTTTGTTGAAGCCATCCTCTTTGAACGAAAAGTTTCATGAAATGAAAATAAAAGAGGAACCGGAGTATACTATTTAGACTGATCTCCAAATATCTTCTTCTCTGTTTTTGTTCAATTCCTTTCCTAGTTTAATTTTTTCATATCTGCTCTTTATTCGCAGATTGCAGCAGAAGTAATCCTACACAGTGCTTTTTAGACGGTGACACGTATAACAATGACGTGTCATGTTCTATTGTGCGGCATGTAGACACCGACGAACCATGCTACGGTCTGTGGTCTCGTCTCGAAGATTGCAAATGTAGAGGAAGTAATGAAAGAATATCTTCGTCTGGTGAAACCTATTGGTGCAACAAAGATGGTAATTGGACTGAGAGCCTTAAAGATCTCGTCTGCTACAGTAAGTTACTTTCATCACTGACGATGTTTCTTAAAATCAATCACGAATTAAAGATAAGAAAAATGAACAATGTGATGTTTTGGTCTTGCATGTGGCAGTACATCTATACCTGTTATTCTTAAGTTAAGTCGATAGGTTTGACATCACGAGAATGATATGATCTTTACATAGCAGATCGATATTACTTTCTTGTTTGTACAAAATTTATTTCAGTCTCTGTGAAAACATTTACCCAAAATGATAGTTGATGTTATAACCGACTTATGATGTGTTAAAGTGGATCATTGGGTTTGTTCATAAAAGCTATGATGCACCGCATTATCAAAATCTTTTGAGTATTACTCACATATTGATGGTAACTCGTCAACCTAAGAGATTCTGAAAATCTGACACCCAACTGTAGCAACAATGATACAGTTGTTGGTACAAAATCACTTAATTGAAAATTTGTGAGCAGAAACTCCTTTGTAAAATATAATGTAAAAACCATGTATAGGAGACCCACGTTAAACATTTACTACAATTTCTCATACTAAGTAGAAATTATAGGAATAGAAAATGACTAATGAGGCTAATTAGAAGTCAATGGCTTCCTTCAAACTTGTCGTAATGTAAAAAATATCAACACAATGAACCCGACCATTTAAATCGTGTAGGGTTTACGACCAGACCAAAACTTAAAAAAAAATAATTAAAAATACTCCAGAAAATACGGTGGTTAAAATAGCAACCACTCACTGTCCATGATTGTCCCTGTGACGGTTTATTTTGGAACGTTTTATAGGATATCCCTGGTTAACAGTTCGACTGCAGATTACTGCGACAGCTCAACTGGAATGGGTGCGATGCGGAAGGGGCGTGGTATTATATAGAGGTGTGTAAGGTGTGCATGGCGTCTGTTATGGTACACCAAAGGGGGAAAAAAAAAACGGTAGCGGGTGATTTTAAGTGGCTTGGTATTAAGTGGTAGCGGTGTGAAATATAGTAGTAACGATGTGGAATGAAACAGTAGCCATGTAAAACGAAGTAGTAGTGATGTAAAATGAAGAAGCTGGGATGTAACATGTACTAGTAGTGGCGTGATTTTAATTGGCGCTCTTCCAAAATTTTAGAGGCGTGGTCTGAATTTGAAATAAGTTTATCAGCATATTTACAGCCTGCATGTTTATCTTCTGTCTAACTTTATGACACCTTATGGGTGCCTGGGATAATTGGTCTAACGTATAGACCTAATGCCACTAGGCCTACGTTAAGTAAGACCAGTCAAACTTAAAGCTCAGTCTGTTGTACGTAGTAATTTGACGGATCACTCTCTCGTTGAAAAGCAGTGAATGTTAATGTGGGTAAAGGAGTTTTATATTATCGGCGCTACAGTATAGACATATGGGGGAATTCTGAGTAAAGAAGTCCCACAAATGGTCGTTTCATACAATAATAGCCTGAGAAAAACGTTTTCATTTACACAGAATTATTTACCTAAATTATGTAAAATAAAGACTCCATAAATTTTATGTAAAATTAATGTAAGCAGTATTTGTAAATTTTACATAATTTTGGTAAATTTTTTTACTACATTTTAGTAAAATTGTAATACCATAATGTAAGACTTACATTAACTGTGTGTAAAATTTTACCAAAAAGTTATGGAGTTCATATTTTACTTTACGTTTTTGTGAGTGTAGATGTAATGTAGACACAGGTCCTACCAACTTTGGCCTGTAAGGGTTTAACCTAAAGTTACTACAAATGAAATAGCTCTAGGCCTTTAGTAGGCTAAGTTTTAATTTTCTTTTTCATGTTACCAGTAAGTATATGTCAACGTTCCTTGCTCAGGACACGCTCAACAACATATCGCAGAGCGCGTTGATTGAATCACGCTACAAACGTGGCTACCGTTGTAAATCACGCCGCTACTATTTCACATCACCCGTTACGATTTAAAATCAAACTACTTCGTTTTACAACGCTACTATTTCATTTTACATGGCTACTACTTCATTTTACATGACTACTTCTTAATACCACGCCGCTACTACCTACAACCACGCAGCTACCAATTTATTTTTCCCTTTGGGTGTTCCATAGTATGTAGTCTCCCTGGTGGGTAGTGACCGGGTACAGGGCAAGGTAGTGTAACAGGCATAGTAGTTGGAAGATTTCGCCGCAAGTAGTGAAGTGTTCGCCTCTGTCGAAGAAAAGCCCTAAAGACCGATTTTTTCCCCGAATATGTTGAAAAAACGTTGGGTTTTTCTGTCATTTGGACGTGAAAGCAGGTAGGTTGAAGTGTATGTAATGTGAAAATTGAGGCAATTGAGGCAATTTGTCGATGTTATGGCCTTTTACATCTGTTCAGATTGGCGGAAAACACATCTAAACCTTTGTTGACCTCTAACGTAAATTCTTACTTACATAAGGTACGGAAAATCGAAAGTTCCATGAAAGTTCAAAACGTCAGATTTCCATAGAGTGATAGGTCATATGTGGCGAAAACTTGTACAAGGCTTTGGAGCCCAGATAACATTTACGGTTTAGTGTGTAAGTCAATTGGGCAATTAATAGGGGTATTCTATACTTTAAAGATGCTGGCGCTACACGGATATAAACAATAAGTGACAAAGTGACAAAATAAAAACCGGTCTAGCTTATGAAGCCATATCCCAAACACAAATTTACCACGAAATCTCGTTCCCCTCCCCACATGATTCTTTCAACCCAACGAAACTCAATTGAAGAGCAAACCACTTATGAATAAAGAAATATTGAACGAAAGAACTGGCTCTTTAAAATGAGAAGGGTGCCTAAGCACTGTCCATGACGTCATGGACAGTACAGTCCATGAAGTTGTGTGTGACAGCATACAACAGGCGTTAAGAGTGCATGGGAAACTGCTCTCAGTGTCGAGCGTGTGTATATCGGCATTTTATAGAGTATCGTAACTGTTTGAAATAGATACATTCAAGTCTGTCTAGTTAGCATAAGTGCGACACTTTTTTGCAAAACTTACTGTTGTTTTGAAGGACCTAAATATGGAAACGACTGTTGTACGAATTTATCTTGTTAAACGATTTGAAAAGATTTGTGATTCATAAGACAGTGTAATACTATGTGATACTGATATATTAATACCTTATGACTCTCCCTGACGCACAGTCTTCAATTGACAAGGCAATGTATGCCAACCCTTGCACAGGGTGGTCTCCCGATTTCAAAAGTCAATGAATGAAGAAAAAAAAATAAACAAATATCCAAACTTCAAATCCTAAAAGAAATAATTAAAGGAAACAAATAATGACATTGAATGCCTGAGGGCCATCTATCGAAGAGTGTTTCAAACGTTTACATGTAGAGATAAGACCACGTTCATTAATCGAGCATAGCTGAATGGTATTGTAGGCTCACCTTCTTCAGGTGAATCAATATATGATCAACAAACATAATTTAATTACCTTCAAGAATGTGTCCTGACTCATGCGTTTGTTTTTCTCCTTATTTGTCCCAGACTGTACACATTTATGGTCAGGGGTGTGACTGAGTAAAATATAAGTTTCAATTTGCAACATTAAACAATTACTTTACCAATAATGACCACAATATTACAACGACACCTATGTTGTGAAAGTGAAAAAAAGGTCGCTCATCTGCTTTCTTTGCTGCCCATAAACAACCATTAACTCCACTCAGCCTTGCTACAGAAATTGCAAGAAATTGTACATACAACAATTGTTGTAAGATGCCATACCCATGCTGTTGTAGCGGTATGACATAGATCCGTATAACCCAACCAAGCCAAGTATATAACGGAATGCTAAAACCAAAATAACAAGAATCACACCAAACAACAATTCAAGCTCGTGGAACGTAGTTGCAACTCCGAGTTTCCTGCTATGAGCGATCATCAGACATAGATACAACAATATAGAGTGCTGCAAGTAACTTCCTTAAAATAAGGCGTTTGTTTTACAAAGGTCATTTCTTTGAAATCAATATTTGTGACTAACTGACAGTATGATATGTTATTTAAAATAGACCGGGCCGGTACTCGTCTTATCAAGACATAAATTTCAGACAGACAGAAATTTAAGTATTTGTTGCTCAAACATACTTGTTCACCCAAGCGTTTTATAATTCACAGATCCATAGTCTGCAACTTAAAGGGGGAAATCCAGGGTTTATTTTCACAATTTGTTTGACTACAATTCCTCACCGGTATCGTACAATGACTTATAACTGACAGATATGATCAAGATTATCCCAAAACATGTTGACAATTTCGAGAAACGAGTCAAATTCGGTATAATCGTCTACAGGAGGCTGTCTTGTCTTGTACATGAACGTTTATTTTTTGTACCCGACAAATATTACGAGTTCTCATTCAACAGTAATTAACGCAATAATTACCGTTTCCTCTACCTTCAAACACCTCCCCAATGTCTCTATATTTCGGTGAACAATCAGTTAAAAAGAAAAATCAACTGCAGGTGAATTTTGTCAGTCAATCCATGATTTCCCCTTTAACTTATGCATAATGTTTGGAAGAGTTGAAGCATCTGCAGATATTTGTCAGACTGACCGGCTTAACAATGATTAAACCTATTTTGTTAGTATTCCGTGTTGGTGCATATGCAACACTCTATTTCCCTATATTTTTTAAGTCAACAAGTGCTATTTGGAAATAATTGTTGATATTTTACCAAAAAAATTAACTCATCAATCGAACAGTGCAAAATTTTGCATCTTTGCAGAGTCGAGATAAATTGGCAATTTGACATTACGCAAATAATTGGTGACATCGCAACTTGTGTGAATTTAAAAATTTAACAAAAGTTTGATTCAATACCAGCTTTGGGATTTTGATGATGTTAATGTTACGTTGTTACGAACACTAACAAACACTTTAACGCATTTTGACATTTGCCTGCGAAGCAGTAAATTATTAGCTTATTTCTTGGTGATTTTGTAGCACTTACACGTTTCCGCAGTTAATCTCTTAACAAACACCCTTTCCAGAGATCCATTATCAAAAATTAAAAACAGAAAAAAAATAATATATAGTAATCAAAATGTCCCTTGCAAGATATTTGCAACATCCACAATTTTTTCGTAAATATTTTGAATTGACTTTGCAAATTGACTTACAGGTCTGTGAGTGTTCTCTTTTTTTTGTATTATTCTCTACAGAACCATGCTATACTGATGCTGGGTATAACGTGATTTCTATAAATTCTAATGGAGTAGAAACAAACATTATACAAGACAGCGATTACGTGCGATACTCCTGCCCGGAAAATTACACCGCCGTCGGTACATACCAGGTGGCATGTTACAACGGCGTCTGGGAAGATCACGATAGATATGAATGCAATGGTAAGGACAACGCGAGAATAAGTTTATGATTTAAACTTCACTATTGATTCATTGGAAAACTACTTCCTGTGTGCTGTGTGTGCATTAAGAAAACATACACTAGTCAGGATGGTGTCTCTACTGACTAATTTGACTGTTTCGGGTATAAATTATGCGGTTGATTAGCCGCTGGTCACAAACTAGTCAGTAGATGAGTTCCAGTGTGGTTCAGACTAATGAACTGACTTCGTTTAATGTCACTGACTAATCCACAGACTAATTATAACATAGTCAGTCAAATTTGTAAGCAGAGGCACCATCCTGTCTACTACTTTATGCTCTCTACGATTAACTCGGTATACGGTGGGGGTTTTAATTGCCCAACATCTCGCAAAACTCTGCGAACAAAAACCTGCTAAAACTGTAAATTGCTCTTTCAACGAACTACTAATTTTAAGCAATACTACAAATCTCAGCCAACAGATACATTTCTAAACGTATTAAGTAATCTACGTTCAAACAAAGAAAACCAGTTTGGTTTGTATTAATTGCCTGACGAGGTTCAGTCAAAAACCATGGCAGGTCAATTACGTCATCGGAAAGAGTCCTCCCTGGTGTTAGCAGGGATCTGCCACCGTGCCACCGTGAATGGTACCACTGTTGGTAAAAGGGGTGGGGCAGCAACAGGGGTAACGAATTCTTTGTACTTATCACAATAGTCATCACACCTTTCCTTCTCATTTACAAAATGATATTTACCCACGGGCATGACAAGTTATATCCCTTGCCATTAGATGAGCTCCAGAAAGCCTAGTCATTTGATGTCTATTAAATGACATTGTTGATGTTTGCTACCTGAGTGGGGATAGAATCACTGTCAGGACAAGAAAATGACAAAAGTCAGGCTGCCACACTTAGACTAAGGGAAAGTGTGGTACGAAAGAGGGGATCTTTTACGTGATCTCATGAACATGCTTTCACAGGTGCATGTGGCAAATGTCAATAAGTTTGTAAACGAAAACTCTATTGGGGAAACCTCCTCCTCCCCAGTCTGTCCACACCTCCCATGCATGGACGCCTTGACTGTTCCTGAATGCGTTACACGTTTTAATTGGTAGGCCTATTTGAGTAGACTCCGTTATTATTGAAGATTTATATAAGTGAATGGGACAACAAACGGTCATGCGGCTTCCGATTTTAGAAGTTAAATAAACCCATATTTCTGTCAAGTTTTAAGTCTAGGAGAAACTTTTTTTTTGCAGAAGTTACACTTAAAAATAGTTGTAATGTTTTTTTCTCACAGCGAACTGCAGTCTATGTGATATTTCATTAGTGAAATAAAGCGTGAACGCAATACTCATTTTATGTGGTGCAAAATGTCCCTGGTGCAATATAATGTTCAACTGTGATGTTGGTGTCCTATTGGATATCCAGCTATCGAGAAAAACTGTATACATCGGTACAAAATAGAAATGACTACCATGTACCTGATTCTGAAGATGGCGATATCCAACTCAACAGAACACGCCTTAGATAATTATTCCCATGCACTCTCCTCAACCACATTCCCTGACATATCATTAAAAGGAATTCTCCATCATCGCTATTCATGTCTCTTAAAAAGATAGAAACATTTTTGTATGCAAGCCATCTTTCTCATTTTCTGGAAAAAGGCTAGCTAAAAAAAAAAATCAGAAAATGAATTATTTTAGTAAACATATGAGGAGGGGGAAATCAGTCGGATTTGACCGTTACGTAGTCGTCAGACTTATACTCAATTAAGAGTGGATTAAGAGTGGTTCTTGGATGGGGGGAGGTAAAGGTTACGTAATATCTAATTGACTGGAAACCAATTACCCCTGAAGTCAGTGGCTACGAACTAAGCTATTCTGACATGATGCCAAACACATGTCATACATGCGTCATAAGACGTTTCCACTGTTGAGTTTTCCTCTTAGTGTGTATTTCTCAATAACAATGAAAGCAATGTTAATGGAATCACTAAAAAAATTACATCGGAAAGTTTGTCTGTAAGTTAATACGTGCACATTCTATAACGTGTACATTATTTTAAAACTACAACGAACAGTCATATTTAAACCATTGATTTCCAACTGAGAGATAGAAATTTGAACGTGGTTGAAAGAAACTCCACCTGTTTACTTATCCTGATAAGAAGCAGTCATGAACGGCTGAAAATTGGCATCGGCTTTCAGGTATTTCTTACCCTTTAGTCAAGGTGCATTGCACTCGTTGTACTCTTTGTTTGTCGTTGACTGGAGCATCTTGATCGTAATTGTTTGTTTTCATATGTCAAAGTGCAATACAGAAACAAAGCATGGTGAATAGAATTGTTTTCTTCGACGTTGGTATACATGTAGGGCACATTTCTACATCTCTACATTTTGTACTTTAAATTATCCAGATTGATTTCTAAATGTGTATGTACTTCCAGCTGATTGTACCCTACCTAGTGGCTACGTGTTCAGTGATGAGACCATCGTACCGATCAAAGATGGAACCTCCATTTCAATTCGATGTGAGGACGGAGGGACAGATACTCTACTTGTAGAATGTGATAATGGGACACTTGATGTGCCATCCTGTGAGACAAGGACAGGTAAGGCTTTGCAAGTCTCACTTACCTAATTTCAATAATAATTTCAATTACCACCGAAGTTAGAACGGCTGATTCTCAGTCTACAACAGTAACATCTCCATTACATTCAACAATTGCTATGACTTTCGACGTCGCTACTTCGGTATCTTTATCTGCCGTCGTAACTACGTCTTTAAACTCCGGCATAAACGTCGGATCACTTCTCCATCTCAGGAGGTTAATGATGTCTTTATCCTTAAGTTGTAGTTTAACAAACTTGAATTTTGCCTAAAATTCATATTACTTGGAAACTTTCAAAATTTATCACATCATTCTCTGATGCTTATGCTGTGAGAAATCCCTGTCAGGGATCAACTTTTTACATAGGCAAAGATATTTTGTTCCATCCATTTTCCCCAAAAAACTACGACTATTATAACAACTGAAATAACAACACGGAAGGAATCCACTTTCTCCAAAGTGATAACTGGTGACAAAGATTGTAACGGACTCCAGATAATGCATATTGTCACGAGTCAGTAGGACTTTTAGCCTCACCACGGCCATTACATATAAGCTACCAATCTCGTTCGCTCGGTTTGTTTTGTAGACTGTTACAGCGTCTACTGATGAAACGAACTGATGTAATCCAAGTGCTTGACCCTAGGCGTATGTTACTATATTGTACAATTACGAGGGCAGGATCGAATATATACATCGATTTTCTTGAAAGTAGGATTAATTAACAAATGCGAAGAACTTTATTGAAAATTGTTGACATCAGTTTTAACATGTATTCACTTTGAAATGAATTACCTTGTATTAAAGGTAATATTTTTTCTACTTTGATTGTCTCTACTAGAGACAATTACCACTGTAGTTTTCACAACGTACGAAGAGTCTACTTCAAACCCAACAGTTTCATTGACAACACCAGAGGAAAGTACCTTTTTTGTGAGCACGCAAAAAGAAGCAATAGAAGCACCTACTCTAGTTTTTACAACTAACGAAGTGTCTTCTTTGAGCCCTACAACAATATTTACAACACGAGAGGAAAGTACCGTTCCTCAGAGCACAACCCAGGAAATCACAGAAACACCTCCTACGATTATCTTTACAGCGGAAGAAGAGACTACCCTCAGTCCAACAACTGTATTCACAACACCAGAAGAAAGTACATTTTTTCATACCACAAAGCGGGAAGTCACCGAAACAATCACTTCGGTAATCTTTACAACAGAGGAAGAGTCTACTCCTAACCCAACAAATGTATTCACAACACCAGGGGAAAGTACTTCTCTTCAGACTACAACTCAGGAAAACACCAAGACATCTACTACGGTAGAAGTTACAACAACTGACGAGAAGTCTTCTCCAGGTTCATCCACATCAGAAGAAAGTACCGAAATAAGCACAGAAGAAAGTACAACAACACCAGAAGAAAGTACATTTCCTACGACCACAACCAAAGAAACTACCGAAATACCTACCACGGTAATCTTTACAACAGAGGAAGAGTCTACTCCTAACCCAACAAATGTATTCACAACACTAGGTGAAAGTACCTCTCTTCAGACTACAACTCAGGAAAACTCCAAAACATCTACCACAATAGAAGTAACAACAATTGACGAGAAGTCTCTTCCAGGTTCCTCTACATCAGAAGAAAGTACCGAAGTAACCACAAAAGAAAGTACAACAACACCAGAAGAAAGTACATTTCCTACGACCACAAGCCAAGGAAACTACCGAAATACCTACCACGGTAATCTTTACAACAGAGGAAGAGTCTACTCCTAACCCAACAAATGTATTCACAACACTAGGGGAAAGTACCTCTCTTCAGACTACAACTCAGGAAAACTCCAAAACATCTACCACAATAGAAGTAACAACAACTGACGAGAAGTCTTCTCCAGGTTCATCCACATCAGAAGAAAGTACCGAAGTAACCACAAAAGAAAGTACAACAACATCAGATGAAAGTACATTTCCTACGACCACAACCAAAGAAACTACCGAAATACCTACCACGGTAATCTTTACAACAGAGGAAGAGTCTACTCCTAACCCAACAAATGTATTCACAACACCAGGGGAAAGTACTCTTCTTCAGACCGCAACTCAGGAAACCACCGAAACATCTACCACAATAGAAGTAACAACAATTGACGAGAAGTCTACTGCAAGTCCTACAACATCAGAAGAAAGTACCGAAATAAGCACAGAAGAAAGTACAACAACGCCAGAAGAAAGTACATTTTTCACGACCACAACCAAAGAAACTACCGAAATACCTACCATGGTAATCTTTACAACAGAGGAAGAGTCTACTCCTAACCCAACAAATGTATTCACAACACCAGGGGAAAGTACTTCTCTTCAGACTACAACTCAGGAAAACACCAAGACATCTACTACGGTAGAAGTTACAACAACTGACGAGAAGTCTTCTCCAGGTTCATCCACATCAGAAGAAAGTACCGAAGTAACCACAAAAGAAAGTACAACAACATCAGATGAAAGTACATTTCCTACGACCACAACCAAAGAAACTACCGAAATACCTACCACGGTAATCTTTACAACAGAGGAAGAGTCTACTCCTAACCCAACAAATGTATTCACAACACCAGGGGAAAGTACTTCTCTTCAGACCGCAACTCAGGAAACCACCGAAACATCTACCACAATAGAAGTAACAACAATTGACGAGAAGTCTACTGCAAGTCCTACAACATCAGACGAAAGTACCGAAATAAGCACAGAAGAAAGTACAACAACGCCAGAAGAAAGTACATTTCCTACTACCACAACCAAAGAAACTACCGAAGTAGCTACCACGGTAATCTTTACAACAGAGGAAGAGTCTACTCCTAACCCAACAAATGTAATCACAACACTAGGGGAAAGTACCTCTCTTCAGACTACAACTCAGGAAAACTCCAAAACATCTACCACAATAGAAGTTACAACAACTGACGAGAAGTCTTCTCCAGGTTCATCCACATCAGAAGAAAGTACCGAAGTATCTACAAAAGAAAGTACAACAACACCAGATGAAAGTACATTTCCTACGACCACAAGCCAGGAAACTACCGAAATACTTACCACGGTAACATTTACAACAGACGAAGATTCTAGTCCAAATTTAACAACTGAAGTTACAACACCAGAAGAGGTTACAATTATTCAGACCACAACCCAAGAAAGTACAAAATCACCTACTACAGTTGTCCTTTACACTGGTGAAGAATTGACAACACATAGAGCAATTTCTCTTACCACAGGTAGGCCTACGTAATTAAGTATCACGTAAATCAAGGTAGTTAAAATGGAAAATAAATTTTTTGGAAATTTCCTACCTAAAGGATAGGGCTTTAATTGAACATCCATTTAAAATTAAATATTTGGTATTGGCAATTAAGCTTAAATGAATATCTGTATTGGAACCAGGCATTAATTTAGTCTTTTCAACGTAGGCAAGCGTTTTTATTGTTTTTGTTTCACTTCATCAACGTTGTAAGAAGAAAGTACACTTGTTGACGTTTCACATTACCTAGGAATCCACAGAACCAACTATCCAGCTAACACAAAACGTTCTTACAACGTTTCCGAACGTTTTGCGAACACCAATTTCTTTAGTCATGGGAACTTATTTCTATTCTTCTTCACATTCATTCACGACATTCATTGACAACACATATGCACAACACATTCAACACATTCACGACATCATTGACAACACCTGGAAAATCTACATTACTTGAGATTGCAATCAAAGAAATCGTCATCTCTTCTACGAATGAAGTGCTAATTAATACCTTACAACACGTTTGACAGGACGTTCGAAGGCTCTACGGACTCTGTTGCTAAGAAATCTAAGAAAGTAACTACTAATGTGTGGTTAAAAAGAATGTGTATCATATAATTTGGTTTGCCAGGGTCTCTAATTTGCGCTCACTTTTGCTTTTTTTCTTTAACAGAAACTGAAGAATCTTCAACACCGGAAGAAACTACATCTTTTGAAACTGTAACAAAGGACTTCACGGAGACGCAATCACTCTCTACCCAATCTTCACTTCAGTCTTCAGTTGTTTATTCCACAGACATTCAAACTGCTAAAACTACAATCTTTAGCACTGACGAAGTTACTACCAGTGAAGTAACTCCATCCATTACCAATCCTGACATTACCAAAGGTTCGTCTTTATTTCGTTCTTCTTCTTCGTTCTTACACGAAGACAACACTTTTCGAAGGTTACTGATTCAGAATTCACGAAACGTAATTTTTCAGTTATTAAATAAATTTAGGCACTAATTTCAGGCGATCGGGCTGCGGTCTTTATTCATACATGGCTGTACCACTCACGTAAGCAAATTGTTGTTGCACAATTGATTTAAACTTGGGTGTAACAAATAGGAAGTGCCAGTTACGATACAAAGAATTCATTTTAGATCAAACAACGTCTGTGACATCAGCCTCAGCAACAAATTTTTTCCAAAGTAGAGGAGGAAATAACAAAAATAAATTATTAGGTATCTACTAATTTAGAGAGATTAATAACCTATCAACATCAGATTCAACAGCCTTTTCAACAATTTCTTGCTTGGTCAACTGACAAAAATTTCTTCCCAGTCAGGTTCCTCCAACTGAAGTAAGTTCTACAGTATCTACCACATCGGCAACAGCTTTGCAACTTTAAGGATCGTTAATCACGCAAAAGTAACTTTTTGGATTCGCTTACCTTTCAAAAACAGTAAATGTGGAAAAGAGTGGAAAAGTTTCATTACCTGATTGTTCTTCAAGTAGAATTTATTAATTCCTTTTTCTCTTTCACTAGAGTAAGAAATAATAGAAGAAACATATTGTAATTATTTTAGATCAAACATAATAAACCATATCATCAACTGAGAAAATTATTGTTACAACAGACGAATCGACGACAGGAGACGTCAATACAGTCAAACCAACCTTTCAAACTACAAATCAAGAAATTTCTACAAATGTACCGACAACTGAAGAGCTCATGTCTACGTCAGGATCATCAACACATGACTACTCAGTTTTTTATTCAACGAACATTGGAACAGATAAAACTACAATCATTAATACTAACGAAGTTACTACCGATGAAGTATCTACATCCAATGCTACTCCTGACATCACCAAAGGTTCGACTTTGTCTTGTGACTATTTTTCTCTTTATCTTTTTATTCTTACAAAACAACAACCCTCTTCGAAGTGTGGTAAATTAGCTGTTTTCAAACGCAGTTTCGTCCCTTGATGTTTGAATCATGTTTATCTGTAAAATGTTATTAATCGATTGGGATTCAACAATGGATGTAAATAAAACTAAACTTTTTCAGTATTATTTGATATACCACTATATCTTGCCCGTAAGACGAGTTTTAGTACAACAAATTTCAAAGAGAGTGGAACCAAATAGCAAGTACCAGTACTATCAATAAACTTTAGATCGAATGATTGTTTTAGAGCGGTTGGAAAAACATCTCTTTTAACAACGAGTGAAGAAACGACGTCAGTAGTAAGTCTCTCGGGATATATTCTTAATATCAGATTCAACACTATATATCATAACCTCTTCGAAATATAGTCAAGATAGTTCAAGAAATTATTTCTTCGATCAGTCCTTCCAGTGACATAACGTCGTTATTGACTATCACATTAACAACGACAGGTTTGTGCAACTTTTGTTCCTCTTTGGTGTCTTCATATATGTAGTTATTGCATAAGAAGATTGTCTCCACCTCTGTTGAATTGTTTCCCTGTGGAAAACGATCTTCAATAAATAGAGAAAATCATCCTTAGGAAAGTTTCATTTACTCCTGTTTTATTCAAGTAGGAATTTCGACGATTATGTTTATGCTTCACCAGAAGGAAAGAAAGTTTAAAATCATTTTAATCATTTTAGATCAAACATCATATACCACATCCTCAACCGAGACAAAAATTGTTATAACAGAGGACTCGACGACAATAGACGTCAATACAGTCAAGCCAACATTTCCAAGTACAAATCAAGAAATTTCCACAAACATACCAACAACTGAAGAGTTCACTTCTATGTCAGGATCATTAACACTTGACTACTCAGTTATTTATTCAACAGACATGAGAACAGATAAAACTACAATCGTTAGTACTACCGAAGTCACTACCGATTATCTAACTCCGTCGAAAACTACTCCAGGCATCACCAAAGGTTTGTGTCGATATTTCAACCATTGATTCTTAATTCTTTATTATGACATTTCAACAACTAACTCCTCGAAGTTTTCCAAGTGAGCTGATATAGAACTTAATTTCATTTTCATATATTTGGACGATCTTTACCTATAAGGCTACGAATACAAACTGAAGCAACAATGTTTATAAACTACACTGATTTTTTTTATTGCTTTAATTTGTATACGAGTATAACTTTTAGGTAAGGCAAATTTTTACTACAATTAATTTTGAGATAGAGTGAAACCAAACAGTAAGTACTAATATTATCAATATATTTTACATTAAACAACATTTCTTACGTCGATAGGATCATCATCACTTTTTACAATTGAAGAAGGACCATCAGACATAAGTCCTTTGATATCTTCCAACGAATCTCCAAATTCCTCCACACATTATATTCAACATTAGGTATTATAACGTCTTTGAAATCTACTCCAGATATTTCAACTGCAGAAAGTACTTCTTCGATAAGTCCTTCCAGTGACGTAACTTCTTTCGTACCTACAACATCAACAACGACAGGTTTGTACAAGTTTTCTTCCTCTTTCGTATCTTAATATATGTAGTTATCTCATGAAAAGATTTTCTCTACCTCTGTTGATTTCTTTTCCTTTCGAAAACGATCTTCAATAAATACTGAAGAATCATGCTTGGGGAAGTTTCATTCATTGATGATATACTTCAAGTAAGTATGTTTGACGATTCTTTTTCTGTTTCTGAGGAGAAAAGTAAGTGAAAAATCATTTTAATCATTTTAGATCAAACATCATATACCACATCCTCAACCAAGACAAAAATTGTTACAACAAAGGACTCGACGACAATAGACGTCAATACAGTCAAGCCAACATTTCCAAGTACAAATCAAGAAATTTCCACAAACATACCAACAACTGAAGAGTTCACGTCTATGTCAGGATCATCAACACTTGACTACTCAGTTATATTTTCAACGAACATCGGAACAGAGAAACGTACAATCACTGGAACTACCGAAGTTACTATCGATGACTTAACTCCGTCGAAAACTACTCCTGACATCACCAAAGGTTTGTTTCGATATTTCAATCATTGATTCTTAATTCTTCATTATGACATTTGAACAACTACCTCCTCAAAGTTTTGCAAGTGAGCTGATATAAAACTTAATTTTATTTTCATATATTTGCACTATCTTTACCTATAAGGCTACGAATACAAACTGAGGCAACAATGTTTATAAACTACACTGAATTTTTTTATTGCTCTGATTTGCATACGAGTATATCTGTTAGGTAAGGCAAAGGTTTACTACAATTAATTTTGAGAAAGAGTAAAACCAAACAGTAAGTACTATTATTATCAACATATTTTACATCAAACAACATTTATTACGTCGATAGGATCATCATCACTTTTTACAACAATTGAAGAAGGACCATCAGACATAAGTCCTTCGATATCTTTGAAGGAATCTCGAAATTCATCTACACATTATATTCAACATTAGGTATTACAACCTCTTTCAAATCTACTCCAGATATTTCAACGGCAGGAAGTACTTCTTCGATAAGTCCTTCCAGTGACATAACTTCTTTCGTACCTAAAACATCAACAACGACAGGTTTGTACAACTTCTCTTCCTCTTTCGTATCTTCATATGTGTAGTTATCTCATGAAAAGATTTTCTCTACCTCTGTTGGTTTGTTTTACATTAGAAAACAATCTTCAATAAATACAGAAGAATCATCCTCATGGAAGTTTCATTTATTCATGACTGTCTTCAAGTAAGTATGTTTGACTATTCTTTTTCTGTTTCTGGGGATAAAAGTAAGTGAAAAATCATTTTAATCATTTTAGATCAAACATCATATACCACATCCTCAACCGAGACAAAAATTGTTACAACAGAGGACTCGACGACAATAGACGTCAATACAGTCAAGCCAACATTTCAAACTACAAATCAAGAAATTTCCACAAACATACCAACAGCCGAAGAGTTCACGTCTGTGTCAGGATCATCAACACTTGACTACTCAGTTATATTTTCAACGGACATCGGAACAGATAAAACTACAATTATTAGTACTACCGAAGTTACCACCGATGATCTAACTCCGTCGAAAACTACTCCTGACATCACCAAAGGTTTGTGTCGATATTTCATTTAATCATTCTTAATGCTTTTATTCTGACCAGACAACAACCTTCTTGAGATTTTGCAAGTGAGCTGATATAAAACTTCATTTCATGTCCATATATTTGCACGATCTCAAACTGTACGTTTAAGAATAGATACTGAGGCAACTATGTTTATAAACTACACTGATTTTTCTTATTGCTTTAATTTGTATACGAGTATATCTTTCAGGTAAGGCAAATGTTTACTACAATTAATTTTGAGATAGAGTGAAACTACACAGTAAGTACTAGTATTATCAATATACTTTACATCAAACAACATTTGTTACTTTGATTGGATCATCATCTCCTTTTACAATAATTGAAGAAAGACCATCAGACATAAGTCCTTCGATTTTTTTCACGGAAACTCCAAATTTATCCTAATATTCAACATTAGGTATTATAACCTCTTTGAAATCTACTTCAGATGGTTCAACGGCAGAAAGTACTCCTTCCATAAGTCCTTCCAGTGACGTAACTTCTTTCGTACCGACCACATCAACAACGACAGGTTTGTACAACTTTTCTTCCTCTTTCGTATCTTCATGTATGTAGTTATCTCATGAAAAGAGCTTCTCTACCTCTGTTGATTTGTTTTCATATGGAAAACGATCTTCAATAAATACCAGAAGAATCATACTTAGTTAAGTTTCATTCATTGATTATATACTTCAAGTAAGTATGTTTGATCATTGTTTTTTTGTTTCTGAGGAAAAAAGTAAGTGAAAAATTACTTTAATTATTTTAGATCAAACATCATATACCACATCCTCAACCGAGACAAAAATTGTCACAACAGAGGACTCGACGACAGTAGACGTCAATACATTCAAGCCAACATTTCCAACTACAAATCAAGAAATTTCCACAACCATACCAACAACTGAAGAGTTCACGTCTAAGCCAGGATCATCAACACTTGACTACTCAGTTATATTTTCAACGGACATCGGAACAGATAAAACTACAATCGTTAGTAGTACCGAAGTTTCTACCGATGACCTAAGTCCGTCGACAACTATTCCTGACATCACCGAAGGTTTGTTTCTATATTTCATTCATTTATTCTTAATTCTTTTTTTTTTTCTGACAAGACAACGACCTCCCAGAAGTTTCGCGAGTGAGCTGATATAAAACTTAATTTCATATTTATATATTTGGACCATCTTTACCTATAAGGTTACTAGTACAAATTGATGCAACATTGATTATACACTATAGTGATTTTTTTTGTTGCTTTAATTTGTATACGAGTATATCTTTCAGGTAAGGCAAATCTTTACTACAAGATAGAGTGAAATCAAACAGTAAGAACTAATATTATCAACATATTTTACGTCAAACAACATTTGTTACGTCGGTAGGATCATCATCTCGTTTTACAACAATTGAAGAAGAACCATCAGACATAAGTCTTTCGATATCTTTGAAGGAAACTCCAAATTTATCAACACATTACATTCAACACTAGGTATTAAAACCTCTTTGAAATTTACTCCAGATATTTCAACGGCAGAAAGTACTCCTTCCATAAGTCCTTCCAGTGACGTAACTTCTTTCGTACCGACCACATCAACAACGACAGGTTTGTACAAGTTTTCTTCCTCTTTCGTATCTTAATATATGTAGTTATCTCATGAAAAGATTTTCTCTACCTCTGTTGATTTCTTTTCCTTTCGAAAACGATCTTCAATAAATACTGAAGAATCATGCTTGGTGAAGTTTCATTGATTGATGATATACTTCAAGTAAGTATGTTTGACTATTCTTTTTCTGTTTCTGGGGATAAAAGTAAGTGAAAAATCATTTTAATCATTTGAGATCAAACATCATATACCACATCCTCAACCAAGACAAAAATTGTTACAACAGAGGACTCGACGACAGTAGACGTGAATTCAGTCAAGCCAACATTTCCAACTACAAATCAAGAAATTTCCACAAACATACCAACAGCCGAAGAGTTCACGTCTATGTCAGGATCATCAACACTTGACTACTCAGTTATATTTTCAACCGACATCGGAACAGATAAAACTACAATCATTAGTACTACCGAAGTTACCACCGATGACCTAACTCCGTCGAAAACTACTCCTGACATCACCAAAGGTTTGTTTCGATATTTTATTTAATCATTCTTAATGCTTTTATTCTGACAATACAATAACCTTCTTGAGATTTTGGAAGTGAGCTGATATAAAACTTAATTTTATTTTCATATATTTGCACGATCTTTATCTATAAGGCTACGAATACAAACTGAGGCAACAATGTTTATAAACTACACTTATTTTTTTATTGCTTTAATTTGTATGTGAATATATATTTTTCAGGTAAGGCAAATTTTTACTACAATTAATTTTAAGATAGAGTGAAACCAAACAGTAAGTACTAATATTATCAATATATTTTACATCAAACAACATTTGTTTCGTCGGTTGGATCATCATCTCTTTTTACAACAATTGAAGAAGAACCATCAGACATAAGTCCTTCGATATCTTCCAAGGAATCTCCAAATTCATCTACACATTATATTCAACATTAGGTATTACAACCTCTTTCAAATCTACTCCAGATATTTCAACTGCAGAAAGTACTTCTTCGATAAGTCCTTCCAGTGACATAACTTCTTTCGTACCTAAAACATCAACAACGACAGGTTTGTACAACTTCTCTTCCTCTTTCGTATCTTCATGTATGTAGTTATCTCATGAAAAGATTTTCTCTACCTCTGTTGATTTGTTTTCATATGGAAAACGATCTTCAATAAATACAGAAGAATCATCCTCAACGACGTTTCATTTATTCATGACTGTCTTCAAGTAAGTATGTTTGACTATTCTTTTTCTGTTTCTGGGGATAAAAGTAAGTGAAAAATCATTTTAATCATTTTAGATCAAACATCATATACCACATCCTCAACCGAGACAAAACTTGTTACAACAGAGGACTCGACGACAATAGACGTCAATACAGTCAAGCCAACATTTCAAACTACAAATCAAGAAATTTCCACAAACATACCAACAGCCGAAGAGTTCACGTCTGTGTCAGGATCGTCAACACTTGACTACTCAGTTATATTTTCAACCGACATCGGAACAGATAAAACTACAATCATTAGTACTACCGAAGTTACCACCGATGACCTAACTCCGTCGAAAACTACTCCTGACATCACCAAAAGTTTGTTTCGATATTTTATTTAATCATTCTTAATGCTTTTATTCTGACAATACAATAACCTTCTTGAGATTTTGGAAGTGAGCTGATATAAAACTTAATTTTATTTTCATATATTTGCACGATCTTTATCTATAAGGCTACGAATACAAACTGAGGCAACAATGTTTATAAACTACACTTATTTTTTTATTGCTTTAATTTGTATGTGAATATATATTTTTCAGGTAAGGCAAATTTTTACTACAATTAATTTTAAGATAGAGTGAAACCAAACAGTAAGTACTAATATTATCAATATATTTTACATCAAACAACATTTGTTTCGTCGGTTGGATCATCATCTCTTTTTACAACAATTGAAGAAGAACCATCAGACATAAGTCCTTCGATATCTTCCAAGGAATCTCCAAATTCATCTACACATTATATTCAACATTAGGTATTACAACCTCTTTCAAATCTACTCCAGATATTTCAACTGCAGAAAGTACTTCTTCGATAAGTCCTTCCAGTGACATAACTTCTTTCGTACCTAAAACATCAACAACGACAGGTTTGTACAACTTCTCTTCCTCTTTCGTATCTTCATGTATGTAGTTATCTCATGAAAAGATTTTCTCTACCTCTGTTGATTTGTTTTCATATGGAAAACGATCTTCAATAAATACAGAAGAATCATCCTCAACGACGTTTCATTTATTCATGACTGTCTTCAAGTAAGTATGTTTGACTATTCTTTTTCTGTTTCTGGGGATAAAAGTAAGTGAAAAATCATTTTAATCATTTTAGATCAAACATCATATACCACATCCTCAACCGAGACAAAAATTGTTACAACAGAGGACTCGACGACAATAGACGTCAGTACAGTCAAGCCAACATTTCAAACTACAAATCAAGAAATTTCCACAAACATACCAACAGCCGAAGAGTTCACGTCTGTGTCAGGATCATCAACACTTGACTACTCAGTTATTTATACAACAGACATCGGAACAGATAAAACTACAATCATTAGTACTACCGAAGTTAATTCCGATGACCTAACTCCGTCGAAATCTACTCCTGACATCACCAAAGGTTTGTTTCGATATTTCATCCATTCTTAATTCTTTTTTTTTTCTGACAAGAGAACGACCTCCTAGAAGTTTCGCAAGTGAGCTGATACAAGTCTTAATTTCATGTCCATATAATTGGACCATCTTTACCTATAATTTACGAGTACAAATTGATGCAACAATGTTTATACACTACAGTGATTTTTTTTTATTCCTTTAATTTGTATATGAGTATATCTTTCAGGTAAGGCAAATTTTTACTACAATTAATTTTAAGATAGAGTGAAACCAAACAGTAAGTACTAGTATTGTCAATATACTTTACATCAAACAACATTTGTTACTTTGATTGGATCATCATCTCTTTTTACAATAATTGAAGAAGAACCATCAGACATAGGTCCTTCGATTTTTTCACGGAAACTCCAAGTTTATCATAATATTCAACATTAGGTATTAAAACCTCTTTGAAATTTACTCCAGATATTTCAACGGCAGAAAGTACTTCTTCGAGAAATCCTTCCAGTGACGTAACTTCTTTCGTACCTACCACATCATCATCGACCGGTTTGTACAACTTTTCCTTCCTCTTTCGTATCTTCATGTATATAGTTATTGTATTGAAGTATTTTCTCAAACTGCGTTGATTTCTTTTACTGTGGAAAACGATGGTTAATAAATGCATAATAATCGTCCTTAGGGAAGTTTCATCAGTTTACGATTGTCTTCAAGTAAGTATCTTTGATCATTCTTTTTCTGTTTCTGAGGAGAAAAGTAAGTGAAAAATCATTTTAATCATTTTAGATCAAACATCATATACCTCAACCGAGACAAAAATTGTTACAACAGAGGACTCGACGACAATAGACGTCAATACAGTCAAGCCAACATTTCAAACTACAAATCAAGAAATTTCCACAAACATACCAACAGCCGAAGAGTTCACGTCTACGTCAGGATCATCAACACTTGACAACTCAGTTATATTTTCAACTGACATCTCAACAGAGAGAACTACAATCATTAGTACTACCGAAGTTACCACCGATGACCTAACTCCATCGAAAACTACTCCTGACATCACCAAAGGTTTGTTTCGATATTTCATTTAATCATTCTTAATTCTTTTATTCTGACAAGACAACGACCTTCTCGAGACTTTGGAAGTGAGCTGATATAAAACTTAATTTCTTGTCCATATATTTGCACGATCTTAAACTATAAGTTTATAAACAGATACTGCGGCAACAATGTTCATAAACTACACTGATTTTTCTTATTCCTTTCATTTGTATACGAGTATATCTTTCAGGTAAGGTAAATCTTGACTACAATTAATTTTGAGATAGAGTAAAATCCAACAGTAAGTACTAGTATTATCAACATATTTTACATCAAACAACATTTGTTACGTCGGTTGGATCATCATCTCGTTTTACAACAATTGAAGAAGAACCATCAGACATAAGTCTTTCGATATCTTCCAAGGAAACTCCAAATTGATCAACCCATCACATTCAACACTAGGTATTAAAATGTCTTTGAAATTTACTCCAGACATTTCATCGGCAGAAAGTACTTCTTCGATAAGTCCTTCCAGTGACGTAACTTCTTTCGTACAGACCACATCAACAACAACAGGTTTGTACAACTTTTCTTCCTCTTTCGTACCTTCATATATGTAGTTATTGCATTAAAATATTTTCTCAAACTGTGTTGATTTATTTTACTGTGGAAAACGATCGTTGATAAATGCGTAAGAATCATCCTTAGGGAAGTTTCATCAGTTTACGATTGTCTTCAAGTAAGTATGTTTGACTATTCTTTTTCTGTTTCTGAGGAGTAAAGTACGTGGGAAATCATTTTAATCATTTTAGATCAAACATCATATACCACATCCTCAACCGAGACAAAACTTGTTACAACAGAGGACTCGACGACAGTAGACGTCAATACAGTCAAGCCAACATTTCAAACTACAAATCAAGAAATTTCCACAAACATACCAACAGCCGAAGAGTTCACGTCTATGTCAGGATCATCAACACTTGACTACTCAGTTATATTTTCAACGGACGTCGGAACAGATAAAACTACAATCATTAGTACTACCGAAGATACCACCGATGACCTAACTCCGTCGAAAACTACTCTTAACATCACCAAAGGTTTGTTTCGATATTTCATTTAATCATTCTTAATGCTTTTATTCTGACAATACAACAACCTTCTCGAGATTTTGCAAGTGAGCTGATATAAAACTTCATTTCATGTCCATGTATTTCCACGATCTTAAACTATAAGTTTATGAATAGATACTGAGGCAACAATGTTTATAAACTACACTGATTTTTCTTATTGCTTTAATTTGTATACGAGTATATCTTTCAGGTAAGGCAAATTTTTACTACAATTAATTTTGAGATAGAGTGAAACTAAACAGTAAGTACTAGTACTATCAATATACTTTACATCAAACAACATTTGTTACTTTGATTGGATCATTATCTCTTTTTACAATAATTGAAGAAGAACCATCAGACATAGGTCCTTCGATTTTTTCACGGAAACTCCAAGTTTATCATAATATTCAACATTAGGTATTATAACCTCTTTGAAATCTACTTCAGATGGTTCAACGGCAGAAAGCACTCCTTCCATAAGTCCTTCCAGTGCCGTAACTTCTTTCGAACCGACCACATCAACAACGACAGGTTTGTACAACTTTTTCTTCCTCTTTCGTATCTTCATGTATATAGTTATGTCATGAAAAGATCTTTTCTACCTCTGTTGATTTGTTTTCATATGGAAAACGATCTTCAATAAATACTGAAGAATCATACTTAGTTAAGTTTCATTCATTGATTATATACTTCAAGTAAGTATGTTTCATCATTCTTTTTCTGTTTCTGACTAAAAAAGTGAGTGAAAAATTACTTGAATTATTTTAGATCAAACATCATATACCACATCCTCAACCGAGACAAAACTTGTTACAACAGAGGACTCGACGACAGTAGACGTCAATACATTCAAGCCAACATTTCAAACTACAAATCAAGAAATTTCCACAAACATACCAACAGCCGAAGAGTTCAGATCTACGTCAGGATCATCAACACTTGACTACTCAGTTATATTTTCAACGGACATCGGAACAGATAAAACTACAATCATTAGTACTACCGAAGTTACTACCGATGACCTAACTCCGTCGAAAACTACTCCTCACATCACCAAAGGTTTGTTTCGATATTTCATTCATTTATTCTTAATTCTTTTTTTTTCTCACAAGACAACGACCTCCTAGAAGTTTCGCTAGTGAGCTGATATAAAAATTAATTTCATATTAATATATTTGGACCATCTTTACCTATAAGGTTACTAGTACAAATTGATTCAACAATGTTTATACACTACAGTGATTTTTTTTGATTGCTTTAATTTGTATGTGAGTATATCTTTCATGTAAGGCAAATCTACAATTAATTTTGAGATAGAGTGAAATCAAACAGTAAGTACTAGTATTATCATCATATTTTACATCAGACAACATTTGTTACGTCGGTAGGATCATCATCTCGTTTTACAACAATTGAAGAAGAACCATCAGACATAAGTCTTTCGATATCTTACAAGGAAACTCCAAATTTATCCACACATTACATTCAACACTAGGTATTAAAACCTCTTTGAAATTTACTCCAGATATTTCAACTGCAGAAAGTACTTCTTCGATAAGTCCTTCCAGTGACGTAACTTCTTTCGTACCGACCACATCAACAACGACAGGTTTGTACAACTTTTCTTCCTCTTTCGTATCTTAATATATGTAGTTATTGCTTTGAAATATTTTTTCAAACTCTGTTGATTTCTTTTACTGTGGAAAGAGATCGTTAATAAATGCATAAGAATCATCCTTAGGGAAGTTTCATCAGTTTACGATTTTCTTCAAGTAAGTATGTTTGATCTTTCTGTTTCTGTTTCTGAGGAGAAAAGTAAGTGAAAAATCATTTTAATCATTTTAGATCAAACATCATATACCACATCCTCAACCGAGACAAAAATTGTTAGAACAGAAGACTCGACGACAGTAGACGTCAATACAGTCAAGCCAACATTTCAAACTACAAATCAAGAAATTTCCACAAACATACCAATAGCCGAAGAGTTCACGTCTTTGTCAGCATCATCAACACTTGACTACTCAGTTGTTTATTCAACGTACATCGGAACAGATAAAACTACAATCCTTAGTACTACCGAAGTTACCACCGATGACCTAACTGCGTCCAAAACTACTCCTGACATCACCAAAGGTTTGTGTTGATATTTTATTTAATCATTCTTGATTCTTTTATTCTGACAAGACAGCAACCTTCTCGAGATTTTGCAAGTGAGCTGATACAAAACTTACTTTCACGTCCATATATTTGCATGATCTTAAACTGTAAGTTTCCAAATAGATACTGAGGCAACAATGTTTATAAACTACACTGATTTTCCTTGTTCTTTTAATTTGTATACGAGTATATCTTTCAGGTAAGGCAAATTTTTACTACAATTAATTTTGAGATAGAGTGAAACTAAACAGTAAGTACTAGTATTATCAATAAACTTTACATCAAACAACATTTCTTACGTCGGTTGGATCATCATCTTTTTTTACAACAATTGAAGAAGAACCATCAGACATAAGTCTTTCGATATCTTACAAGGAAACTGCAAATTTATCAACACATTACATTCAACACTAGGTATTAAAACCTCTTTGAAATTTACTCCAGATATTTCAACTGCAGAAAGTACTTCTTCGGTAAGTCCTTCCAGTGACGTAACTTCTTTCGCACCGACCACATCAACAACGACAGGTTTGTACAACTTTTCTTCCTCTTTCGTATCTTAATATATGTAGTTATCTCATGAAAAGATTTTCTCTACCTCTGTTGATTTCTTTTCCTTTCGAAAACGATCTTCAATAAATACTGAAGAATCATGCTTGGGGGAGTTTCAATCATTGATGATATACTTCAAGTAAGTATGTTTGATCATTCTTTTTCTGTTTCTCAGGAAAAAAGTAAGTGAAAAATCATTTTAATCATTTTAGATCAAACATCATATACCACATCCTCAACCGAGACAAAACTTGTTACAACAGAGGACTCGACGACAATAGACGTCAATACAGTCAAGCCAACATTTCAAACTACAAATCAAGAAATTTCCACAAACATACCAACAAGAGAAGAGTTCACGTCTATGTCAGGATCATCAACACTTGACTACTCAGTTATATTTTCAACGGACATCGGAACAGATATATCTACAATCATTAGTACTACCGAAGTTAATTCCGATGACCTAACTCCGTCGGAAACTACTCCTGACATCACCAAAGGTTTGTTTCGATATTTCATCCATTCTTAATTCTTTTTTTTTTCTGACAAGAGAACGAAATCCTAGAAGTTTCGCAAGTGAGCTGATACGAATCTTAATTTCATGTCCATGTCACTGGACCATCTTTACCTATAAGGTTACTAGTACAAATTGATTCAACAATGTTTATACACTACAGTGATTTTTTTTTTATTGCTTTAATTTGTATACGAGTATATCTTTCAGGTAAGGCAAATTTTTACTGCAATTAATTTTGAGATAGAGTGAAATCAAACAGTAAGTACTAGTATTATCAACATATTTTACATCAAACAACATTTCTTACGTCGGTTGGATCATCATCTCGTTTTACAACAATTGAAGAAGAACCATCAGACATAAGTCTTTCGATATCTTACAAGGAAACTCCAAATTGATCAACCCATTACATTCAACACTAGGTATTAAAATCTTTTTGAAATTTACTCCAGATATTTCAACTGCAGACAGTACTTCTTCGATAAGTCCTTCCAGTGACGTAACCTCTTTCGTGCCTACCACACTATCATCGACAGGTTTGTACCACTTTTCTTCCTCTTTCGTATCTTCATATATGTAGTTTTTGCATTGAAATATTTTCTCAACCTGTGCTGATTTCTTTTACTGTGGAAAACGATCGTTAATGAATGCGTAGGAATTATCCTTAGGGAAGTTTCATCAGTTTACGATTGTCTTCAAGTAAGTATGTTTGATCTTTCTGTTTCTGTTTCTGAGGAGAAAAGTAAGTGAAAAATCATTTTAATCATTTTAGATCAAACATCATATACCACATCCTCAACCAAGACAAAAATTGTTACAACAGAGGACTCGACGACAATAGACGTCAATACAGGCAAGCCAACATTTCAAACTACAAACCAAGAAATTCCCACAAACATACCAACAGCCGAAGAGTTCACATCTACGTCAGGATCATCAACACTTGACTACTCAGTTATATTTTCAACGGACATCGGAACAGATAAAACTACAATCATTAGTACTACCGAAGTTACCACCGATCACCTAACTCCGTCGAAAACTACTCCTGACATCACCAAAGGTTTGTTTCGATATTTTATTTAATCATTCTTAATGCTTTTATTCTGACAATACAACATTCTTCTCGAGATTTTGCAAGTGAGCTGATATAAAACTTAATTTCATGTCCATGTATTTGCACGATCTTAAACTATAAGTTTATGAACAGATACTGAGGCAACAATGTTTATACACTACACTGATTTTTCTTATTGCTTTAATTTGCATACGAGTATATCTTTCAGGTGAGGCAAATTTTTACTACAATTAATTTTGAGATTGAGTGAAACTAAACAGTAAGTACTAGTATTATCAGTATACTTTACATCAAACAACATTTGTTACTTTGATTGGATCATTATCTCTTTTTACAATAATTGAAGAAGAACCATCAGACATAGGTGATTCGATTTTTTCACGGAAACTCCAAGTTCATCATAATATTCAACATTAGGTATTATAACCTCTTTGAAATCTACTTCAGATGGTTCAACGGCAGAAAGTACTCCTTCCATAAGTCCTTCCAGTGACGTAACTTCTTTCGTACCGACCACATCAACAACGACAGGTTTGTACAACTTTTCTTCCTCTTTCGTATCTTCATGTATGTAGTTATGTCATGAAAAGATCTTCTCTACCTCTGTTGATTTGTTTTCATATGGAAAACGATCTTCAATAAATACCAGAAGAATCATACTTAGTTAAGTATCATTCATTAATTATATACTTCAAGTAAGTATGTTTGATCATTCTTTTTCTGTTTCTGAGGAAAAAAGTAAGTGAAAAATTACTTGAATTATTTTAGATCAAGTATCATATACCACATCCTCAACCGAGACAAAACTTGTTACAACAGAGGACTCGACGACAGTAGACGTCAATACATTCAAGCCAACATTTCAAACTACAAATCAAGAAATTTCCACAAACATACCAACAGCCGAAGAGTTCACGTCTATGTCAGGATCATCAACACTTGACTACTCAGTTATTTATACAACAGACATCAGAACAGATAAAACTACAATCACTAGTACTACCGAAGTCACTACCGATCACCTAACTCCGTCGAAAACTACTCCTGACATCACCAAAGGTTTGTTTCGATATTTCAATCATTGATTTTTAATTCTTTATTATGACTTTTCAACAACTACCTCCTCGAAGTTTTGCAAGTGAGCTGATATCAAACTTAATTTTATTTTCATATATTTGAGCGATCTTTACCTATAAGGCTAGGAATTCAAACTGAGGCAACAATGTTTATAAACTACACTGAATTATTTTATTGCTTTAATTTGTATGTGAGTATATCTTTCAAGTAAGGCAAATTTTTACTACAATTAATTTTAAGATAGAGTGAAACGAAACAGTGAGTACTAATATTATCAATATATTTTACATCAAACAACATTTGTTTCGTCGGTTGGATCATCATCTCTTTTTACAATAATTAAAGAAGAACCATCAGACATAAATCCTTCGATAATTTCCAAGGAAACTCCAAATTCATCCACACATTATATTCAACATTAGGTATTATAAACTCTAAGAAATCTACTCCAGATATTTCAACTGCAGAAAGTACTTCTGCGATAAGTCCTTCCAGTGACGTAACTTCTTTCGTACCTACCACGTCATCATCGACAGGTTTGTACAACTTTTCTTCCTCTTTCGTATCTTCATATATGTAGTTATTGCATTGAAATATTTTCTCAACCTGTGTTGATTCTTTTACTTTGGAAAACAATCTCCAATAAATACATAAGAAACATCCTTAGGGAAGTTTCATTTATTCATGACTGTCTTCAAGTAAGTATGTTTGACTATTCTTTTTCTGTTTCTAAGGAGAAAAGTAAGTGAAAAATCATTTTAATCATTTTAGATCAAACATCATATACCACATCCTCAACCGAGACAAAAGTTGTTACAATAGAGGACTCGACGACAGTAGACGTCAATACAGTCAAGCCAACGTTTCAAACTACAAATCAAGAAATTTCCACAAACATATCAACAGCAGAAGAGTTCACGTCTTTGTCAGGATCATCAACACTTGACTACTCAGTTATATTTTCAACGGACATCGGAACAGATAAAACTACAATCACTAGTACTACAGAAGTCACTACCGATCACCTAACTCCGTCGAAAACTACTCCTGACATCACCAAAGGTTTGTGTTGATATTTCATTTAATCATTCTTAATTCTTTTATTCTGACAAGAGAACAACCTTCTCGAGACTTTGCAAGTGACCTGATATAAAACTTACTTTCACGTCCATATATTCGCACGATCTTAAACTGTAAGTTTGCAAATAGATACTGAGGCAACAATGTTTATAAAGTACACTGATTTTCCTTATTCTTTTAATTTGTATACGAGTATATCTTTCAGGTAAGGCAAATTTTTTAATACAATTAATTTTGAGATAGAGTGAAACTAAACAGTAAGTACTAGTATTATCAACATATTTCTCATCAAACAACATTTGTTACGTCGGTTGGATCATCATCTCGTTTTACAACAATTGAAGAAGAACCATCAGACATAAGTCTTTCGATATCTTACAAGGAAACTCCAAATTTATCCACACATTACATTCAACACTAGGTATTTAAACCTCTTTGAAATTTACTCCAGATATTTCAACTGCAGAAAGTACTTCTTCGATAAGTCCTTCCAGTGACGTAACTTCTTTCGTACAGACCACATCAACAACGACAGGTTTGTACAACTTTTCTTCCTCTTTCGTATCTTAATATATGTAGTTATCTCATGAAAAGGTTTTCTCTACCTCTGTTGATTTTTTTTCCTTTCGAAAACGATCTTCAATAAATACTGAAGACTCATGCTTGTCGAAGTTTCAGTCATTGATGATATACTTCAAGTAAGTATGTTTGATCATTCTTTTTCTGTTTCTGGGGATAAAAGTAAGTGAAAAATCATTTTAATCATTTTAGATCAAACATCATATACCACATCCTCAACCGAGACAAAACTTGTTACAACAGAGGACTCGACGACAATAGACGTCAATACAGTCAAGCCAACATTTCAAACTACAAATCAAGAAATTTCCACAAACATACCAACAGCAGAAGAGTTCACGTCTATGTCAGGATCATCAACACTTGACCACTCAGTTATATTTTCAACGGACATCGGAACAGATATATCTACAATCATTAGTACTACCGAAGTTAATTCCGATGACCTAACTCCGTCGAAATCTACTCCTGACATCACCAAAGGTTTGTTTCGATATTTCATCCATTCTTAATTCTTTTTTTTTTCTGACAAGAGAACGACCTCCTAGAAGTTTCGCAAGTGACCTGATACAAATCTTAATTTCATGTCCATATAATTGGACCATTTTTACCTATAATTTACGAGTTCAAATTGATGCAACAATGTTCATACACTACAGTGATTTTTTTTTATTGCTTTAATTTGTATACGAGTATATCTTTCAGGTAAGGCAAATTTTTACTACAATTAATTTTGAGATAGAGTGAAACTAAACAGTAAGTACTAGTATTATCAATAAACTTTACATCAAACAACATTTGTTACTTTGATTGGATCATCATCTCTTTTTACAATAATTGAAGAAGAACCATCAGACATAGGTCCTTCGATTTTTTCACGGAAACTCCAAGTTTATCATAATATTCAACATTAGGTATTATAACCTCTTTGAAATCTACTTCAGATGGTTCAACGGCAGAAAGTACTCCTTCCATAAGTCCTTCTAGTGACGTAACTTCTTTCGTACCGACCACATCAACAACGACAGGTTTGTACAACTTTTCTTCCTCTTTCGTATCTTCATGTATGTAGTTATGTCATGAAAAGATCTTCTCTACCTCTGTTGATTTGTTTTCATATGGAAAACGATCTTCAATAAATACCACAAGAATAATACTTAGTTAAGTTTCATTCATTGATTATATACTTCAAGTAAGTATTTTTGACTATTCTTTTTCTGTTTCTGAGGAGAAAAGTAAGTGAAAAATTACTTTAATTGTTTTAGATCAAGTATCATATACCACATCCTCAACCGAGACAAAAATTGTTATAACAGAAGACTCGACGACAATAGACGTCAATACATTCAAGCCAACATTTCAAACTACAAATCAAGAAATTTCCACAAACATACCAACAGCCGAAGAGTTCACGTCTATGTCAGGATCATCAACACTTGACTACTCAGTTATTTATACAACAGACATCAGAACAGATAAAACTACAATCACTAGTACTACCGAAGTCACTACCGATCACCTAACTCCGTCGAAAACTACTCCTGACATCACCAAAGGTTTGTGTTGATCTTTCATTTAATCATTCTTGATTCTTTTATTCTGACAAGACAACGACCTTCTCGAGATTTTGCAAGTGATCTGATACAAAACTTACTTTCACGTCCATATATTTGCACGATCTTAAACTGTAAGTTTGCAAATAGATACTGAGGCAACAATGTTTATAAACTACACTGATTTTCCTCATTCTTTTAATTTGTATATGAGTATATCTTTCAGGTAAGGCAAATTTTTACTACAATTAATTTTGAGATAGAGTGAAACTAAACAGTAAGTACTAGTATTATCAACATATTTTACATCAAACAACATTTCTTACGTCGGTTGGATCATCATCTTTTTTTACAACAATTGAAGAAGAACCATCAGACATAAGTCTTTCGATATCTTACAAGGAAACTGCAAATTTATCAACACATTACATTCAACACTAGGTATTAAAACCTCTTTGAAATTTACTCCAGATATTTCAACTGCAGAAAGTACTTCTTCGATAAGTCCTTCCAGTGACGTAACTTCTTTCGCACCGACCACATCAACAACGACAGGTTTGTACAACTTTTCTTCCTCTTTCATTTCTTAATATATGTAGTTATTGCATTGAAATATTTTCTCAAACTGTCTTGATTTCTTTTCCTTTCGAAAACGATCTTCAATAAAATACTGAAGAATCATGCTTGGGGAAGTTTCAATCATTGATGATATACTTCAAGTAAGTATGTTTGATCATTCTTTTTCTGTTTCTCAGGAGAAGAGTAAGTGAAAAATCATTTTAATCATTTTAGATCAAACATCATATACCACATCCTCAACCGAGACAAAACTTGTTACAACAGAGGACTCGACGACAATAGACGTCAATACAGTCAAGCCAACATTTCAAACTACAAATCAAGAAATTTCCACAAACATACCAACAGCCGAAGAGTTCACGTCTATGTCAGGATCATCAACACTTGACTACTCAGTTATTTATACAACAGACATCGGAACAGATAAAACTACAATCACTAGTACTACCGAAGTCACTACCGATCACCTAACTCCGTCGAAAACTACTCCTGACATCAACAAAGGTTTGTTTCGATATTTTATTTAATCATTCTTAATTCTTTTATTCTGACAAGACAACGACCTCCTAGAAGTTTCGCAAGTGAGCTGATACGAATCTTAATTTCATGTCCATATCACTGGACCATCTTTACCTATAAGGTTACTAGTTCAAATTGATTCAACAATGTTTATACACTACAGTGATTTTTTTTTTATTGCTTTAATTTGTATATGAGTATATCTTTCAGGTAAGGCAAATTTTTACTGCAATTAATTTTGAGATAGAGTGAAATCAAACAGTAAGTACTAGTATTATCAACATATTTTACATCAAACAACATTTCTTACGTCGGTTGGATCATCATCTCGTTTTACAACAATTGAAGAAGAACCATCAGACATAAGTCTTTCGATATCTTACAAGGAAACTCCAAATTGATCAACCCATTACATTCAACACTAGGTATTAAAATCTTTTTGAAATTTACTCCAGATATTTCAACTGCAGACAGTACTTCTTCGATAAGTCCTTCCAGTGACGTAACCTCTTTCGTGCCTACCACATTATCATCGACAGGTTTGTACCACTTTTCTTCCTCTTTCGTATCTTCATATATGTAGTTTTTGCATTGAAATATTTTCTCAACCTGTGCTGATTTCTTTTACTGTGGAAAACGATCGTTAATGAATGCGTAGGAACTATCCTTAGGGAAGTTTCATCAGTTTACGATTGTCTTCAAGTAAGTATGTTTGATCTTTCTGTTTCTGTTTCTGAGGAGAAAAGTAAGTGAAAAATCATTTTAATCATTTTAGATCAAACATCATATACCACATCCTCAACCAAGACAAAAATTGTTACAACAGAGGACTCGACGACAATAGACGTCAATACAGTCAAGCCAACATTTCAAACTACAAATCAAGAAATTTCCACAAACATACCAACAGCCGAAGAGTTCACGTCTATGTCAGGATCATCAACACTTGACTACTCAGTTATATTTTCAACGGACATCGGAACAGATAAAACTACAATCATTAGTACTACCGAAGTTACCACCGATCACCTAACTCCGTCGAAAACTACTCATGACATCACCAAAGGTTTGTTTCGATATTTTATTTAATCATTCTTAATTCTTTTATTCTGACAATACAACATTCTTCTCGAGATTTTGCAAGTGAGCTGATATAAAACTTAATTTCATGTCCATGTATTTGCACGATCTTAAACTATAAGTTTATGAACAGATACTGAGGCAACAATGTTTATAAACTACACTGATTTTTCTTATTGCTTTAATTTGCATACGAGTATATCTTTCAGGTGAGGCAAATTTTTACTACAATTAATTTTGAGATTGAGTGAAACTAAACAGTAAGTACTAGTATTATCAGTATACTTTACATCAAACAACATTTGTTACTTTGATTGGATCATTATCTCTTTTTACAATAATTGAAGAAGAACCATCAGACATAGGTCCTTCGATTTTTTCACGGAAACTCCAAGTTTATCATAATATTCAACATTAGGTATTATAACCTCTTTGAAATCTACTTCAGATGGTTCAACGGCAGAAAGTACTCCTTCCATAAGTCCTTCTAGTGACGTAACTTCTTTCGTACCGACCACATCAACAACGACAGGTTTGTACAACTTTTCTTCCTCTTTCGTATCTTCATGTATGTAGTTATGTCATGAAAAGATCTTCTCTACCTCTGTTGATTTGTTTTCATATGGAAAACGATCTTCAATAAATACCAGAAGAATCATACTTAGTTAAGTCTCATTCATTAATTACATACTTCAAGTAAGTATGTTTGATCATTCTTTTTCTGTTTCTGAGGAAAAAAGTAAGTGAAAAATTACTTGAATTATTTTAGATCAAACATCATATACCACATCCTCAACCGACACAAAACTTGTTACAACAGAGGACTCGACGACAGTAGACGTCAATACAGTCAAGCCAACATTTCAAACTACAAATCAAGAAATTTCCACAAACATACCAACAGCCGAAGAGTTCACATCTACGTCAGGATCATCAACACTTGACTACTCAGTTATATTTTCAACGGACATCGGAACAGATAAAACTACAATCATTAGTACTACCGAAGTTACCACCGATCACCTAACTCCGTCGAAAACTACTCCTGACATCACCAAAGGTTTGTTTCGATATTTCAATCATTGATTTTTAATTCTTTATTATGACTTTTCAACAACTACCTCCTCGAAGTTTTGCAAGTGAGCTGATATCAAACTTAATTTTATTTTCATATATTTGAGCGATCTTTACCTATAAGGCTAGGAATTCAAACTGAGGCAACAATGTTTACAAACTACACTGAATTATTTTATTGCTTTAATTTGTATGTGAGTATATCTTTCAAGTAAGGCAAATTTTTACTACAATTAATTTTAAGATAGAGTGAAACGAAACAGTGAGTACTAATATTATCAATATATTTTACGTCAAACAACATTTGTTTCGTCGGTTGGATCATCATCTCTTTTTACAATAATTAAAGAAGAACCATCAGACATAAATCCTTCGATAATTTCCAAGGAAACTCCAAATTCATCCACACATTATATTCAACATTAGGTATTATAAACTCTAAGAAATCTACACCAGATATTTCAACTGCAGAAAGTACTTCTGCGATAAGTCCTTCCAGTGACGTAACTTCTTTCGTACCTACCACGTCATCATCGACAGGTTTGTACAACTTCTCTTCCTCTTTCGTATCTTCATATATGTAGTTATTGCATTGAAATATTTTCTCAACCTGTGTTGATTCTTTTACTTTGGAAAACGATCTCCAATAAATACATAAGAAACATCCTTAGGGAAGTTTCATTTATTCATGACTGTCTTCAAGTAAGTATGTTTGACTATTCTTTTTCTGTTTCTGGGGATAAAAGTAAGTGAAAAATCATTTTAATAATTTTAGATCAAACATCATATACCACATCCTCAACGGAGACAAAACTTGTTACAACAGAGGACTCGACGACAGTAGACGTCAATACATTCAAGCCAACATTTCAAACTACAAATCAAGAAATTTCCACAAACATAGCAACAGCCGAAGAGTTCACGTCTATGTCAGGATCATCAACACTTGACAACTCAGTTACTTATACAACAGACATCGGAACAGATATATCTACAATCATTAGTACTACCGAAGTCACTACCGATCACCTAACTCCGTCGAAAACTACTCCTGACATCACCAAAGGTTTGTTTCGATATTTCATTTAATCATTCTTAATTCTTTTATTCTGACAAGAGAACAACCTTCTCGAGATTTTGCAAGTGACCTGATATAAAACTTAATTTCACGTCCATATATTTGCACGATCTTAAACTGTAAGTTTGCAAATATATACTGAGGCATCAATGTTTATAAACTACACTGATTTTCCTTATTCCGTTAATTTGTATACGAGTATATCTTTCAGGTAAGGCAAATTTTTAATACAATTAATTTTGAGATAGAGTGAAACTAAACAGTAAGTACTAGTATTATCAACATATTTCTCATCAAACAACATTTGTTACGTCGGTTGGATCATCATCTCGTTTTACAACAATTGAAGAAGAACCATCAGACATAAGTATTTGGATATCTTACAATGAAACTCCAAATTTATCCACACATTACATTCAACATTAGGTATTTAAACCTCTTTGAAATTTACTCCAGATATTTCAACTGCAGAAAGTACTTCTTCGATAAGTCCTTCCAGTGACGTAACTTCTTTCGTACAGACCACATCAACAACGACAGGTTTGTACAACTTTTCTTCCTCTTTCGTATCTTAATATATGTAGTTATCTCATGAAAAGATTTTCTCTACGTCTGTTGATTTCTTTTCCTTTCGAAAACGATCTTCAATAAATACTGAAGAATCATGCTTGGGGAAGTTTCAATCATTGATGATATACTTCAAGTAAGTATGTTTGATCATTCTTTTTCTGTTTCTGAGGAGCAAAGTAAGTGGAAAATCATTTTAATCATTGTAGATCAAACATCATATACCTCAACCGAGACAAAAATTGTTACAACAGAGGACTCGACGACAATAGACGTCAATACAGTCAAGCCAACATTCCAAACTACAAATCAAGAAATTTCCACAAACATACCAACAACTGAAGAGTTCACTTCTATGTCAGGATCATCAACACTTGACTACTCAGTTATTTATTCAACAGACATCGGAACAGATAAAACTACAATCATTAGTACTACCGAAGTTACCACCGATGACCTAACTCCGTCGAAAACTACTCCTGACATCACCAAAGGTTTGTGTCGATATTTCAATCATTGATTTTTTATTCTTTATTATGACTTTTCAACAACTACCTCCTCGAAGTTTTGCAAGTGAGCTGATATAAAACTTAATTTTAGTTTCATATATTTACACGATCTTTACCTATAAGGCTAAGAATTCAAACTGAGGCAACAATGTTTATAAACTAGACTGAATTATTTTATTGCTTTAATTTGTATGTGAGTATATCTTTCAAGTAAGGCAAATTTTTACTACAATTAATTTTAAGATAGAGTGAAACCAAACAGTGAGTACTAATATTATCAATATATTTTACATGAAACAACATTTGTTTCGTCGGTTGGATCATCATCTCTTTTTACAACAATTAAAGAAGAACCATCAGACATAAATCCTTCCATATCTTCCAAAGAATCTCCAAATTCATCCACACATTATGATCAAGATTAGGTATTATAAACTCTAAGAAATCTACTCCAGATATTTCAACTGCAGAAAGTACTTCTGCTCTCAGTCCTTCCAGTGACGTAATTTCTTTCGTACCTACCACGTCATCATCGACAGGTTTGTACAACTTCTCTTCCTCTTTCGTATCTTCATATATGTAGTTATTGCATTAAAATATTTTCTCAACCTGTGTTGATTTCTTTTACTTTGGAAAACGATCTTCAATAAATACATAAGAAACATCCTTAGGGAAGTTTCATTTATTCATGAATGTCTTCAAGTAAGTATCTTTGACTTTTCTTTTTCTGTTTCTGGGGATAAAAGTAAGTGAAAAATCATTTTAATTATTTTAGATCAAACATCATATACCACATCCTCAACAGAGACAAAAATTGTTACATCAGAGGACTCGACGACAGTAGACGTCAATACATTCAAGCCAACATTTCAAACTACAAATCAAGAAATTTCCACAAACATACCAACAGCCGAAGAGTTCACGTCTATGTCAGGATCATCAACACTTGACTACTCAGTTATTTATACCACAGACATCGGAACAGATAAAACTACAATCATTAGTACTACCGAAGTTAATTCCGATCACCTAACTCCGTCGAAATCTACTCCTGACATCACCAAAGGTTTGTTTCGATATTTCATCCATTCTTAATTCTTTTTTTTTCTGACAAGAGAACGACCTCCTAGAAGTTTCGCAAGTGAGCTGATACAAGTCTTAATTTCATGTCCATATAATTGGACCATCTTTACCTATAATTTACGAGTACAAATTGATGCAACAATGTTTATACACTACAGTGATTTTTTTTTATTCCTTTAATTTGTATATGAGTATATCTTTCAGGTAAGGCAAATTTTTACTACAATTAATTTTAAGATAGAGTGAAACCAAACAGTAAGTACTAGTATTATCAATATACTTTACATCAAACAACATTTGTTACTTTGATTGGATCATCATCTCTTTTAACAATAATTGAAGAAGAACCATCAGACATAGGTCCTTCGATTTTTTCACGGAAACTCCAAGTTTATCATAATATTCAACATTAGGTATTAAAACCTCTTTGAAATTTACTCCAGATATTTCAACTGCAGAAAGTACTTCTTCGAGAAATCCTTCCAGTGACGTAACTTCTTTCGTACCTACCACATCATCATCGACCGGTTTGTACAACTTTTCTTCCTCTTTCGTATCTTCATATATGTAGTTATTGTATTGAAGTATTTTCTCAAACTGCGTTGATTTCTTTTACTGTGGAAAACGATGGTTAATAAATGCATAATAATCGTCCTTAGGGAAGTTTCATCAGTTTACGATTGTCTTCAAGTAAGTATCTTTGATCATTCTGTTTCTGTTTCTGAGGAGAAAAGTAAGTGAAAAATCATTTTAATCATTTTAGATCAAACATCATATACCTCAACCGAGACAAAAATTGTTACAACAGAGGACTCGACGACAATAGACGTCAATACAGTCAAGCCAACATTTCAAACTACAAATCAAGAAATTTCCACAAACATACCAACAGCCGAAGAGTTCACGTCTACGTCAGGATCATCAACACTTGACCACTCAGTTATATTTTCAACTGACATCTCAACAGAGAGAACTACAATCATTAGTACTACCGAAGTTACCACCGATGACCTAACTCCATCGAAAACTACTCCTGACATCACCAAAGGTTTGTTTCGATATTTCATTTAATCATTCTTAATTCTTTTATTCTGACAAGACAACGACCTTCTCGAGACTTTGGAAGTGAGCTGATATAAAACTTAATTTCTTGTCCATATATTTGCACGATCTTAAACTATAAGTTTATAAACAGATACTGCGGCAACAATGTTTATAAACTACACTGATTTTTCTTATTCCTTTCATTTGTATACGAGTATATCTTTCAGGTAAGGCAAATCTTAACTACAATTAATTTTGAGATAGAGTAAAATCCAACAGTAAGTACTAGTATTATCAACATATTTTACATCAAACAACATTTCTTACGTCGGTTGGATCATCATCTCGTTTTACAACAATTGAAGAAGAACCATCAGACATAAGTCTTTCGATATCTTCCAAGGAAACTCCAAATTGATCAACCCATCACATTCAACACTAGGTATTAAAATGTCTTTGAAATTTACTCCAGACATTTCATCGGCAGAAAGTACTTCTTCGATAAGTCCTTCCAGTGACGTAACTTCTTTCGTACAGACCAGATCAACAACAACAGGTTTGTACAACTTTTCTTCCTCTTTCGTACCTTCATATATGTAGTTATTGCATTAAAATATTTTCTCAAACTGTGTTGATTTATTTTACTGTGGAAAACGATCGTTGATAAATGCGTAAGAATCATCCTTAGGGAAGTTTCATCAGTTTACGATTGTCTTCAAGTAAGTATGTTTCATCATTCTTTTTCTGTTTCTGACTAAAAAAGTGAGTGAAAAATTACTTTAATTATTTTAGATCAAACATCATATACCACATCCTCAACCGAGACAAAACTTGTTACAACAGAGGACTCGACGACAATAGACGTCAATACATTCAAGCCAACATTTCAAACTACAAATCAAGAAATTTCCACAAACATACCAACAGCCGAAGAGTTCACTTCTATGTCAGGATCATCAACACTTGACTACTCAGTTATATTTTCAACGGACGTCGGAACAGATAAAACTACAATCATTAGTACTACCGAAGTTACTACCGATGACCTAACTCCGTCGAAAACTACTCCTCACATCACCAAAGGTTTGTTTCGATATTTCATTCATTTATTCTTAATTCTTTTTTTTTCTCACAAGACAACGACCTCCTAGAAGTTTCGCTAGTGAGCTGATATAAAAATTAATTTCATATTAATATATTTGGACCATCTTTACCTATAAGGTTACTAGTACAAATTGATTCAACAATGTTTATACACTACAGTGATTTTTTTTTATTGCTTTAATTTGTATACGAGTATATCTTTCATGTAAGGCAAATCTTTACTACAATTAATTTTGAGATAGAGTGAAATCAAACAGTAAGTACTAGTATTATCATCATATTTTACATCAGACAACATTTGTTACGTCGGTAGGATCATCATCTCGTTTTACAACAATTGAAGAAGAACCATCAGACATAAGTCTTTCGATATCTTCCAAGGAAACTCCAAATTTATCCACACATTACATTCAACACTAGGTATTAAAACCTCTTTGAAATTTACTCCAGATATTTCAACTGCAGAAAGTACTTCTTCGATAAGTCCTTCCAGTGACGTAACTTCTTTCGTACCGACCACATCAACAACGACAGGTTTGTACAACTTTTCTTCCTCTTTCGTATCTTAATATATGTAGTTATTGCTTTGAAATATTTTTTCAAACTGTGTTGATTTCTTTTACTGTGGAAAGAGATCGTTAATAAATGCATAAGAATCATCCTTAGGGAAGTTTCATCAGTTTACGATTTTCTTCAAGTAAGTATGTTTGATCTTTCTTTTTCTGTTTCTGAGGAGAAAAGTAAGTGAAAAATCATTTTAATCATTTTAGATCAAACATCATATACCACATCCTCAACCGAGACAAAAATTGTTAGAACAGAAGACTCGACGACAGTAGACGTCAATACAGTCAAGCCAACATTTCAAACTACAAATCAAGAAATTTCCACAAACATACCAATAGCCGAAGAGTTCACGTCTTTGTCAGCATCATCAACACTTGACTACTCAGTTATTTATTCAACGTACATCGGAACAGATAAAAATACAATCCTTAGTACTACCGAAGTTACCACCGATGACCTAACTGCGTCGAAAACTACTCCTGACATCACCAAAGGTTTGTGTTGATATTTTATTTAATCATTCTTAATTCTTTTATTCTGACAAGACAGCAACCTTCTCGAGATTTTGCAAGTGAGCTGATACAAAACTTACTTTCACGTCCATATATTTGCATGATCTTAAACTGTAAGTTTCCAAATAGATACTGAGGCAACAATGTTTATAAACTACACTGATTTTCCTTGTTCTTTTAATTTGTATACGAGTATATGTTTCAGGTAAGGCAAATTTTTAATACCATTAATTTTGAGATTGAGTGAAACTGAACAGTAAGTACTAGTATTATCAATAAACTTTACATCAAACAACATTTGTTACTTTGATTGGATCATCATCTCTTTTTACCATAATTGAAGAAGAACCATCAGACATAAGTCCTTCGATTTTTTCACGGAAACTCCAAGTTTATCATAATATTCAACATTAGGTATTATAACCTCTTTGAAATCTACTTCAGATGGTTCAACGGCAGAAAGTACTCCTTCCATAAGTCCTTCCAGTGACGTAACTTCTTTCGTACCGACCACATCAACAACGACAGGTTTGTACAACTTTTCTTCCTCTTTCGTATCTTCATGTATGTAGTTATGTCATGAAAAGATCTTCTCTACCTCTGTTGATTTGTTTTCATATGGAAAACGATCTTCAATAAATACCACAAGAATCATACTTAGTTAAGTTTCATTCATTGATTATATACTTCAAGTAAGTATGTTTGACTATTCTTTTTTTGTTTCTGAGGAGAAAAGTAAGTGAAAAATTACTTGAATTATTTTAGATCAAACATCATACACCACATCCTCAACCGAGACAAAAATTGTTATAACAGAGGACTCGACGACAATAGACGTCAATACATTCAAGCCAACATTTCAAACTACAAATCAAGAAATTTCCACAAACATACCAACAGCCGAAGAGTTCACGTCTATGTCACTATCATCAACACTTGACTACTCAGTTATTTACACAACAGACATCAGAACAGATGAAACTACAATCACTAGTACTACCGAAGTCACTACCGATCACCTAACTCCGTCGAAAACTACTCCTGACATCACCAAAGGTTTGTGTTGATCTTTCATTTAATCATTCTTGATTCTTTTATTCTGACAAGACAACGACCTTCTCGAGATTTTGCAAGTGATCTGATACAAAACTTACTTTCACGTCCATATATTTGCACGATCTTAAACTGTAAGTTTGCAAATAGATACTGAGGCAACAATGTTTATAAAGTACACTGATTTTCCTTATTCTTTTAATTTGTATACGAGTATATCTTTCAGGTAAGGCAAATTTTTTAATACAATTAATTTTGAGATAGAGTGAAACTAAACAGTAAGTACTAGTATTATCAACATATTTCTCATCAAACAACATTTGTTACGTCGGTTGGATCATCATCTCGTTTTACAACAATTGAAGAAGAACCATCAGACATAAGTCTTTCGATATCTTACAAGGAAACTCCAAATTTATCCACACATTACATTCAACACTAGGTATTTAAACCTCTTTGAAATTTACTCCAGATATTTCAACTGCAGAAAGTACTTCTTCGATAAGTCCTTCCAGTGACGTAACTTCTTTCGTACAGACCACATCAACAACGACAGGTTTGTACAACTTTTCTTCCTCTTTCGTATCTTAATATATGTAGTTATCTCATGAAAAGGTTTTCCCTACCTCTGTTGACTTCTTTTCCTTTCGAAAACGATCTTCAATAAATACTGAAGACTCATGCTTGGGGAAGTTTCAGTCATTGATGATATACTTCAAGTAAGTATGTTTGATCATTCTTTTTCTGTTTCTGGGGATAAAAGTAAGTGAAAAATCATTTTAATCATTTTAGATCAAACATCATATACCACATCCTCAACCGAGACAAAACTTGTTACAACAGAGAACTCGACGACAATAGACGTCAATACAGCCAAGCCAACATTTCAAACTACAAATCAAGAAATTTCCACAAACATACCAACAAGAGAAGAGTTCACGTCTATGTCAGGATCATCAACACTTGACCACTCAGTTATATTTTCAACGGACACCGGAACAGATATATCTACAATCATTAGTACTACCGAAGTTAATTCCGATGACCTAACTCCGTCGAAATCTACTCCTGACATCACCAAAGGTTTGTTTCGATATTTCATCCATTCTTAATTCTTTTTTTTTTCTGACAAGAGAACGACCTCCTAGAAGTTTCGCAAGTGACCTGATACAAATCTTAATTTCATGTCCATATAATTGGACCATTTTTACCTATAATTTACGAGTTCAAATTGATGCAACAATGTTCATACACTACAGTGATTTTTTTTTATTGCTTTAATTTGTATACGAGTATATCTTTCAGGTAAGGCAAATTTTTACTACAATTAATTTTGAGATAGAGTGAAACTGAACAGTAAGTACTAGTATTATCAATAAACTTTACATCAAACAACATTTGTTACTTTGATTGGATCATCATCTCTTTTTACAATAATTGAAGAAGAACCATCAGACATAGGTCCTTCGATTTTTTCACGGAAACTCCAAGTTTATCATAATATTCAACATTAGGTATTATAACCTCTTTGAAATCTACTTCAGATGGTTCAACGGCAGAAAGTACTCCTTCCATAAGTCCTTCTAGTGACGTAACTTCTTTCGTACCGACCACATCAACAACGACAGGTTTGTACAACTTTTCTTCCTCTTTCGTATCTTCATGTATGTAGTTATGTCATGAAAAGATCTTCTCTACCTCTGTTGATTTGTTTTCATATGGAAAACGATCTTCAATAAATACCACAAGAATAATACTTAGTTAAGTTTCATTCATTGATTATATACTTCAAGTAAGTATTTTTGACTATTCTTTTTCTGTTTCTGAGGAGAAAAGTAAGTGAAAAATTACTTTAATTGTTTTAGATCAAGTATCATATACCACATCCTCAACCGAGACAAAAATTGTTATAACAGAAGACTCGACGACAATAGACGTCAATACATTCAAGCCAACATTTCAAACTACAAATCAAGAAATTTCCACAAACATACCAATGACTGAAGAGTTCACTTCTATGTCAGGATCATCAACACTTGACTACTCAGTTATTTATACAACAGACATCAGAACAGATAAAACTACAATCACTAGTACTACCGAAGTCACTACCGATCACCTAACTCCGTCGAAAACTACTCCTGACATCACCAAAGGTTTGTGTTGATCTTTCATTTAATCATTCTTGATTCTTTTATTCTGACAAGACAACGACCTTCTCGAGATTTTGCAAGTGATCTGATACAAAACTTACTTTCACGTCCATATATTGGCACGATCTTAAACTGTAAGTTTCCAAATAGATACTGAGGCAACAATGTTTATAAACTACACTGATTTTCCTTATTCTTTTAATTTGTATACGAGTATATCTTTCAGGTAACGCAAATTTTTACTACAATTAATTTTGAGATAGAGTGAAACTAAACAGTAAGTACTAGTATTATCAACATATTTTACATCAAACAACATTTCTTACGTCGGTTGGATCATCATCTTTTTTTACAACAATTGAAGAAGAACCATCAGACATAAGTCTTTCGATATCCTACAAGGAAACTGCAAATTTATCAACACATTACATTCAACACTAGGTATTAAAACCTCTTTGAAATTTACTCCAGATATTTCAACTGCAGAAAGTACTTCTTCGATAAGTCCTTCCAGTGACGTAACTTCTTTCGTACCGACCACATCAACAACGACAGGTTTGTACATCTTTTCTTCCTCTTTCATTTCTTAATATATGTAGTTATTGCATTGAAATATTTTCTCAAACTGTGTTGATTTCTTTTCCTTTCGAAAACGATCTTCAATAAATACTGAAGAATCATGCTTGGGGAAGTTTCAATCATTGATGATATACTTCAAGTAAGTATGTTTGATCATTCTTTTTCTGTTTCTCAGGAGAAGAGTAAGTGAAAAATCATTTTAATCATTTTAGATCAAACATCATATACCACATCCTCAACCGAGACAAAACTTGTTACAACAGAGGACTCGGCGACATTAGACGTCAATACATTCAAGCCAACATTTCAAACTACAAATCAAGAAATTTCCACAAACATACCAACAGCCGAAGAGTTCACGTCTATGTCAGGATCATCAACACTTGACTACTCAGTTATTTATACAACAGACATCAGAACAGATAAAACTACAATCACTAGTACTACCGAAGTCACTACCGATCACCTAACCCCGTCGAAAACTACTCCTGACATCAACAAAGGTTTGTTTCGATATTTTATTTAATCATTCTTAATTCTTTTATTCTGACAAGACAACGACCTTCTCGAGATTTTGCAAGTGATCTGATACAAAACTTACTTTCACGTCCATATATTGGCACGATCTTAAACTGTAAGTTTCCAAATAGATACTGAGGCAACAATGTTTATAAACTACACTGATGTTCCTTATTCTTTTAATTTGTATACGAGTATATCTTTCAGGTAAGGCAAATTTTTAATACAATTAATTTTGAGATAGAGTGAAACTAAACAGTAAGTACTAGTATTATCAACATATTTTACATCAAACAACATTTCTTACGTCGGTTGGACCATCATCTTTTTTTACAACAATTGAAGAAGAACCATCAGACATAAGTCTTTCGATATCTTACAAGGAAACTCCAAATTTATCAACACATTACATTCAACACTAGGTATTAAAACCTCTTTGAAATTTACTCCAGATATTTCAACTGCAGAAAGTACTTCTTCGATAAGTCCTTCCAGTGACGTAACTTCTTTCGTACCGACCACATCAACAACGACAGGTTTGTACAACTTTTCTTCCTCTTTCGTATCTTAATATATGTAGTTATCTCATGAAAAGATTTTCTCTACCTCTGTTGATTTCTTTTCCTTTCGAAAACGATCTTCAATAAATACTGAAGAATCATGCTTGGGGGAGTTTCAATCATTGATGATATACTTCACGTAAGTATGTTTGATCATTCTTTTTCTGTTTGTGAGGAAAAAAGTAAGTGAAAAATCATTTTAATCATTTTAGATCAAACATCATATACCACATCCTCAACCGAGACAAAACTTGTTACAACAGAGGACTCGACGACAATAGACGTCAATACAGTCAAGCCAACATTTCAAACTACAAATCAAGAAATTTCCACAAACATACCAACAGCAGAAGAGTTCACGTCTATGTCAGGATCATCAACACTTGACCACTCAGTTATATTTTCAACGGACATCGGAACAGATATATCTACAATCATTAGTACTACCGAAGTTAATTCCGATGACCTAACTCCGTCGAAATCTACTCCTGACATCACCAAAGGTTTGTTTCGATATTTCATCCATTCTTAATTCTTTTTTTTTTTCTGACAAGAGAACGACCTCCTAGAAGTTTCGCAAGTGAGCTGATACGAATCTTAATTTCATGTCCATATCACTGGACCATCTTTACCTATAAGGTTACTAGTTCAAATTGATTCAACAATGTTTATACACTACAGTGATTTTTTTTTTATTGCTTTAATTTGTATACGAGTATATCTTTCAGGTAAGGCAAATTTTTACTGCAATTAATTTTGAGATAGAGTGAAATCAAACAGTAAGTACTAGTATTATCAACATATTTTACATCAAACAACATTTCTTACGTCGGTTGGATCATCATCTCGTTTTACAACAATTGAAGAAGAACCATCAGACATAAGTCTTTCGATATCTTACAAGGAAACTGCAAATTGATCAACCCATTACATTCAACACTAGGTATTAAAATCTTTTTGAAATTTACTCCAGATATTTCAACTGCAGACAGTACTTCTTCGATAAGTCCTTCCAGTGACGTAACCTCTTTCGTGCCTACCACATTATCATCGACAGGTTTGTACCACTTTTCTTCCTCTTTCGTATCTTCATATATGTAGTTTTTGCATTGAAATATTTTCTCAACCTGTGCTGATTTCTTTTACTGTGGAAAACGATCGTTAATGAATGCGTAGGAACTATCCTTAGGGAAGTTTCATCAGTTTACGATTGTCTTCAAGTAAGTATGTTTGATCTTTCTGTTTCTGTTTCTGAGGAGAAAAGTAAGTGAAAAATCATTTTAATCATTTTAGATCAAACATCATATACCACATCCTCAACCAAGACAAAAATTGTTACAACAGAGGACTCGACGACAATAGACGTCAATACAGTCAAGCCAACATTTCAAACTACAAATCAAGAAATTTCCACAAACATACCAACAGCCGAAGAGTTCACATCTACGTCAGGATCATCAACACTTGACCACTCAGTTATATTTTCAACGGACATCGGAACAGATAAAACTACAATCATTAGTACTACCGAAGTTACCACCGATCACCTAACTCCGTCGAAAACTACTCATGACATCACCAAAGGTTTGTTTCGATATTTTATTTAATCATTCTTAATGCTTTTATTCTGACAATACAACATTCTTCTCGAGATTTTGCAAGTGAGCTGATATAAAACTTAATTTCATGTCCATGTATTTGCACGATCTTAAACTATAAGTTTATGAACAGATACTGAGGCAACAATGTTTATAAACTACACTGATTTTTCTTATTGCTTTAATTTGCATACGAGTATATCTTTCAGGTGAGGCAAATTTTTACTACAATTAATTTTGAGATAGAGTGAAACTAAACAGTAAGTACTAGTATTATCAGTATACTTTACATCAAACAACATTTGTTACTTTGATTGGATCATTATCTCTTTTTACAATAATTGAAGAAGAACCATCAGACATAGGTGATTCGATTTTTTCACGGAAACTCCAAGTTTATCATAATATTCAACATTAGGTATTATAACCTCTTTGAAATCTACTTCAGATGGTTCAACGGCAGAAAGTACTCCTTCCATAAGTCCTTCCAGTGACGTAACTTCTTTCGTACCGACCACATCAACAACGACAGGTTTGTACAACTTTTCTTCCTCTTTCGTACCTTCATGTATGTAGTTATGTCATGAAAAGATCTTCTCTACCTCTGTTGATTTGTTTTCATATGGAAAACGATCTTCAATAAATACCAGAAGAATCATACTTAGTTAAGTCTCATTCATTAATTATATACTTCAAGTAAGTATGTTTGATCATTCTTTTTCTGTTTCTGAAGAAAAAAGTAAGTGAAAAATTACTTGAATTATTTTAGATCAAACATCATATACCACATCCTCAACCGACACAAAACTTGTTACAACAGAGGACTCGACGACAGTAGACGTCAATACAGTCAAGCCAACATTTCAAACTACAAATCAAGAAATTTCCACAAACATACCAACAGCCGAAGAGTTCACATCTACGTCAGGATCATCAACACTTGACTACTCAGTTATATTTTCAACGGACATCGGAACAGATAAAACTACAATCACTAGTACTACCGACGTCACTACCGATCACCTAACTCCGTCGAAAACTACTCCTGACATCACCAAAGGTTTGTGTCGATATTTCAATCATTGATTTTTAATTCGTTATTATGACTTTTCAACAACTACCTAGTCGAAGTTTTGCAAGTGAGCTGATATCAAACTTAATTTTATTTTCATATATTTGAGCGATCTTTACCTATAAGGCTAGGAATTCAAACTGAGGCAACAATGTTTATAAACTACACTGAATGATTTTATTGCTTTAATTTGTATGTGAGTATATCTTTCAAGTAAGGCAAATTTTTACTACAATTAATTTTAAGATAGAGTGAAACGAAACAGTGAGTACTAATATTATCAATATATTTTACATCAAACAACATTTGTTTCGTCGGTTGGATCATCATCTCTTTTTACAACAATTAAAGAAGAACCATCAGACATAAATCCTTCGATATCTTCCAAGGAAACTCCAAATTCATCCACAAATTATATTCAACATTAGGTATTATAAACTCTAAGAAATCTACTCCAGATATTTCAACTGCAGAAAGTACTTCTGCGATAAGTCCTTCCAGTGACGTAACTTCTTTCGTACCTACCACGTCATCACCGACAGGTTTGTACAACTTTTCTTCCTCTTTCGTATCTTCATATATGTAGTTATTGCATTGAAATATTTTCTCAACCTGTGTTGATTTCTTTTACTTTGGAAAACAATCTCCAATAAATACATAAGAAACATCCTTAGGGAAGTTTCATTTATTCATGACTGTCTTCAAGTAAGTATGTTTGACTATTCTTTTTCTGTTTCTGGGGATAAAAGTAAGTGAAAAATCATTTTAATCATTTTAGATCAAACATCATATACCACATCCTCAACCGAGACAAAAGTTGTTACAATAGAGGACTCGACGACAGTAGACGTCAATACAGTCAAGCCAACGTTTCAAACTACAAATCAAGAAATTTCCTCAGACATACCAACAGCAGAAGAGTTCACGTCTATGTCAGGATCATCAACACTTGACTACTCAGTTATTTATACAACAGACATCAGAACAGATAAAACTACAATCACTAGTACTACCGAAGTCACTACCGATCACCTAACTCCGTCGAAAACTACTCCTGACATCACCAAAGGTTTGTGTTGATATTTCATTTAATCATTCTTAATTCTTTTATTCTGACAAGACAACAACCTTCTCGAGATTTTGCAAGTGACCTGATATAAAACTTACTTTCACGTCCATATATTTGCACGATCTTAAACTGTAAGTTTGCAAATAGATACTGAGGCAACAATGTTTATAAACTACACTGATTTTCCTTATTCTTTTAATTTGTATACGAGTATATCTTTCAGGTAACGCAAATTTTTTAATACAATTAATTTTGAGATAGAGTGAAACTAAACAGTAAGTACTAGTATTATCAACATATTTTACATCAAACAACATTTCTTACGTCGGTTGGATCATCATCTCTTTTTACAACAATTGAAGAAGAACCATCAGACATAAGTCTTTCGATATCTTACAAGGAAACTCCAAATTTATCAACACATTACATTCAACACTAGGTATTAAAACCTCTTTGAAATTTACTCCAGATATTTCAACTGCAGAAAGTACTTCTTCGATAAGTCCTTCCAGTGACGTAACTTCTTTCGCACCGACCACATCAACAACGACAGGTTTGTACAACTTTTCTTCCTCTTTCGTTTCTTAATATATGTAGTTATTGCATTGAAATATTTTCTCAAACTGTGTTGATTTCTTTTACTGTGGAAAACGATCGTTAATAAATGCGTAAGAATCATCCTTAGGGAAGTTTCAATCATTGATGATATACTTCAAGTAAGTATGTTTGATCATTCTTTTTCTGTTTCTGAGGAGAAAAGTAAGTGAAAAATCATTTTAATCATTTTAGATCAAACATCATATACCTCAACCGAAACAAAAATTGTTACAACAGAGGACTCGACGACAATAGACGTCAATACAGTCAAGCCAACATTTCAAACTACAAATCAAGAAATTTCCACAAACATACCAACAATTGAAGAGTTTACTTCTATGTCAGGATCATCAACACTTGACTACTCATTTATTTATTCAACAGACATCAGAACTGATAGAACTACAATCGTTAGTACTACCGAAGTCACTACCGATTATCTAACTCCATCGAAAACTACTCCTGACATCACCAAAGGTTTGTGTCGATATTTCAATCATCGATTTTTAATTCTTTATTATGACTTTTCAACAACTACCTCCTCGAAGTTTTGCAAGTGAGCTGATATCAAACTTAATTTTATTTTCATATATTTGCACGATCTTTACCTATAAGGCTACGAATACAAACTGAGGCAACAATGTTTATAAACAACACTGAATTTTTTTATTGCTTTAATTTGTATGTGAGTATATCTTTCAGGTAAGGCAAATTTTTACTACAATTAATTTTAAGATAGAGTGAAACCAAGCAGTAACTACTAATATGATCAATGCATTTTACATCAAACAACATTTGTTTCGTCGGTTGGATCATCATCTCTTTTTACAATAATTGAAGAAGAACCATCAGACATAGGTGATTCGATTTTTTCACGGAAACTCCAAGTTTATCATAATATTCAACATTAGGTATTATAACCTCTTTGAAATCTACTTCAGATGGTTCAACGGCAGAAAGTACTCCTTTCATAAGTCCTTCCAGTGACGTAACTTCTTTCGTACCTACCACATCATCATCGACAGGTTTGTACAACTTTTCTTCCTCTTTCGTATCTTCATTCTCAACCTTTGTTGATTTCTTTTACTTTGGAAAACGATCTCCAATAAATACATAAGAAACATCCTTAGAGAAGTTTCATTTATTCATGACTGTCTTCAAGTAAGTATGTTTGACTATTCTTTTTCTGTTTCTGGGGATAAAAGTAAGTGAAAAATCATTTTAATCATTTTAGATCAAACATCATATACCACATCCTCAACCGAGACAAAACTTGTTACAACAGAGGACTCGACGACAGTAGACGTCAATACAGTCAAGCCAACATTTCAAACTACAAATCAAGAAATTTCCACAAACATACCAACAGCCGAAGAGTTCACGTCTAAGTCAGGATCATCAACACTTGACTACTCAGTTATATTTTCAACGGACATCGGAACAGAGAAAACTACAATCATTAGTACTACCGAAGTTTCTACCGATGACCTAACTCCGTCGAAAACTACTCCTGACATCACCAAAGGTTTGTGTCGATATTTCATTCATTTATTCTTAATTCTTTTTTTTTTCTGACAATACAACGACCTTCTCGAGACTTTGCAAGTGAGCTGATATAAAACTTAATTTCATGTCCATATATTTGCACGATCTTAAACTATAAGTTTATGAACAGATATTGAAGGAACAATGTTTATAAACTACACTGATTTTTCTGATTCCTTTCATTTGTATACGAGTATATCTTTCAGGTAAGGCAAATCTTTACTACAATTAATTTTGAGATAGAGTGAAACTAAACAGTAAGTACTAGTATTATCAACATATTTTACATCAAACAACATTTGTTACGTCGGTAGGATCATCATCTCGTTTTACAACAATTGAAGAAGAACCATCAGACATAAGTCTTTCGATATCTTACAAGGAAACTCCAAATTTATCAACACATTACATTCAACACTAGGTACTAAAACCTTTTTGAAATTTACTCCAGATATTTCAACGGCAGAGAGTACTTCTTCGATAAGTCCTTCCAGTGACGTAACTTCTTTCGTACCTACCACATCATCATCGACAGGTTTGTACAACTTTTCGTCCTCTTTCGTATCTTCATATATGTAGTTATTGCATTGAAATATTTTCTCAACCTCTGTTGATTTCTTTTACTGTGGAAAACGATCGTTAATAAATGCGTAAGAATCATCCTTAGGGAAGTTTCATCAGTTTACAATTGTCTCCAAGTAAGTATGTTTGATCATCCTTTTTCTGTTTCTGAGGAGAAAAAGTAAGTGAAAAATCATTTTAATCATGTTAAATCAAACATCATATACCTCAACCGATACAAAAATTGTTACAACAGAGGACTCGACGACAATAGACGTCAATACAGTCAAGACAACATTTCAAACTACAAATCAAGAAATTTCCACAAACATACCAACAACTGAAGAGTTTACTTCTATGTCAGGATCATCAACACTTGACTACTCAGTTATATTTTCAACGGACATCGGAACAGATAAAACTACAATCATTAGTACTACCGAAGTCACTACCGATTATCTAACTCCAGTCGAAAACTACTCCTGACATCACCAAAGGTTTGTGTCGATATTTCAATCATTGATTTTGAATTCTTTATTATGACATTTCAACAACTACCTCCTCGAAGTTTCGCAAGTGACCTGATATAAAACTTAATTTTATTTTCATATATTTGCACGATCTTTACCTATAAGGCTACGAATACAAACTGAGGCAACAATGTTTATAAACTACACTGAATTTTTTTATTGCTTTAATTTGTATGTGAGTATATCTTTCAGGTAAGGCAAATTTTTACTAGAATTAATTTTAAGATAGAGTGAAACCAAACAGTAAATGCTAATATTATCAATATATTTTACATCAAACAACATTTCTTAAGTCGGTTGGATCATCATCTCTTTTTACAACAATTGAAGAAGAACCATCAGACATAAATCCTTCAATATCTTCCAAGGAAACTCCAAATTTATCCACACATTATATTCAACATTAGGTATTATAACCTCTTTGAAATCTACTCCAGATATTTCAACTGCAGAAACTACTTCTTCGATAAGTCCTTCCAGTGAGGTAACTTCTTTCGTACCTACCACATCATCACCGACAGGTTTGTACAACTTCTCTTCCTCTTTCGTATCTTCATATATGTAGTTATTGCATTAAAATATTTTCTCAACCTGTGTTGATTTCTTCTACTTTGGAAAACGATCTCCAACAAATTCATAAGAAACATCCTTAGGGAAGTTTCATTTATTCATGACTGTCTTCAAGTAAGTATGTTTGACTATCCTTTTTCTGTTTCTGGGGATAAAAGTAAGTGAAAAATCATTTTAATCATTTTAGATCAAACATCATATACCACATCCTCAACCGAGACAAAACTTGTTACAACAGAGGGCTCGACGACAATAGACGTCAATACAGTCAAGCCAACATTTCAAACTACAAATCAAGAAATTTCCACAAACATACCAACAGCCGAAGAGTTCACTTCTATGTCAGGATCATCAACACTTGACTACTCAGTTATATTTTCAACGGACATCGGAACAGATAAAACTACAATCATTAGTACTACCGAAGTTACCACCGATGACCTAACTCCGTCGAAAACTACTCCTGACATCACCAAAGGTTTGTGTCGATATTTCATTTAATCATTCTTAATGCTTTTATTCTGACAAGACAACAACCTTCTCGAGATTTTGCAAGTGAGCTGATATAAAACTTAATTTCATGTCCATATATTTGCACGATCTTAAACTATAAGTTTATCAATAGATACTGAGGCAACAATGTTTGTGAACTACACTGATTTTTCTTATTGCTTTAATATGTATACGAGTATATCTTTCAGGTAAGGCAAATTTTTACTACAATTAATTTTGAGATAGAGTGAAATCAAACAGTAAGTACTAGTATGATCAATATACTTTACATCAAACAACATTTGTTACTTTGATTGGATCATCATCTCTTTTTACAATAATTGAAGAAGAACCATCAGGCATAGGTCCTTCGATTTTTTCACGGAAACTCCAAATTTATCATAATATTCAACATTAGGTATTATAACCTCTTTGAAATCTACTTCAGATGGTTCAACTGCAGAAAGTACTCCTTCAATAAATCCTTCCAGTGACGTAACTTCTTTCGTACTGACCACATTAACAACGACAGGTTTGTACAACTTTTCTTGCTCTTTCGTTTCTTCATGTATGTAGTTATGTCATGAAAAGATCTTCTCTACCTCTGTTGATTTGTTTTCATATGGAAAACGATCTTCAATAAATACCACAAGAATCATACTTAGTTAAGTTTCATTCATTGATTATATACTTCAAGTGAGTATGTTTGACTATTCTTTTTCTGTTTCTGAGGAAAAAGTAAGTGAAAAATTACTTTATTTTAGATCAAACATCATATACCACATCCTCAACCGAGACAAAAATTGTTACAACGGAGGACTCGACGACAATAGACGTCAATACATTCAAGCCAACATTTCAAACTACAAATCAAGAAATTTCCACAAACATACCAATGACTGAAGAGTTCACTTCTATGTCAGGATCATCAACACTTGACTACTCAGTTATGTTTTCAACGGATATCGGAACAGATAAAACTACAATCATTAGTACTACCGAAGTTTCTACCGATCACCTAACTCCGTCGAAAACTACTCCTGACATTACCAAAGGTGGGTGTCGATATTTCATTCATTTATTCTTTATTGTTTTTTTTCTGACAAGACAACGACCTCCTAGAAGTTACGCGAGTGAGCTGATATGAAACTTTATTTCATATTTATATATTTGGACCATCTTTACCTATAAGGTTACGAGTACAAATTGATGCAACAATGTTCATACACTACAGTGATTTTTTTTTTATTCCTTTAATTTGTATACGAGTATATCTTTCAGGTAAGGCAAATCTTTACTACAATTAATTTTGAGATAGAGTGAAATCAAACAGTAAGTACTAGTATTATCAACATATTTTACACCAAACAATATTTGTTACGTCGGTAGGATCATCATCTCCTTTTACAACAATTGAAGAAGAACCATCAGACATAAGTCTTTCGATATCTTACAAGGAAACTTCAAATTTATCAACACATTACATTCAACACTAGGTATTAAAACCTCTTTGAAATTTACTCCAGATATTTCAACGGCAGAAAGTACTTCTTCGATAAGTCCTTCCAGTGACGTAACTTCATTCGTACCTACAACATCATCATCGACAGGTTTGTACCACTTTTCTTCCTCTTTGGTATCTTCATATATGTAGTTATTGCATTGAAATATTTTCTCAAACTGTTTTGATTTCTTTTACTGTTGAAACCGATCGTTAATAAATGCTTAAGAATCATCCTTAGGGAAGTTTCATCAGTTTACGATTTTCTTCAAGTAAGTACGTTTGATCATTCTTTTTCTGTTTCTGAGGAGTAAAGTAAGTGAAAAATCATTTTAGATCAAACATCATATACCTCAACCGAGACAAAAATTGTTACAACAGAGGACTCGAAGACAATAGACGTCAATACAGTCAAGCCAACATTTCAAACTACAAATCAAGAAATTTCCACAAACATACCAACAACTGAAGAGTTCACTTCTATGTCAGGATCATCAACACTTGACTACTCAGTTATTTATTCAACAGACATCGGAACAGATAGAACTACAATCATTAGTACTACCGAATTCACTACCGATGATCTAACTCCGTCGAAAACTACTCCTGGCATCACCAAAGGTTTGTGTCGATATTTCAATCATCGATTTTTAATTCTTTATTATGACATTTCAACAACTACTTCCTCGAATTTTTGCAAGTGAGGTGATATAAAACTTAATTTTATTTTCATATATTTGCACGATCTTTACCTATAAGGCTACGAATACAAACTGAGGCAACAATGTTTATAAACTACACTGAATTTTTTTATTCCTTCAATTTGTATGTGAATATATCTTTTAGGTAAGGCAAATTTTTACTACAATTAATTTTAAGATAGAATGAAACCAAAGAGTGAGTACGTATATTATCAATATATTTTACATCAAACAATATTTGTTTCGTCGGTTGGATCATCATCTCTTTTTACAACAATTGAAGAAGAACCATCAGACATAAATCCTTCGATATCTTCCAAGGAATCTCCAAATTCCTCCACACATTATATTCAACATTAGGTATTAAAACCTCTTTGAAATCTACTCCAGATATTTCAACGGCAGTAAGTACTTCTTCGATAAGTCCTTCCAGTGACGTAACTTCTTTCTCACCGACAACATCAACAACTACAGGTTTGTACAACTTCTCTTCCTCTTTCGTATCTTCACATGTGTAGTTATCTCATGAAAAGATTTTCTCTACCTCTGTTGATTTGTTTAACTTTGGAAAACGATCTTCAATAAATACATAAGAAACATCCTTAGGGAAGTTCTATTTATTCATGACTGTCTTCAAGTAAGTATGTTTGACTATTCTTTTTCTGTTTCTGGGGATACAAGTAAGTGAAAAATTATTTTAATCATTGTAGATCAAACATCATATACCACATCCTCAACCGAGACAAAAATTGTTACAACAGAGGACTCGACGACAGTAGACGTCAATACAGTCAACCCAACATTTCAAACTACAAATCAAGAAATTTCCACAAACAGACCAACAGCCGAAGAGTTCACGTCTATGTCAGAATCATCAACACTTGACCACTCAGTTATATTTTCAACGGACATAGGAACAGATAAAACTACAATCATTAGTACTACCGAAGTTACCACCGAAGACCTAACTCCGTCGAAAACTACTCCTGACATCACCAAAGGTTTGTGTCGATATTTCATTTAATCATTCTTAATGCTTTTATTCTGACAATAACAACCTTCTCGAGATTTTGCAAGTGAGCTGATATGAAACTTAATTTCATGTTTATATATTTGCACGATCTTTAACTATAAGTTTACGAATAGATACTGAGGCAACAATGTTTATAAACTACACTGATTTTTTTTTCATTTCTTCAATTTTTATACGAGTATATCTTTCAGGTAAGGCAAATCTTTACTGCAATTAATTTTGAGATAGAGTAAAACCAAACAGTAAGTACTAGTATTATCAACATATTTTACATCAAACAACATTTCGTACGTCGATAGGATCATCATCTCTTTTTACAACAATTGAAGAAGAACCATCAGACATAAATCCTTCGATATCTTCCAAGGAAACTCCAAATTTATCAACCCATTGCATTCAACACTAGGTATTAAACCTCTTTGAAATTTACTCCAGATATTTCAACTGCAGAGAGTACTTCTTCGATAAGTCCTTCCAGTGACGTAACTTCTTTCGTACCTACCATATCATCATCGACAGGTTTGTACAACTTCTCTTCCTCTTTGGTATCTTCATATATGTAGTTATTGCATTAAAATATTTTCTCAACCTGTGTTGATTTCTTTTACTTTGGAAAACGATCTTTAGTAAATAGATATGAATCATCCTTAGGGAAGTTTCATCCATTTACTATTGTCTTCAAGTAAGTATGTTTTATTATTCTTTTTCTGTTTCTGAGGAAAAAGTAAGTGAAAAATCATTTTAATCATTTTAGATCAAACATCATATACCTCAACCGAGACAAAAATTGTTACAACAGAGGACTCGACGACAATAGACGTCAATACAGTCAAGCCAACATTTCAAACTACAAATCAAGAAATTTCCACAAACATGCCAATAACTGAAGAGTTCACTTCTATGTCAGGATCATCAACAATTGATTGCTCAGTTATACATTCAACAGACATTGGAACAGATAAAACTACAATCACTAGCATTGCCGAAGTTACTACCGATGACCTTACTCCATCCAAGACTACTTCTGACATCACCAAAGGTTTGTGTTGATATTTAATTCATTTATTCTCAATTCTTTAATTCTAAAGCAAGAGCAATCCTTCTCCAGATTTCCCAGTTTCGCTTATAAAATAGTTGTGCTCATTTTTATATATTTGCCCGATGTTTATCTATAAGTTTAGGAATCAATGGTGTTGCAAACTACACTGTTTATAAACTACACTGAATTTTGTTTTTATCTTTATTTCTATATGATTATATCTTCCAGGTAAGACACATTTTAGTACAATTAATTTTTAAAGAGAGTGAAAACAAACAGTAAGTACCAGTATTATCAATATATTTTAGGTAAAACAACATTTGTCACGTCGGTTGGAGCATCATCACTTTTTACAACAATTGAAGAAGGAACGTCAAACAAAACTTCTTCGATATCTTCAATGCTTTTAACATCAGATCCAACACGGGACATTACAACTTCTTTGAAATCTACTCCAGATATTTCAACGGCAGAAAGTACTTCTTCCATAAATCCTTCCAGTGACGTAACTTCTTTCTTACCTACCACATCAACAACGACAGGTTTGTACAACTTTTCCTCCTCTTTCGTATCTTCATATATGTAGGTGTTGTGTGAACAATTTTCTCCACCTCTGTTGATTTGTTTACATTTGGAAAACGATCTTCAAAAAATAGAGAAGAATTATCCTTAGGGAAGTGTCATTTACTCATGATTGTATTCAAGTAAGTATTTGTGACGATTTTTTTCCTGTTTCTTGAGAAGGAAAGAAAGTATCAAATTATTTTAAATAGTTAGATCAAACATCAAACAACAGATAAAACCACAATTATTAGTACTAACGAAGTGACTACCTATGAAGTATCTACATCTAAAGCTACTCTTAATGTAACTGCAGATTCGTCACTATTTCTCATGATTTCTAGATAATCTTTATTCCTCTTCAACGAAAACAACATTTCGTGAGGTATATTTGCCACGTTTATACTCCGGAAGTTTAGTAAAGATATGTTTAGTAATAGTCAAAGCTTTCGTTGAAAAACAGGTCTGGTGTGCACTACCTTCTTCTCTACATTGCAGTTTCTGGTCCCATTAGACTTGCTGCTGCTTTATCTACATATTTGTGCATAGTAGTTTCTGTTTTGTTTTACTCATACGTGTTATTTTCAATGAACCTTGACTTAGAGCTTCCATTATATCTCTAAAGCACTTACTCTATATGTTTCGCATTAATAAAGTGCAAAGTATTCATTCTTTATGCCTTAATGAAGGAAAGTGTGGATGTTTGTTATAGTTAAGTGGGCCTTTAGTTTCATCCTAAGCTCACTAAGAGCTATTGAAACTACCTTCTGCTACATGATTACAAAGTAGATCATTTTTAACAAACGCTGGAAAACACGAACATATTACCCCTATCTTGAGACATCTTCACTGGCTTCCAGTCCGGCATCGTATTGACTTTAAAATAATTTTACTCACTTGGAAAGCGTTAAATGGCAAAGCACCGGTTTATCTAGCAGAACTCCTCAAACCGTATTCCTCAGGTCGTAATTTAAGATCGGCAGGAAAAAAATCTTCTAGCCATCCCAAGAACTTCAGCAGCTGCTGGCGATAAGGCCTTTTCTGTTGCTGCTCCGAAACTCTGGAACTCTCTTCCATTGACATTCGCAGTTGCACTTCTTTACATACCTTCAAGAATTATCTTAAAATCTATGTGTTCTCTATTGCTTTCAATTAATCTTTTCTTACTGGTGTTTTTCCTATATATATTTTCATGTTCTTTGTGATGATCCGTACCTTACCTTTTTGCGCCTCGGATTATGTTACATAGATAGATGGACGCCTTATGAATGCACTATTATTATTATCATCATCATCATCATTGCTGGGTTACATTTTGTACTTCGAGGGTTATTTTTATTTAATGACACAACTTGACCAGTGTTTTACTCACCAGCTTTTAGGAGCTAAATATGTTGGTAAAAGTGTACCCAATTGTTTTTAGAGTGTCAAGGCACTTGCTATGAAAATATGCATCTGTATATATTTAATCAGCCACAGACTTGCTATATTTAAAGCTAAAGCCAACATGTTATTGGTTAAGCTGGAATGAATTACCGGAACCTTGAGCTTGATTCAGTCTTCTTTTTCAAGAAGCAGAACACATATAGCTTCCAGGGACTCTCCTATGCATGCTTCTCCTATGCATACAAAACATTAACCAAAAAGGGGGGGGGGGTAACTGGGTCAAAATGTAATTTTTCTTTAACTTAATATTAAATAATAATAACACTAACTGTTAGCATAATGTACAGAAGAAAGTAGATATGATTTTAAACTATATGTATACATACATTATTCTGGAAGGGGTGTATACACGAATCTATTCCGTACAGCATCAATATTGTACGTTACTAGCAAAACGAGTCTGCTTTGGAAGATAATTCAGAGGAAGAACTGACAGCAACAAGTTTCTCTGAGAGCCTAGATCGTGGAATTGAATTTTTGAGTATATACCATTGATATAAGTTCCATAAACGATTGTCAATCCATACAGATTTAAAAATAAAGTACGTAAATATGTAAAAATTGACATGTTAGAAACATGCATCGGTCGAATCATAGATAGGCTACAAGTCAACAGGGTTGTTTAATTTTCTCATTGCTCCTTAGTAACGGACATTCTCACAGAATTAACAACCCCTGGTGTGGTCACGGACATAGGTTTTTCATCATTTCCATCTTCCCCTTCTGTCATAGGTGAGCTACTACCGTTTCATTTTTATTTCCTTGCCGTCAAAGTTCAAGAGAGAAAGGAACCTGGCATTCTTTAGGTTAATATTGTGGCTAGGTATAAATCGATTTACTCGATCAAATGCTCTTCGAAATTGTCACACCTTACAAAAACAAATTCCAAAAGATGTTACCCTGTGCGAAAGGAAGATCTTCTTAATGTCATTTTGAAATTCAGCTGCAGTGCTATGCCATATATTAAACGAATAATTATAAACGTGTTACGTGTTTTCCTCTTACACTGGTTTCAGAAATGGCGCAGTTAAAAGTAGATGGAAAAAAAAAACAAGGTTTTGGAATTACATTAAGCAAGATATTAAGTTTGTAATATTTAGGACAAAAGATTATTTCTTTATTTTAAATAAATATCAAAATGTAGTTACAAAAGTAGAAAGATTTTTCTCTGGAAACATTTAGCCATTTCACGGTATCATCAATGCTATGACGTCAAAGATAAATGACATGGTTTTTCGATGAGACATGTGTTTACCGCATACGTAAGAAGTTATGCCTTTTTAGTATTAGTTCTAGTAAACGTAACTGACTTACCCTTGATATGTCATCCATCTCTCTGTAGCAACAGAAATATACACAGAAATACCCCCTCCCTCCCCCTCCTCTGACAGTGAGACTGAAGTTCCCTTTACCAAACGATATTACGACAACATTTTTATCTACCGAAAAGTTTGCGATATATGTGTATAGTTCTACTAGCCAATCCTTACTCGTTTATTAAAAGATAAAACACGATCATGATAAATTGAAATCAGAGTTCTGGTAGCAATTTAAGTAAACATGCGATGTCGTTTGAGAAAGTGAAAATATTTTGTACTTAATAAGTGTTAAATTCTATTGATCTATTGTGTGTCTTCAATTTTCGTCTCTGTCATCAGTTCTCTTACAGCACTTTTTTTTAGTAGTATAAAGTTTGGATGTTGCCCTTTTCAGATGAAAAAAGATTGTGACTTACTACAACAAGTTATGAAATTATGTATCACCGATTTGAAGTTGCTTTTAGGATTGATTAAAAATGACAATTCATAATTTCTTTTACATTTATATTAACTCACTTTCAGCAACGAATGGTATTACTAAACTAACAACACCCGAAGATGTTAGTGAAACCCGACCTACCTCGATGGGTCTACCAACAACGCTGTCAACAACAACAGGTTTGTTGTGTTTCTTTGTCACTTATGTCACTGTAGCTATGCATTGACGAGATCTGACAGCTAATTTACATTTTGCCCAAACAAGTGATGTATTTCACTTTCAAAAACATCCTATTTCATTGCCATTCCCTCTGCATATGTAAAATAAGCATTGGAATATGTTTAACGATAAAACGAAAACCTGAAATAGTTAAGTAACTGTCACAATGACTACCAACAAGATAAAACAAATTCTGACCTACGATGATGGATATTTCCCATTATATTGTGGTAATTGTTGTTCAGCGTTAGTTTTACATACCACGAAGTGCATGATACATGTCTACATAATGGATCATTAATATATTTTGCATTCAATATCTGTTTCAGTGCCTTCTACGTCGTCCACGACAAAGTCACCATGTGAGTAAATATTTACAACGTTATTCGGACTCGTACTTCAAATACAAATTGAAATAACCTTTACATAAGTCAGCCGATTAGTTTGTCAGTCAATCAGTCAGTTATAGTTAGTCACGTTTCCCCCAAAAAATACAAGTCCCAAAGTACATACGTCAAAAAAAAGTAAGAAAACCTCTGAGACTGTAAGAGTTTTCAAATACCTAAGGCTATCTTTGATTGTTTACGTTTGTTGTTTTGATTGTCTCTGCAAACCTTACACAGCCGGGATATGTCCAAAACCTGATACCTCTTCTGACGAGTTTCTCACAATTACACCTGATCGGCAAAGCTACACTGATGGGATCACAATTACCTACAGTTGTCCCAACGGTTACCAGCTTATAGGTAACCCTTCTGCAACTTGTGAAGATGGACAGTTTCAACCGGTTGAAGTACCCTATTGCAAAGGTACCGCTATTTACATTTTAGTGCCTTTAACAGTTTCGTATTCTTTTGTGGTTTGTGCACCGTTCCATTCTCAAGTTGAAATTGTTCTCTGTGTCACAAACAAGCCATGTTTGGCTGACACTTACAAAATTAGCTTTATTTTTTACATGCTGTATCGAAACTTCTAAAAATCCTGATTTTCACACCACACTTAGAACACTAGGTATCACTTTCCTTCACCAAGAATTGACAGTTTCCTATTATTCTCTGTTTTCACAAGTGATATAAAGTTGTTGTATTATTTACATGGCATGATTCATAAAAATGTCGAAAGAATCTTAAGAGATTATTCCATGAAATTTTAAAAGCGAAGGAGTTGCTATCGCTGGACGAACATAATGGTTTTACACATATTTAAAACAATGTAACAGCCCATATCCAGAAGAAGGTAACTTTTTGAGGCATGCTCCTTTTATCCACCAAAAAATGACAGTTTTAAGACATTACCTGTATGTGAGGTTGCATGGTGTACCTATAGGCATGGTTCGTTAATCCCCCAGATCGTAGCAGATATTTCCACGAAAATAAAAACAGAATATTCCATTGCTGAGCGGAAATAATGATATTATTTATCACGTTTTATGGGGTTTTTTTTTACGTTTTTTTTACGTTAGAACAATGTGAAAACCCTTATCCGGAGGACATGGAGGTTCGTTTGACGCCCTACCAGACCTTTTATGATGATGGATCAGAGATAATCTTTTCCTGTCCTGATGGATTCGATATCAACGGTGTATCGTCAGCGACTTGTATGGATGGTGACTTCAATATAACAAACCCAACTTGCGAAGGTATTTGATCTCTCTTGGTACTTACAGATATTACGTAACCACCGATGGAACTGAGTTTGCGCTACTGTTTCAGATTGATTAAGTTCTAAGTATACTAAAGTTTGATTGTGTTAATGGTTCATACCTATTTTATGTGGTCGCCTTCCTTCAAGTAGTATTTAATATAACTAAGTTTACAGTTTCATTCGTATTGATGGATTACGGAATTTCAAATGTACACCACATCGAAACTAGAACGGCTTTTTTTACTTAATATATCCAGACACAATCCTGATAATAAGTAGGGATAAGAGAATACCTCCTGAGAAATGTGGTTACCTTGTTTCAGTTTCTTTGATACCAATCAAACTTTAGTATTAATGTGTTGTTTCTCAGATCGCAGAAATGACACTGCCTAGTCTCTCTTGCCTTTAAAAACTTCAGCTAAGGATTCTAAACACCGGTTTGAAAATTACGAATATTTCCATAAACCTTCACCCATGAGGTGAGGTGGGGGGCACTTACCATTAGTTTTGCCAGTATGCTTGTATGTAACGTAGTCTGACCGTCACGTGTTACAGGTCGACCATGTCCTCGACCCACCATTGCTGATAGCAGTGTTGGCATCACACCGTCTAAGGATACTGACTACGAGTACCAAGATAGTATCAGCTTCACCTGCACCAACAATGGAACTCTTGTTGGCAGTGATACGTCAATTTGCAATCAGGGACGGTTTGATATCCCCATTGAGCCATCATGTGGTAAGATTATGAGTTGTATGTAATACATACATACATACATACATACATACATACATACATACATACATACATACATACATACATACATACATACATACATATATATACACATATATATACACATATATATATATCACTTTTTTCACAGCTTAACAGAATTAGATGTAGGTGTAAAGTTGAGGGGTGCTGGACATGAGCTGTTCCATGAGCTGGTAGTAGCAGTGCTCAAACTGGGCATGTATGTGATGTTGAAGATCATATATGTAAGATATGTAAGGTCATAGTATCCACTTCAGTAACATATTTTAATATTCGCTTGTAATTTACTTTAGAAACTGATCAACAAAGCTACTGCGAACAGAGAGATATCGAGAATGGAGTAGTTTTGATTCCTGAAGCAGACTTTTATTCTGTGAACGACACGGTGGATCTCAGTTGCTCCGATCCAGGGAAGGTCCTGCTTCCTCGGGGCCAAACAGAACGGATCTGTGAAATGAACGGAAACTGGATGCCTTCATCTACCGCTACTTGCACGGGTAAGCAATTTATGTACCTGAAAAAAAGAAGACAGATTCGGGATCTTCATTTTTTATGAGGGGGGGGGGGGAGGATTGGCGCCCCTACATCTAGCAAAGGATTCTCTGCCGGTGATATCATGCATACCCTTGAGAATCTACATTTCATTGGAATTGCCCAGACAAAAAAGTACGTGGACAAGTGATGAGAGCACCATTTTGCCAACAAAAAGTTTCAACTAAGAGACGCAATGGGTCATTATTATGAACAAACTTGCATCAAAATGATATGTGCTAGTTTAATCAACAGAATAATTAAAAAAAAAATCAAACTTTACCACGTTAAGTATTTATGTAGTTTCATAGTTTCACGTACACCTACAAATCACTCAAAGCAAAAATTTTTGTTATTCTCTGTCATTACAAATCTCCCAAATAAAAATGAAAAAATGATTCGTTCACACTAACATTTCAAGCATGAGAGAACGTTTCTGTTATTCAACCAAATCCTTCACGAATCCAATAATTCACGGAACCAAACTTCAACCCATTTTAAAAGAACCCTGGAAACATTTTTAAATCCTTGGTAGGCTCTAATCCCCCCCCCCCCCCCCCACTTCATACACACACACACACAGCTTTGTTTTCCATTCATTACGAGGACCTCATTACGCTTTCTTTTGTTTTTTCTTCATCAACCCTAACCTTAAGAATAGACTGTCTATTGTTAATCTTGAGAGGACCGGATAAATCTATTGAATTTTCTACAGAGGACCTAAAATCTATTGTTTCGGTCCTCGATCTCACCCGAAAACAAAGGCACATGTACACACACATAGTACCCGGATGTGTTTAACCGTACAGTCGTATTAAAACAGAACGTAAAATTCAGTGTTTGAAATTTCATGCAAGAGAGGAGTATTTTTCTTTTCAAGTTATTTAACGAATAAATTCCAGGTTTTAACAAAAGTGTTGTAATTTTCCTTTAGACTGCGAAGTCAATGCAGATTGTGCCGGAAAAGAAAATAACGTCTGCGACAGGGCAACCAAACTGTGCGCATGTCCACCAGGTTTGACTTTAAAAGGAACGGAGTGCGTTGGTTAGTATAATGTTGCAACTGATAGCTCTAAGTTTCATTGAGTAAAGTAATTTCAAATGGAGTGTAATATTAACTCTGTTCCACGTTGTTAGTTAACTTGATTTGCATGGAATCCGAAATGTCAGTACCTCAGCCAACAGTACGAAAGTGACATCCAGTAACGTGTTTAAAGTGGCCAATTGAGTTCAACAAAATTCCAGATATATTGTTACATCTGTTGAGTATAACACATATGTTGATGTTAAGTGATCAAACTGTAAGAGATTATGAAGATCCGATGCATAACTGAAGCAACAGAGATGTGGTAATTAAAGAGTGATATCGCTTGTTGAAAATCTGTGACCAGACACTTTTTACCACACAGCAATAAGCACAGACACCTGATGATGATAAAAAGTGCAATTCCTCACGTATTCAAGAAAAGCAAGGATAGACACATTACTAATGAGACTAATTATTTGCATGCAACCGTTTCCTTCAAACATGTGGTAAAATAAACAATATCAACTCAATGAGACTCCTTACGGCCGAGGCCCGATGGGAGGTACAGCCCCCTTCCCCATCTGTGAAGTCACTCGAGGGGAAATCCCTCCATCGGGGGATATACGAGTTAGAGGAAGAGGGCAGTCTGTTATCAAAGGTATCTGGCTCCTCAAATCTCCCATCAGAAATTAAGAAGTCATGAGGCTATGTGTGGCCCATGGTGCTGGTATACAGTCATTACCTTTGCGTTTAGCCTCCTTAACACCTTCAAAATTTTACGGTCATAAAACTATGTAGGTTTGAGTGCTGTTAACGTTCGCTTTCTTTCAGTTGTTTCAAATTATCTAATCAACCTTCTTGTCTGGCCTCGTGAACCACAAACAACATGTGACGCATAATGCAGCACACTTCAGTGTGGTACTCAAAGAGAATGGAAGTAATTCTGTATTTACCTTGACAACTCAACACGCTGTATTCAGCTAGTGTTGGAATCATCCATACTGAACAAGTACAATCTCAGGCGAGGCAAAAAGACGTCTTCAATTTGTTCAAGGCCTAGACCACAATGAAATCACATGCATGTTCCCTTGGACTTCGCTATATGGACCCCCACATGGCCCCACAGGGACCTGCTCCTAACTAGGTCCCTGGACCCCACACCCGCCAACGCGATTCACAGAGTAGCCGAACTTCCCCACTGGCAGAAATAATATACTCCACCTCAGGTATCTACCTACACTCTGTGCAGTCCCTTTGAACCCTAACACAGCCTTAGCCGTACACACGCTGGTTTTCTTTGTGGTATTGTTAATAATGTGTAAATAATGTATTGTTAATACACCAGAAATCATCCCTTATCCCATGAAGCGTTTTGAAAATAGCACACAGGTAAATCACTCTACCTATTATATTCACCTTTGACGAAATAAAAACCCCATCTCTTTAAACTATACAAAACAAAAGTATCATGGCTGGTTCATTTTATAAGTGTGTTTCGGAAGTTCATTAGCTGACTTCTCTGAGACCTGAACTTCCAGTCATTGCATCAAATTTCGCAAAGCGTGTAACTAAAGAAACCAGAATGCAAGGCATTCACACTAGGTAATGGAGGCAGTGCTTCTTGCATCCATTTAACAAGTCTGATATGGGAGTTAGGTAGTTTTGCAGATGGTGAATTTGCTGTGAGGTTTGTGACTTCAATTTCAGAAAAGAATATTGGTAACGCAGTGATGAGAGGTGAGGGGCCGGGGCCTTATTTGCTACAAACTGGAGTGTTTCGAAAAGTATACCGTATTAGTGACACGCCGTGGTCATGATGTTAAATTTGACTTGATCCGTCTACCGGGGAGTGACGTATTAGCTATTAAGACGTGGACATGTTTAGATTGCAAAAAAAATGTGACATCAACAACCTAGCCAAAACCCGGCTTGAAATTCACAACTATGATTGGAAATCCATTACTTTAAAATTTCCTTACTTATGGCAGTTTCATTTTTCCGTACTTCTTTACCGGTTCCTTGATATGGTTCGGCGGTAGGCCTAGTGCTTATTGTTCGCTAGCTTCAACCGGGTAAGGCACATACGTGATCATGCTTGCATAAGCGATCTTCGTCTCATGTAATGAGCTCTATGGACGGTAAGCAGACAACTAGCAGTCTTTTATTGTGCAACTCTCTCATCCGAGACCAGCCTTTACATTCCAACCTGAGCCCAAGTTAGTCTAATTTTCAAGAAAATAAGGACTCTAAAGTTTCTCACTCCTCCTGCTTTGGTAGGACTACGCTGAGCTCATATTCATTTATGATACGGTTGCTCAAAGGAACCGTATATTGTCTTATAAGATTGCTCAAATAGGCCTATGTGTGGCGGGAGGATAAGGACCTCTCTATAAAAAACAGCCGTTAACGAGAAGGAAAAAAAAAAACTGATATGAAAATATCAACAAATTTACTACAAAAATCACTAGTTATTACATACAGTTCAGTACAACCCTGCGCACGCGCTGAAAACTCCCATCAGCATACTGCCATTACACATCAAAATTTCGAGATGTCCTCTCGGAACCACGGCAGCATTCAACGTCCACAACCTTGGCTAATCCACAACTGTATCATATGTCGGGTTACGTGGCTACCGGCAAAGCAAGCACCTGTTTGCAAGGGAAATTCAAGCTTCAGTTGAAACTCCTGGGCCCGAAGATAACTACACAGTTAGTATTGCGCAATTTTTCAATTCCAAAGAAAATAAAAAGTAACCTTATAGTTTGTCGTTCTTTTCCCTAGTGTATTTGATCTATTTTAAGGAGAGTTCACCGGTACAATTTGTTGAACATGATAACACATAAAAATTTACTTTAATAAGTCGTTCAAACGTTTCAAAAACATCAGCAGATGAAGGTGTAAGTCCTTTTCTAAAGTAACAGCTATTGACAAAACCATAGAAAAGGCAGCTCAAGAACGTGATACAGTCGTTCCATGAACCGTACAAATAAAAAAATCTGTCAAGGAAAACGCCTCAAAGAGCACTAAAGCTAGTAACGCCTTAAATAGATTCACTCCATTTATTACTAACATCCGTTAATCTACAAACACTTAGAGATTAACAAAACTAACAAGATACAGAATGAAAATACTGTGACAAGTCCATTCGCTCGTAAAAAGCGACTGCTATACTTCGCATTCGCTCGTAAAAACAGGATCAATAGTGAGTCTAGGACCAATTTACGACTGTCCCATATCTCCTCAAGTTGCGTAGGCTTCCGGAACACACGATTGAGTTTGCAATGCAGCGAGCTCAGTGTCAGATGAATGCACGATATGTCTATTTGACATTTTATTAAAAGTGAAATCGTTCTGCTATCAGAGAACAAGTTTTCTTATCGGTTAGTCTTACATAAATTTTGCCTACTCTTACAGAGACTAATGCCGTAGTAACAGTGGTTTCTTTGGACACGACGTTTGAGAGTGAGTTATCAGATCCGGGCAGCCAAACATTCAGCTAGACTAGAGCTAGAGATATGCATTGCGGTAAGATTAAATCATCGCTATACAACTATACGTTGAATTAATCACATTCACTAGTTTCTACATTATAAACTTCATCACTCTGTATAAACAGATTAGTGTAGTTCTTATTTCACCCTCCCATTCTATCCTCCTCCCCCTACAAAAGATATTCACTTTGACATACATAAGTGTGTTTCCATGCTTATATGGTGTTTACTGTATAAAGACATTGTTACTTCTTAAGCTTAATGAACTAGAGCTGGAGATTTTGCAAGCTGTTGACATAAAAACAGAAGGACTTGTTTTGAATTACCGTTTGAGTTTATAAATGCAAAATATCAACTGCAAAATCCATTAATCTAGTTCAGATGATCAGTATTATGAGAAATTGTGACGCTGTTCTATTTCGACCAACTTTTATGTTCCGTCTCCTCAATTTGCACTAATTTAGTTGAAAATTGAATCAAACATTGCATCAATTTCATTCCTCTTGCCGTTTTTTTTTTTTCTTTTTCCTCTCAGTTTGAGATAACCCTTACCAAACGGAACAGTAATGTCAAGGCGGGATTTGTGTCTTGCTACGTCATCTCCTTCTCCCCCGGAAGCGTCTTCGCCGATGTCGTCACAGAGTTCGACACAAGAGAGAACGTGACAGCCCAACAAGTCAATGACGTCATAGAGACTGAAGCTAGGAATCAGCCTGGAGGAAATGTAACCCTTCCCTCACTACCTTACAACTTCACGCTCAATAGCGCCATCTCATCAGACGGTTTGTTTCACTTTTTGTCCGTTTTTCTTTTCTTTCTTTCTTTTTTCTTTCTTTTTTTTTGTAATTGTTTTTCCTCTTCCTTCCTCTCCCTTTCTCTTCTTGCTCTTCTTTTAAATGCACAAAAGAATAATTTAATGATGCGTTCTTTATGAAAATTTTGCTTAATTTCAAACACGATAGTGGCAGTATCAGTTTCGCTTCAAGTTTTTTTTTTTTGATAACGTCAGTTGTCACTGAATATCCGCACCGCCAACACATGACGTCGATGTCATGCAACGGCCGGACAGAGCTTGATCCCCTCTCTTATATAGTTATGTTACCACCGTGGAAGTATATCACGAATTTTTCATGTTTGCGGCAAATCGGAAGTCCCCTTTATCATCCACTTGCACATCTGATTGCTGAAACATTAAATTTTGTCCCTCTTTTCGCCTCTTTTGTGACGACTGGAACGTAAAACGAGGGAGGTTTTCAAGTTTTATCAGTTTGTCATTCCGCATGCTGCATGACGAATGTAATAGGATAGATTATCTGCAAAAATAAAACAACCGGCATGTTTTATAAATTATTGTGACAAATGTTATGAATTATTGTGACAAATGATGTAATTTTGTTGGCTAAATGTACACTCATTTTTATATAAATACATCTGCAAAAAAAAAAAATGTTGAGACCTGATACTTTAGTAATATTCGTTTAGTATACTTAAGTACTATTCCGAGACAGACACTTAAAAAGGACATCAGTTATTATGCGTTGTGGACAGCGCTCATACCATGTTCAAACACGAAAAAAAAAGGGGGACGATCTGTGGATACGTGGTGAAGACATGTACTACCTACTGTACGTCGTTCATTTGGTTCTCTATCAACAGAATACGAGATCGACTACTGCGAGAATGAAACTCTTAACGTGTGCGACCCCACATACGGTGTATGTGCAAACCTCGAACCAAATCGCTATACGTGCGAGTGCGACTCGAATTCATTCAGCGTTGAAGAAATAAACGGTGTGGCCTGTGAACCTATTGGTACGTTTTACGTATTTGTCCACGCATTTAAACTCTTTTTAACGTAAAAAGTGGTCATTTGGTTTCAATTCAAGTATTTGGTTATCTTCTGTAGAGAATTAATTGTTTTCTTTTTTCTTTGTATTTTATTCTTTATGGAAATCAATCACACTCGTGGTTGAGGACTACTTAGTGTATCTTTATGGGGTTCACATGGGTCTTGCTTAAATCGAATGCAAAAGACAGGAAGATCGCTACATTTCATTCAGCCGTCCATGCACACGCATATGAAATTTTGAATGTTTCGACTACGTGACATTTTAGCATGGATATATCACAAACAGTGGCATTTTCGGCATCCCATAGAAAAGCGAAGGTGTACATGTGGTCTCATCACTGGAACACATCGCATGCAGATATCAGGCTTTCGAATTTTGCGTGTTATTGTGTTAAAGCACTCACAACTTTATTTTTGTTAATTTGTCCAACATCTGCAATTTGGCACATTGCAGATGTCCTCTGTCTTGTTTAAGCAATCATATGGGCATGACACCTGCTGGAATTACCAATCACCAAACTTAACTCATTTCGAATGCATCACATTACCATAGTAATTACCATAACAATTAAAGCAGTTACACTTATTGTTTAGTCGATGGAACGAACTAATGAGAATACACGCTGACTGTTGAAAGGGAACTTTGCAGTTAAATTTCCCCTTTTTCAGAAATTGGGTCTTAACAGAACTCCGGAAAGTTTCGATAAGTAATTAATCTGCAAATACTTTGTAAAAGCAAAATTTAACTGAATTATTTCCAAAACAAACCGCTGATGCATGTTTAGTTTCTTTTTCCTTCCAGGGAAGCCTAATTACGGGCTCATTATTGGGCTGAGTGTTTCATTATCGTTAGCGATAATTTTGATGCTATTGATCTTTCTTATCGCAATTGGATCGAGGGTGTATCGCCGGAAGGAGGCCAAGAGCCTTCCTCCCGACTACTTTTCTCCCAGACCTACTCTCCTGACTGAATCAGACATCGCCAGCAGCGGAGAATCGCTGGAGATGGGAGAGGTTGCAAATGGAGGACCATTTGAAAACTTTTCGTACCTCGAAGGGACGATAGACGAAACAGAAGAAGACGCCCAAGAGAGGGCAATTGCACGGACGATCCAAAATATGGGTGATGATATGGTAATTACTGAAAGATGAAGTAGACCTAATTTACTTTTAATCTGGAAATGAACTTGTTGCATGGTAAGGAAAAGGTGTACATTTGATCTGCTTGTTTCAACTTTATTGCAGCATAGGTTTAGCAATATAAAATATGATACAAAAAAAAAAAAAAAGAACTCGAAGGACAATTGTAATTATTATTTTGGGGGGGGGGGCAGGGGGCACGTAAGTTCTATTTTCCCTCATGTTGCCATTACATTTACATGCCATTCAATATTCGTTGGCAAATGAGTGGATCTTTATGGGGTTTTTTTTTTACTGTTTTGCAGATAGTCTCTGCCCCCTACCCCACCGACCGCTCCCATCAGTACATTATGCATACGCTCAGATTGCTGTTGAGTAATTTGGTCCACAGTCAAGTCAGGTAGTCCACAGTCCTACTTCCAAAAATATGATAGGGCTAGAACCTTCTCGTCTGTTTTCTCCTTCTGAGCTGCAACTAACCTTCATCTTGTACATGCTTTGTCCGTATCTGCAGGTCAGACTTCCAAGAGCTTCTGCCTCCCTTTAGTGTCACTGAAGTGTTGATTCCTAAAACGTGAGTGACGTGTTATTACTGTATTCCGATGCCAGTGTAACCAAGTGAATTATTTTCACAAGCTTAGCAAAACGACACCTATAGCGTTTTTTTTTTCATTACTGGTTACAAGCACGCACTTAATTAAAATCAACAACTACAAAATTCACATCATTGACGCTGAGGATCTATAGAACTAATTCCGAATTGTAACATGATATTGGTTCTGGAAATTACTTGCAGCGATTTAAAAAGATACCTATTGGGGTAGCTGTACACGTCACCCATCGCTGCATGGTTCTTATATGTATATATTTCAATTTATGTTGGTTTGCTTTCTTCGGAGAATTTTTCACCTACCGTGTGATATTGTATATTGGTAATAATATTAAGCTTCTCTCCCTATAGTTGGTTAATATCGACCAGGGCTGTTTCGGGTAAACGTAAAGAAAAAAATCACTATGATTGTGGAAAAGAAATATTTTAATAGAAAATATTCTCAGTCTGCCTTTACATAAATCTTGGGATAATATTTATTTATCACCTTACTAGTGCAGTAGTTTGCAAGTTGAAAATCTTATTCCTTTCTCTCACTTTTAATCTTTCTTCTCTCTTTCTTCCTTTCTGTTTGACAGGTCGAGAGCAATTATTTACATTGATAAAAACTCTGCACAACGATTTAATGTTCAGAAAGTGTCTGCATGTATTGACACTTAAAGCTATTTATCTGAAATATTTTTAGAAGGAGAATAAGGCCTTAGGTCAACTGAAAAACCGTCCATATACGTCGGGGCTGCTATCTTGATCCGATGAATCATTATCTCAAACCGATGAAACGAATCGAAAGAAAGTATGAAAACCTTAGCCTCTCATTGAAAAGCAAACAACGAAAATAGCTCTCAAAATAAACATTGTTTCAGCTATGTTTGTGGTAAACAGAAGTCTAGATTAGGAGCCGATAAACCTTAGATTTGAGACAAAACATATACACTGTGCTGAGCTGTCTGAAACACAAGGTTAATTGCTTGAGAATACTTTAATGACAGGGGACCTGCAATCTTGATTGAAAAACCTGGACTATTCTACCATACCAAGCAGTTTTGCCCAGAGGATTTTGCTTCTTCTTTTTTTTTCTTGGATACCGAAATATTTCGTGTGCGGGTGCTTGGGATTAATATTGCCTGAATGTGGAAGAACACTGAACAGAAAATCGCTTAATTGTATTTTAAGAACTGAACATCGTCTTTCTTATAATTTATTTAAATTTGATTTCAAATATTTTCTTTTAATTATTATCAAACTATTTTACTCAGGTTTACATATGCTATGTCCATATAGTCCCACACCATATATACCGCCTTCCGCAAACAGTTTAACTAAGAAAGCGTTATGCAATAAGTATTTTAAAAAGCATTTTTAAAGCATGTTTAATATGAACACATTAAGCAATTGGTGTTCTTGCAACTTTTGTATTACATGGGACATAAATGACTGCCAGGTAACACATGGGTCAGTCTCTGGAGTTTCAATTTGTAATAATAAAACGCAATAACGTACATTCTTTATGCTGAAACGTTGATTATCACCAATGAACCTGGACAATCTACCGGAAAGCACGGTTTACGACGAAATTTTGCCGTTTGACTTGTTAACAATTTCAGTGTATGGGACCTATAGTGTTATGTGAGGATTACATGCATTTCTCAAACCACTTTGTTTAATTGAAACTGCATGCTTACGCCACAAAAGTTTCATATCTACATAGCACTTCATCTTCGTAATTGCAAGTTATTACCTCATGATCTCCGGTAACCTATTTCAATTTTTAGCTCTTAAAGGCTGTATTGCAGTCACCCTAAGCTATATTTTTACCTCCCAGAAAGCAAAATTCTCAACTGGTTCTTAAGTTACACTACTCTTAGATTGACAGCAAATTCGAAAGACGCAGAGCAGCTCGTATTACACAGCGTACACAGGGATCCATTGTTTTGATTACATATGTGGAGGAATTTAAGACAGGCTGAGGGAGGGACTAGAGGTAGGTGGTTGGGAGAATTGAAACTGTCTGGGGTAATGAGTTTTTGTCTTTAAACTCTGCCTCTGGTGGTTGCCTCATAACGCCTGAGTTGACACCAAGAATCAAGATGGCCTCTTTTGATTATTAGCAGGTATATTGGAAAGGATGGTAGGTAGGAGGATCAAGAGCCAATGATCAACTGTTGGCGGGCTCAAACTGGGTGGAAGCTGATCGAACAAAGTGAGGAGAAAAAAAAAGCAGGAGGGAAGATGCGTCAAGGGCCATGAAAAGGGGGAAAGGTGATGAACTGGGACTAGGGTAATGAAGAAAATGAATGCACACCGATGATATTCTGTATCTCGATATTGTGTGTTTTCTTTATGTGTACACTACAGAACATACTTTCTTGCTGTGTGTGCGTGTGTTACAAAAAAATAGGACTTACAACAATATGTACCCTACTGCGACCTAAATTAATGATCGTTTGGCTAGAAATGAATGACAAACTTTTCATTGCATACACTACAGTTCGCCAATTTAAAACAGAGCTGGCAGGCCATATTATACGCTCGCCTATATACTACTAGAAAACTCTTATATAGCCCTACAACATAAAAAATAAAACGCAAAATGCCATCCAAGCAACTTCGCCTACTTTGTAAGTTTATTGGACTTTTAAGTCGATACAACACATATAACAGAGAATCATGGTGTGAAACTTAGCTCATGAAGGAGATCACACGTATAACAGACAAGAGCGGTGGGCAGATGACGACCAGGGAGTAATCCACTGGTAACGATTCATCACTAGGAACCACTGGAAATTGATTAACAGCAGTTTGTGTAAGAATTTCAGTGTGCAAGCAAAATTCTATAACGCCCGAGGCTTCCTATACCTTTTCCCAGGCCACGCGCATAGTTTATGTGCATTTCACGAGACGGACATATAGCACGCCCTGACATGCTAGAGAACACATCTCGGCTAATCACCTCACACATTGTTTACGTTCATGTGCATGTATCGCACGCGGGGGTGTACTTAAAATAATAATTTCGGGGGGGGGGGATCACATGAATTGGGACTACGTTGCAAAAAATGCACTCTTTTTTAATATCAATGTATTTAACTCTGATATTTCAGGGGGCCTATTGTATTTTGGGGTGTGGGCTGGGCCCTCGCAGTGCCCCTCCCCGTAGCTACGCTACTGATTGTACGCCATATATGTAAACCTCATGTTTCACGTAGACGCACTGACGGATCCAAGTCGTTTGTTAGGGAGGGGACAAAGGTAGTAGTGCATATGAGGTTGGAGGTCTAAGGGCAGGGAACATCTCCTCCGCTTTCGGACATTTTTCTTCAACTAAATGACCCCAAGATGGGACTTAATTGTATGCCACAAATGTGTGTAATGGTTGAGTTCATTTTTCTTAAAAGAAAAGATTCGATTCCTTCTGTATAATTCTCTGTAAAATAATCAAGTATTTTATTTCAATTGTTTTGCCCACATTTGGGTGGAACCATGGTCACCGTTGGCCCTTCATTGGATTCGCCATTGAGTTGGCGCTCTAGTGATGACATGAAAGTCAAATTAGACTGAGCACAGGGGTCTCTCCCTCTGAGTTATGAGGAAATAATATAATATAAATATATAGAATTTCTTGGCCAAAGAAGTTTTCAGAAAAAAAACTGCAACTTAGAAGCCTCTTAAATATGACCGCCACCATGATTAGTTTGGCTTCCTCTTGAACAAACCGATCGATCCGTCAGCGACTTCTACGACACAACCAAGTTTAATTGTAAGTAATAAAAATCATTCCAAGTCAATTTTTTTTTATAGATTTACACACTATCTGCAGGGCCTCCTAACATACACTGAGACAATGTCTGCATGGATTTGTTAGGGCCTAGTTATTACCATAGATCTGACTGAAAAGCCAGTCTATAATTTTTTTTTAAATTTATCTGTACTTTTTTTGTTTCTTGTCTAAAGCATTTTATATCCTCAAATACATTCTTGTAATATGAAATATTTCTAAGACTTGTAAATGTTCAAATATATTCTCTAACATTATGTAATTAATGTTTGGTGTCGTCGTTGTGTTTGATCACAATGTGTTGAGTTACTAGCTCAGATCATCAGACAGTAACATTTCGTTCCATTCGTTTCTTTTCTTTGTTTTCCACAACGTCTAATTCCAATATTGTATAGAATAATTCAAATTAAAAAATCCGTAAATATGATGTGGGGGGATAAGCTCAAAAGCCCCGACGTAGGGGGGGGGCGGCTTGTCAGGAGCTTACTGCTTAAAGAAACAAATAGGGAAGACGGAAACAGGATGACTAAATAAAAGGCGAAGAAAACAAAGCCATCCCTAAAAACTACCCGTGACCAACGTAATGCGTCCCACCCTCCACACCACCCGCCCCATCCTAGGTGCACACAGGTCAATTATTAAATTAATTTTCGGTACAGTGCTTTAAAGGCAGTAATTCATCACCCCCAAGCTATATTTTTTGCTTGGGGATAGCAAAATTCTCAACTGGTTTTAAATTACAGTACTCTGTGATTGACAACAAATTTGAAAGATGCAGAGTAGCTCATATTACACCGCATAGACAGGGATCCATTGTTTTGATGACACATTTGGAGGAATTTAATACGGGGTAGGGCGAACTAGACATAAGAGCTTGGGAGAATTGTACCGTCTGGGATGAAGAGTCGTTTCCTTTAACTTAAATTAGCACTGCAGATACGTTGAACGGGGTAAATGCAACTAAATAATTAATACCTGTTGATGTAACATTTAAAGCGGTTTTTCCTAAGTGAGTTGGGAGCGTGACCCCCGGTTTGCCATTCAGGAAACAGCCTCCGTCTATAGTGCGGCACATGTCTGCACACATGCTACCATAATCACTTGATATGGGTATTGGGTATAGAGTAAATTCAGAAGATAGGCCTAACAAGAAATGGCTACATGCATGCAGTCCAGAAAATCTGAAACGTGGGAGAGGTCAGAGTGAGGCAAGGTATTTTTGCTCTTTTACATATTTTGAATATACAACATGGCTTCAGGAAAATATAAAATAGCATATAAAACTTATATAGCAGAAAGGTGAATGGGACGGATATCTCATTCCAAGCGCCTTTGATCTTACTAGTAGACTAAGCCTAAAACTCCGCACACTGACTATCATTTTGTAATAGATCTCTGCTCAGCTTTTTAGTTGAATAGTAAATACTGGTACAATTAATTCCTCCGGGTAGAAAAGACTCCTCGTGCAGTGTTCCACCCTTACCCCTCCCCCACCCCACCCCTTTTTCTGTGCTTTTCATGAAAGTTATGCACTTGCATTAAATGTACACATCGGACTTATAACACCAGACTGGAAGTCAGACTTTTGTCGGTCTTCTCGGTGATTCCTCCTCATACCAACCAACAGCTGGCCAGGTAATCAGTGCCCGGAAGAAACCGAAAAAAAAAAGCATTTCACCAGTGAAGGTACATACGGTACGTTCTTGCAAATAAAAAAAATGCAATTCAAACTACGTGACAGGCAGGGGTGTCAATCCAAAGTGAAATGTGAGGGGAGGAGATATTTGACTAACTGACATGTTTGAATGACTAAAGCTCTCCAGGCAGGGGTCTACGCAGTGCACTCTTTTATCTGTTTAGGTACATCTGACAGGTCCCATAGAACCTAAAGGAAAAACCCGGAAGCTCTGGGGTATTTGCAGAATTGTGAGCTTTGGAATGGAGGATTTCTGTATCTTTGAATGGTATTGAAAGGGCAAAACTGGTCAGACCTTGCATATTTTGAGACAAACGATCAATTTGATGATTGATATGTGGGGTGAGTCCGCCAGGGTCTGATTAAAGGTACACATTGTCAAACGTCTATGAAAGACAATTCGGAGTTTTTAACCGACAGGCAAGCGTTTTTCAACTGGGACGGAGGCTGTCCTAAGGGCGTGTGCCAGGATTAACTAAGCGGAGCGCCACCATCGCTTGGTGCGGAGAGTACAAGAAAAATTTGGGGGTTTTCAAACTTCCCATATGTCCGGCAATGGCATTTCCCGAGCGTCCTAAGCTGCATATATATGTCAAGCTTTGTAATAAGGATATCATGTCTGCAATTCCTTAATTCATAAAAAAAATCAATCTATGAAAATAAATACGGTAATACATATCAGATGAGGGGGGTGGAGTTGAAGTGGTACAAGAATCATAATCCTCTTTCATTTTCTTTAAGTACTTCTTCACATATTTGGGAGCTGAGCACATATGTGCACGAACTCCCGGAAAGTTTAGGGAGAATGATTATTTGTCCAAGTTTTGTTTGTCACTAATTACTGATAGGATTACGAAGAGGAGGGCCAAATGACTTAGCGCAAAGCGTGGACCAGAAAATTTGGGGCTTTTCAAACCCATCAGATAGTCAAAACGGCATGTTCCGAATGTTGCGTTCGGCATTTGCCCAACCTTAAAAGGGAGATGTCAATTGTCTACAATTTGAAAAACATTTCATGAAAAATGGTAATACATATATAGGTGAATAACCAGTGAACCTTTTCACTGAGAGTGGTTCAAACTCCTCAGCGAAATTTCGAGAAAGAAAAAAAACTTTCGTCGGTGAGGCAAAAGATGAACGTGAATAGAATGTAAACAGACAATACCATATATAGCACCACCAGAGTCTTATGATTGGAGACATATTGCCTATGCGTCATCGATATGGCATACCATATGAAGCGCCCATCCCTGACTTTCAGCAGGGGTGGGGGCCTGACCTGTAGATCGCCCTTTTGGACCCACCGCACGCAGGACAATCTATTTGGAGCGCCACCAACCGAAAATGTTTGGCTTTTCTAACCCCAAAGCTGGTCCGAAATTGCACATCCCGGGTGTCCTGCAGGGCTTCATGTACCAAGCCTTGAAATAGGGCTGTCATGTCAACAATTTTTTAATTAATGGGAAAAACATCATTTTATGGGAAAAATACAAAAATTGGTTAAAATTGGGTTGCTTTTTTCATCGGAATTTTCTGAAAAATTAATTCAACAGTTTTTACTTTCTAACCATAACAGGCTTTTTAATTTTGAGAAATTTTTAACTAGCAGGTAACCTTAAACAAAATCTGGTGCAATATTTGCATATATTTTCCTCTGGAGATTATGGTTCCAGACAAGTTAATTCAGCACTTTTTTCTTTCTCTCTCTCATTGATTATTTTTTGTTCTTTAGTTTGATGCAACCGTCGATGATTGCATGACAAACTAGAACTCGTTCTTGTACCGATTTTTTTTTTTGATACGGCATAGTATGAAAACCTAACTTTGTCACGCAGAGTTCCCTTACGAGCATTTATCAGCGAGTACATCAGTCACTCCCCAAAACTGTGGGCGACATTTGTTGCAATGTCCCCTCCCTACAATTCAAAGAGAGAACCAAAACATCGAAACCTTTCTCTTTTACGAGATGTGTAGTCGCTTACCGGATTCGGACGCCCGCCCATGACACCTGGATGTCTTCCAGTGTAACGGGAGGAGAAACAAAAGTGCAACTGAACCCGGAAGTATATGTGAAAGTAGGGCGCACTTACACAAAAATATACCAGTCTGCTCTGTTCATATGTTGCTGTTAGTGTTACATTTCCGCACCCAACAACTCAGTCTACTGTAACAACAACACTTAACACTATAACAGTTAAAGACGGCATTGCTGGTTCAGCTGTTTGTGTTTGTTTGGCTGATTTGGAGGTCAGAGACATTACTCATTAGGCCTTGGCGAAAATACAACCTCTCACAGTCTCAGCGCCCCGCGTTCGCCCAGTGTAAGGAAAGAACTTAGTGTGGTTTAAGAACCCACGATCTATGTCGCACGGTGATGTATTGGCTTTCTCCTAAAACATTGTGTTGGGAGGCTGGTTAGGCCTAAGTGAAATAGATGCGATTCAACTCTTGTGTAGATTCAGCACAGTCAGTACAGTCAGAGGCATGCTACAATATATACCGTATGTATAATACTACTGGTAGGGGCCTGAGCATAACCCCAAATTTAAAATACCAGGTAGAAATTATGGAAGGCATGGATGGAGCAAATAAGCCTTTGAACGGTATTGTGTGTTCTGTTACACACAACACCACAACCCTTTCGCAGCTAACACAAAATTTTTAAACTATTTAAGCTTTGCTACAAAATGCCCCCAAGTCAGGGAAAACATTCAAACAGTACTTTCATGATAATGGAAGTACATTTTAACGATAAGATTACTGGTAAAACTGTTTTCGATCACCATGCGTAGCACAAAACAGGAAAATTCAGCATCATTCACTGTCTCGATAGAGTACATTCATGTACTGACTTACAGTAGTGTTACGTTCAGATTCTAGAGCCGAAATTTGTCCATTTCATCATTATATTTTGGGAAAAAGCTTATGCAGAAAGGTGAATGCGGTGCTATGGATCGTTTGTGTAAAGTTTGGTAAGAATTCGTAACTGTGAACATTGAGAGTTAACGACCCTGGCGGAGGTCAGTTAATAATGGGTTGACAATTTGTGTTAGGGGCGCAAGGGCTGTGATGTGGATGTAATAAATTTAGGCCATGTAATGTAATGCACAGCCCTGTTCAAGAGCTAGGAGCAAATGGAACTGAATCCTGCAGTTCACTCAGTCAGTATTGTCGGTCACATTCAAGTTGGGGACTGGGCTAAATCAGCCAAAAATCTGTACAGCACCATCTCTAATCATTGTAACCCTGCTCACTATCCCTACAGTAACTGCTAACCGTGGATACAGCAGTTATTGAACTGTGAGTGTAGGTTAATTGGAGGCAAGCGGTCGCTAGTTTGTGCAACACTGCTGAGCTGTTTTACTGCGTGCAGAAATTCATCCTTACAGTTACACTTACAGTATACAGTAGTTGTATAAAAATGGCAATATTGGCAGGAACATATTGGCCAAGTTCTGACATACTGTACATGTGCAGTACCTGTCCCATGGCCTGGCTTTATTGTCAAACTGGTACGGTCACCAACTGAAACCACTAAGAATAATCTGTGAATATATTGTACATTAACAGATGAACAGCACTGTATAGGCCTACAGTAAATATAGGGTTGTATTTAGGCCTAGTTGAAGTGAAGATATGCCAGGCATAGGCAGAAATGTCTTCTTTGGTGATCTTGTACGGTCCATATGTGACGTGCTGGATATTGCTAGAGCTACAAGAGTTACAGTATTGCTCTTGCACAAGACATTCACTAAACTATGATCTACTGGACATTGACAGATCTAAAAGGCTCAGTCAATTTCTTACCCAAGGCAGCCAGTCCAGCAGTGTGTGACAGGGGTTTTAATTGTAACTCGGCAGAGTCAAAACTAAACCACCACTTCCTATTGTAACTACCATAGCACCCACTGTTTTATATTCATACTGTAACTGCAGGGTTTGTACTCTACATTGCCTTGAAAAACTTTCAAGTACTTGGATTTAGATCTGTCATCGTCAAGGGCTTGAAATTGCTTGAATGTTCTTCTTTAAACTTCTCTTGCATCAAAGTTCTTGAAAAAGTGCTTGAAATTTTAGTGATTTGAAATACAGCACTGTACATAGCACTATGAATTTTTACTTAATTATTATCTGCAACAACAAAGGTCTGAACCATGGCTTGCCTTGTTGGCTGCAAACCTCAAGTGTGCGTAACAATATGAAGACACACTATTCCGGAGAAGTGCTTAAAAAGTGGTTTAATCTTCTTAAAAAACATAAGCTCTACCTTGAAAAGTGCTTGAAATTTTTTCCCTCAGAAAAGTGTACAAACCAGACCGGCGAAGCAATTCTCAGTTCATTGTAGGTTTGCAGACTGCATTGCTGCACAGGAGGTACAGTATGCTGTGTGCAGATGTCAGGACTCTCTAGTTACTAAACTGCAGTAGTCCACTCCTCTTCTTTCTTGCTCTCTCAGGTACAGCAATTGTTCCAGAGCTAAAGTAAAATGGTCGAAAACAACAGAAACAGCAGTGACCTTGACCCCAAGAAAGATGTAAGTATATTGTTGTTTTTTTTTTCTGTTGTTTGTAAGCTTTTTTAATTTTATCGAATAGTGGGTGAAATAAACTGAACAAAACAGTGGACCGAAATGCACGGAATGTGACAAGTCCTGTACTGCAGTATGTTCACTGGTACTGTATGATATACATTGTGATGAGTTACCGCAAGTAGAACTTTTATTAAGAAACACTATGTTAATTCCCACTTAAAGCTTTCTTTTAAGTTGTTGTTTTCTTCTGAGTGTGCTGGTTGCATGAGTGAGGAACTTAAGCACAGCTGTTTCTGAATGATAAAATGAACCACATCCACATTGGTGGAATGTGGGTCATATAGAACTGTACAGTATCTCTAAATCCAGTTTTGACCTGCACACTGTACTATACAAAAGTGCTGGATATCTTTGGAGACATGGTCTGCTCACTACCTATCATCGCAGGGTCGTGACATGTCTGAATAATAAGTCTTTGTACAGACCTACTCCAAGTCTTGATACTGTATGTGGTCTGATTGTAAAGACAACCATGTAGCAGGCTCAGGAATTGTCTTTCACAATATGTTCTGCACTGACTTACCAAAGTGGTCTGTGCTGACTTACATCTGACCTAATTCCATGTAGCAAGCTCTGATCTCGTCTGTCCAGAGCAACTGTACTGGTCTGTCCACAGACACGTACAGTGTGGCCTACAGTATATTTAACACCACAACTTATTAATTCCTCTACATTTGATTGGTGGTCACATGCAAAGCTTGATTTGGTGATATCATTACGATTGTGATGCTCAACCATGGATAAGTAATTTTCTAACCCACAGCTCTACATATTTACTAACCCACCACATTGAGTCGGTGATCATTTGCATTATGGCACAGTACGTTCAGGCGTGCAGCCTGTGACTCAATGTCTTGGTTTACAGTGAAGGGTTTAACAAATAATGAATGTATTTTATTTGCTCATTGGTATGAATAATTTCATTCGTTGAAAGATTAAGTGTTCTATTCAATGGAGTGAAGCCAAGTTGAATAAAATGCCCAAACTTTCAGCTCATGAAATTATTTGTACGACAGTATTGCATTCATAAACATTCATGATTTGTATGCAGTACTGTATGTCATGGTTAAAATAACTGGGTAGTGCTATGGTACTGTAGGAGATGGTCTGCTGGCAGACCTGGTGCATCAAGACTTTGGTCTGTTTGGTACAGTAAGAGCTGATGAAGAACAAGACTCCGTATTGTCGAAAATGAAGTTTCTTTCCACTTGAAAAAAATCTGCTCTGTTTTCCTGAATGCAAAGACATTTACTGTACAGTACTGTAGGTCTTGATCTTAACTGGACATGTCTATGTGTGTGTATGGCAATGGTCCATTTCAGTAGCTTGTAGTATCAATATTTCCAGCTCTTCATCATAAAAAGTGGGTCAGCTTATGCATTGCCAGTTTCATGTGGGGTTGTCATAATGAAAGCCCAAACAACTTCTTCTGGTTGCACAACACATGCTGAGTTAGAGCACTGGTGGGCAACCTTTTTGACTGAACAGGCCAGATATGGGGAATAAAAGAATGTGCAGGCCACACTTGGCCAATGACCTGCCATTGATTTCAAACATTTAATTTGGAGGATTTTCAAGCAGTGTAAATATCACTGTAATTCACAAAACATAATCTCAGTATAGGTAATGGGAAATATAGGCCTATTTGGCAGCGTTCAATGAGTTGTCTGGTATGAGGTTTTTTTTTTTTCTTGAGACATCTCACGGGCCGTAAAAATAACTTGTCTGGTGCATGCTTGCCGTAGGTTTCCCACCCATGGGTTAGAGGTTACAGTATAAAATTTGTTATTCATTTGTAGTTTGTCTGCTGTTCATTGCGAATATACGTTTCATGAATGTTAATCAGAATTGCAGACAGCTCTGTCATAACAATTTCACTGAATGTGCTCTACATGATCACAATACTACTAGGTAATACTGTATGTACTGTAGTTGTCATGTAAATTCATGTTACCACAATGTGACCAAATGCTCTTAATGTTATTCCAGACTTCAGGTAATCTGAAGGGTCCAAAAAAGTCTGTTTTCACTTGGACCATACACGATGTACAACGCTGGTTGCAGAAGTACCACCCATACCATACCTTGTATGGAAAGTCTTTCAAAGAAAACCATATTTTAGGTAAGGATCGGTGGACCATTACTCGCAATGGAGTAGCAAGCCACTGTACTGCAGATATTCTTGACTTTTGAACATTTCAACAAAAGTGGTTCCTACTTGTGTTATCTGATTGTTAGCTACATCGATGGGCACTATCCCCTGTGCAGTAGTAGCCTGCATCTGTCTTCAGTTCTGTGCTTTCAGTTTCGAAGTTTCTCCAAATGTCATTTCTTTTTCAGTCTTGCCTGCTTTTGTTTTGTTCTTTTTTTTTGTGGGAAATCATTGTTGTCAGCTCACTTTTTCTGTGATTAGGGCATTTCCTCTCCGTAACTGTACTTGCTATGTTTTGAGCATCCACATGTTTAAAGTACTGTATTCAAGACATTTTGGAAAGTGTTTCTATGGCAACAATATTTGTAAGTTCCCTTGTGTTCCCTTCCTAGGTAAAGTCTTGGTCCAGTTAACATCGCAACAACTTCAACAAATGGGTGTTGAGAATGAGAAGCACAGGTATCAACAGTTTCATTCATGTTTTAATGTTTTCTTGCCGTAGGAGTGTTTGAAGTACATACATGAGAGGAATTTCCCATTCGCTACTTTTTAAAAAAAAAATTTCCAGCAGACTTTATCCATAGATAAATAAATGGTCAACCACAAGGTCAATGGACTCAAAGGTTATGCTGGGGCAGAAACTCTTTCTTCCCTGCCCTGCTACCAGCAGGTTGGAGAAGACTAGCCAGTGGGAATTCCATCTGATGTATTTTGTGCCTTAAATAATTGTTTTTAGGTCTTTGAAACTTACCAGGTATTTTGATAGAGAGATTAGTGAAATGAAAATTCGAAAAGGGAAAATGAAATTATATTGTTGTTTGGTTTGATCTGTCGTGCATTTTGCAATTCTCCAGACATCGACGTGCACATTGGACCACGGTGAGTTAAATCTTTGATTTTGTGACCCCTCAACTGATGATATGATCAGATCTGTTGAAGAGGAAGATAGGTTTTGTTGCTTTCTGGTAACTATCCAAGAAGCGTTCATTCTTGCCAAGGTCTTCTACTTTATTGCAACAAATTGTGATTTACACTGGGCACACACAGCAAAACCTTGCTGTCTGCACAGCCATCTCTTGCATCTATATGCAGCGATGTGTCGATGTAGAAGATAGCAGACAATGTGAAGGGGGTTGCTTTAAGGATATTTCTGCTGTTGGTGCCAAGATGAACTATCCTTCTGACTTCTGCTCTGTTATTGTTTCATGAAAATAGTGACTGAATAGAGTGTGCCTATCCCTGTAAAGGAATTGATGAATTCATGGAGAGATATCTTGCTGTCATACGGTACAAGCAACTTTGAGAGATATCATTCTTCCAGCTAAAGCCAGTCTGAGCTGAAGAACTTTCATTTGGCTCTCTGAGCAGGTTGTGAGGAAACTATCCACAATTTTTTTCAAATTCTTGCAAATTTTGTCACAAACTCACTGTGTTAGCTCTGAATCGAGTCATTTTGCCAACCATAAATGCTTCTCTGTTACTTTAAGATTGGCTGTGGAAAGAAAAAATTTGAGTTGGTAGACCAGAAGATTCTGGCTGTTTCAGCATTTTCGTGTGTGTGTGTTAATTTTGTTGTATTTGTGCTCCTCAGGGCAGACCTTTTGGAAAAGATCATCAAGCTGAGGTTGAAAAGCGAGCTTGCGGAATTGAAAGTGATGAGGAAAACACCACAAACACCGAAATGACACTGGTGGATCGGTGGTCACCGGGGGGATCTTTCCAGATGAACGGTACGGTCCTACGTGGCGGGTTCGTCCAGCTGTCATTTCCAGGAACCGAATTCGGGACCATGGGGTCAACTTGTCTATGAGTGAACTCTTTACTTGTATATTTAACTTTGGCAGTGTCATTACTGTATCTTGAGTTGGAGGTGAAATGCTCTGAGAAAGGAGAAAATCTCACGGAAAGGCTTAAAGTGCGAGGACCTTCACTTCAAAAAGCCGTCCACACATCCCATCGTAGGTTAGAAACATCACTCCTTCTATTTTTTCTAAGCCCTGGATTTGCCCTGATTGGTGCAGGCAGTACATGAAGACTCAGTCATCAATTCTGTACCAGGGAAAAAAAAAAAAACACCTGATTTTGAATTGTTGAGACATTTGAAGGAGAACTGATTTTGAAAAAGTAGTGCAATGGATGGATTTTTCAGTATACTCTTCTGGACCTTGTACTTTTGTGACTTTTCACATTGTCAATATTTGTGTTAACACTGATAGACTCAGAAAGGTGCCTCTTGAAATAAAAACTTTTTTTAAAATACTTTTTATTTCCCTTCATGAATTCAAAAGCTATCCCTGAAGTATAAAAATCATGTTAGTCTCAGTGTAAATCTTGTAACCAAATCTTAAACGTAATGTCATACCCTAAAAAAAAAAGATATGGTTAAATTAAACAAAAATGTTGAAATCATAGTTTGGTGGCATTATTAACTTCTCAAAAGCTGAAATAGCAATGCTTAGTTTGGCCTCTGTAGGCTTTACCCTTTCTTGACAGATTTCTGGCTATGCCCTCGTAAGTCCATTCGAAGTCCATCCGAAGTCCAATCATCCACAAAACTGAACCCACACGTTTTGGGATCAGTGCAGTGCTTTATGGCAAAAAAAAAAACAACAACAACTGTGAAAAATGCTTTTTGAATCAAAAGAGATAATTTTGCTATAGATACTACATTCCAGAGTCTGTTAAAATGGAATATCTCAATGTACAAAGAAAAGAATAGATGTCCAAAGACTGGACAATTGTTTTTTTTTTCACTTGAGTGATGATATGCTGGTATACATCTTTAGCTTTTTTTTACTATATTTTTGGAGGGGAACGATTTAATAGGCAATCACGACCTGCATCAGGGACAAGGGAGTGAGGCATGTATGATGGTATCAACATCTAACTTAATATGAAAACTGTAGACTCCAATAAGTTGTTTTTTTTTCCTTTTGTTTTTAAGAGCAATGCTTTGCAACTTAATAATGTTGTAAATTAAAACTGTTTAAAAATAGTTACTTAGTTGATTGAGGTTAATTGGATAGACTTATTTTTCTTGTTTTCTGTGTTGTTGGTATCTTTGCTGGTAGCAATCACATGCAGATGGGCAAAATTCCGGAGTGGGGGGGGGACAAAATTTTTGCTCATATTTAGAAGTTTTTGCCCAAGTCACTCAAATTTTGAGGCGCAACTTTTATTCTGACTACAGTGGCGTCACAGTGGTTTTCGGGGGAGGAGGGAGTTTACAGTGTGATATTGAAATACAGTATAACTCTGCTACAGTGAGACTCCAAGGATTTTAGACCATGGGGATGAGAAATGTGGAAGACAAATGTATCATGAAAATTTTTGAATAAAAGTATCTCCTAGATTGCCTTAAATTGCCCTTCCAAGGCTGCTCAAGGTTAGTGATGGCCCACCAAAAATGAGGATACTCCATTTTCTTGGCACCGTCGTTTGCTGGAATGGAGCCACTTTTTCACTAAAATTGGGTCGACATTTGTCCCCGTTTCGTGTGCTTGTGTGGAGGTCTAATTGTATTTGTAAGTACTTTAACGTAAAATCTTTAAAGCACATTGTTGTTCTAGAAATTGTTGTGAATACTTGATTTGTTGTCATACACCACGGTGTGCTTACAGACAGCACATAGGCAGAGTATATATATTACAGTAGAGGACCTTCTACTAAATCTCAAGTCAGGAGACACTGTCCCCTCTGGGTGTGTTTGGCTCTTTGGAATGTCAGCCCTGACCAGTGAACAGCCGGCTTTTCCCTTGCTTTGATTACCGATCTTATCACTTTGGTGAATTTATGATGAATAACCTAGACAACTGGTACATTCTCTTACAAATTTTTTCATCCATTTTCTTTTCCTTTTTGTCTCGGTAAATGTTTTTATATGGCACTGTAAAGTAGGAAATTATATTCCAAGGTCGGTTGGTTGGTGGAATTCGTGTTTTAGGTCCACAGTTGTTTATTCATAATGTAGTGACAGTACTATCTTTCTTGCTGTATATATTTGAACGTCTTGCCTGTTCCCTATAATGTACATACAATAATAATGTAATAGTCACATATTCACGATTCCTTATGAAATGAAATGCTTGTTTTTTAATTGTCTGAAAAGACTTCCAGTTTCATTTGTCGTTAATTTGTCATCTAAAATCTGTGTTTTGGTACTTTGTTGCTTACCCCACCCCTTTCTTTCTTTCTTTTTTATTCGTTCTTTTTTTCTCTTCGCGAATGAGCGGTTCGGGACAGAGATAACTTGTCAGTTGTTATGTCAGAGACAATTATGACGCGACCGTCCATATTCGTACCATATCAGTACATAGTCACTCGCCTGAGGATTCTGAGGGACGTAAAAACATAATCCTAAATATCCCCCTCTATAACGACTAAATCCTGACCACACTAGCTACAGCTGTATTACCTATGTCCCTGAAAAAAAGCCAACGTTTGTTCAAAGTGGGAGTGCACATCTTCACCAGAGGGAAACTGTAACAACGGACTGGCGGACCGAACGAATATGGGCCCAGACATTACCCCCCCCCCCCCTTCTGATGACCTATGAGCAGAAAGTACAAGTGCAAGAAAAATAAGCTGTTTCTAGGGTGGGAGGAGGTGGCAATATACGCCTAGGGAAACACGAATGTAGTAAACACTGAACTAACACGTAGGTCTGTATGCACAAGTCAGGCTCTGTCTCCCTCGTTATGACGTAAGTAAAAAATGCTTGATGTATGAAGGACAAATGTCCATCAATCTAACTTAAAAGCAACTTGAGAAAATTTTAAGGTATAATCGCTTTTTAGCATTTATGAAACTCTTGTTTCAATTCTGCGAAAGATCCTGTAATGGTGGCATGCTGGTGCTGCTATAGGGTTCCTATATGGAAGCAAAGGAGTTTCTTCACTACCAGGCCACCCCCTCCGGGTGAAATTTCGCCCTGCATGTCTATAACCTATGTGGGTTAGAGAAATGATACCTTGACTTTTGGAGTAGGCGGTTTGTGTTGTTAGTGGTAGTTTCTCTGACTGAGGCCAACGAAAAACTCTTGGTCATTCCTATAATAAGAGGCGTTTCATTACCACATGGTTTAAAAATTGTTCAAAAAAATAAATTAAAAAAACCACTACTGATGAACTTAGTAGGGCATTTACCCCCCCCTCCCACCTGGTGCATTACATTTTTGACTAGGATTCTTACAAATATAATCATGGGCAGAGTAAGAAACCAACCTCAGCGTATTGCATTTACATATCTCTGTATGTCAAGGTTGACGGCCACTTTTAGGAGGCCCCTTTATAGCCTATAAGTTCCAGTTCTTTGTCGATTTTAATTATACTTACAAAGAAACACCCTTAAAGACCCCCCCCCCCCCCTCCCTCCTCCACATACAAGTCACCAGCTCCCCATCTAGCAGGATCCTTCTTAATACGAGCGAGTAACGGTTAACGTGTAAACTGCGGTGTATACTGAATGGTGACTTTCGAGTGGCTGTTAAATTTGCTGTTTCAGTGAATTTCCCGACGAATTAATTAATTTTGGATCATCACTTGCGGTTTTTCTCACCTTTTCGCTACATAAAGGCCTTTGTTTGCTAGATATGTCGGTCGGTACATCATATGTCGATTTTACCGCCAGTCGTCCTTATTTAGAATTTCTGATAATAAAAACCTTTATTCAGATCCTCCTTTGTTATTAATATTCGGCGTAGTGTTTGGATGTCAAAGCTCACTTGGTTCAGCCACTTCAAATCGATAGAAGTGTCATTTAATATGCAAGCAATGTAAACCTATTGTTGACCTAGTAATATTTACACACAGTCTCCTGTCTTTGACAAACAGACAACACTGTTTTATTAGGCTTTAGGTTCCCATGAGCTGGTTAATACGGAAGGAACGCGCAGACGTCAGCTAAAGCTAAAGCACTATCAGGTATTTACAACCCAAACGGTAAGTAACCGCGCCATGGAAATGCTTAGGAGAGTGCGGTCATCCTCTCTTGGCAAGTTTCTGAAACCACATATCAAGCTGTTGATATGGGGGCAAGCTTGAGAGGGGACCCACAGTGAGTGATATATACACATATACACTACGCCGACCTTAGAGTTGGAATAGGGGTTACACTGGCAATCCCCCCCCCCCCCCCGATCATCTACCTTTGTTCTTCGTCAGGGTTTCAGGGAAGAGGCAAAAGATCACCTGCCATAAAGTCTGAAAGAGAACTGTGCACTCATCTCCTAGATATTTGAATATTAAAATTGTCTAGACATTTTTGTTGGCCCTACAAAATTCAGTCTCTACTGCATAGCGGTCAATCACCGTTACTTGAAATCGAACAAACCAATGGGAATGAACAAGAATATTCATTTTTCATGTATGTATGTGGGGGTTCAAACAATGCTTTTTAGTGGTGGCTCTGACATATTCCGAGGAATCTGACTTTCACTGATCAATTTTCAACTCATATTCCAGCTTTAAATTGCTGAAAGGGGTAATATAGCATACCAAACCACGGAGAACTCATGCACATTTGTCACACTGTCAAAGAAATGTAGCAAAGGTAGACGTTGGTGTTACGAGTCTAGTGAAATAATTAACGGTTTAATAATTTAACAACATGTCTCGATTTCCGTTGTGCACACTTGACAACGCTACTTGCTATAGCCAACGAAAAATGCATAATATCTAAGATATTAATCTTTCAACGGAGGCGCCCTCACATATCTTCTTGTCATCATTTAATAAACATGGCAATACACCGAGTTATCATTCGTCCTTCTCTCATGGCAATTTCTATGGACCCGGTGCATGGTGTGTAACAAACTCAGCCACTGGAATAAACAGAGCTCGGCATAATGTTGGACGCGCATCATACTTACTCCTTGCGTTCATTCTTTTGCCGACAATGGTCGGTGGAATCAAACTTGGTGTGTATGTAATCATTTTCATCATACACTTGTTATCAGCTATAACAAGTACATTCGTTTTGAGGATATAACAAATAGGCACATTGCAGACGTACGCGTACGCATTTAATGCATTGGGTAAGTAAACCTTCCATTTGTATCCCGCCTTGTCTTGTTTAGTCTATGCCGTACTCGTGTGTAGATAATTATGATCATATCTCGTTATATCGTGAAGATGAGTATCAAAACTTCACTCTCCCTGCATAAAATATCCACTTAAAAGGATAGTCCAGGCAGAAATTTAGCTTTGATATGTTTAAGAGTAAGTAAATGTGACCCTTATTGTAAAACTTCCATTCAGTTCTCAAGCATGGTTCTCGCGATATTATCAGTTCGAGTTACCCCCTTCGCTACCAACTGGGAACTTGAAGCAAACAGGAGTGACATCATCTCTTCACATTGCTAAAGAGTCTTTTGTTTTCTTCATTTTATAATTTATTATTTTGACCTTGAAATCAACAGGTGGTCAGCCTACATACCGGTTCCCGTGAAGGTCACAAAACTCTCATAGCCCTTCTACATTCACATAATGATATCACTGTATACTGAAGTATTAAATTTGGTATATATTTAAAGAAGAACATAAAATACTTTATCGATGTGGGGAGATGACATCACTCCTGCTTGCTTCAAGTTAACTGTCAGTAACAAATGTGGTAACTTCAACTGCTCATATCTCGAAAACCACACATGGGAATTGAATGGAAAATTCACTGTAATGGTCAGATTAACTTGCTCTTCAGCATATCAAAGTTATGTTCGTGGCTAGACCATCCTTTTAACCTAGTTTTCAGTGTGAGAATAACTTCTTTATTTTTACATGAGTGTCTCGCTTTCCTACTAGTCAGTGGCAGAAACTCAACTTTTCCAAAACCACTTTAATGCCAGTATAAATAGTGCCGTTATCCAGAAGGAAACTATCAACAAGTCTGATAAATTCTTATCTAAAAAAAATGCACCCTTCAATTTAACAATCCATACCTCTCTTCACAACAATTTGGGCAATTTTCCGAACTTGTCAGTCGATCAGTAAGTTTTGCGGAAATTAGTTCTAGCACTCATATATGCACACGGTGTAGTGAAGGAACACCACTTAATTGAGGAGCATTTCTTGAACCTATTGAGAAAAGGTAAACATTACGTATGAAGTGACGTTTTGGATTCATGAGGTCTGCCATACTAAAGGATCTGATGTATGCACTATAGGATGCAGAGCACCCAGCCTATGTTTTCGTCATAAATAACTTGGGCTATAGCATATAGGAAACTGTTCTATTGAAGTTTACAATCACAAAGTAATTTTTCCAAAGAGGATGATATTGCGGTGTAAGGTGTGTGCACTGAAACAGAGAAGAAGGAGAAGTGGGCCATTAGAAGATTTCTTGTCGGAGCGCAAAAGCCTTGACCCGCATAAGTCTCTCCTTTCATGCAAATCCTCTTTAGCAGATTCCAATGGCATTAGACTTAGTAATCTGTAGATTACATTTGGTTGAGGTTGCATGAATAACGCTCTAGGGTCCTGAAGTATAGAAGTAGTGTTGTAAAGCAGTGTTGTAAAATGAAGCTATTAACCATTTGCACAATAATCTAAGGATTTTTTCTCCCTGACTGTCAGAATCACTGAAGAAAATCTGGACTGCAGATATAAATTTTTGTATTAACTTACTTTATAATACAGTGTAAGATAAAATTACTCTGTATGTCTTATTTTTAATCATTTTATAATCTGAGAAATCTCGAAAGAAAGGGCCCGGGCAATTAAGAGAAATTTTAAAATTTTCCTACACTGCAAACAGTAAGACACCTTAATTGAAAACTACAATGAAACTGCTCTGTCACTGGAAAACACAGCGCATTACACACAATACAAAATAAATTAAGCAAATGAGCTGTGGTATGATTTTTAACACAACAAGACCATTCAATTGATTCACAGGCTATCACTGCAGGGATCTGTAAGAAAGACAAGATGCGCCATTTGGGCCAAACGTTTATATATATATATGTATATATATATATATATATATATACATATATATATACATATATATATATATACATATATATATATATACATATGTATATACATATATATATACATATATATATATACATATATATGTATATATATATATATATATAAAAGCTAGTGAGGGAGGGAGGGGGAAGTCGTTGTAGAATGAAGGCCAAATAACAACACAATCAACTTACGAAGCGGGATAAGTCCCAGCGAAACAAAATATGATCTTGGCCCCAGATGGATATAACTGAGCTGACGTATGGGGCCCACATGGACAACCCACGTGGGGGCCAGATGGAGTAAGTGGGACCCAGATTGCCCAGCGTGTCCTATCTGAGAATATCAAGGCAATGTTGCAATATGGGCTATGCAAGCGCATTCTGTGCAGTATTATTCTCAACAGATCTATAAAAATTGTTTGCGTAGTATTTTTTTTCTTCCTGCAATGTAAAAAAATGACGAGCAAAACAAGAGTACTATGTGCATAAGCAATCTCTTGAAAACTTGCTTGTTTTCGCAGAAGACTAAAAAGTAACTGAGTTTAAGTTGGGGTCAATGAGTATGCAAAATTATCGTATGATAATGTGGAGTACAAACCCTGAATTTACTTACCAACAAAAGAACAACAACGGGGTCACGGTTTGCATGAAACGTATGCACATATGTCAGGTGTACAATGCTCCCAAAATATGTACAATAAACAAAACCCTAAGACTTTTGTACTTACCCTGTAATGAAACATTAACCATATTGAATCGGAATGAAAATGAAAATATAAATGAATATTCATGAGATAATCATATGCACTGATGTGACACAATGTAAAGCGCGCACCCTGCTTAGCAGGTTGAGTCTAGTGCATACTTTGTATTCGCGTTATGTTAGGTAATGAATGAAACAAAAAAGAAGGGAGGGGGACTGGGGTTAAATTGCGTTCCCGGTACTCAGTCCACTCAGGTGAAATCCATATGGTGCAACCATAGCCCATATAGCCACATGACACGAGTCTGGGACCCTTGCATCTGGTACACATTGGCACCATCTTGCCCAGTTGAAGACCAGATGGCTGGGTCAGACATATTCTGCTTGCTGGAGTGTCACCGAGGAATGGCCTTTTCTTTCAGGAATTGGAAAAGAATCATTTAATACGAATTTGGTGTGGGTTCTGCACGTTTTTTTACATGGACTTTTAATTATGTTGTGGTTTTCTTGGGTTATGCTGCAGTGTGGATTTATTCTAAGTAGCATACGCCTTTTAATCGCTCCATTGAATTACACACTAAATCGTAAAAGCAATATATGGTCTTCAAAGTTTTTCATCATGTATGAGCCACCACTCTAAGGAAAGCCAACATTTTCATCATTCATGGCACTTTCAATTTTCCGTACCATCATGACCTCAGGTATTACGCTAGAGGTCAACGAGATTTTCGACGTCAATGAAGAAGTTTTTCCTCCAGGGGTCTAAAATGTTGTACTAAAAAGCCGTAACATCGTCAAAATAACCCCAATTTGCCTTAATTTTCACACTTCATGTACTTAGCCCGGCCTGCTTTGACATCAAAATCACAAAACGCCCCATCTTACTTGGTTACCTTTTGAAAAAGATCAATTTTTAGGGCCTTTCACCAAAAGAGGGTGAAGACTTGATCATTTGCGGCGAAATTTCCCAGTTGCTAGGCTACCTCTTGAAATGTTCTCAGTATTCGGCCACGTGACCATATATGGTTGAATTTTACAGTGCACTGCACTATGTATGCTTGGCATATATAATATATAACATCACGAGAATATAACTGATACGATTTGATGGTTAAACCTGTAACACACACATGGACTCGTCTTCATGACGACAAAAAAGATTTTTTTCTCTTCCGTTTGACGTATTGGCATCTTGTCATTAATTGTCTATTTATTGTCCTTTTTGGTGTGTTTTACATGCTTGCATCATGCATGCATGCGCCGTGCGTGCGTGCATAAACAACCTTTGAAATATGACGACCTCACGGCTAGGATAGGACTAACCATAGAGAGCAGACTTTCAGCGAGCACGTAGGCCTATACTGGTACTAGTGGCTTTGTAGGTGGGGAGGAGGGGTAACGTGGACCCCCTAGTTGCAAATCCGCACAAAACCGAAGCTGAGCGCAACCGACTGCTCCCAGGGGCAGTCACGGTAACGGGAGAGTAACAGAATACTCTACTTGCGTCATAGAACAAACTCTCTCTCAAACTCTCTACAAGAAAGTTAGAGGTAAAAGGAGACAGTTGTGAAAGTGGCCGTCCAATTTTGCACAACACATGTGTGATTTGAACCAACCTGGTGGGTAAAATGAACCATCGGGCGTGTACAATGATCCACCGTCTACCAGTCTACTACTGCTGAGAAATTTGTCTCAAATCACCTCGAAAGTGTAAACTGATTACAGGAACCGCTCTCCTTAAATACGTCCCTTATCTTAGTGTTTCAGTCTAGGACTAAAAATGTTACCTCCCGTTAAAATACACTTGTCCTATAGTTGATGTCGAGCCACCCAGTTCCAAAGTTTGGAGCCACCACATTGCGATTGCAAGTACAGGCCAAGGATGGTCACAGGCTCACTGCATGCCATTGGGACTTACTCGTAACAGTGAAACAAACCGCGAGGGGGGGGGGGGGGGGAGGGGGGAGGTGGAAAAGGATGTTATCGTGTATTCATTTTCATGGGTATAATTAATTTAATCTCCACGCCTATGTAGTTTAATCCTTCCATTTTACACCCAACGTGATTTAATGGTCCATATTTCACATCACTGTGGGTTCAAATTGCAGGATGTTACCGTGTTCCTTTTGCCAAGACTCCTCTAATTTTGCCAAGTGTAATTTGTATCGAAATGTATCAGCGTATCCAAGAGAAATTTTTATATTTTGGTAACTTAATCATTCTTGGGGTTTAGGATGAACCCATCATTTCTGAGTGAAGACCCAACATATTTCCAACTCATAAATAAGATCACTTCGCCACTTTTCGATGAAATTCACACAGAAGTGTAAAAAAACTATACCTTGAGCTCATTGATTGCAAGTCAAACGTGAGCATACTGGGCAAGGTACAGTATCACTGGCACATACAAGTAAGATACTCTCTTGTTTCAGTGGTGGAATAATGATAGTGTTTCAAATTACACACCTGTCCAAATAACACGGCCTTCCAGAATATCGAACTTAAAGGGAAATAGGGCGTTTAGAATATACCAACATAACATACAAATAAAACTGCTTTAATCATTGTACAACCATTCAGTCTCACCAGTAAACATCTGCAAAAGCTTCATCTCCTCAGAACATTATGCATATGGTGAGTAACGGAATGTGCATCATTTGAATTTTGAAAAGTTTGGGTGAACAAATTGGTGTTGAGTAACAAATAACTGAATTTCTATCTGTGAGGAGCTTATTTCTTGAAAAGAAGGCTACTGTCCTTCCTTATTTTGTATACTCTGTCATTCTTTGTCCACAAACATTGGTTTTAAAAATATGGTTGTTATCTGTGAAACAAACGCCTTATTTCCCTTTAACTCGATGGACAAACTGACCTTCAACTCCGACAAACCAACAGCATGCACTTTTAAAGGGGCACATTAAGTTGATATGCGATAAATTTATGAGGATTCTGAAGAGTACAGTCACATTACAATGCTTTTACTTAGCATAATCAATCAAGCTTCACATCCACTGGTTGTTAAAACTGTCCAAAAGATTGACTTTTTTCCTGCCCTGGCATGCACTGGCTGCGTTCATATACGAATAAGTGCTAGTGATAAAAAGGGTCTTAGTCACGAATTTTCAAAGAAAAAAAAAACTTGAATCGTATTTTATTCACCCACTTATGTTCATTTGTATGTGTCACATACGGATTCTATTATAGCTTGACCATTTATCATGTAAAGTATGTGAAACAAACTTGGCAGGTTGGAAAAAACCCGTGAAAGTCACAAAACAACTTAATAAGCCCTTTTAAGCAGGTACAGGCAGTGGCAATGGTGGAAAAATTTCTACCCTCCAATAAACTCATACACAGGTTAATATATTTAATATATAACGATGTAAATTTGTTTGGTTGTGTGAACACTTATGGAAATAGTATGTATGCATATATATATATATATATATATATATATATGTATATGTATATATATATATATATGGAAATTTAAACCTCTCCCGGGGACTGTGGGACATATAAATATTTTAGTCTGACTGTGTTGGCTATGTAAACAAAAACAACATTGAGTAACTTCAGAGCATAATATTTGTGTTCTATCCATAAGTATGCTATCCACTTGAGTGGAAAAGCCCACAATCGCAAATGCAAATCTCGCAGTCTGGAAGTTGGCAAGTTGTCCTTCCTAGTATACACAAGTAAATTTAGCCTGCGTACACTATTGCGCTAATGGAGCTAAAATTAAAACAGAACTTTAAAGCGTTAGTGCTATATCTGTTGACTCTTGGAGAGCGAGACCAGGATGTAAATATTCAAAGACCAACGTAAAATTGCGGGCATTAAAAGCCCCAACCGATATACACCTGAGATCATCCAACACCGTATATGGTGCTGGTTATAAGATTTATGGTGGTATCCTACACTAACCTAAAAGAAAAGTCAGCAAATTACAGACTGTGAAGCTTAACTGAGAGCATGGGTGTAACCACGTTGGGCGGTACTAGTTAGTCCCACCAGACGTTCGCGATCAGTTTAGGCCATACCGTACAAATTTACAAATGTTGTAAATATGACAGGAGAAGCTCTCCTATTGAGTGAACTTTCGAAGATTTTTGAGAGTGCTTTCCCATAACACTGCTCTATATACAGATATAAGACATGGCCTGCCTCCTATAGGAGCCCCTCCCTGGACCCCCATAGGGGGTTGCTCTGGACCCCACCAGAAGTGGCCGGTTCCCTTGCCTTGAGTCCGGCGCTAAAATTCGTCTGTATAGGTACAAACTTGCCTGACGGTATTCGAGATATTTCATTCCTTGCAGAGGGAATCTATGTATAATGAGAGTACTTGTGATTGGGTGTACATGGGTGTAAGTGTATGAATGTGTGGGATGTAAGCATGACACCTAAAAAAGTCAGTAGTCTGGTTGACCTTGAAACCTGGTGTGACGGTACCCCTTACTAAGTATAGACGATCCCTTATATATATTTTTTCTTCGATCTGAAGAACATTTGTTTGAACGTCAGTGTTTGATTCAAACGTCTTTGAACGTAAGTATCATTGGTGCCAGTGATAGAGAGCCTCACGATTTAATTTGTTTTTGCTTTTTGATGATATACAGAAAGGACATGTGAGTGGTAGCAAACACCAGGATTTAAGCACATAGGCTATTTCGGTTAGAATTCCCGATGAAACTCGTCGGTTTATGAGCAATGTTAGGACATGAGAGGCATATGTGACGTGAAAAATCAGCCATAGGTCCGTGGTTATAATGTTTAGGTTGACCCTAGGTGACATGTAATGTGTTGAGACGATGACGTCACTTTCGGTCTGCACTCTTTTAGTAAAGAGGGAAAATGAAAGTCTCGTAGTACCAGTGAAAACAATAAATTAAAAACTCCTTGAAAATTCGACTGAGAAAAGGTAGATTTGTTAACTTATTTCACAAAGGGTGTAAGAATATTGGTCTCTACTTTTAGATGCTCTAAACTTCAGGATGGGTTGTGTCTCCTTTAAATGGCCATTCTGATGAGCATATAATAAAAAATATTGTAGTCTCTTTTAAACATATTAAAGAGGCACTACTATCTTGGCAACGTTTGTGACGTAATAATGGGCAGAGGCGTCTCTTACATCGTCATTGCTTGTAGTTGTTGTCGTTGTTATAACATGGATAACAATGTTTATAAATAATTTATTTCATATGTTCATATCAAAGCGATATTCATTTTTCTTTCTATTTTTGTCAGGAATTAGAGGTACATGCCTGCCTATACTGTATCATAAAATTAGAAAACAAATTGAGTAGACATCTAGTTTTGTTTCGAACATCCACAATATCAAGAACGCTTATTGTACTCATAATGCAGCTACACAAACATCCAAGGTTAGAACATGTCAAAGACTGAGAGTTTCTTTACACTTTATTCATGCTATGTATTAGCCCTTGTGTGAGTAATGCATATTCATTGATTATATCACAGATCAAAAGATAAAATTTTCTCTGAATTAAATATAGATAATAAATATAGCAAGAAGAAGGAACTGAAAGTGGACTTTTTTTCGGCCTGTCATTCTCCTATCCATGTCTTTGTCGACGTCTTTTTTTTTCTTACTTCTATCTTTTGTTCTACTCATTACCACTCTGTATTTGGCTTTTTAAGTGGACTGTTCGGAAATTTTTTTTTCCTCAATTTTGTGTGTAAATCTTTCTGTCACTTAGGTCATGGGGGTTGAACCCCAATTCCCTCCCGGGTTCCCCATTAGTTGGTAAGCCTTACATAATCATCTAATGCTAAAGACTTGTGTCACTTTATAGTGTAATAACTCATTGATGAAATTTACAATTATTTGTGTTCATTCCATTTAATTCACTGTTTCGTGTCTCAATGGGAGAACGTTTTTGTTTTTACAACAAGCAGCGGTAGTTCGTGAAGCACACAACTTTTCTGCACATACACCTCTCACATGATACACACGTGCTCTTTAAGATCTACAAATGAAAACCACAATTGTCTGATTGTGGTATTCTTCACAAATGCAGACTTCGTCATTTTACTAAATAAATAAAAGAAATCGGGAAAGCAGGAGAAGTAGGAATATATTTCAAACTTGAGGATCCACGTTCTCATGTGTGTGCAATGGATATACATTAAGCTATATATTAAGCTACCGGTACTGGTCCTTAAAAGTTTTTTTACAAAACCTCCTACATCTACACAGCTACAGTATACTGCGTCTAAGGTCAACGCGCTCAGCAACTCATATTTCAGCGTCTCAGCTTCATTATTTACAGGAGACAATTTCCTAGTAAGATCTGAACAAATCTCTACAGTGTTACGAAGCAATGGTGAGGAGCTCTACGAGAGGATTAATAAAAGGGTCTGTGATTTATTCAAAACAATCAATCAATTATTGACGTATAGTCAATAATTGACTGTATATTAAAACTAAAGAAGAGCAAGAAATATTACAAATTTCCCCCCACACAGAAGGATATATGTTCTTCTTCCCCAGTGTAATTAGTCGAGCGCCCATTGTTGTAAATCGAGGATAAGCAATCGGTATTTTTTTCACGTTAAATTAATACAAACTGGATGGATCTTAGGTCAGGAATTACCTGTCGGAAGGACAAGGTTACTTGGAAACACTGAGGAAGTTTCGAGGAGAACATTTGTTCCCTCATGTGTAATAACTTTTAGACTTATAAAGGGCCTGTGTTTCCGGTGGCAGACGGGGACAAGAAAAAAAAGTTCTATGAGTCCTCAAAAAGTGATTATCTCAAATTTTCGACTTGGTAAAACGAAAATCGAAATTCGACTTGATATCTCGAAATGTTGACTGGATGTTTCGAAATTTTGACTTATTATCTGGTAAGTCGAGATTTCGAGATATTAAGTCGATATTATGACATAACAGATTTTGATTATGATTTCGAGATTATAAGTCAAAGTCTTAATGTAGTGCACTCCTTAGATTTTTTCCTGAGCTGTTTGTGAAAGAGTTGTGATAGTTAGCTATTTTTTTTTTCATAGACGCAACTATTGGAGGTATGCACAATAATCTTGTGAATGTTCCCTTAAAGGTGGGCTCGGTCGATTAATGGCGGCGCTTCCTTACTCATGTTTCCAGCAGCGATATTCAGTAATTAGTAATTGGAATAAAAATGACATATTAAGTAATTAATAACTGAAAGGAAAAATAACATGGTAACATTCATTATTAACTGAGTCGCTTGGACAATCTGTGACTTACTCTGTCGTTCTGCTGCTCAAAGAGTCACCTGACTGCCGTTCATTTACATTTCACTCTGTGAGAGACTCCGTAGCTCGTTTATCGTTATTTAGTCACTCAAGAGTCAGTCAGGTTGGTAATTACAGACATCAGATCTTCTTGTCACCCAGCCAATCATTTTGTCACTCATGCGCAGCCAGTCAGAAGAAAAGCAAATCTTTCAGCTTTATGCTTACTCAGTCAGTTATCATCAATTAGCCAAACAGTTAATCCCCTCCCCTCCCCCCCCCCCGCATCGCTTACTCAGTTCAACTACTCAGTCAGCCATTAATGTAGTCGCACAGTCAGTCACTCAGACATTCACTTAGTCATTCATTCACTCAGGCAGTGTACTACATCATACATTATTAAATCAGTTAACATTTAGTCAATCAATTAAAATCCCTTATTCATCAAGTATATAGCTCAGAAACTCAGTCAGCCACTTACTATATAGTCAGCCAGTCACTCACTAAGGCATTCACTTAGTCATTACTGACTCAAGTACTCTACAACCACCTTACATTATCCACACAGCCATCCTCTAGTTAGTCAATTCCCTTCCCGTCCTTTACTCACGGAGTGGCTCAGCCAGCGTCACTATATATCGTAGTTTATCAGTCGGTCGGGCGTTCCCCTCTCCTCCTAGTCAGCTACTCGGCTACCCCCGCCCGGATATGTTCTCGTTTCTTCTACGTAGTCACCTAATCTCTTGTCTCCCTTCCTTTTTCCAATTTTTCACCTCTCTCTCTCCCTCCGGCTCATATCTGGAAATGGCGCTTCTTCCTGTCCCATGCCCCCCGCCTTTTCACCCCGTTTAGGTACCTCCAATTTATTTTTTCTCCAAATTGCTGCAGGATCTGTGCTCGACCCAGCTCGAATGATCAGCTTTATGTCCTCCCCCCCCCCCCCCCCACTCACTGTGAGACATTCACCTGTAGTCATTAATTTACTAGCACAGTGTACGTTCAGTCAGTAGACATTTCATTCAGCCGGTAAGTCAATTGCTTCCCTACTAAGTAACTCAGTAACTCAGTCACTATATATGGTAGTCTATCAGTCAATCCTTCACACACTCATCTAGTCGTTATGTACACTTAGTCAACATCTCAGTCAGTCAAGATCTAGTCAGTCAATTTCTCATTCACTAAGTAGCTCAGTCAGTCAGTCTCGTACATAGTCAGTCAATCAGTCAGTCAGTCAGTCGTTCACTCGGACACTTACGTAAACATCTAAGTTCACTCGGCGCTCGTCAGCCAATCAGTTCTCTACTTCCATCAAGTGCATGACTGGCAAGAGCGTACTGAAAGGGAAAATTTATGGCACTGTGAAGATCAGTATTCTAATATGTAGGATCACATGTTATTAATTTCGATTTGATTGCACCATAAAGTCGAATGTATAAAAACATAAAACTCGACGATACGTCTAACATGATTTTTTTTTTCTTTTTCGTAGAAAAGATAGCGAATTCAGAAACGGATGCTCGTAGAAAATGCTTCAATTAATTATAAACTACAAGCATGTGGTGTATCATTAATCTGAATTTATGATATCATACGAGATTCGAATATTTAATGCCAAAAAACATCGATTTGAGTCTGCCGACTGGCGAACCACGGCACGAACTCATGCAGTAAATTATCACTCAATCACTTCGGTCAGTCGAACAGTTAACTACTTTACTTTTTCTCTCTTTTTTTTTTGGTTGTGAGAGGGGTATCGTTCTAAGTAACTTCTGTATGTTGTGAACACGACTAGCTGACATATTTGTTTGAAGAAACGGTGTGTTGGGATCATGTGTTTGTTTTAGATAACGCTAATACGGAGTTGCAAACACTAGCTTTTGTTTATTTTAAGGATGTTCTATTTTCATTTCATAGGCGAAAGTCCATCAACCAAACCACAGATGTTTTTCGAGCTGTGTTCTCCACAAGGTAGCTTACCCTTGCAGCTGAAGATCAGGTGAGACTGCTGTGGCGTAGGTAACACAACTCAGCTTTTGGAAGGGCCTTTTTCCAGTGCGAGAATCACTATCAACGTTCAGCCTGCCATATCAGTTTTGGCCTGAAGATCAGCCGCGCTGTTGCTATGCTGCGATTTACGACTCTTGTCAAGAGTTCTACTTCATCCAGTCTTGTGCATAATTGAAGAAACTACGCTACTCAAACTTTCTAGTTAAAGAAAGACCGATAGGCCTACCCTGCGATTTTTTTTTTCTCATCAACGTACTTGTCAACTTCTTGCTGCACCAGAAGACAGAATAAATCACCATGATTTAACAAGCAATAATTATCCGAAAGTAAACCCTTGATACATCTTGAAGAACTTGCAGCTGTTTCGTTATGATTTAGAGTCACTTGTATGTACTTCCTCCGAAAGTCCAGGATGGCCAACTGCGTCTTTACGTTACCGATTCTCATTACATCTTTGATACAAGCGGCTGTGGTTTTAGACGTTTTTGGTGATGACGTCACAGCGGAGCCCGGGGGTGATCCAAAATCGTTTAACCGTCCGGGAGATTACGTAATCGGAGGCCTGTTTGATATTCATTTCTTCAGCGTCGACGGTAAAGGCGGTCCCATTAACCCGTTAAGCCTGCAGTGGATGTATGCCATGGTGTACGCTATCGAGAAGATAAATAACAGAACAGATCTTCTGCCTAACGTGACCATTGGTAAGTGCGGTTGGTGAAAACATCTTTTGTTATTTCATCTGTTGATGCATTTCTTAAAAAGTGATTTACAAACAGAAAAAACTGTAAATTTCAACCAAAGTGTATTCGTAATCCGTTCATGAAACCATCAAAAGGGCAGCAAATTGTGAAACTCGTTGATGAAGAATTTTGGCGTAAGTTCATAGAGCGGATTGACATTCAAATGAAGTTGTTAACCTCGCCAGTTTTCATTCCGTTTCCCCCTTTTGTCCTGATCATTTCTTAGATGTGTAGTTTTTTATCCTTAATTTATTCAATAATTCACCTCGTTTTAAAGCTAGAAACTTTACTAAATCCCAAGATTTTTCGATAGGAGTGCACTCTGTCAACTTTAACCCCCACAGCCCCTCCCCTTTGCCACCGAACACACATACACATGCAGCTTTGCTTTCCATTCATTCCGAGGACCTTATTGTGCTTTCTGTTGTATTTTCTTCCTCAACCCTAACCTTAACAATAGACTGTCTATTGTTAATCTTGAGAGGACGGGAGAAATCTACTACATTTTCTACAGAGGACCTAAAATCTATTGTTTCGGTTCTCGATCCAACCCGAAAACAACGGCACTCACAAACACACGCACACAAGCGCACGCACACACCTTCTCTCCCACCGTTTGTTGTAAATTTGAAATTTGTGGCTATTCTTTTAACATTTTTTCATGCAGTCCCATAGTTACCAACAATTAATTACAACAATATTTCTGCTAGCTGATCGAAGCATATCGAATGCACTATTTATTCATTTTCGTCTCTACATACAGGCTATGTGTAAAATTAAAAAAAAAAAAACCTTGTTATTGACTCATCTCTCGCTACCACGAAACTTGCTTCCGTCAATAAAATAGATAGCTTTAACAAAATTATTAACAATTATAATACATGAAGTCGGATAAACACCTAGCCGATGGTTTCGATCAAATTCAATATTATCACATGTAATGTTCAGAATTAAGCGCGGAAGCTTTGTTTTAATTAGGTTCGGTTGTGATAACAGAATAGACGTACTGTGAGCCATAACCCATTTAGTGTTGTCAATAGTTGTTGCCCTCGGTTTCACTTACAACTGTGTAGGACAATAGTCATGTGACCCTCTGGACAATGCCTACGAGTTATTTATCTACAATGGAGTCAACTAATAATGAGAAGGGAGTCAACTATAACAACGCAACACTAGGGCGATTCAAAACGCGATTCAACTCTCAAGTTAGATTGCACAACTTGAATTAACGTTTGCATCAAAATATGCAAAATATCAGCTCCAAAATCGATTCACCTATACGAGTGAACCATGCATAAGTGAAAGAAATCGTGACGCCATTGCATTCCTAACAACTTTTATAATCAATTCAAAGTTGCAGGCCTGTATCCAGGGGGGTTCAGGGGGTTTGGACGACCCCCCCCCCCCCCACAAGACCTGGAGTTCCGCTCAGCCTATGATAGTAGTCCTACGTTTGAGTTTGAGTTTATTCATTCACGCATGTATATATATACAAATGATTTAATTATATAGGTTACTTGTTTCGTAATTATTAAGTACTATATACACATACATGAAAGGGACGTCATAAGCTCTGAGAGAGCTTGAGGTGACGTCCAACAGAAAACAAACAAAGTTATACTAATTGGGAATGAAGATCAGGTGACTTAAGAACAACAAAACTATACAATAGTTATTTACAACAAAAATTGGAAATGAAATAAGAATAAGAAAAGAACCTTAGGAGTAGGAAGAAAAAAAAAGGTGGGGAGGAGGGAGGTGGATGGATGTAGGAAAAACAAAGGGAAAGGGATGAAGAAGGTTTTCTACATCACTTGTAATAAATCAGTATTGCATAGTATATTTATCCAAGATAAGGCTCTTAATTTGTCTCTTAAAGCTATTTTTTGTAGGGCACATTCGAATATCCATAGGTAAAGAATTCCAAAGGTCGGGGCCAGTGTGTCTAATAGATCGATGGGCGAGAGCTGTTTTGGGGTTTTCTAGATGAACATTTAAAGAAATTCGGGTTGGATAATTGTGGATAGCAGAGTTGATGCGAAACATGTGTAACAGGTTGGCGGGCAGTTCTTGAGTATGGAATCTGTACATAAAAAGAGCAATTTGGAGGTAATGAATATCATGTATAGTAAGTGTGCGTAGCTCATAAAATAATGGATTCGAATGTGCCCGATAATCTGAGTTCGTACAAATCCGGACAGCTTTTTTCTGGAGAAGAAGCAAGGAGTTAATTTTAGATTTTTGACAAGCCCAAACAATATTACAGTATGAAATGAAGGGTAGTATAATCGAATTATAAACAGTAATCAAAGTTCGTCGAGGAATATAAGAACTTACTTTATACAATGCACCAACTCCACGTGATATAGACGTAATAACGTTAGCTATATGAGAATTCCAGTTCAATTCCTCATCGACAGTAATACCTAGGAATTTAGTACCTACTTTTTGATCAATTTTCATATTGTCAATAAAAATATTAAAGGAAGGGTAAGTGTTAATTGACCTTTGATTCTTGAAGAGCATAAAGTTCGTTTTATTTACATTTAATGATAACCTGTTACTTCTGAACCATGTGGAGACCTTGGGTAGCTCCGTATTCATAGTTTCAATAAGATGCTCAAAATTATGGTGAGATAAAAATACATTCGTACATACGTACGTTAGCATGTATAATGAGTTTTAATTTATTGGACATTACTGTCGGGGAAAATGTTCCACTTGTGGTAAAATCGACTCCCCCCCCCCCCCCCCCCCCACTGAAAAAGCTACATACGGGCCTGAAGGTACGCTAATTCAGTTAAAAAGTTGAATATGTGTTGAATCGTGTTATTGTGAGGAGCCGGACTCAACCGCAATGAAACCATAGACTGAGCGACTCTCTAAATGTATTCCGTTAACTCTCGATGCCAGCTAAGTGAGCATTTTGACAGTAAATACCCTTCCGTTAACTTGCATGTCATCTTACGAGTGAGGTACCCTGCCATATCAGCGTGTGGAAGTTCAAGAGGAGCCGTCTACAGGAGAGCCCACATGTTAACTCCCATCCTAGTCTTATTTCAGACAACGACTCATATAGTGACTGGACCAGTTTTACGTTAGGGCTGCAGGGGGTGAGGGATTTTCATTTTTCATTTTTTCCCTTTTTTTTTTGTTTTGAGGGCATTTCAAATTATAGTGATGATTTCCAGAGATAATAAATCAACCAAATGAGGAAAAATCAGTCATTTCGCACAGTATAGAAAGTAGTTGTGGTGAACATAAATCAAAAAAATACTTTGTGCATAAATAAGGGGTTAATTAACTGGCTTTTAAAAGAAAGAAATTAATAATACTGGGCTTGGTTACATGAACAGTTGGTTCCAGTTTTTTTTCTCAATGAAAGACATGAAACAGTAGATGAAACTCTTAATTTATAACTGAGAGAGACATGTCAAAAACTCAAAATGTTACTTAAAGCTTAAACACCCAGATCTGACACATGTGGACCTAGGTTAGCCTATTAGTTTAATGTAACTGGTACTACATCAGTGTGGGGCCTAACCTTCGATGTTCGAACAAAATCATATGTTCAATACGATTTCTATCTTTAGAATTTATAGTTTGTATTGTTGAAGGTAATAGACTTTTTAACTTTTCACAATCCTAGTCCTCTCGGATGAACACATATATTGTAGGACCAAAACGGACGGTACCTTTGTATTGCTACTGCTACTGTGTTCGGCATAGTTAGGCTACAGTAGGCTTAGACCGGATCCTCTGTAGCGTTAATATGTATACCTCAAAATTACCGCTAAAAAAATAAAATAGCTGATTTTTGTCACAACATTGCTCTCTTCATACGAAAGAAATAATATCGATGAGAGCGAAGAACAACAAGTTAGCTTCAATTTCACTCTTTTGGAGCTATTTGGGCGTATGTTGGCTTCAAACTGACACATCAAGTAACGAACACCACACTTGACACGCAGAATTTCACGTAAAGTCCTACACTAACAAGAAACCTTGTCACTGCGTTCTCCGTACAAAGCTCTAAAAACTTAAGGCCGACAATGAACCAATGACATTCCTTCATTTTTGGTTGTACCAACTCGGAGGAATACAGAGGCATTTCTCTAATGAAGGAATAACGGAATAAAAAAGAAGAAGAAAGAAAGGGCCATGAGGTTCTGCTATGGAATTTCCCCAGACAGTTGTTTTTGTTTCAGTATTTCTAAAGTCAGTGCAGGAATAGTTCGATCGCACACCTTAGCTTGTTAACACTGGACTGGACTCCAGAAAGTCACCCTGACTCTATTTATGCCGAGAAGAAACTGACCGCAGAAAAATCTATGGTATAAGTCTTGTGAGTTCCATTTGAATTTAGGCTGTCTTCTGTCAAGGTTAATAAGATGTTATTCTTATTAATATGACTGAAATCCAAATGGAGTGCAGGTGAGTTGTTCAAACAGATGAAAGATGCACTTAACTCTTACAAATAACTTTGGGATGAGAGTGAAAAATCTATCGGGAGGAGTTTCATTCAATGCTCAAAGGGGAATAATGGGCATTAGGCTGGTGCAATAGATAGACATGAGCTGGTGAGGAGAGTCGGATAGAGTCCATTTGGAAGTCCAATAAATGGTTTCATCGGAGTTAGATGACTCTTTCTCATTATCGTCTGGGCCATTGGAGAGGAATCACAGAGGAACACCATTCTGGGAGTCAAGTGACACTCTGTTGTGGCTTTGAGTGAACTTGCTGTCTAATTAGTTGATACTCTCAGGCGTTGAGGGATGTACCCTATTTTATGGCTTAAAATCGAAGGATGGTTGCACAATGGAGTGTATTAAACGGGGGGAGGGGGGTCAGGATGTTGTACCAAAAATTAAAATAATATTCTGTGAAGCCTTCCTCCAAGATGAAACAGAGTGACCTAGGAACTACACAATAGAAACTATAATAAAACAGGCCAAAGGTTGTCATACAATTATCTCATTTGACAATAAGCTCAGTCTTACGTTTCAAGTATTTCCTAGAAGTGCTTGTCTTCATTCGGTGATATTATGTTGATTTATGGGATCAATGTCGTCTGGATATTTATTTTCTGCCAAGGGGCAAACATAATCGTTCATTCAGCCAAATGAAGCAGCCAGCCCTTACATGGCATCAAATATGTTTTATGATTTCTCGAGAGGGCGTTCCTTAATCCTTACAGAACGTATAGTTATCTCACGTATCAAATCAAAATATCACTCAGAAAACGTCGTCACGAGACATGATTTCAAAACGAGACCAAATTTCTGTTAGGATAAGGTGGATGAAAATTCCGCAGAGTACTAAAAATATAGTTTTCATCAGAATTACTTCTCCTTTAATTAATTCTAAAATCTTTCCATCCTTCTTTCACTCTGTCTCACGACTGCATCTTTCTTTTAAAAAAAGTACCTCCCCCCCTTTCTCATTTTTATATTTCCAAAAAACTTGAGGTATAGTTGACTTTGAGGGTATTCCTATTTAATAAAGGAACATGTTTTTGTGTACGCCTAGGTAAGTCTCAGAGAATACTAGGAGAACAAATAGGGTATCAGGGCTTAGTTAGAATTGTTTTCTTAGTCCTGAGGTTACTTCAGTGAGCCCTCTATAATTGTTCTATTAAGAAAGTATATTAGGTTGAAAAAAGTCACATACGACGGATTTATTATTTTAGTGATTGATAACCAGTTCCAATAAAAATTGACAGTATCGAGTCTATGACGGTATTACAAGCTTCTACTTACTCTTTGCTCTACTGTCCCCACCCCTCCCCCAACGTTCGACCGTCCACATTCATAGTTCGTAAGGACTAACAGAATCGTAGGTCCTCATGTGTCAGTTAACTCTGTATTTTTCAACTATCTCTTCAACACAGGTTACAAGTTATTAGAGTGGGCTGCTTAACAGGATATTTGATCGACTCATATAAAATAAATGCGTCAGGGTTTTTGATACATATAAACGAATGCACACGGTTGAGCAGTGACAATACAAATGTTGGTGGTGCGGGTGGGGGTGGGGTTGGGCACTGTGTTAATTCCGTAATTTTCGTGATCACCTCCAAACACGGTCAATTGTGAATAGTCCTTCTTTTGTCTCGTTTGGAAACATCGGTATTTTAAAAGATATTCCTTCGCGTCAAATGAATTAAAAACTGAAGGTGGACATCTATTATACATTTTAATTAATAAAATTAAATATAAGACACTTTAATGACATTCTGTTACTTGGCACTGCATGATTGCACCGAATTTATCAATCGGCAAAGTAGTTGGGTTTCATTACAAAAGTCTCATTTTTCAAAGAAATAATGTAAAATGTCTTAGAAAATTATTAACAGTCGGGCAGAAATATTAACTACGTGAACGAAATTCATTCCATATTAATTAATAATTCTGTCGATGGTCTGGCTTAATCCTATTCTGCGTTGTGTCTGAATATGGGATGAGGCTTGCGAAAAGGAATCTTGAAGAACCCTGAACCTAGAGGGAGCTATCCCTTAGTTACATGCTTTAGCTCATTACCCCCTCCCCCCCCCCCCCCCCCACTTGAACAACTCCAAACTTGAAAATGTCAATGGCTGTGGTAGTTTTAAATTTAACGTATCTGCAATAGGTATAATCTAAAGCAAGCTTCCTCAATTAAATTTGTTGAAGCACCACTTGCCTAAATGACTTTGATATAACGCGCCAATATGCCTGGGGGAAGTGTGTAAGGGGAGGCCTTTTGAAAAAAAAAAGCTTTGTGTTTTAGAAGAAGCTCAGGTGCAAAATGGTGAAAAGATTGTGAAAGTAATCTGAAGGAGGTAACAACTAGATTTACCTATTTTTGGGACAAAATAATTTTTTGTCAGCATGGTTAAAAGATGTTCAACTATTCAATATTTTTACACGCCACTCCACAGCACGTCGGGCATATCAGCCTACAATTCAGTCATTATGTTATATACTGTAGAAAAATTGTCATTCTCTCAGGCCTGTGCATTCAGGCCAGGAATATACTGTAACTCTGCGTAGAGGGCGTTCATGGAAAAAAAAAATGGAAAACAGAACTTCCTGTTCTCCCATTGGCAAGTAAGTATGAGTATATATGTTACTATGTGATACTAATGTAACAGTATCAACTCGATAAAGATTTTGTCTGTAAAATTTGCATCCAGTTTTAAAATCCCCAATCAGAGGCTCGCATGAGAATCTCTCAGTATGCAAATCGTAGGATATCTGGTGGCTCCTCTTGCACTCAGGAAGATAAGGTTCGTTTTTTACGCAAACTTATCACTACCGCAGACAATCGAATCCCAGGTGTATCGAAATGTGCAGATAATTCTAATGACACTATACATGGTTTCGTGCCGGACATATAGTTCTTCTCATATTTGAAAATAGCAAAGGAAAATTAGGGCATTGATTCGATAATATTTACCTAGGTTATTTTTTTAGTACAAAATATTTTCTCCCTTCATTTGAAAAAAAAAGAAATATATTCCTGTTTACCTCGATCATCTGCATCATACCTACATCTTTACTCTTACCATCCTGTAGGTTTTGGCCATGATTATCTGAGGCGCTCCTTTGTGTGCAAATTAAATTGAACCGAATGCCCAAAGAACATTTGAAATTTAGCAAATGTTTGCAATCTCGGTAAAATCTAATTTTTTGCCTTTCAACGCAACTAACCGGGTTAGAACTTTTAGGAAAATCTTTTTCGATGATTGTCTGTATGTGTGTATGTGTGTGCGTTTTTTCTTTTGTTTGTTTCTACGTCACATCTGCCTCTTAGTCACAAGGGACATGGTCAGGAGAACAAATTTTGATGTCATGCATTCAGTATTTGTTAAAACAGTTCAAGCATTATCAAAAACTGTATGGAGTAACAACTAAAGGAAAGATTTTCTAACAGATTTAAAGTGAGAGGACAACCTTAATATGATACTGTAAGAATTACCCAAGAGTAACGTGGATTTACTTTGGTGAGCAGCCTCTCGAGATTCAGCCCAAACAAACGGGTTAATCTTGATACTTTCGTAAAGGAACTGCTCAGACAGAGACTATACAGTAAATAAAATTTCCTTTTGACACAAATCGACCGTCATTAAACAATTGAGCAAAGAGATGAGTGGATGTTGAATTACCTCACGCGGGCCTACCTGTTCAATTAATTGCGACCAGTCACACAAATCCGTTTCCCAGAAATTCAAAGTAACATATCAACATGGGTATGTTAATGACATTACATTTATGCTATCTGCAAGAGATGTTGTTTTAAGTGACGATCGTCTCGAGAATATATTTAGACGCATGAGGGCTAGGGTCTTATATCTGTTTGAAATACAATAATGCGAAGGGGAGGGGGGGGACAGCAGTCATTTCTTTGAAATGTGGTTTTCTCCTGTTGTAACCAATCATACCCTTCCACCAGTTTGTTTTCTTTGTTCTTTTTGTTTTGCCAAAAATGCCATTGAAAAAAGAAAATTCAGTGATCTGACTGCCGTGTTAGTTGTCAATAGCCCCCCTGACAAATCCACCCGGCTCTTTTACTTCCAGATGAAATTACACGAACATAGGGTGGAGCTTTTTCTAGGGGGTTACCTGTCAGGGGGTAATTGTTCGGGGGGTGTCTGTCCTGTCAAGGAGTAACCAAGAAGATGGAGTAACCAAGAGTGACCTTCAGGTCATTCACTCCACTTTGGTTACGAGAGACGTCACCATATCTACTTAATGAGACGTATTTTCTTTATGTGTGCCTTTCTCTCAAAGCGCGACTAGTGCTCTGAATGTTCCACTTGGTTTCCCTCTGTTATTTGAGAGTGAGAGTACTTTCGTCGCTTAATCTCGAGTTCAAATTACTTTTCAAAAGGGAACCGATCGAAATTTGATACCAAAGTGTACCCGTTAAAAACTTTAAACTTACAGCCGTTAAGTGTTTTTTTTACGAATACCATATACAGCGCTATATATCGTACTGTGTAAAAGAAACACCTCTTTGCCTTGTTAGAACTGATGTTCTATTATATGTATGTATGTATGTATGTATGTATGTATGTATGTATGTATGTATGTATGTATGTATGTATGTATGTATGTATGTATGTATGTATGTATGTATGTATGTATGTATGTATGTATGTATGTATATATATATATATATATATTGATGCCTTTGTTTGTATGAGAAATAGTATCTGTGTCGCAGTAGCGAGTGTGTTGTTGAAAGAAACCAGGGAGGGGGAAGTCAGGATAACATAAAATAGGGAGCAACTGAAAGGAAAAAAGATTAAGTGATTTTCTCTTTGTCCTGAATTTCAGGTTTTGACATTCATGATACGCGTGCTGATGCCAACATCGCAGTTTCAAATTCCTTGGACTTTATTACCACAAATAGTGAATGTGAGAGGTAAATACATTAATACATGATAATTAAAAGCTAACTTGTTCTTTGTACTTTAACGAACCCTGACCGTCTTTAGCTATCATACTCGAAAATATCATACACTTAAATGGAAATAGGGCGTTTAGAATACACCAACATGACATACAAAAGAAAATAGCAGTAATCATTGTTAAACCATTCAATCTCATCAATAAACATCTACCAAAGCTTCATCTCCTTAAAACATTATGCATGTGATGAGTAACGGAAGATGCATCATTTGAATTTTGAAAAGTTTGGGTGAACAAATTAGTGTTGAGCAAGAAATAACTGAATTTCTATCTGTGTGGCGCTTATTTCTTGAAGAGAAGGCTACTGTCCTTCCTCATTTTGATTAATTTACCATTCTGCATCCACAAACATTGGTTTCAAAATTATGAATGTCTTCTCTAAAACAAATGCCCTATTTTCCTTTAAAGGGAAATAAGGCGTTTGTTTTACAGAAAATAACCATATTTTTGAAACCAAAGTTTGTCAACAAAGAATGATAGATTATTCAAAATAAGGAAGGACAGTAGCCTTCTTTTCAAGATATAAGTTTCTCACAGGTAGAAATTCAATTATTTGTTACTCTGCAATAATTTGTTCACCCAAACTTTTCAAAATTCAAATGATGCATCTTCCGTTACTCATCACATGTATAAGATTTTGTGGAGATGAAGGTTCTGCAGATGTTTGTTGGTGGGAGTGAATGGTGTAAAAACTATTAAAGCTATTTCCTTTGTATGCCATGTGGGTGTATTCTAAACGCCCTATTTCCCTTTAACGCCGTCTTATTTATCTTTCACTCGTTCACTTACTGGTACGTTCATACACAGGTATGAGTTATTAAAAAAACACAAATTATCATGACTGTTACCTTTCTTTCTTGGTCATAATGTTTACAACAACTTGGTTTGTTATACTTTACGATCTCATGCTTCTTTCACACCGTAAATCGTAACCTTTATTCAGAAGGGGAGTATAATATCAGTATAGCGTCACGGTATGGTTGTACTAATTCGTCCTCGAACTCGGGAAATTCAGTTCATTATTAAAACTCTCGAAGCAGTACGTTTAGAGTGGCGCGTTCACTACGAGAATCTGTGTGACAGTTTGTACTCACGATCTACGCGTCCGTTGCAAAAAGTGAAATGCATGTCACTGTGTATTACTTTTCAACTGCGGTGTATATACCGTGAGTGTGTGAAGCACGTGATCAGTTTAAGGATCGAGGTCTGATCAATCAACACCTGATAAAATGCCAGTGCCGCTTTATTAGGTTAGTTCCCCTAAGTGGTAGGCTCCTACTAAAATGTAAATACTAACATCACTCTCAAAATCAAGGTTGTACCTCAGTTGGTCGAATTCACTGTATGAATTCACCCCCCCCCCCCACCTGAAAATGTCCAACCATGCAATGACAGGACAGAGCTATGTTTTCTCAGCTTCCGGTGTAAGTGCAATCACTTGACAACCAGTTGGTGTCATTTTTAGTACCAATGTGAACGTGGAAAAGATATCAAGCACTTTTGAAGAAAGACATTTTCGTGATAGGTGAGACATTATGTAATTACTGGTGGTGACTACTGGTCGATGTTTGTTATGTAAACCACGCGGTTTCCTATACAGACTCCCTGATTGTATCCATGATGGTGTAGGAAGCCATGCTCATTGACAATCAATTTTATTAGAAAAGAATATACCATAAAAATTGTGAACACTTCTAAAACCTCAAAGTGACTTATCATGCATGTTTATACATAAACTTGTCGAACAAAAACAGAAACCAGTGGCTGCATTAGGATTTTAAAATGGGGGTGTAGGTCAAAAGAAACTGGCAACCCGAGCCAGCAAGCGTGTATCTTTAGCTAGTGGGATCCGCACATGGGTTCGTTTTTAGGACCCTGGTGCGTCCAGGAGCAAAGCCCCTGTGGTCATGGTGGACGAGACCGAGGGAAGCGCCACCTTTTTAGCATATCGTTAAGTGAAATCCCTATGTCTCAACGTAAGCATATTTTGATTCATAATGCATCATCCAATGCAAAGATTCCAAATGATTTGAATGAATTCGGCTATTCTACTTAGTTAACAACATGATAACGTAAGACCCACGATGGGGTCCTGGGACGATAAAGAATCCTTGAGGGTCGGGGGGGCGGTAAATCCTGGAGGTTCTGGGCACATCTCTGAGTGACAAATTAAACTCCCGGAGTGGGTGCATGTGATTTCGTAATGCATCCTCCAATGGAGAGATTTCATATGATCTCAGTATATTACGTTATTCCTCTAAATTGACAAGAAACATGAAAGACTTTGCTGCCATGGTGGCAGATCTAAACTTCAGGATTATGATTGTTGCTGTAGCAGCTGCATTTGCAACTGCAAATACAGGCTGTCATCCTTTCAACTCACTATTATACAACCCCCGTCTGACATTCCGAGTCACTACATAACCTGCCTATCTAATGATTACGTTTTCCCTTGGAAGATGTTGTTGGCATTTTTAGGAAAGAAACGTGATGCATTTAGTCATCTACCTACAGCAGTCTGCCATCTCTCTTGATAAAATTCATCGAAAATGTACTCAGAATATCGAGTTAAACACAGGAACAGTTTAGCGCGTTTTAATGTGACGGAAGGGTGGGAATATAATCACCAAAGCAGTACGTAATTATTCCCTCCCATTTTAAGGAGGAGCCAGTTCCTAGTGTGAGGCAGACTAAAACGCGCAGGGGATGAATTCTTCCTAGCAATCCCCCCCCCCCCACCCATCCACAGGTCTCCGTCGTCCCTGATGTAGTTTATTATGAAGGCAAAAAGAGTTGAAGGATTTAATTTTTGAAGGATTTAATTCAGTTGGTCATCCAAACCGTCAATCTACAGTAAATCAGCGATAATTTTTTTTTCTGATTTTTTTTCTTCTTCTTCGTTCGTTTGTTTGTTTATTTTTCTCTTTTTTTTTGATACACAGTAAAATGATTGTAATGAAATAAGAATATTGAAAAAAGAGAATGGAAAATCTGAAAAAAGCTTAGCTTGTGCAAGCCATATCCACCATATATAAATAAAAGTAGAGGAAAAACAGGAAAAACTCTAAGTCCCCTCCCCACAACCCATTTCGAAACCCCATCCCACCACCCCATCCCCGACACCTCAACCCCACCAATCTCAACCCCACCACCCCATCGCCATACGAATAACAGTACGAAAAAACTATACAGTACAGGAGAGAACGAAAAGATTACGTGTTGCTTTTGCATAAAAGAAATTCCTTGAGGTGATTAACAAATGTAGACAGCGTAGGTAAAGTTCTGAGTTGAAGGTCGAGGGAATTCCAAAGAGTCGGCCCGGAGAACCGTACTGTTCTTTTACTTAAAGCTAAACGAGAATAGGCAATGTTGACAGAGGAAGCGTTACGAGTAGGATAATTATGGTAATGATTATTAAGATTAAAGAAGGAGTCAAAGACAGACGGTAATAAACCCTTAAAGTATTTATATACAAATGTGCCTAGCTGAAAATGGTAAATATCATAGATTGTCAAAATTCGTAATATACTAAAAATAGGTGCTGAGTAAGTACTCTTACAGCCTTTTTCTGTAGTAAAAATAACCTGTCCAGATATACATTATGAGTGTTTCCCAAAAGGATATTATAATACGAGAGTTGAGGGTAAACAAGAGTATAATATAGGGATAGTAAAACCTGTCTGGGAACATGATGTCTTATCTTGTACAGAATACCAACGTTCTTAGAAGTCTTTTTACATACATTATCAATGTTGAAATTCCAACTTAAATGTGGATCAATAAGGACTGCCAAAAATTAAACACAGGTTACTTCATTTATAATTGAATTATTAAAAGTAAGTCGTAAATCAGGTTTCAAAGATTGTTTGGTATGGAAAATGACAAATTTGCTTTGTTAACATTAAGAGATAACTTGTTTGCATGAAACCAATTGCAGATTGTGCGAAGTTCATTATTTATAATATATTCAGTACCTTTGAGATCGTTATGTCGAAAAAGAATACTAGCGTCGTCTGCAAAGAGACCAAAATTTTAACTTATTTGCGCAAATAGGAAGATCATTAATGTAAACAAGAAATAACAGAGGTCCTAGAATGGATCCTTGAGGAACACCACATGAAATGTTAAGGTAGAGTGAGATATTTTCACCTATTGCAACACATTGCTTACGATTCGAAAGGTAATTTTTAAATAGGTCGTGAGCTGTTCCTCTAATACCATAGTGATGTAATTTATTAAAAATATATTATGATTTACTGGGTCTAAGGCTTTAGAGAGATCTATAAAAATACCAACTGTCGACTGATTTAAGCTAAAACCATTATTGATAAAATCTACAACATCAACACCTGCCATATAAGTGGAATAATTTGGTCGAAATCCAAATTGATTAGAACATAGGATTTTGTTTTTATTAAGAAATGCGACAGATCTAGAATAAATAAGTTTTTCAATTACTTTAGATAACGAAGTAAGTATAGAGATCGGCCTGTAATTTGCAACATCATCGGAAGCCCCTGCCTTAAAAATTGGAGTGACCCTAGCTAATTTGGCGGAGTCAGGAAATTGACCACTTGCAAGTACCATGTTAAAGATGAAGGATAATGGTTGTGCAATAGTATGGGAGACAGCCTGCAATATACTAGTTGAAATGCCATCAACTCCGACAGAAGACTTATTTTTAAGTTTTGCAATAATATTGATTATTTCAGAAGGATTAATCTAACTTCTTTGTCTGTTGTTTACAAAAGTTCTCATACTTATTTTGTTTTCGTTCCTTCTTGTTTTACAAAGTTCCGTATCAAGTACTGAAGAAAATTCAGTCATTGCCGTAGTAGGTCCCAGAACAAACAACGCAGCGGTCGATACTGCCAATTTCTTCAACCTTTTCAAAGTGCCACAAGTCAGTTACGCCGCCACCACGGACCTCCTCAGTGATTCTCAGTACGAGTAAGTAAATACTGTCTAACTTAGCGATTGTTTTATAATTTAAAGACGAACGAGTTTTATATTTAAAGACCAAAGACGAGACGCATTGATAAGAATCGATTAGAAGACATAAAAGTGACGCTGACAACGTTTCCCCCCTGGACCGGAGAAGTACTCTTCCAGTTGGGGGGAAAATATCTCAAAGAGCAGAAAATTACTGGGATGGATATTAATCAATGAGATCACTTAAAAAGGCACCTTATCTGGAAATTTGGGGTAAATACCCTCTAACCCATAATCCTGGCGACGCCGACCATGTCTCAACATCTAGTCACTCCACTTGAAAAAAAATTAAAACATTGGATAAGACATACGCCGGATACACATTCACACAATTACATATAAATTAACGATTTATGGGAGCTGATGGAAGAATATCTTGTGTCAATTAGTTTGATACAAAAATTATGCCTTTTTGTAAAGTTGCTTCCTTGTACATGCACCTGGTATCAAATGTTAGAGTTGTTTTCAAATTAATATAGCATTTCATTTTGGTCATTTTAGTCTTGTTTAATCTTCTTCTTGTCTCTCCGTGCCTTTACAAGTTTGAACTAGAAACTATCGTTCATTTAAGGTTCTTTTCTCCCCCATCACATCTAGTTAACTATTCCCCCCCCCCCCCAAAAAAAAGTGCACCCGCTAAGTGTTCCAACAGGTAGCCGCATTGAAAGGTGTTCATATGGGCAGTGCAACAACCTTCTGCACAACAATCTATTGACACAAGTTTTACTCTGTAATTTCAAGCTAAGAGTCGACCGTCGTAAAGTTCTGCTCTCTGTCTTTTCATCTGCCATATTTGGGTATTACATTTTTTTTGGGGGGGGGAGGGGATCACATATACATAATAGACGTTCCAATGTTATTAACAAAACAATCAAAAGTAATTACATCCATTGATTTCATATCCATTAATTTCATGTACGTCGGTTTACCGTAAAAGACTAAAGAAGCTCAAAAGAGGGTGTTAAAGGTGACAGAACCTTTTCTAGTTGTTTTCGTTATTGTTTCCTTGAAAACTTAATCCTCCTCGAAACGAGGCGATTAATTGAAGCATGGACAATGTTAAGTTTACAACCTATTGATTTACCTATATTTGTTTTCACCAATTTCTCTTCTTTTTGCTAATCTTCCCACTCACTCTGATCAATGAACCTCTTCTGCTGTTTTCTGCGTTAACTTTCTGTTTTGAATCACAGGGTTTTTTTTCCTTTTTGTTTTTTTAATGTCCTCGATTATACACGCACGGGATGTCTCACCATTAACGGTTCTTGCTTCATAAACGACCAGAGATATAGTGATGAACACAACGATGACAAAAACAAGACTAGATGCCTGATTAAACAAAACTGTTATCTGATAAAGAGAGTAATTATACTTAGACAAACATCAAAAGGGGCAAAAGACGTTCAATGACATAAAAACTCCTAAGTAGCATCTTTAATACGCTACCAGAACCCAATTGCATATGGGCTTCATCAAGAGATCTTCCAATGTTCCACATAAGAAAGACATCCCCGCAGGAAATGGAATACAAGCAGGGATGTTTGCCGCTTTCCTTCATTTCGCCGGAGGTCTAGAAGGGAACCTAATTAATGGAGTTTAGTATTTATTAACCAGAAAAGATAGAAAGTCACCTGCTTCGTTTAAAAACAAAACAAAATGGCCACTTGACCTTTGTTATTGACAGAATCTTCATTATCGCAGGTGGATAAATTGTTCCGAAACTGTCCCCTCAAAGAGAAGATAAAAAAAGAAACCCTTCATTTTCAATTAATCCAAACTGTCAGGTAATGTTATGTCTACACGTATCTTCAAATGCTTACTTGACATGCAAATATAAATCTATACTTTATTTAGTCGTTTCAGTTGCGTCGAGACATGCATGTATTTGTCTCATGTCAAATGGACAGGTTGTTACGTCATAACCAGATAACTGTGACGTCGTCGAACCGTAAAGGTGCGTTGATGGAAATTTCGGTGATCTGTGTTGAAACTGATTTACAAAATCCTCATGGACATTGTTTTTCTTTAACAGAAGATTCCACACTTCGCATCTTGACAAAAGTGAACAACTCATCACGAAGTAGACTTTGCAAAGTCTTTCTTGGCGAATGAATTCTCCTCCTTTGATACATTCCTCACAATTTGAGCTGCAGCGTACTTATACCTAACCGAGGATATGTACTCATCTAGTAACAGCGTTTCCCTGTGATCGCCGTCCACCGGAAAGACTTTGGACACTCGATATAATTATGTGCAAATGAATAGTCACGTTTGACGTTAGGGTTAATACATATTAAAATACTACACGTTGGTCTCATGAAATGAGCCAATAGCAGCGATCGAACAATGATTGAAAATAATGGTACCTAGGCTAACTTTCACCATATCACCAGATTTGCCTACGGCAGAAATAGGATATCGTTAAGAGAGGCATCAAACAGTTGAAGGAGAGTAGAATATTGCCACGATAGTTACGTAACTAATCAGTCGTATGTCCTTTCCCCATCATCACTCCCATCATTTCTCACGATGGCCGTGATTGGATTCTACCGAATTCGGTAGCGAAAAACAATGGTGTTAGTTAAAAGTTGTGTGCATAATTAAAACGAGTGTCCAGAGTCTGCGAGGGCAGCTATCAGTGGGGGGAGTAAACACTCTTCCGGAAGAGCAGTACAGTGTGGGTGTTCAGAGGTGGCAGAACCAAGAATTACAGAAACTTTCCAGCCCAAGCAGACTCTGCAGAGTCTTATCACGAAGTGGTTAAGATTTGCCCTCTTAAACTATGAAACATCCCACCACTATGATACGAAAGAAAAATAAGGGGGGGGGGGGGGGAAAGCCAGCGAAACGTGGAAGTTACCAGATATATGTCACACATTCTTATCATATTTTTGCGAAAACAAAGTTTCTGTAAAGAAAGCAAAAGTCCTTGGGAGAACACAACCTGATATCAGCAGATTTTGGTATAACCAAAGTGCAGCAAATATCGTTATGTTTGTCCACAACAACACAAACCAAGAACACAAAATCCATCCCAGATAATGTTGAAGAAACTTACTGTTTCATTGAAGTATGCGATCTAATTACTTTTTACGAGTATACACAGTGGTGGAAAAACTTTCGATGCTCCCCTTTTTCCATAACATTTAAGAAGCTACATAGACAATCTTCTATAGACGTTTTTTTTTTTCTAATGAAGCTCACATTTTTATAGAAGTGGGTCATATTCCCCTTTTTTTAGTTTTATATGAATTTATTTACCTGACCCAATTATCACTAACTTCCCACCCGAAGAGAGGTTAAAAATGTTTGTTAAACACGCCAGTGCGTGATAAACACTTGAAAGAGACTTTCATGCATTTTAGTAAAGTCCGTCAGTGGTGCTTGCTATGCTATGTATTGCGTTGCAGTTCATTTTATCATTAAACCATTAATTTAATTGTTTACAACATTTAACCCATTACATCATGTATGTGAAGACTTTTTTTCTTGAATATCAAATCACTTTATGCCATTTACAATTTATGTAACCTGATTACTTACTTTATTGGAAACAGGCCAACTGTGATTTCCCTGCAGTATATAGTTGACTCTTCATACTTTTTTTTTCAATTAATTAAAGCGCGCGAGGTGCAAAGTATACAAAAAACATACACACATACACACACACACACACACATATATATATATATAAAGCAAGAATTCACTGAGGTGGTTCGTTTGTTTAAAACAGTCTTCGGGGTAGGAGCAGATACGTTTTAATCGTAAACATTGCGATTGATTTTCCAAACTGCTGAAGGAGGTGAAAACTGTCAAATTGCAAATGCATATGATTGTCAGTGGGTTTGTAATACCCAGTAGTACTGAGGATATTACCATTTGATTTAACGAGAACATTGAGAAAATGGATCTGATGGGGACATACTTTCAGAGTGAATTTGATACTGAAATTAGACATGGCGTTATGTCAATTCAAGTACAGAAGAAGGGTAAAAGAAATATGAAGGCTTGGACAAACAAAAACAGACACACGGACAAACAAACATACGAAATGCATGGACAGGAACATGGTCAATTCATTACATAATTCCACCTTCATCAACAACAATTATAACCTATCAAGCCATTCTGTTCCCGAGGTTTACTGTAATCCATGAGTGGACAAACGAAAAGTCATCGTTTGACAATGCGCTAAAATAATTTTAAAACTTAGTCTGCAACATCCAAATTAGAAGCAAGAATGACTTACTGCTTGTTTTCTTTAAAGTGAAAAACAAACAATAAAACCACACACATTTCAATAAGAATCACTGTAATATATTTTACTTCGTTACTACTTCTTTTTTTTAATTTTGGCAGATACTTTTTACGGACGGTGCCGTCTATTGAAGCTCAAGTCGATGCTTTGGTGGACGTCATATCTTATCACAACTGGACTACAGTAATTTTACTGTACACGGACGATTTTGCCTTTGGTCGATCTACCAGACAAATATTCGTGGAAAAATCGGCGACAATGAATATCTGCATAGCATTATCGAAACAGTTTCGCATTGACAGTTCACCCAGTGAACTGTCGGATATCGGCAGGAACATCAGGTAGAAATTGGTTTTGAGAGAATTCTCAAAGTCGTTTGGATGCTTTGGTACCAAAGAGAAAAAAGGGTTAAATACCTTTTCAGCAACCCTTCTCATGAGATGTAATTTGCAGACCTATTGTATTTGTCATGCTTCAGAATTCTTCCCAGAGACAAAAAATAATAATTTGTCTCTCTTCTATTTGGTACTTGGTTTACTTTTTGGTTCCTTGCGTCAGCAAAGGAACCTATGCAGTCAGGTTGGCGCGTGTGTGTGTGTGCGTGTGTGTGTGTGTGTGTGCATCTGTGACACTTGCTTAGGAACGCTCTAGCTCAATAGGGGAAAGTCCGATGAAAGTCAAACTTGGTATGTATGTTTGCCGTGTTGAGAAGGTGTGCCCTATTGTTTTTGGTGGAGGTCAAAGGTCATCTGGGGGAACTGGGGGCAAAAGTTTGTTTGGCTTAGGTACGCTCTAACTCAATAGGGGAAAGTCAGATGAAAGTCAAATTTGGTATGTAGGTTCGCCATACAGATAAGGTGTGCCCTATCGTTTTTGGTGGAGGCCGAAGGTCATCTGGGGGAACTGGGGACAAAGCCTGAAAACCCTGTTATGCTATATATGCTCATATGTTCCATCAGTCCCCCTCCAGTGCATCATGGAAGTACTGCTTGGGTTAGCAGTTTCTTGATCAAATGAAAAAGAAGCAGTGTTGTTGGCACTACTGTAGGTGGTCACACCGGGCAAGTTTTGGCTGGATCAGTTTACCTCCTCGTGCCTGAGTGCTAACGTCTGCGTTCATGTAAGTGTCTTTTCAATTAGTGAGGTGAGCAGGACACAATCAAAGAAATAAGTCAGTTGGTGTTCTTACCAGTTTAAACTAGACCCCAGTAGTTCCCTCCAGGGCATTCTATCAGTTTATTGGACTTTGAAGGGGCATAGATGAGATAAGCCATATTGCAATTTGCAGAGCCCCTTCTTTAAATGAGAGATTCACAGCTGTTTGTGTTTTGTAAAATGAATGGGATATTGCTGTATATTGCAGTTCAACGTCTGCAATTCATTGCATTAATTGAAATGTCTTTTTTGATATTTATGAACTCAGGCATATCATTTTACAGTATGTGTATTTCAAGTGCAAGGAACCATAGTGCCCATAGGCTGTTGTGAAATCATGCAAAATATTTCTTCTCTTACAGATTGTATGTAACACTGTGGAGAGTTGGTCACATTAGTGCTATGGAAGTGGTTCCATGTGGGTACATATTTGTCATGTTTGGGGTCCAATGTCTGAAATGGGCCATTTTCAAAAAGCATGAAATATGTTTCTCTCTCTACAGATTTTATGTAATGCAGTGAGAGTTCATGGTCATAAATGGGCCATATGGGCTATCGTAAAAAATAATGCAATATGCTCCCTTTTACTTCATAATTTACATTATATGCTCTCCATCTGTGCAAGGAAACAGAGTGCCCGTGGGCTCTTGTTTTATTTTGTTTTTCTTGTTTGTGGTCTATTTATCTATGTCAATAATTTGGAATGTATCGAATATGTCTATCACAACAATATTTTGGCAATCTTTTAACAGAGAGTTCAAAAACACCAGGGTTATTGTGGCCATTGCCGAAGAATCGCCGATGTTAAAGTTGCTCTCCCAGTTCCTCATTGACGGTCTCCTTGGTTACGTCTGGTTGGGAACCGACTCGTGGACTGTATCGACACAACTGGTCAGACCAGCTTTCTTTCCGGTAGTGAAAGGGATGCTGGGAATCGTACCTCATTCGAATCTAGATGACAGTTTTCACGATTACCTCCGTGAGGTCCGTGTTCGAGCACCACCAAAAGGAGGAGGAGGAGGAGAAGCAGATCCATTCCTGACAGAGTATTGGGAGGAACAGCTCAACTGTACGTTTGCTGATATCTCAGATTGGAACGAGGTCAGTCGTTGTGATAATCAAGAATTATCTACTACGGATCCCTTCTTCGACGATGTCCCGGTTGGAAGTGTATTTGACGCCGTGGAAACCATCGCACGGGGTCTGCACATAGTGTTGAACTGCACTTCTTCAACCTGCCCCGGACAGTACACCGTTTCTAAAGGTCATCTTCTGCTGAAAGCAATGAACGGCTCAGCGTTTAATGGTCACAGTGGACATGTAGTATCCTTTACAACTGCCGGGGATATGGCGTCCCCAGCATGGTATGATGTCAAAAATCTAGTGCCTCTTGAAAATTCCTCGTTGATTTCAAATGGGAAGTGGAATATCGTCTCATCGTGGAGGGACTGGACATTGTCAGACTTCTCTGTGGTAAGGTGGCCAACAGTCAGATGATCTGATGGCTACTGTGACGCCACCACTATCGTTTTGCTCAGCGTCCTTGCTCTCCCGGCGAACGGTTGACTAATCTAGATACCAACATCTGCTGTTGGAATTGCACAGAATGTGGCGAAAACTCTTACAGCGATGTCGAAAACTCTAACGTATGTTTACCATGTAGGACGAATCAATCATCTAACTCCAATAGAACCAGATGCGATGACTTTAGAAAAGTTTTCCTTGAAGTGAGCTCATTCAGTGGTATCGTAATCGCTGTATCCGGTATCACCGGTCTGTTGATAAGTGTGATGATATTTATCACATTGGTCGTGAAGAAGGTCCACGGGTCGTTTTCGAGATACGGTGAAGCAATATTTGTCGTATGTGTGACCTCTTTCTTGGCCTCTTTTCTCTGCTTCGTGCGTCCTACGAGTTTGAGTTGCCGTTTCGTCGCAGTCATTCAACCAATGCCTGTGACGGTTTTGTCAACGCTACTAATAATCGTTTCGTACTCCATGTACAATTCGAAGAGAAGTCTATTTGGTAAAACGATACTCTGGTTGGGAGCCGCCGTCACCTTACAATTAGTGACTGTTACGATATGGATAACCACCGGGGGCCCAGAACCTTACGAGTCAATGGTTCGTTCTGAGGGATCGGCTTATGTAAGCTGTGATTCCTCAGGGGAATTACCGGGTTATTTTATGATTCTCCTCTACCAAGTTGTATTGGATCTTTTAGGAGCAGTTTTTTCTTTCTCCCTGCGTATGAATAAAGACAATTTCTACGAAGGAAAGTTTATATTTTCCACCTTCGTTGTCCACAGTATGGTTTGGATTGCAGTTTCGTTGATGTATCTCCTTTTACCCTCCGAAAGACACGCCAGACCCGTACTTCTTTCGCAGTGTTTGACGGTCTCTGGGTATATCTACGTGGGTAGCCTCTTTGTACCGAAACTCTACGCGTTGAAATACAAACCTTACATGCTGAAGAAGCATTCTATGTCGAGAGAAAGACAGCAATGGAAATTTAAGAGAAAGTACACAGCAGGCAAGAAGGTGAGATTAGCTACAGAAATAGAAATCCCTATAGAAATCCCTTGCGTTGACGTCATATAACGGCAAACAAGGGCGCCCTCCTTGAGGCAACATATTGCTACGAATAGGCAAGTGTAGATACAATAGAAGAGACGACGCAAACGTGCACATTTATGTACAAAGTATGGGTGTGGTGTAGAAAGCATGGAGCTAAAAGCATAATTAACGTACGTAATGTCCACGTTTCAAGAGGAGGGGGGGGGCATTCACAGTGTCATTCTGACGACATATGCAAAGCCTGCAAAAAAATCTATGTTTACTCGTGCCGTAGATAATGTACGTTTTATAAGTTTATCAGACATTATGCCAGAGGTATCCAAAATGCGGCCTCGGAGAATTGCCATACCGACCCATTTGAACAGAAATTAAAAGTTAAAGAGACTATTTACTATAACAGAAAAAATACAAACCTTAGGGTTAAAGGCTTATATTTTGTTGATAAATCTTACCATCAGTACATAGATTCAATGACTATAGTCCCGCTTTTTCCCATTATTTGGCATTCGTCTTACCATAGACATATCTGCATGCATATTACTATTTTATACAATTCTTTTGTCTAACTCGTTACCCATCTCTGGATGACTGCGTTCCTAATACAAACTTTTCCGTGCCATGACCTTTGTTACAGTACTGATAGTATAAAAAAAAAGTATATGTAACTTGCTAGATCGTAATCTGTTCGGCCCGCCACGAAATTCCAAGGTGGCAAATGTCAGAATGTGGTACGTTGATTAAAAACAAAGTCGTCCAGTTGTTTTACCCAAACAAGTTCAATATATGTAAAATATATTTCCTCTGAACAGAATATTACGTTGTTAATATAAATACAAGTAACTGTAAACCAGAGGAGACAAATTTTCTAGACATGTCCAGCAAAGCTTGGTTTCAGAAGAAAAAAAATCGGTACTATAGGTTCATGAAAATTCCAAATGTAGAACCCTTTGTCTGGTTTCAAGGAGTTTGTATTAGTTATGTGTATGTATATATATATCTATGTAAGTAGACGTAAGTCAGCTTAAACTAATACACCACGGCAGGTGAATCCCTTTTGTTAAGTTATTGCAAAGCAATGTACAATATATTGCTATATATGTTTTATATGTCAACAAACACAAATCTGTTAAAGAAAATAATGCTGGAGGCACTTCCCGCATGTTAATTTATTGCGAATAAACATCAGCTTCATATATTCCTCTCTGGCATTAAAATCATAGTTCATTTCTATTTATCATGATGATGCATGTTCGGTTAGGTTACTCTCGGTAAGGTTGTTTTTCTACTTTGTGGCAGGACGGACGTCACTAAAGATACAATTATCCATTTCATAATGCATTGTGTTATTTGTGGTTTTCCTCCTTGCGCGCACTGCAGCTCAGTACATTAAATTTGTGATGATGATGGTGATGATGATGATGATGATGATGATGATGATGATGATGATGATGATGGTTTAAAACAATCAATTCTCGTTAATGGTTTACTTGGGCCAGCTGTATGCATAACAAAGCTGTTTACGGTGAGATTTACTCTGTACTTTGTACACAATCGGTAATGGGATATTATTTATGTATACTCTCCGCCAAGTATTTATTACAATATATTGTACCTTTGTCCCGTATTTTATTACACACACTAATGGGACAGGCTGTCTAGCGAGGTGGTTCAAGTTAATGTTTAAGGTTTTTATTTTCTTATCATCCTTTTAGTTGGTTTGAAAGCATGTACTACACCTAATTTATTTTATTTTTTCAACAGTCTTCAAACCGGCGAAAAATATACTTACGTGGATGCAAACGAACAATTCGAACTCTTAAAGATGAGACTGGTTTTATTAATAGTGGCATAAAACTTATCACAGAGTCATTTACTACAACGTGAGTATAGAAGAAACATTAGTAATACTACTGTTATTATTGTTACTAGTGTTATTATCATTCTTATAAAGCATCACGTAAAAGAAATAAGTGCTGTCCAGTTAATATCAAATATTTCCGTCAAGGAAGGAACCTCATGCAGGAAGAATACAGTAATAAGAGTGGCCATCACGCCGGTACGCTCCCCCTGTGTGATGACGTCATGATTTCTTTCAATTCAACGACGTAGCACCCTCATATTCATCTCCACTCATAAATGCGTATGGGTAGTTGGCTTAAAGGCCGTAACTCATCACACCAAGCTATACTTTTAACCTTCCGGAAAGCAAAATTCTCAACTGGTTGTATGTTAAAGTACTCTTTGATTGACAGCAAATTCCAGAGATGCAGAGTAGCTCGTATTACACAGCATACACAGTGATCCATCGTTTGATTACACATGTGAAGGTCTGGAATTTAAGACAGGCTGTGGACGGGACTAGACGAAAGTGTTTGGGAGAATTGAAACTGTCCAGGGTGATGAGTTTTTGTCTTTAAGCTCTTTTTTGTAACGAAAGAAGGATCATCAACTTCAATTTTCCTAATCTGCGCTGTATTTGATTTTCAACGCTATAATATACGTGAAATGCGTTCCCCTGCCACTCACGAAGAACAGCGAATGTGCAACAACTATACAGAAATTGATCACAGTACATATTCTCCTTACTGAACCTGATCCTGATGGTTTAAGTCAATCACTTTGCGGGATGTTGTTGATTAAAATTTAAAAAGAAAAGAGGTCACGTTATCAGTTATGTAGGAATCGTAATGGGTATAGTATAAAATTAAAATTCATTCTGAGAAAAAGACTGAAACGGGAAAAATGGATAAGTTAAAATTGAAAATAAAAACACAAAAATGTGGAAAACAAACTTGTTCAATCTGCGACTTCCGAAAACAGTATGTTGGTTGACAAATAGCAGTTGCGACTCTAAGAAACTTCTACATGTGTCACATTTATACTGCAGTCTCATCTTTTTTTCCAAAATGTAAGTAAACAAATCGAATGCAGTAGATATGGTTATTGCTACATCATTATCAGATTGGCGTAACTTATTACAGATGATGTCTTCCAGTTTGCCAGAATATTTAGTTTGCTAATTTTTCGTTTGATAAAGTATATTGAACCAATTCTGTAAAGTTGATTAAAGCAACATACGGCAAAAAAAAAAATGGAATTGAAACTACATCTAACCCTGCACTCCCTCTGTTACTAATGTCGAAAAAACTGTATTTGGTGTTATCCAACTTAGCTGGTTGATATAATTTGCCCGTCATATTTCTTATATTCATCATCCTGTTAGTAGATTGATTATACATTCAATTCGTGCAAGTAAAAATGTCCTTGGGTCTTACATTAAAAATACCCAGAGAACCGTAAAAATCGTGATTTGGTGTGAATTCATCCAATCGAGTGCCATGATATACTGGAGAGAAAAAGAAACTAGACACACGCACCTACATGGAAGAAGACAGACGGACGGACGGACGTGATGACACCGCTAAATTATTCAATCCTTAGAGCGGAAAGCGGAGATATTACCAAACTATCCTTAAGCAGCTTTCAGTTTGTAACCGCGTAGAAAGATAAAATTCACTAGTATTAAATGCAATTAGAAAGTCCTGCAAACGCGATTAGTTTAATGTATAATGTCTTAACATCTTTTTATGACACCTTTAAAAACAAAGTCCTTTTCACAGGGAATCTCCAAATTTGACATCTTCAATTACTTTGCTGGTTTCCTTTTGTTGACTTTGAGCCTAGTAAAGGGAATTTTGTAAATAAAAGTTGATCTCTCTTTTGGAAAATGCATAAAAAACAATTTAATAGAATTTTTCCACTTTTTAATTACTGTTTGTGGTATTAAAAAGTTTCTAGTACGGTCCATTTGGTTTAATTCTTTTATATCGTTTGTTTTTGTCCTTATTTGGATAGGATTATTTGGATTTGGGATGCTGCATTTCTATTTTATACGTATAAATAATATATTATGTTTTGAATGTTTTTAAGTGGATTTCGGCAAGAAATACCACATCTTATAAGTGCAGTGACTGATTTTGCCAACGACGTTGGGTACCAAACACCGATGTTGAAAATTAGAACGTGGGAGAGAAGACCAAATTGAACTGAATATTGATTACTTTTGTTATGGAATAAGATTTCAAACTGAAATATTAGTTACCTTACACTCGATGAGATAAACTGAAATATCACCAGTTCGGTGGTATATCTATCTATCGCATCACTATCCAGTAGAAATTGTCCAACATTCACAAGAACTTACCTGTCAATGATTCTCATTCGAACATGAACAATAATTAGTTTAATTAAAGGTTAATCAACTCTGGACTGTGCATTAACGAGATTTTAATGCACGATACTGCATAGTGTTAATGCAAGCGACGCTTTCGGGCGCAGCCCGAGTGCATGCATCCACCGGTATAACATTTACCCCGAGAGCGCTTTCCCTTTCAGTTAATGCACCTGTTTAAAGTTGATTAAACTTGTTTATTAATACAATGATAAATATTGATTGCAAAGACGAAAACGAAACGAAATTTTGGCTGGTAAATCACCGCAATTTAATTGAAATCGAACTAGGAGAAAAGGTAAACATTTTCTTCGTGCGCGATAGAAAAAAAGTTGAGTAAGATAGTCTACGTTTTTATTGTATTCATCCGCCGGTGAATACAATAAAAACGTGAAAAGGAGAAGGAGACCGTGAAAATATAGTTATGAAAATGAAGACTTGCTTGACAAACATCTTCCGAATTTTTATCCAGGTGAATTGTTTCCTGTCCAAGTTACACACTTTTGAATATCAATCAAAGGTGCTTTCATTTTTGCTTGAGTTGAATGTAAACCAACTTGAGTAAGTCGAATTCTGATGTCACTTAACCACTGATAGCAGGAGTTTTAATGTATTTCTTTGTTTTTTTTACCTATACTTTCCGGAAATTTACACTGATACACTTGTACACATTTTGTGTTGAATTACTGAGGTGTATTATGCAATAATCAGTTAAAACTCTCAATAAACACTCAAATACTCTGATTTGAATCTATGTGCGTACCTGTTAAAATATTTGACAATTAATTTTTAATCCCATGTGGTCCGGTGATATCATCTCGAGGTCGGAATGGCGGCTTCCTGATTATTTTTATTTTATGAACATTCAAATTGCAATATCTTGGACAGTAAACAGAATATGTAAATGAAATTTGGTGATGGTGTTCATCGAATGTTAGTCTCTCAATTAATATCGTCAAAAGTCATGACTTTGCTCTCATCTAAAATTTAACCTGTGTTATCCCAGCTCTAATGCACGGCCACCTGACTGTAATATGGGCCAATAGGAGTTGAGGATCCAAGAATGATTGAATGTACAATATCATTTCCTGGTCTATGATGCGGCTTTTGTATCGTATATAGTACATATATTAAGTATATATTATAAGTATATATTATAAGGATATTTTATAAGTATATATTAAGTATATATTATAAGTATATATTGAGTATATGTTATAAGTATATATTAAGTATATATTATAAGTATATATTGAAAGTATATATTGAGTATATGTTATAAGTATATATTATAAGTATATATTAAGTACATATTATAAGTATATATTAAATATGTATTATAAGTATATATTAAAGAGGCTCATTGAGTTGTTTTGTGAAATTCACTCAATTTTTCTAAAGAGGTCAAGTTTCCTTCACATACTAATGACAAACAGTCAAACTAAAAGGATCCCAAAGTTTTACATACGTTGGAACATTAATGAGTGAGTAACCAACGATTAAATTTGGTTTTTGAAACTTTGTGACCAGACATTTTCACATTAGTACATTCACATGCACACAATCAGAGCAAGTAACGGTCAAAAATTCGAAAAAATTGACAGTTTTCATATAACTATTGGATGTGAAACTTGATTAATTATGCTAATTGTGAGTATTGTCGTGTGCTAGCATACTTCAAAATCACCGCAATCTTTACTGATATCAACTCAATGAGCCCCTTTAAGTATATATTGTGTTCCAAGTTACTCAAGGGGTTACAAGGACAACTTGGTTTGCTATTCTATCCTTTTCATACCCCTACGGGTGGCCACAACATTTTAAAAGCCGCCGTTTAACATGATTATTTAAAGAGAATATTTTCAACAGACACACGTTGTTTATGTCACCAAACCGGGGCACTGCTTAAGCCAAACTGGGAAGGGGTTCTGCAGTGAATGGGTATGGCTTTAGATACGGTATGACTCAACATGGTTTTGACTAAACCAATTCAGAGCCTTTTTTCTTCTTCTTCTTTTTCTCTACAGCTACGAACAACAGATATTCAAACACCTTCAGACGTTTGGTAACCTTCATGACTTAAAAATCAACATTATAATAAACTCATCAAATTTGACAGGAACGCAGCTATAGTTAGTACTACCCAAATCCAAGCACCACCGTCGTCAAGGCGTTAACATTAATACGGTTCCCGTGAAGGTGACATCTACTTGTACCACGTGATCAGAATATCGACCGTATTTACACAGACCTTCACGTGACTCACAAAGCAATGATTACTTGAGCGAAAAGAATTACGTTAGCTTTGATTTGTGGATATTTTGGACAACTTTGTAATTGTGTGTGTAGTGCATTTCCTTTAAAATTATCAAGAAATTTAGAAAAAGGAGTCCCTTCAATGAAGATTCAACTTCATACAGAAAACGAGCGAATAAGCAATGACATTGTCACGACTACATGTGGCTATCTTAGCAGTTGGCTGTTTCACAGAATTTTACTTTGTTTTATTTGTTTGTGTGAGAAGATTCCAGAGATCTATTTAAAAAAAACTCTCTAATCCTTACTTCAGGTTAGTAATGTTAAGTCTCGAGGTAGACGGTATACCCCTACCTTTTAAAAATGGCTTTTTCCTTATAAATGCAAATTTACATGCTAAGCTTCAGAAAAAAATTCCTCATCCTCATTCATACGGACAGAACTCATTCTTTTAGTACATCCTCATTTTGCATTATGAGGGCCTCCTCCTCATTCCTATTACACGTCCCCATTGTGATTACGCATTCTCATTCTGATAGCAGGCCCCCATGTGTTTGCACGTCCTCACTCTTTATTGCACATTCTCATTCTCTGAAGTGTACTGGCTATGCTGAAAGTAATAACTCAGACGCAATTTCCACGGTTCACGGGTAGCCCATGTAATGAAAAAAAGGTCAAGTCAGCTTACGATGTAACCGAACTGTCTTTACTTTTGTATGGCTGTAGTTTCCAAATCTTGAACATTATGTACCCTCACTAAGTCACGTAGTTTGGAATATAAAACGTGTTGGTTTTCAAAACCGATCATGTCTAATACGTGAGTAAGTGAGATCAAGAGTAATTATGACATCCAAGGCCAAGTCCAGTTTTAAAATGAGCATGTCCATTTCTAAAGCTGGGATGGGTTATACCAAATCTTGAGCATTATTTTCTCACAAAGAGCTCAAATTTCCTCCATTTTTGTTGCATTTCACGATCCCCTTTTACCTGGAAACGAGATATAACGGTCTATGAAGAAATATACTAAGTTATTATCCAAAATGAGGATTTTTTTTTTAAGACAGTGCCAATGTCTAAAAATAAACGACATGTTTTATTAAACTGTCTTTGATGTCATGTGTCTGTGTGGCTTGTATCTAAACAGAGTAGAAACCCAAAAATTCTTCAGATAGGGGATATAATTACACGAAACAAACGGTACGGCTTATGCGAATGGCAAAACATAGAGACTTCTGTCCATGTGATAATGGATCCCCTCCTGAACGGTACAGAAAAATGTAATATGGTGTCCCCCCCCCCCCTTCTTCAGTGGGCATAATAGTAAAGAGTAATGACCCTAACTGACGTCTACACGGCGACGATGGCTTGGGTGTCACAACGACCGTCACAGGAAAGTTCAAATTGATTATGATTGATTATGAGCACCAACTTTACGGGCCTATAACTCTTTGTTAAGCTCCATAACACTGATCAAAACATGGCACTTTCAAGGGGCTGCTTAACTTCAGTACAAGTTTTGCAAAGATACCTAAATCGAGAACTGGCTCATTTTCCAATCACAGAATGCCAGAATGATCATTCTTCCTCCAGACTTGGAGTTACATCCCTGAAACGAAGGACGTGATTTACATGATTTCTTGCATTTCTGTGATGTACTTGTGTTATGGTCACAATGCATGGAGGGTCACCTGGAGGGTCACCTGGAGGGTCACATGCATGGCGAAGTGACTGGAGGACCGGGGGGGGGGACCACGACACCTCCGAACTAAGCAAATGTGAGATTTGGTGGGATGACCGTTTGGTGGGATGAAGCGACAGTGAGATTTTTTACTGGACATTAAATGATGGAATAGATTCAGCTCTGACTAGGGTCCGATGTACTCAGATTCTGGTTGGGGTCGGTGAGGTGCTAAAAACTGGAATCGTGATTGGCTCCTAATCGATTATACAGCGATGCATACGGTAACTCCCAACGTCAGCACCCACTGTCTAAGGCATTTTAAATGGGCTGACAACTTAGTTGGCAATGTTTTGATTTGATAACAGTGACCTAGGTAGAGAGCTTGCACCGTTCGCTTGACTATATCTACGACAAATTGTTGCACAATATGAAGAACTCAGCCCCGAGGTGAGTGACTCCCTGTAAACGTTAGATAATCGACCCCTTTCTCTCAGCAAGAGCATCGAGTTTTTGATAGAAAATTCCTTTAAACTGAAAGAAATATAGTCAGCGCATTAGACACCTCTCTGACATGACTAATGATGCAGTCTTTTGAGAGGAAGAAATGTGCTCAATTACTTGGGCGAGAGAGACTCAGATTAAGCACTTCAATTCCAAAGCATTGTGGTTTGAAGAGCAATGTGGCGCCAACCAACTTCGCAGCCACTGGTATACATCAAATTTTCTAAATACAGGAAACAAACCCATAGTGCTTTAAACATTGCACCATTTTTTTTCCAGACAGGTACCAAAATTCACATTTTAATAGGAATCCTCCCCCCCCCCCCCGACATAGGAGCACGAAATCCCCTCCAATTCCTGGAGAAATGAAAAGTCAGGCAAAATTCACTACAAAATCCGAGCAGAGTTTCGAATATATAAATGATATCTCTTGAAAAATTAATGGAAGAGAATTCAAGAATCATGAGTTTAAAGTCCCTTTAAACTTAACTTATCACTTTTTACCGAATTTTTGTCTTTACTTCTTGCCCGAAAATACTAAATCGATTAAAATTCTAATTTGAGGTCTCCAAGAATTCTTATAAGTGTATATTGGTAATACTGCCACTGAACCTGACTCCTACGTCCATATTATATTCCCTCGTACCCACCAGTGCGATGGGTTACGTTGGAAGATCACCTGTCGACCGTGTGGTAATTTTCAGTGGCGCCGCATGCACGCTACGTGGGGATGGGGGCAGGTTCCCCCTAAATATATTCTGAATTTAGGTCTACCTGAAAACGTATTGAAGCTCCGTCTATTTGTAGGGAGGGGGGGAGTGAGGCTTGAAATAAAAAGAAGAAATGGTCTCTGAAATTAGATATCCAGCTGAAGGGGGGGGGGGGGTAGCTCAGCCAAACATGTTCCCGTACGCTCCTTTGGTGGCGCTCCTCCTAGATATTATATTCACGCCACTGAAAGATGTTTTGTTCAAGCAGACCTTAAGCTACCCTTTTTTAAGATTACCACTCCTAAAGAACCAGAGAGATTTAATAGTCGAAATTATTCTGTCTAACAGCAATAATTCAAATTATTACGGTATTTCAAAAGATTGATCTTTTTTTCATTGATTAAGAAATTGCAAACATAGGTCCTTACTTCAAGGCTGGATACAAGCAACCTAGAACACTCGGCAAGCGTCATTTCCGGCGTTTTGGGAGTTTGTAAAGCCCTAACTTTTGTACGCTATATGTTAACAAATCGGAACCCTATTTCAACGTTGGGTGCATGGCGCTTAGGACACCCTCAAAGTGCCCGCGGTTTTCAGGCCATCTTAAATGTTTATCAAGCCAAGCATTTTCTTGCGCGTCCATGCCAACTGATGTTGGCGCTCCCCTCCTGTCCGAAGAATGGCTTAGTCTTGAAATCCTAGAGACACACACCTGAAAAGTCCTTTGTTAGACTACGGTGATATGTGCTGCAGTCTCTAGATTCCTATGGCGTCCCTTGCCTATAAATCAAATGCATTACACTGTTAACGACTCTCCGGCTTTTCATTACCTCGAGACTTTTTGTATCTCTGTCAATTGCTTTACCAATGGAGGTCAATATGTACCGCACTTGACGAAATAATAGTTTTAATTGTGCAATTATCCAAAAAGTAAAATTTGTGAACATGGAACATGTTCTTCCTTACTACTCACTTAAAAACTAGTCATTGATTGCTCATTTTGCATCTCACTGTTATATGACTCTGAATTTTTTTTTCCAAGCGAAGGGGGGTACCCCCATGCCAGTCACCGTCAGGGGAATATGATACTCTCGCCCCTCCGCCCATCGAGCCCTGAGCACGCCTCTGTTTCTTATTATGTGACCATAGTTGCCCCAATGTAAGCTATGAGCTGGTGAGATGGGTATTAAACAACCAGGTAAATAAGATCGGGGGGGGGGGGAAGGGAATGGAGGATTAAAAAAGATGAGACCTAGAAGTTAAATTTCTAGGATCGGCCTATTAGGAAATAGTTATATGATTTAGTTGGAGTTTGTGCAAATGGAAGCCGTTACAAACAAAAACAATCAACAGGTAATAACAGCCTTTATTTATTTTTTATTTATTTTTATTTATTTATTTATCTATTTTTTATTATTTATTTTTATTTATTTATTTATTTATTTTTTTTTGCAGAAGTCATTCCATCAATGCGTGAGATTCCTGTACTTATGCCGGTTTATTGTATGAGCATTGGAGCAGTGGCAGTAATAGTACAAAAAAATACGAAAAAAAAAAGAACAAGAAAGAAACTTCGAGTATAAACGCTGTCGTCGAATTGATGCTCGTAACTCGTTCACAGACGTGGTTGCATTTAGGACCAACAAGCCTCACACATCTTCTGTCATGATCCATATCTTATGGAAGGCCAAAAGGGCAACGAATACGAATTTTGTTGTCTCATCGCAGTCGATCTCAACTTATTTTGTTGCCTCCTTTGATTTAGTTTTCTTTTTGGTTTGTCTCATTCAGTTTTGTCGTCTCGGTCAATTTTGTCTCCTGGTAGTCTGTCTCATTTTCATTTGCTAAATTTTAGGTTGTCTCATACAAGTTTCATTTTAGTTTGCGCCATTGACGTTCATCTCATCGAAGTTCGTCTCACTGCAGTTGGTCTCATTTGAGTTTGATTCAGTTAAGTTTGCCTCGTTCTAGTTTACTTCATTAAAGTCCTTTCCATACCATGGGGAGGTTCGAGAGACGGGTCTGTCATCTTATTACTCTTCTGTTACGTCGTTGAATATGGAAGGCGCTGAAGGTCAGTTTGAAAACCTGATAGTCAACTCCGTAAAGATGATAGTGCAATATAGTGCCATCATGATAATGTGATGATAGACATATCTCTCTCATGAGCTTATGGTAAAACTTATAATGGGAGGTTTGGACTGTTATTTCTATACTGTTAATACTTTTTAACTGTTTTATTTTTTTTTGTTATTCCTGTTATTAATTTCTTTTACATTGTTTTTATTTCACACTTTGCACTTTCGTTATGATCCATGTGTCTCGACATCATTAAGATTCATGCAATCATTCACACAGTGCAATTATGAATTGTACGTAGAACTGCAATTCGCTGCAAAGGCAACGAGTAGCCAATATGATGACATCCATATTCCGATTAAAATAAAAATCCATGGGTAACGACATCGGTCTTAAACACTGAGAAAGATAAAAATACTAATATTCCGCAATGTTGTTTTATTTTATTTAATTATTTTTGCCGCTCCCTGGTTGATGTGATGATGAACTGTTTATTTGCATCACCATATTTCTCTTGATTAAATGCAATTGGAGCGAACGAACGTAAGAATCAATAAATCTCTGATCAAACACGTGTTATTTCAATAGATACAGTGGATTACAAACTCTTTTCCAAGTCACTCTGACTGAAAACGTAGTTGTTACTTGTCTTAATGATTTCTCCATTTCTGTAAAACTCATAGACTCTGTCATCTTGGGGACACCAGGGATGCTGTGGACCAAAGAGGGAGGACTTCGTATCATCTTATGAATGGAGATTCTGGATAATAAATGTAAACATTTGTATGCAATTGTTCTTAAAGAGGCTCATTGAGTTGTTTTGTGAAATTCACTCAATTTTTCTAAACCGGTCAAGTTTCCTTCACATACTAAAGACAAACAGTCAAACTAAAAGGATCCCAAAGTTTTACATACGTTGGAACATTAATGAGTGAGTAACCAACGATTAAATTTGGTTTTTGAAACTTTGTGACCAGACATTTTCACATTACTACATTCACATGCACACAATCAGAGCAAATAACGGCCAAAAATTCGAAAAAAATTAACAGTTTTCATATAACTATTGGATGTGAAACTTGATTAATTATGCTAATTGTGAGTATTGTCGTGTGTTTGTATACTTCAAAATCACCGCTATCTTTACTGATATCAACTCAATGAGCCCCTTTAAACAATATCTTTGCTTCATCCTCATTTTCACAGGATTTCGTAAAGATGCCCACATCCATGTCACCTATCAATTTAGCTGGTTCTAAACAGTAACCATGGCCAGAGCCTTATAAACAATAAACAGGGACATAGTTAAGAGAAATTCTACGTGTATGTATATATGTATATACATATATATATATATATTTATTTATTTATTTTTATACATATTTAAATATGTTTATTTAAGCTCCTTAGCATGGTAGTGCTACGGTATGACCATGCTAAGTTGAGCACTCGGCAATTTCAAGATGGTGCATTGCTTGTGTAGTCTCAGCTATTTTAGCTGAGACGCAATACTGTCGCATTACGCATAGCACACTCCTTTGAGTTTGTGCACTCTGGTTTTCACAAGCAATGTACCGTGAAAGGCAGGATTGATACAAGTTATGCTTGTATCAATCCTGTCATTCAGTCTTGAAATTTACTCTGAGTCGCACTGAAGAGTCCTAACAAGGACGAAACAGTACTGTCTGCAGATTGAGCGTATATATATATATATATATATATATATATATATATATATATATATATATATATATATATATATATATATATATATATATATATATATATGTATATACTGTCTATATATGTATATATATATCTTTATATCTATCTATCTGTCTGTCTATCTGTCTGTCTGTCTATCTATCTATCTATCCATCTGTCTGTCTGTCTGTCTATCTATCTGTCTGTCTGTCTATCTATCTATCTATCTGTCTGTCTGTCTGTCTGTCTGTCTGTCTATCTATCTATCATCTATATATATATATATATATAAACACAAAAGAATGGGCGCCACTACTTTCATATATTTATGCTAGGTTGGATGCATGAGTTAACCTACTGTACTTTACCGAGGTCATGCAGGGATATGTCAAGCCAGCAACATTGGAGTGACGTTGGCATAAATGTCCGATTTCAGGTTCACCTAATTCACATTGATTCCTGAAAATTAAGAAAATGGAATATGAAATAAGGTTATGGTTTCTTACAAATCATTCTTTCACATGATGGATCAAAATATTTTAAATTTTCCTAATCTACTCTAATTTACATGAGTAAAATCGTGAGCAAAGTTACCATTAAAAATACTGAGCAATGTTAGCTGTGTCGTGGTGAAGCTCTAGGCACTTTACTGACAATCGTGTGTACGCCTAGCATCCAGTCAGTTGAAGCATGTATGCACCGATGTCGTACAATACTGCAATACCATCTATTTAGTCTTTACTTCCGGATAGATTTTCTCAAATTTTATGAATAGGACAAACAAATTATAAGATTTAAACAACAATACAGTTAAGACATAAAATGTTCAAGAGATAAGAAAACTGAAACATAAAATGAAAAATATGCACCATAAAAGTTGTAAGTGGCAAATACAGAAATTGGTTCGAATTGTTAAAAGAAATTAGGAATGAGAAAACAGTTCTGTAAATAAAATAAATTCTTTAAAAGTAATATTCTCAATCATGGAGTTGTATTTGGATGCTCAAATTTAATTCACTATATTGCAAAGTGAATAAAGTTAATACGTAGAGGATCATTCTTGCTTGTTTGATAGCTTTGGTAGGTCTTAAAAATTCGCTTCTTTCAGCTTCATAGGTATATGTATTTACAAGATAAATTCATAATTAAATATGAAACTATTTGAGCATATTTTCTTCAGTAGTTTTGTAACTTCTAACTTGTTGAGTCCATCTCCTTCACACATTTCAATAACTTATACCCAGTGAAGGTGTACTATTCATGATCAAAATGACAAGTCCGCTTCCACACGACGCTGCACTAAATTTACTGCGACAAGGGCAGGGAGGATCAGGGAAGCAGTTTATCTAATAACGGCTCCTGTGAGGTTTTAGCGGGGCTCAGGTCCCTTCCCTCTTGTACATTTTTAAAGCACGGTGATGAGATAGTGGTCCATGTATTTACACTGTACAGTGAACACACACGGCCCGCAATCTGTTCACCATTTCACATATCGCCTATAATACAGAGATAAGCACACGTCTTGCTGTTTTACAGTTTGCCATGGGAGTCTCTCACTGTAGGCCTAATTGACAAATAATGGCTACAGATGCAATTTTCAACTGACGAACCGTTTTCCAACGAATCTATTCACTCAAAAAATGATGTATATACTTTCCAGTATCTACGCCATTTAAATGTTTTTATGTGTGTTTGAAAACTCTTAATAAGTCGAAGAGACAGAGATATGGAGATATGTTCACCAAACTGGAACAAAAACAAACACCTGGAAATATCTTAATGAAACATGTGCCGGACGTACAGTGTTTCACGGACATTTTTCCAAACTTTCATTCAAAGATATTGTTTGTTTTCCGAGTTAAACAGAATTGAAATTTAGAGAAATATGCTGTCACTTTTGCCTTAGTTGAATCTAAACAGAATTAAGTCGAAGTATGATGTCACGGTAACACCTGACGCCAGAAATTTAAGGTGTTTCTCTGTTATCTCTACGTATACTTTTCCATAAAGTACATATAAACTTGTGCGCATTTGACATCGAGTTACTGAGGTGTATTGCGCAATAATCAAATTGTCATTACTTTGATATGAATCCATGCATAACTGTTAAAACTATTTGACGATTAGCTTACAAAGAAAAAACAAGAGCGTTTCAATTGCAAGTGGTCAATTTATGACATCATAATTTCATAATGGCAGGATTCTGCTGGATCTTTTTCTGGAGTTTTAAATTGCCATATCTTGAAAAGAAAACGAAATTGTGTAGTTAAAGTTTGATGATGGTGATGGTGTTCAACACATGCTATTGTCTTATGAAGAAGCAATATTACATGTTCTCCTCTAACTGATCTTGACGTGTGTCATTCCAGAGGTTGGTTATTGTACTTTATTGCATGTTTCGGTCTCATGAGACAAAACCGGCTGTGTCACATGAGACCACAAAGTGTCGCATCATGTGGAAGGGACTTAAATCATAAAGATTACGTTACTTACTGAGTTCTGGGATAAAAAGCTACCGCTTTGTCAAAATTAATTTTCGAGATCATCCCCTGATTGGTCTCATCCCACTCGGTTAGTATATTGAACTTGTTGTCGTAATCGTATGGGACTCCGACCTGAAAATGTTACGATAAAAATCTATGGAATGACAAATGCTTCATATATTACCTCGCCAATTGTTATGAATTTCTTTCTTAATACAATTGACTCCTTTATAGTGATGTTGTCGTCGTTCTCAGCTACCGTATTCCATATATATATATATATATATATATATATATATATATATATATATATATATATAGATATATATATATATATATATATATATATATATATATATATATATATATATATATGTATATATATATATGTATATATATATATATATATATATATATATATATATCTATATATATATATATATCTATATATATATATTATATATATAATATATATATATATATATATATATATATATATATAATACCACCAAGGCATGACTTGCAATCACCCTTGCTTTGTGTGTATAAAGTTTGCATCAAAATTTTACAACAATACGACGAAACCCAAATGAAAATTGAGACCCACTTTTCCTAATGTACACATGCAAGAACAATTTAAAGACAGCAACATTACTTATGTTACCCTTTTGTTGTAACAGATTTGGCCTAAAGTCCTTATGAGTAAAACTGACCAAAATCGCCCCAGTTTCGTGGCAAGCAGGGTATGCCTTCACGGTTGACTTTTACATCATGACACAAATATGAAATAGAGTTTCTCTTAAATAGTCTTGAATTCTTACTTACAGACATAGAGTCAATCACAGCGATGAATACCAAAAATCCGAGTCCATAAATAACCGCCATATTGCGAGTTTTTATCATTTGCGATGTTAAGAGTTGAGTAAATGAAAAGTAGTGTTTAAATCATTATTGAATTAAGAAAAAACATTGATAGAGCGTTGTAGTAAACGGGACCGTCCTTCGTAACAGACAATCGACATATGAGAGACTAGCACGTGATAAATTGCCAAGTTATACAATATTATCTGAACCAATCAACCGACAAATGAATTTAAATTCAACATTTAAAATTCTAGCCGAGCATGACAGATTGATTTTTATTTTAAAAGAGTCCATATAGGTTTTGTTTATTTGTAAAATTTGGGTGACTGTTTTCATATGAAAATTCCGCCCTAGAAAAGATATATTTTTCGGTTTATCCAAACCTGGTTTCATATTATTTTACTGTCACCTATGCAGTTAATACAGTGAAAATCTTTGTTTTGTCAACGGCAGGAATATTTTGGATAGTTCTAAAAGCAAACAAAGTCACTCTTTTCCCACTTACGATAATTTTATTGTACATACCGTAGTTTATATTACGATGAATCCAAAAGGACCGACTGTATACGGTATTGTATTTAGTTTAAATAACATGAAAAACAAGAACTTTATTCTCACCGCAACTTTTTTTTTTTAAATTTCAGCACTATTGGTAACTATCATGTTATAAATCGTATCAAAAATAACTGAACAAAAAAGTCTCAGATGAAACTCACATTCCACATTTTGATAATAATTAAATTTACAAATATTTTGTATCTTTTTTTTTTGTTGACATAGTTATTTATAAATTTGAACAGTTTTTTTAAAAGATTTTTTTCTGTCTCAAGACTATGTCAAGGTTCTACCATAAGCGCTGTGTTGGGTACCGTCTCCTTCAATTCAAAGCCTGTTTCCAAGGGATTCCCCATACTCTAAAAAATAGCGAATTTCACTAGGAAAAGAGTGTGCAGAAGGACTATTAGTAACAGTGAATTTTCAACGGAGTTGCAAAAACGATACTTTTAAACACATCGAATAAAATATCCTTTTTCAAGTTAATTTTCATTAATTTTGGGTAAAATTCACTGTACCTACAAGTGGTACCTCTGCATACTGTCTTTTTAGTGAATTTCACTCTTTTGTATTCAGAGTGCACGATGAGCAAAATAATAATAAAGCTGAGTAAAAAATGCACAACAATAAGAAAATATGGTAAATTGATATTTCTTTTATAGTCGTTTTTGTATTACTTTTAGATCAAAATTTTTGATAGATGATCGACTAATGATACCCCAAGTGCCTATCAAGTCGGTAGGTGAGAAGATCATGCTTTTAAGGAATTGGAAATATGTGTCCATATTCATCCCTCTTTATCCCGTATACCTTCACTATATTCTCAAGAAAATAATTTCGGAACATACATATCCTTAGATTTCACTTAATGGTTACTGGGAAGACTAAATGCAGCTTTTTATTAAAAACAGGATATCAAACCAAACATGTTGTTACCAAATATCTAATTCTTTAATAACCAGCAATTTTCATTATTTAAAATGATACCAAAATTAAGGCTTCGCAGAGGTGTAATATAGTATTCGAGGTTGAGCGTTTTTATTGATTTTATCTACACCACAATATGAGCTCTTTTCGAATAAATACCAGTGTGTAATACTTTGTTGTACTTGAATGATTTAAAATTCAGTTTCTAGTCTTGGTTGATTGGTTTAGTCAGGTTAGTTAAAAAGACAATTTAACACGTGTTAAATCAATTTTTGGTCTGTTTATTGTCATCCATGCAACACAGTAACAACGTTTTCTGGGTTGTTGGCTTTACAACTTTCTCGATAAGGTGACGTAAATATTCGCGTTCATTTACTCTCTACTTGTCAAATGCAAACGATAGAAATAACAAAAATAGTATCATCAGATACCTGGCTGTATTTACCATGCCTGGCTGTAAGTTATTTGATAAAAGTCTATTATTGTGTAAGTCTGTTTCATGTTTGTCGTATCAGATTCATGAGCGATTTGTCTACACTTCTGAAAGCGAACATTTTCACCAATGGCACTGTTCTTGCCTCTTATTTAAGGTTAGAACTGCCCCACTAGCGACTCCTTGAAAATGAAAATATTAAGGCATAGGTCAATTTGATTCTAAAAATGTATTCAATCTTTTCAATTTTAAGCGTAATTGTAAATGTTGGCATACAAAGAATGATTCCTTAACGGATTGCAATAGATTGGTTGGATGGAAAACATGCATGGCAGTATGCAGAAATTTGCTGTGATAATTTTACACTGTTAAATTTACACTAAAATCTTTGTGTACTTTTACGTTGATACACGTAATTTGCCTTTACACATCTGGCAGAGTTACTATCAGTATTTCTGATGAGGCCTACGGTATTTATGTTATCTCATACAACATCCTTTTTTTTTTTCTTGTTTATAAAACTGTCTTTTTAATATCAAAGAAGCACATGTACAACGTTACATTCAGCTTAATTCCGAAAGATAGATAAAAAGACATTAATTGTCTTCATACTTTCCTTTTCTTTTGAAAAGGAAAGTTGTTGATATAATTGTTGTGACTACATTTGTATTTGTTGCTGTTGTGTTGCTGTTATTACAATTGCTAGGTACGTCGTGGTTACATTGAGGCTGTGTCTGTTGGTACTGCTGTATTTGTTCCCCCCCCCCCCTCCTCGTGCCTGATGGTATGACTTTTGTATATGTTGCTATTGTAGCTCTGGCTGTTGTCGTTATACCAATGTTTCTGTTGTGGCTGAGCCTGTCTCATCTGTGACTTTATCTGTAGCTATTGTTACTGCTGTTGTTGTTGTGGCTCGGGTTTTGTTTCCTGTCGTTGCTATTACTGTTTACGGTTGCCGTTATTGTAATTGCTCTGGCTGCTCCTGTTGTTGTTGTTTATGCTGGCTAGTTTTTTTTATCATTTCATCTTTGTTCAACCAGTTTCGTCTTCAAAACATCGGCTTTTTTAAGGACACAAATATTATTAGATTTTGTTCTGTTATTACACCTTTAATTGTATGGAAAAATTGTAGATATGAATGTGAACTGTGAATATTGATGTACCAATCAGCTGAAAAGTGGCACTTACAACCTGTTTGCCGTAAACAATGATGTACCGGTAAGAAAGTCTCAGTATTAGAGAAATGGCTTACGGAAATCGTCACATTTCACTGTCAAAAGGCATAATAAATCAAAAGTGTGTATTACCCTTTGAGAAGGAATTCTAGTACAACGGACAATAAAACTTGCATTTGTCGCAAGCGTGCCATGACAGTGGTGCGCTGCCGATTAAGGATGCCGTCACGGCACATGTCAGTTAAAGGTGGCATTATCAACAATCGATTCAGACAAAAAAAAAAAAAATGGTCAGTATAAATTGGTACGTACCGAACGCTGCAGTACCGGTGCGTATGCAGCGATGTACCCTCACATCTGGAATCAGAAGCATTCGACAAGGCAGGAATACTAGGATCTACATTGGATACGGCAATATATACCACAAACAAGCAAGTCGTAACCCAGATACTGTCGGACAGACTGACAACAAAGGGCAACTGAAATTTCGTAGAATTTCTTGTCTGAGTAGCGTACTCAGGGGTCGGGCAAATGCTCCCATCCACCTTCGAGGCTAGCCAGGGAAAATGACCAGTCGGGAGGAATTCGGGAAATCGGTGAGAACTATTCAGTAGGGGGGCTGAAATATAAAAAAAACTAGTTCACCCGATATTAATGAAATTGAAAAGTGGAATATGACCCAAAATGAACAAATGTGCAAGCCCCCCCCCCCCCCCCAGCACCTTTGGGTTAAGTGAAGGAATTCGAGTACTCACGGTGAACGAAACAGTCGAGAACCAGGCCCGTAGCAAGAGAGTTCAGCCTGGAGGGGCTGGAAATTGTGCAAGGGGGGGGGGGCAAACAATTGGTACACTAACTAAGCGGAGCGCCACCATCTGTTTTTTGACACCTACAACACCCCAGATCACCGGAAATAGCACTTCCCAGACTCAACTTGTGACATCTGAACATCATATCTGATAGGGATTTCATGTATTGAAATCATGTGTCAAATCAAAATGGGGGGGCCAAAATATGTCGAGGGGGCTCCCCCTTCCCCCTCCCCCCTTGACTACGGGTCTGTCGAGAACTAAAAGAAAATGAAATGAACTAGTATCCCTCATATTGCTAGTTGAAAAGAGATATATGTATACAGAACGAAAAATAATCCAATAACCGAATCTTTCTTCATCTATTACAATTATATATTTTAGATATAGAATATTTTAAAACGTCCAATAATGTTACGGGGAAGGATTTTTCATCCAAGAAGGCTAACAGTACCGTGGGAATCACGTGTATTACGCTGTAAGCAACGTACGGGCTGATCATTACCGCAAACTTTTTTGTACATTTGCCAGTCTCTTTACATGTGGAAGTCAATATGAAACATGAGACAAAATAATACGTATAAGTTTCAAAAATGTAAAATTTGTAAGTGGAATGTATCGTACCATACTACTTATTAAAACTAGTCATAGATTGCATTTTGCTTGTCACTGTTATACGATTTTACTCCCATGCAAGTCAGGGGAATAAGATACTCTGTTTACTCCACTCCCCATTGAACCATGCGCACGCCACTGCTTTGAAGTATATGATCAATTGCCCTAAAGTTAATTGGTGAGGTGGTGAATTGGTGAGGAGGGTATTAAACAACCAAGTACATAAATAAGATCAGCGGTTTAAAAAGAGATTATGGATACAATTTCAAATTGTAGAATATCGAAGAACTAGTATTTTAATTTAGTTGGAATTAGTGCAAAATGGAAGTCGTTACATTTTGAACAGAACAGTTTGAAAGAACAGACAACAACATCCTTGCATCTGAGAACACGAATGGTCATTTAAACAAAAAATGAAAATTTGTTTGCTAGAACCGTTTTTATAAAGTAAATTTTCAATATATGCTTGCGGTTACTTACAATCCACTGTGACCCAGCGACTTCACGATCAAGTTACACATACATAAACATCTAATAGGATACCGCAAAAGACATAGGCCTACACGTGACTTTACTACAAGAATCTGACCCTCATGTGGAGATTCCAGAGAAGGGACTGCCATCTTGTTACTCATGAAGAGGAACCGTCTCTTCGTTTCGTCGTCGAATATGATAGTCAACAAAAGACGAAAGGGCAATATCGTTCCATAATGATAATGTAATGATAAACTTTTTTATCTCACCATAAAAACTTTTGGAAAAAGTTGTAATGGGTTTGGTCTGTTATTCCTTTGCTGTTAATAATGTGTTAACTTTTTATCTTGCGTTTCGTTTTGCTTTATAATACTTTTTTGTACTTTGTCCTTTTTACATTTTTTTTTGTACCACGTAATCTATGTGTCTTAACATTTTTAGGATTAATACTTCCATTCACCCAATGCAATGACGAAATTTACGTGGAACTTCAATTCGCTGCAAAAATAGTAAGTATAGCCTAAAGGAGGACAGGCACGTTTTGATAACTGAAGTAAAAAATGTAGGTGACAAAATCAGTTTTAGGGACTCAACGCCCCCTAGTAAGATGTATATCATACCATTTCACAATGTTGGTGTAATGGTTTATAGCAGAAGGAACCAAATCTCTCTCCCAGGGGTAAATGAAATGAACGCTAGTAGTCCTACCTAGAAAATACTTAATCTTCGACCACAGCACATGTTGTTATTATTTTATTATTGTTATTTCAATCGATGTAGTCGATTACAATGATTGTTCCAATTCGATCAAGTTAATAAAATACTTTTTGCTTGTCCCAATAAGTTCTCCACTTTTATAAAACTCGTAAACCGTGTCGTCTTGGGGACACCAGGAATGCTGTGGACAAAAGAAAGAGGACGTCAGCTTTGTAATGGATATTTAAACGTTCATATGCACTGGATCTTAATCAATATAGTTGCTCCAAGTGCATTCTAATCACTACACTTACAAAAAAATAATTAAGGCAAAAAATGGAAAAACCACTACTTTCATATTTTGGGCACTGGATGGAGTAACATACTTTACCGAGGTCATACACGGATATGTCAAGCCAGCAATGTTGGAGTGAAGTTCGCACAAAATTTCAATTTCCGGTTCACCTAATTCACATTGATCCCTAAAAAATGAGAAGATGGGAATATTAGTGGTGAGCATGGCATCTTACAAATTAGTTTTACCTTTTAAGTACCGCTTTTGTTTATTTTCCTAATATAATTAGATTGACATAAGTAAAATCGTAAACAAAGAGCTAACGCCACTATCAGAAACACTGAGCAAAGTTACTGAGGGAAATATTAGTGGGGAAGCCCTAGGCATGTCTGATATTTGTACGTAGGTCTATTACAAATTCAGTTGAAACATGCATGTATTCACCCCATACTGTAATGCATGTACCATCCATTCGTTTTTTTTATATGTCCAGCATAATTTTTCACAAAATTTATTCATAGGGTAAAACATTTACAACATTTCAAGAACAATGAGGTTAGTCATGGTAAGTTAAGATATAAACGAGACAAAATGCAAAAAAGTACCATAAAATTTGTTATGTAGTTACTACAAAAGTTGGTCCAAACTACCGTTATAGGAATGAAAAGAGCAGCTCTTTCAAATTAGAGACTCCTTCGAACGTCCTATTTTAAAACATGGAGCTACGTTTGGATTCTTAAATTTTGCTTTGTTACATTGCACAGAGAAGTAACTGCACGGCAGAAGATGATATTATTTGCTTTTATAGCTTTGGCGAGTGGTTCCTGGCGAATTTGACTTTCTATACAGCATTCCTGTACTTAAATCTGAAAATATTTGAACAAAATTTTCAGGAAACATCTGTCATTCACTCCTACAGCCTACTCATACATTTGTTACGTCGAAGAGCAGTGGCGGCGCCAGAATGTCATACTTGGGGGGCAAACTGAGGGCAGAGGAAAATGTTGGGGGGCAAAGATTTTCCTAGAAGAAATTCTCGGAAAGGAACCGAGCGCGAAGAGCAAGGCCGTGCGGGTGGGGTCCAGGGGCCCGCCTTAGGGCCCCTGGTAGGGTCCAGGTGGTGAACCCCCCGGAAGCTCTGAGGTTTTAGCATATCTCCGGGTGGAAAATTAAGTCCCAAGAGAGGTATATTATTTTTATATTATTTATTATTCGTTTGGTCCAAGGTTCCCAACTTTTTTTCTTTGGGAGTACCATTTCACATTTACGCGGTGCACCGAGTACATACACACACACATAGGCTACATGATACACTTCCATTCCAGTCACTTCATTCTATAAAAATGTGCAGTACTTACCAATATTCTTTGACAGCTCAATTCAACAACGACATTCCTATATTTAGGAAAACAACCACCTATACCGGCCCTTCACTTATGCTGGACGGTAAACATTCCAGAGAAAATTGGTCTGACCAGGCTGGCCTACTGTTGAAGTGGCTATGGGCATGATATGAAAACTGGCAGCCTGTGTAACATAAATTAGGCATTTATCAATCATGGTTCCCCCGAAGCTGTTCTTATTCAGTCCAATGCCAATACATAGTTTTGTGATTAAATTAATTTTGGATGAGTACAAGGTCTGATTGGTGAAGGGTGAGATCAACTGGGGGGGACAACTGGGGGGGCAAGGAAACAATCTGGGGCAAATTCCCCCTCATGCCCCCCTCCCCCCGTAGCGCCGCCACTGTCGAAGAGACAAGGATATCAATTACCACATTTCGATTAGAGAATACAATGTGAGAATACCTTATACGAAAAGTATCTTGGAAGTGCTGCACAAAGATTTTTTTCAAAGTTTCACTCAAAAACACAGTTTGCTTTACAAGTTAATCAGGATTGAAATTTAGAGAAATATGCTGTCTCTGATGAACCTAATCAGAACTAAGTCGAAATATGACGGTCACATTACACCTGGGGGGCAGGAATTTAAAGCATTTCTTTGCTTTCTTTACTTATACGTTGCCATAAAATGAATGCACACATGGGCACATTTTGACTTGATTTAACGGCGATGTGCCATGCAATGATCCACAAATTAATACTTTGATTTGAATCCATGAATAACTGTGAAAAAAAATTGAGGATTACTTATAAAGAAAAACGAAAGAATTGCAAGTAGTCAAATTATGTCATCACAGTCTCATTATGACAACGTCCTAGTTAAATGATTATGATATTTTAGATTAGAATATCATGAAGAAAGGAACAACATACGTGGATAAAATTTGGTGGTGGTGCTCACCACATGCTAGTCTTTCACTGAATCGTAAAGTTTTATTCTTAAATTTTTTGTTCTCCTTTAACTGATTTTGACAGGTGTCATTCCAGAAGTCAGCCATTGCCGTTAGTTGCACGTTTCTGTCTCACGTGACCGAACTTGTTCTGTCCCATGGGACTGGGTTGCGCGACTGCTTACAACTATAATTGCAGAACCTTACAGTTTCCGATTCGTCTAAACAGTGCCATTGCAGTCAGTTGCATCATAAAGTGTAGCGTCGTGTGAAAGGGACTTAAAGTCATAAAGATAATGTTCCTTACTGAGTTCTGGGATAAAAGGCTACCGCTTTGTCAAAATTCATCTTATTGAACATCCCACGACCGGCTGCATCCTCCTCGGTTAGTATGTAGAACTTATTGTGGGAATCGAACGAGACTCTGCCCTGAAAATGTGACAATGTAAGTCTATGGAAAGCCAAATGTATAACATATTATATTATATTAACTGTTGCGATTTCTTTCTTTGATAGATGCGCTTGTTTCGTTTGTCTTATTGTTCTTGTTGCTAATTGGTTATTTTGCCTATTTTGTGGTCTCTTTGACACTTTTTGTCTTGTTGACAGTTAGATTCTGAACAATATCGCAACCACGTCTTGAGAGGTAAACACAGACACTACTTGCATACTGATATACTTCTTTGTGATTACCAGGCCTTCGAACACTTTATGCTGAGCTGTTCTGAATTCAAAGGTTGGAGCATTCATCATTCACAGGGACATGTGAAAGTATGCGATGTGAAATATGTGAAAAATTGGCAAATTTGTGGCAAAGTGTGTCAGTTACCAATCGAAATACATGGAATTTTGAAGAAAAGTAACTTTGACGTATGCGCAATGGAAAGTGTTTCATCTTTTGCACAATACGTGGACCACCGAGTAAGACCTGCCAATGAACCTTGAAAGTACAGTTTACTGTACAGTGGGCGTTTGTTCGATACAACGAAAACGTACCTAATAAATTTTATATTTGTGTTTAGAAGTTGACATACAAAATAACAATGACACAAACTGAAACCCCGTTCGTCTAAAGCACTATACACATGCAAGCACCATTTTTCAGACAGCGACATCACTTATACTTCCCTACTATTTTAAAAGATTCTGACTATAAGAAATTTCTTGTCGATAGGACTGACCAAAATCCAATGCTTCGTCGCAGGCCTGAAGAAGGCTATGTCTTCACGGCTTAAGTCCATTTCATAACACAAATATGAAACAGATTTGCTGTCAAATAGTCTGAAATTGTTACTTACCTGCTCAGAGTTAATCACAGCAATTAATACCAACAATCTGAGACTACAAACAGCCGCCATATCGGAATTTCTATCATTTGCGATGTCACGAGTTGAGTGGATGAAAAGTTAGTGTTTAAACTATTATCAAGCAAAAAAAGAAGGAAAAGCGTTGAAGTATACGTCACCGTCCTACTAAGCAGGCAATCGACATATACCAATGAGAGACTAGCACGTGATTAATTATCAACTTTATACAATATTATCTGAACCAATCAACCGACAAATGAAGCTAAAATTCAGCAGCATTTGAAAGTTAAAAACACCATAACAGGCTGGTTTTTAGTCTAAAAGAGTTTACATATTCCCTTGCAAATTTGAATGACTGTTCACATATCAAAGTTCCACCCCGACTAAAATATTTTGTTTTAAAGAATTGCTAACAGTAAATAATGAAACGAAGCCTGTTTTTTTTTTTTGTCAACTATTCATGTATTACAGCGAACGTCTTGACTTAATCAAAACAAGCATTAAATGTCAAATTAGACTTTTTCCAATTTGGGATCATTTTATTGTGCACATAGCTATCATTATGAGCCTCAGGCTTACGCTGTTTCCAGTCTGTGTCAGCTATTGCCTACAATTACAGGTATATTAAGTTAACAGATAAGAGGGGACACACGTTTAAAGGTCGTGTGACATGAAAATTATATTTCAGAGTATTGGGTGCATTGAGCATAGAAAATATTACATATAGTCACAAAATCCATCAAAATCCATCAAGAATTGACCAATTCAAAGGCAAATTAATATCTCATAGCTGTATCATGAATAACAATTGGCTAAGTATGCAGCTTTGTGACATCAAGGAATGGACTCCTATGATATGTCTTATATTAATCCTTTGTTTATGTAACCTTAATTCGAAGGACATTTGAGACTTTTGCATGCCAGGAGGGTTTTATTTTGGAAGCATGTATTTTCTTCTTGAAAAATACCGACATCACTTACCAATGTGAAACTCAGTAATTAAGTAATTAAGAAGCAAAATACACAGGCGTAACAAAAGAAATACTGACAATGTGCAATACACCACGTCATTTGTTTTGCATTTTTCTCAAACCCTGAAAAGTCGTATCTCAAAAACGGTAAAGGATATACACGAAATATCAAAGGATTTGCCCTCAGAGTTTTACTTTGCAGCTTCTGAATGAAGTCAAAGTAAACGTCATGTGTCCATGTTCATCCCCATCCCCCCAGTCACCCCAAGTCAACCTTCAATACTATTCTTAGGCAAATGCTTCCAGAGTCTACTTCCCACAAATTTCAGTGAGTACCTGACGGGGAGGGCAGAAGTAGCTTTTGTTTACAAATGATATCACACAGTAGTATGATTTCACCAAATAACTTCATATCTTATCCGCTATGTACCAGCATTTTTTCGCTTATTTAAATAGTCACTGAAAACAGTTCTTTTCGAACACATACCAGTGTGCGATGCTTATTTCGAATTTATGATTTCGAATTTAATTTCGAAGTGCTTGTTAAGTGTTCGTTAATTGGTTTGGCATATTTAATTAAGAAGGTAATTGAACACATATAAATACCTTGTTGGTCTGTTTTAGTGTCATCCATGCAACTGCAGTAACAACCTCTTTCATCGTCGCAGGCTTTACAACTTTCCTTTCTTGATAGGGTGACTTAAATATCCGCTCACATCTACGCGACTAACCAAACTGCAACTAACGATATATTACGAACATTAAAACTTATTAACAGATGGTTGCAGCTGCCGTGGCTGGCTTTATTGTTATAAATTATATGATAAAAGTTTGCAACCGTGTAAATCTAGTTCATGCCTTTTGTATCTGATTCATCAAAATTTGTTCAGACTTACCAACTGCTTTCTGGCAATATTTAGGTCAACGCTATTTATGGAAGTGGAGGACCTTTTAAAATTTCAGGTCAAATGCATGGATGTTCACAAACTCAGAGTGATTTCGTGACCTTTTACTATAGCTATATCATCATAGCAGTGTGTAGAAATTCATAATGATAGTTTAATCTGGTTGAATTTATGCCCTGAAATTTATGTTTGCTTTAACATTGATACATTTCATTTTCCTTTACACATCTGGCAGAATTACCACGGCATTTCTGATGCGATCTATCTATATGGTATCTCATAAGACATTCACAGATTCCTTTTTATTGTACAAAACTTGCTTTTACAGTCCCAATAAAGCAAGGGTCCTGTTAGTTTACATTCGGCTAACCTCTAGGGAGAGATGAAAGAGAAAATTGTCTTTCTGCTTTCTTGAAGATATCTTGTATGTATACTTCCTCTTTAGCGGATTTTACTTCCGATGAAAATCCCTATTGAATGAAGGGTAAATATGACTAATTTAGGTGAAACTGTAGGCCTATACTAAATTGAAAGTATACGAAAGAAAACAAAATTATAGAAAAAGAAAAGAAACCCCGCCAAAATACATAACCGGCTCAGTGAACATAGACGTTTAGTGTTTAGTGTTAGGAGAGTGGGATTAGATGAGAGATTTAGGCCCTAGCCAGGTCAGGATTTCTAGGCTGGGGCCAACATTGGACGGGCAAAACTGACATGTGTATGTGACTTAGCATTATTTCACGCACATTCGTCTGGAAGGGGTGGGGGCAATTTGTAAGGGGATTCAACCAACCCCCCTTGACTATATGGGTTTGGGGAGAAACTGACGCTGAGTGTGGTTATCGGTTTATTAGGAGTATCTTGAATCCCCCTCTCAGCGTTGTATTGTGACCTATATATATGTATATATGTATGTATATATATATATATACACACATACATACATTCATACATACATACATGTTTTTTTTTTTTGGAAATGCGATTTAAAATGATCTGAAAGGTGGTTTCGGCCATAATTTTCCTGTACGCTCCTCTCCTACCGATAGTGACACTCCACTTAGACAGTATTAAATATATATGTTTAGGCGCCCGTAAAATTTTTTTTTCTTCGCCCGCTCTCCATAAATACTTTTTAAGGTTTATCTGGTGCGGTTGAAAAAGTGAGCGCGATTTAACAGGTGGACATATTAGATAAGAGCAATCCAAATTGTTATTATTTTTGATGATTCCTCATTAATTAGGCAATTGCAGGCATGAGTTCCCTATTTCCCTAGATCCCTAATCCTAAGGTGATCCTAAGAAGATCCTCATCCTAAGCTGTATGCAACTAAGGATACATCGAGAAGCTCAGTATCCGGTCGTCTGGGGGTTTGTAAGGCCAAGAATATCCTTGTTCGCTCCTTGTCAACTGATGGTTCCGAGAACACTGATATGTCATATCAATAAAATAGAGTAGCTTGTCCCCCCCCCCCCCCCACCGCTTACATGTACGTAGCATTAAAACGGTACCTCGATTGCATATGACTCAGGAAGTTGGGATTATCGATGGGGGGTTAGGGGTAAACTGGTTGTCTAAATGTAGGTGTGACACAGTGCAGGTTAGTGTGTGTGTGTGTACTCACGGAAAAGTGTCACGATCTCTTCTCAAACGATGAACTCGATTAAGCTTGAAACGTGTGGTGTTAGGATGCGAAGTTTAATAGCGCCATCTTATAAGCATAGGTAGCCGTTGGGATTCCTTTATGATGGAAAACTAGTCGAGGTCGGTCCACTAGCTCCGATAGATAGTCCGCGTCATCAGCCAAAACAGTCATAGAAATTGATTGGCCAGAATGACATCAAGCTAACTACTCACAGATGCCGATGTCGAACGATGTCGAACAGTAATAGGCAGCGTCCTTGCTCTGTAACGTTAGAGTACTTTCACAGGAACTCGAGTACAGCAAAACAGTTATGCCTTCATTATTTGCCATAGAGGGCCCAGCTTGGTGGTAAAAGTGACCGTCTTGCAATTACTAGGTGCCCCGGATCAAATCCCGATGGGACCACTTGAAAATATTTAAGGGGTCTAAACATAACTAATAATAAAGCTGTTTACACTGGTGTTGAGTGGTTATTTTGGTGATTTCACTTTGGGTTCCTGTTGTCCGATTTACGTATCGTCCTCTTCGGGTTTCTCGGTACAGCTAGTGGGCTGAGCTGGGCAGATTCTCCACCCAGTCCCAGTCTTCAGGAAAGTCGCTAAAGACTGGGATGGGGACGTTAATGACGTTTCCGGGAGCAGGCTTAAACACAGCTTTTGTGGTGGCTATAAGATATTTGTCTTTCAGTCGCAAAGTATGAAAAATTTCAACTCATACTCCAGCTTTAAGTGCTTTACGAGTTATACAGTATCCGAAACTTTACGCTAATGTTTCTCAAAGGTGACAGCGTATATCATTAATGTTTAGCCCAGTCTACACGATCATAGGTTTTGTCGGTGAAGATTTTTATGACAATGTACTCGTCATAGAAATGACACTGTTCACTGTTTTCAGCACCGTGTACCTGTGTGCGCAATGTTCAGGTGCCATTTAAACAAGTCACAAACTTCTCCGTCAGACTTTAGTGTCTCAAACTGTTGAATTTTTATCGTGAATATCCCCGGAAACGAATACAACGAAAATTTGCTCCGATTTCTCCCACGAGGATTATACATGATGAACAGAACAGATGGACATATTGTACCATAGATTTGAACATTTGTTTGTTCGACAGATGAGACATGCCGATAATGATTTATACACCGCCATACATGTTGGGGGAGGGGGAAATTGTTCAGCTTTTTCAGCTCTACACGATCTTACATTTGTTCATGACAAATCACAAAATGCTTGCAAAACAGAGTTAGGACGACCCTTAAATCTCTTGCCTTCATGCACTTTTTGCCCCCTGACCTCATTATGGTTGTAAACATGTTTCTCTGGTCTGAGTGCACTTGTGTCAGATACGTACGGGAACATGGAGGGACGTGCAAGGCTTTAAAGTTATCTTGTTAAAATAGATTATCTCCGCGATATTTTTTTTTGGTTGTCAAATACCCACTTAGATTATATCGTTCCCGTGAAGAAATTTGGCAAATTGTCGAGATAACGTGTAGGAAAAACATGTTTTCTCGTTCGTTTTTTTTTTTTTTTTTATGTCGAGTTTCGAACTTAGGCTATCTAGGCATCAGCTATCACACTTTGAAGAACAACGATTTCCCCATGGCCGTCATGCATGGCGACTATAACTTAAACCTTGGCGACCAAAATAAGAAATCATCTTTTCAATCCCCAGATATTACGAATAAATTAATTCTTCATTTTAAAGTTATGGTGAAATAAAAATATGAAAAAGAAAAAAATATATATAAAACTACTTTACTTGTCCAGAATAATTGTAGTCCAAATATTAGTGACAATCCGTAATCCCATCTGGTTTTATTGATCTCTTCTTTTCTGTATGTTGTACTGTACAATCCCAGGGTACATAAACGATTTGCCCTTTGCTGACTGGGAGCATGAGAATACTGTACCTTGAATGTGTATTAGGACGCAATGGATCGAGACCGTGGCAAAGACACAGTACGTGAGGACGTCGTAGGTATGATGCGCACAATGTACACAGTACAGCTAGCGCATTGTATCGTTTGTAAATGTTACCTCATCCTTATACATGTAATGCTCGTAATGAGCTATTGCATTCCCTTTCGACGTTAGAATGTATTATGGCTCTCTCAGTTACCATGGCAGCAGTTGACACTTTACCATTATCTACAGTTGACATATGAGACATGGGGGGTCTAACTTGGTGTGAAACTTAAGGTGAACTGGAACCCCCTCCATTAGGGTGGGGGTCATATGTATAAAGATGTGTGTCTCTGTGAGAAAGAAAATTTCAATTTCGAAAGTTTGCGTCCGCAACTCCTCCTGGATCGCAAAGCCGATGAGGGTCAAAGTTGGTTGATAGGTGACCCATTGTCTGAAGGTGTGCCTCCAGTCAAACTTTAAAGTCAGTGGTCAAATTTCAAAATTTGTCAATCTGTTACACCCAAGGTATCTGAGTTGGTTTCTTACATTTTGGTGGGGTAATGTGGTATCATTGTAACTACATATTCGCACAAAGCTTCCAATTCAAACAGCTGTAAGGCTCCAATTCCTCCGCAACGATGACAATGGCGACGAGTTTTAAATTAAGGCGAGGTGAGATTAAGTTGCAAGCCAATGTTTTATTCTTTGGCCGAAATTGCAAGATGCAATGGGTATTTCATATTGGCTGGGGAAAAAAAGATGCCGTTTATGCCAAGCAATATAATGCAATTAGATCGAATAACCCTCACAATCCATGTCAGCAAGAGACGGGATCAGGGACATTCGAAATTATATTTGTATTTAATCGGCCCGGGAGACATTCCATCAGAGGCCAGGGCCAGGAGGAACGCTACAGCAGCCGTTTTTCGATCCAGTGGGTATTTTTTTTATCCAAACGTTTTCCGGTACACTTAGCGCCAATCGATATTGTGGCTCTACTTAGACCGTCTTCCCACAAGTGTATCTGTCATGCTGGTGCTGATTGGTGCGACTGGGGTCAACACCCACCCCCTCCCCTCCCTTCGGGCCGTACACCATCACCAGAAATGCACTCACGCAGATGCTACATGTCATCTCAGTGGTACAGTTTTCTTAGTCTACCAAGTTAAAACAAAAATTATCGGACTAAGTTGAAAAGAGAAACAGTTTATTGCACCTTTTTAAAGTGGACCTAAAGTCAAAAATTTCAAAAATTTATTTTATAAAGCTTGAAAAAGGCATCAAAAGGTTCCAACTCCCATCTTCACAGGGGCATTCCTGAGCTGAGATATACAATGTTGAAGCCAATTCACTAAATTCAAAATGGTAGATTGCGCAATAATTTGTGATGTCATTCTTGTACTACTCAAATTGCCATCTTTGTTTTACTTTGTTTCTTCGAACGCCATCACACATTGTTCCAAAATGCGATCATTGTTTTATGGTTATAGGGTGACTGGGCTATAATAGCCCTCTCCTTACAACATGCTAACAAAGAAACAGTAATTGTGTCAAGGTCAAACAAACATTTTAATTTCAAAAGGAAACAAAAGCAGGTAATGTGAGTTGTGCAAGAAGGCCATCACAGGCTATTACGCAATCAATGATTCCAAATTTAGTGAATAAATTTCAACATTTTACATCTCAGCTCAGGAATGTCCAATAAAGATGGGAGCTGGAACATTTTGATGCATTTTTCATGTTTTGTAACATATATTTTTGACAATTTTGACTTTTGGTCCACTTTAATATTAGATAGAGACTAACACAATACTGTCAGTTGTAGAAACTTTACGCAAGATTCTATCATTGCATTCGCTTGTTCCTTCAATACATGTTAAAGGGAAATAGGGCGTTCAGAATACGGCCGACATAACATACAAAAGAAAATAGCGGTAAACATTGTCAAACCATTCAGTCTCATCAATAAACATCTGCCAAAGATTCATCTTCTCAAAACATTATGCATGTGATGAGTAATGGAAGATGCATCATTTAAATTTTGAAAAGTTTGGGTGAACAAATTAGTGTTGAATAACAAATGACTGAATTTCTATCTTTGGGGGTTATTTCTTGAAAAGAAGGCTTCTGTCTTTCCTTATTTTGAATAATATATCATTCTACATCCACAAACATTGGTTTTAAAAATATGGATGTTTTCTCTAAAACAAACGCCCTGTTTCCCTTTAAGTATATCGAAATCATGACAAACAAGCTGTCTGGGTGGGGATGTACGTGTGCGCTGCAAACCACTCAAACCAGCTAGCTCAGAGTTATGGAGATATTGTAATAGTATTATAATGACATCATGTCAAAGGTCAAAGGGCTAGAATCACGGATACGCACGACGGTATCAATGTACAAGTTATTTCTTCCTTTTTTTTCCGAAGCTCACTCCCATAAATTTTCTAACGTCCTGCAAACATGAAAATTCGTAGACATTACTACTGTTACGGGAATAGCCCTTACACAGTTATGATGCCTAGTATACTAACGTAAATTGTCTTCACCTGTGTGTTATGCACGAATCATTCTATACAGCTTCTGCCTAGTCAAGTGTGTGTAAGATGCTAGGCATATGTACGTCGTGAGGTCAATTTGCCTCATGAGGTCAATTTACCTCGTGAGGACAATTTACCTCGTGAGGTCAATTTACCTCGTGAGGTCAATTTACCTCGTGAGGTCAATGCACCACGTGAGGTATATAGATATTTGTAGAGAATGATAAGCACTGCAGTATATAAAAGGAGTCCGCAGAAGTAAGTTGGTCAGTGAGAGGAGAGTCCGCAGAAGTGAGTTGGTCAGTCAACAGAAGCAGAGCTTGAGAAAGACCTCTCTTTGTACAGTGTAAACATGACGTTGTAGAGCTAGAACATGAATAAAAGTAGCGAAGTCAGAAACAATCTGCTGGTAGTCCTGGTCTCATTTCTAACCTCCTGATAGTCTCGGCGAACGTTACAACTGGTGGCAGCGGTGGGATTCATCCCACTAGTGAACAAAATATCGACAAGAATCAAGCAAGATGTGGAACAATTCAGCTGCAAGCAAATGGCTACTTTTAGAAGAATATCCTTCACCACTGGGATCTACATCATCCAATCCGTTCCAAGGCGATAACACACAAGAAGCAGGTCCACAAAGTACTAACCCCTTTCCAGCTGCAGAAATATACCCACAGGACTATGATTTCCTCGGGGAGATCAATCAGAATGCGCTAGTCACACGCCAAGCTGAAGGAGCGAATTAAAGATTCAGTAAACAAGTCCAACCACCCGCCAAATAACAACAGGAGTAACGGTGCCCCAAATTATCATGCTTCAAGACGATGTTTCAGCTGTGGTACATTGGGGCATATAGCCCGAAATTGCCCCTGGGAAAGAAGATAAAAACCAGGTACCAATCACCCTTCTCAGCCCCAGTCCCAACCTCAGTCTAACACTGATGCAGATTCCAAGGTCCAGGAAAACTCCAACCTGTCGAGTTTGAGGGCCTGAAACAGCAGGAAGACAGCAGGGCCCCTCTGTAAAGTCGGCGAAAAGTGAATAAGCAGCAGAGAGATAACAGTCAAGGGCTATGTCAAGAACGTTGCAATTAATTTTGTCATAGACACTGGTTCAGACATCACAATTATGAGGTCGGATATCTACAACAAAATTCCTGAAGACTTCAGACCAGAATTACAGGAGCCTTCAGCAACTGTAGCAACGGCTAATGGACAAACCCTGACCTGTATGGGCTGTGGAAACTTTTCTTTAAGTATTGGGGGCAGGCAGATTGAGTATGAAGTTTGGGTGGATGAGATTGAAGCAGAAGGAATCTTGGGAACAGACCTACTTGGAGACTACGATTGCCAGATAGATGTAAGAAAGGGGGAAGTGACGTTTAGGGAGCTAATGGGGGCTAGCCAGGAGATAGATGAGTACTCCTGTCTCAGAGTCAAGTTAGTAGACAACGTTGCGGTGCCCTCTAATAGTGAAGCAATTGTAGCAGTTGTGTTGATAAAGAGGTCACATGGTTCAGCCATGGTGGAGATGTTGCCAAGCTTGCCACTAAAGCATGAGGTGCTGGTTGCCAGAGCTGTGGTAGATGCTTCAAAGACAGTCATTCCAATGAGAGTATTCAATTTGTCAAATACCCCAAGAACACTTTACAAGGGAACCATCCTTGCAACATGTGAACCAATAGACAAAGTATCCTGCCAAACAATCAGTGTTGATAAAATTAATGGTAGAAATCAGGGAGCAACCAAGGCAACAGAAACAAGAGTTGGCCTCGATACTGACCCTCTGGATTTACTGGAAAGAAGTACTAACAACCTAAAAAAATTCTGAGGTACTGCAAGCAAGTTCTCAGGGAGCAACATACTGAAAGGAGAGCAATCTATATTTAAACCTTGCTGTCAGCTTATCCAGTGTGCTTAAACTACCTACTCAACCATGTAACTTCTAGTGGAGGTGAGATGTCTGCCTGGCTATGTGGCATGGTGAAGGCCCTTGGGCAAGGTCATACGCTGCCACATAGTCGCCTGGATCTGCCCACCAAACCCGATGTAGCTGAACCAACCCAACTGGCGATGGAAGGAGGTGACCGGGGACAGCCATGTACTACTCCGCGATTAATTATGTGAATGCTAGTGTTAGTGGGTTCTGTATAGAAATAGTTGGCAGAAGTAGAAACAGTGGACTCTCGTCATCCAATTAATATTCGCAGCAAGATGGATCAGCTGATACTTTTTACCATTTTCTCTAAGATGTAAGAACATTTTAACATGATGGTCTGAGATTCTATTGTGAAGTGTTTTTGCCTATTCTATTGTGAAAGAAGTGTTTTTGCCTAGTGGGAGCATGGACTTTATCAGCTCCCATTGCCTGTTTTCTTTTGGACTCTGTTCAGCCTACTGTCATCGACTCTCACAAATGTGGCTTAACTTTACATGTAAATTGCTATACAGAAGAATGTCATAAGTATATAGTTCGCTTCTATCTACGGAAATTCTGAAGAGCAAACAAGCTGTTACAAGGATACTATTTGGAAAAGAAGTGGTTTATTTTTCCTGTCCTTAAAAAAAAAAAGGGGGAGGCAAAGGTGCGGGAAAAAAAGCTAATTTGAAGCAAGTGTGTCGGTGTGCAAAGTGGCAACTCATTTTTCATTACTTCTGACTGTTTGAATGGATGGTATCTACACAGGTGACAGGTAAGACTTACCCTTCTGGTCCAAGTTAGAAACACTAAAGCCCTTACAAATTTAGTGTGTGTAAGTGTTCACCGAATAAGGAAAGAAGTTCTGTTATTTTAGGTATCTGGGTAGGAGTAAAAGATCTCCCGTGGAGACACACAGTACATAGTGTAATTTATACTTTCTTGGTTTGAGTGTTATAATCTAGGGTGTTCAACATGTTCGTTTGTAGGATCTCGGGTCGAGCTCTGTAAAGGAGGGGGGCAGTGTTACGGGAATAGCCCTTACACAGTTATGATGCCTAGTATACTAATGTAAATTGTCTTCACCTGTGTGTTATGCATGAATCATTCTATACAGCTTCTGCCTAGTCAAGTGTGTGTAAGATGCTAGGCATATGTACGTCGTGAGGTCAATTTGCCTCATGAGGTCAATTTACCTCGTGAGGACAATTTACCTCGTGAAGTCAATTTACCTCGTGAGGTCAATGCAGCACGTGAGGTATATAGATATTTGTAGAGAATGATAAGCACTGCAGTATATAATAGGAGTCTGCAGAAGTAAGTTGGTCAGTGAGAGGAGAGTCCGCAGAAGTGAGTTGGTCAGTCAACAGAGGCAGAGCTTGAGAAAGACCTCTCTTTGTACAGTGTAAACATGACGTTGTAGAGCTAGAACATGAATAAAAGTAGCGAAGTCAGAAACAATCTGCTGGTAGTCCTGGTCTCATTTCTAACCTCCTGATCGTCTCGGCGAACGTTACACTATCATACATACATACAGCAATAATCTAATCAAATCGAGTTCAACGAAATGGTTCAGTTTTCCAAAGAGTTGTGAAGGTACGGATGAAAACTGCAACAGTAACTCTATGAGCGATTGTCTCTATGGTAACCGTCTACAGGTTTCGTTCTGAGCATGCGTATTTGTAACTCTGCGGGTACTCATTGTACTAACAATGCAGTTTGTGAACGGCATACTGTTGCTCAGTCATCAGGTATATGTGATGAATTCACGACAACAAAGGCTCTCTGGTCACGCCACTGTCGCAAAGTCACCATATGCATGCTAAATCCTTTCAGGTTGCATAACTCGAGCATTTTAGATAGTCGAAAAGGCTGAAATTGGCTCTCGACCTATCTGAGACCTACCTTAGAGAGGACCTAAATTTGTTTTTTTTTTAAATTATAAGTCTGGACTAACCTGAAATATCCCACCGAAGTACTTCTGAAGAACAGAAGAACGCCTGCTTTGTGTGTAACTTGCTCATTTTAGAAAAAGTGGTAAAATAAATCAATTTTTTAAAATTGAAAAATGACGTATTTCAGCCAATCAAATTTACTGTCGGAGAGCGTTCCGGTACCTTGCATTTTCCGGCCAATATACGATGGGGGTGTTATATCATTCCTGATGTAAATATTGCTTCATCAACAATAAAAGAAGAGATTCTGAAGAAAAACAATGAATTGTTTTGCAAATCAGAAAGTCAACACAACTTTGAGATCATACACCAGTCACGGTCTTGAAGGTCCTTCTGTAACCAGAGAGCAACTCCTTGGTGTAAGATCAAACATGTTGCAATTTCGTATGTTAAACCGCAGGTACAGCCATTTTCCATCATGGCGCTGGTTTGATAAACGTAACCAAAGCTCTAAAAGCTGACACAAATAAACAGAAAAGATGTGGTGAAAGCTCCAAGATGTAAAGAAAGGGAAACAATTTGTTCTTTCTTTTGGTTAAGAGTTCCTGAGACTGTCCTCGAAATGTTCATCTGGTTTCATATCAAATAACTGAGCTGGTGAATCCAGTTGACGTGATTCAATGTAATCAATAGAAATTGTACGTTTTACTATACATTGTACTGAAACAAATGAAAGGTTCCTGTTACACAAATCAATTATAAATTGAAACGGTTACCCGAATTGATTAGCAGTTGTTTCGAATATTCGACCCGTTGAAACTGTGGTTTGTTTTTAGGATGTGTCCACATATTTGAACAAGAAATTTGTCATTGAGGCAATCAACACTCATCTACATTTTTCAATTCACATCTCTGCCACAATTTTCTTCAAACCACCAACAACACCACCGCCCAAAGCCTTTCACCAACCCCATCCCGAACGCTCAGACTGTGATTGGCTGTCTTCTGTTGTGTGTTAATGCATATTCATTATCTGCTCGGTTTCTTCTTTCTTCTTCATACACTGTCGTGAGTTAGTTTAAGCCTCTCAGCCATATCAATAAGACACTATGCAGCGACTTCTTTAAGTTCAATGTCTCCCTTTCGACTTCTTCCCCATCTCCCGATCAAAGAGTGTCTGAGGGCAAAATGTAAAACAAGAAAGAGAGGATGGAATTTCACAAAATTTGAAAATACTGGTAAAGGCGTGTCCGTAGGGGAAAACAGTAAGGAATGCAGCTCAATAACCTTTCATTCCACAAACGAAAAAATCAAGTTGTTTCTGCATAGAATGAGCATTCAAGCCAAATTTACTCGCACAGTGTAGGTCTAAATTATTCGTCTTGAAAACCATACTATGAATGAGGAAGATCTTTTTTAAACGTCTCCTATAATCACAAATAGCAAGATGCAATCTAAGTAAAAGAAGAATAATTCACAGATACTCAATCATGAAGACTGCTTAAACAGTAGACAAAGTAACTTGTACAACAATACAGACAAGAAACTGAAAAATACAATAGTTCGTTTAATTCAAATTTATACTGTCGTGTGGTATAGTTTTGAGTACTACTCATACAGTTTGAAGAAAAGTAGCTTGATAATTTAAACTGTGTTTCTCACAGGTAAAAAAAAGTGACGGTACTCATAATTGTGCGCAAAAAAGCATCTCTCTTATTAAAACCGCACAAAATTACCAACAGCACTTCAGAATCAAATCAAGAAGGTGACTGTTTAAATAATTATAAATTGATGTACGTATGTATGTACCTACGTACGTACGGACGGACGGATGGATGGATACACCTTACTATAAACATACCGAAGGAAATCTTCGCTCTCCGAAAAAGTCGCAGTGAGAATCTTGCCTCGCGTTTCCGGTAATAGTAATATCAAGCACGTTGCTATGACTTCCAGAGTAGCAAACGTAACCAGTGGTAAAGGTTCCCAGTAATCTCTCAAGATAAGAATGATTGGAGCTAAAATACCTCCTACTCTACCGGAAGTAGAACACATCCCAACTCCGATACTCCTGAAAGAAAATATTAAAAACCCAAAGCTGACATCATCTGACGTAATTTATCCAATGTCGTGTTCTTTCCTATTTAAGAAATATTATTGCTCAAGTTTTGCTTGTAAATGGGTCGTTGAAATCTTCAAAAATATTTACACATGCAACTTATAAAAATCCTTATATTGCATATCATTATATCTTTCATATCGAGACTGTCTTGCAATAGGAAATACCCGGGTGATTTTAACGTGCGGTGTTTGGTTGTAATAGTGTTTACAGACTGACAAAATAGCGTAGCAATCATATACCTTTCACACACAGGTAAAATTCACTCAAGCATAGAAGTAAACAAGATTTTCCTTCACAATGAAATAAATACGTTCTTACTCTACAGCCCTGGGCGGTGGAACGAAAAAAAGTAAGGGGGAGGGGGGGTTGAGTGCCGGCATGGAGGTTTATCTAAGACGAGAGCCACCATCGGTTCAAGCGCGGGCCAAACAAGAAAATTTTGGGTTTTGCATGTCCCCCAGATGGCCGGAAACGGCATTTCCCTGCTGTTCCCTGGTGCATGTACCTAGTCTTGATTGGGGATCTCATGTCTGCAATTTCTCAATTAATGAGAAGACAATCAATCTATGGAAAACGGTAAAATAAATATAATGGGATGAGATGACGCAAAAGAATCATAATGAACTATGCATTGTCTTTCATTTATTATTGGAACAAATGGCAAATATTAGGGGAGGGGGTAACCGCCCTTTTTCGTTTTACAATGATTCCGAAAGCCCACCAAGCACCCCTCCCCTCTCCCCTTCAACCCCTTCCCCTCCCCTTCCCCCTCCTCCCCCTCCCCTTCACCCCACTCGCCCTTCACCCCCTTCCTCCGGTTTTCTCGTCACTGTACTAACCTCACAATGGTCGGGAATATTTCTGCTGATAAAATATACAGCGTAGAGTACGAGACGGTGATACAGAATTTACCTATCATGGCGACAGTCGTTTTGAATACGCCGGTAGCTGTAAGGTAAACGTTTGTAATGAAGACGTTCATTAGCGGCAGTGAAAAAAATATATGTATTTTGTGAATCAATAAACAGTGCATCATCCAACACGATATCGGGCCACAGCAAAAGAAAAATTTAATAGTTTTGATTTGAAAAAGTGCAGGGGGCTGTTACAACCCTTCCCTAGGCTCAATGGTTTTGGCAAGATGGCAGGATTTGTAACAATTGTCTTTATGTTTCCCTTCAAGATGAACATTCAAGCAATCTCTCCAAGGTAAATGTTTGCAATTTATCACTCAAAGCAATAATTGAGTCATCTGACTTTCAGAGTGTATTCTGTCAATGGTGACTCTCCAACTGAGTCGACTAATAATGAGAACAAAGTCACCTTACTCCGATTAAACCGTTTAACTGGACCCCCAGAATGAGTAGTCTAATCGACTCTCCTCACTATCTCCGTGGTCATTTCACTCGCCAGTAAATACTACGGACATGATTATCGTTTGAATGTTACAATGAGACTCTACACGAGAGTCAGTTTACTCCCATCTTGGAACCATTTAAGACGTGAGTCATGAGTGACTGCACTCTGTTTTAAGAGTCACCCTGACTCAATTTTGGTTTTCAGACAATGGTAACAACCCCCATAAAACTACCATCTGTAATATCAAGCTATTTATCTTTTAGTTTGTCTTCCTACGCATACACATAATATTATATATATATATTATCTTACATACATAACTTAAAATGGAGAAGACAAATTCTAGTCACACAGGAAGTGATGTTGACAATCATGTCCTCGCAGTATTTCGTCTTCGGTACATCTAAATCTATAGTACGGTCAGCTGCAGACGATCAGAGCACCCCCCCCCCCCGTCCCGTGTTTGTCTGGGTCAGCAGCCCTCTAATTAAACCAATACTTACCTACAACGGTTGTGAGGCAAGCAACGCTACCGATGATCATTGCCGAAACTATCGTCCACTTTCTACCGAGTGGAGAGGCTATCAAAGGGATGATTATTAAGTTGGCGGGCATTTCCACAAATCCGGCTAAGAAAAACGTGACGTAGTCGTTGGAACCGAACTTAGCAGTGTTGAGAGATAAACCAAAATATACGAGACTGTTGATAGGCCTGCAAAATATCGACCAGAAAAAAAAAGGGGGGGGTTTAGACAGGTTTGATAATGATTGCGAACGATATTGACCTTAAAGGAGAAGGTAAGTTAGGACTTTTGACAATGTTAAATGAGAGACTAACATTTGGTGATCACCATCACCAAATTTCTTTTAAATATGTTGTTTACTTTCCAATATATTGCAATTTGAATATTCATAAAAATTAATCGGGAAGCTACCATTTTGAGATTGTGATGACATCACCGGACCACATGTGATTGAAAGTTTTTTGTCTTTCTTTATATTTAATTGTCAATACATTTTAAACAGTTATGCATAGACTAGCATAGACTCAAGTCAGAGTGTTATTAATATGATTTATTGCATGATACACCCCAGTAATTTAACGTGAAATATGTACATGTATGTGCGGATTTATAAAAATTATAGGTAAAGAAAACAAACACGTACATTAAAATTCCTGCAGCTGATTATGTGACATCATTATTCGACTTACTCAAGTTGATCTACTTTCAACTTAGGCAAAGATGGTGGCACCCTTCACTTAATTTCAAAAGTGTGTAACTTGGATAGGAAAGAATATCTCTAAACGAAAGTTTGGGAAGATGTTTGTCAAACAAACCTCCATCTTTTGATAAAGATTCCCAGGGTTTTCTTCTCCTTCAATATAAAAATTTGTGTAAATGTTCCAGGAGTTATAAACAAATATGTAACAAAAGGGAAGAAACAGACAGCTCACCAAACAAAAAATAGGATGCATGATGCAATCCGTAATCTTGGCTGCTGCAAAATATCCAAAAAGGTATACTTTTTGTCTCTCTTCTTCTCCTAAGGAATACAAAGAAAAAGAAACATACAAAAAAGCAGAGGTTATACCCAAATAAGTGATAGGTTCCTTTCGTTACAATGACCGGTATAAATTTATCAAAAGAAGAAGTTTATTGATCGAAAAAGTTCACTCTCCGTGATTGCAGAGAAAGGCTTGCTTCTTCCCCCATGCAGCAAGCTTCCTAGCTTTTCCCTGCAGTCAGTCCTCTCGCCCATTAATTCTTTTCGTTTTATAATTTGTAACTGTCTAAACTAAAAGAGAAGACACGCTAAAAAGATATTCCACTTATACCTGTGCTTGCACTTGCTTTTATTCACTGAGTGAAGCAAAGCAAATACAAGCACGTTTCTTATGCAATTTCTTTTTATACTTTTTTCTTTATCTAACTTGCTAGGTTAAGACTGCATGCATCGTCAAAACATCTTACTTCCTGTTCCTCCACTAGGGATTGTACGAGGTCCTCTGGTAGTTTATCTTCTGTTTTATTATGTTTGGCAATTTTCTTGACAATCTTCTCCGTTTCTTCGTACCTCTGATGGGCCATCAGCCACCTCGCAGATTCAGGGAGAATCCTGAACAGCACAGTCACAACGAGATGTCATGAGAGAAACACTTTATAAGTTTGGAAGAGTTGTGCAATTGTAAACCCAAATAATAAGTGAGCGAATAAAATACAAGAAAACTCTTCAAAGGCATTGTTAAAAACAAGGAAAGAAAAACGACCGTTGTCGAAGATGTCACTCCGTGATTTTAGGTAAATTTATTTCAAAAATTGAATTATGCAATTTGAGTTGCCAAGTGCTAAAATGGAGAAACTATCACCACTGCACTAGTAACACTCCTCAAAGCTGAAAATGTGGTCATGGATGGGGAATGTACCATACAATTGCTGCCAATAATCCTCACAGGCACATCAAAGAAACAATGTACATCAAAGAAAGTAACAAAATGGAGCTACACTTCACATGCAGCTACTCCAGTATGGTTCATGCGTTCATCTGTTTTCTGATATCTTCAATAATATACTAGAGCCTACTTTCGAGTTGCTCTCTTTTTATGGATAATTGTATAAATCAAACTTTTTGTATATAATATCCGAAGATGAAGATGTGACATCTTCGAAAACTTGTCGATATTTTTTTCAATAATGCCTCTAAAGAGAAATTGTTTTTCTTCGTTCATTCACTTGATTTTACCAGAACTTTAACGGACGCTCCCACTGACCCTGAAGTCTGATATAGCCTAATTCATTCCTTTTAGTTTCATTTCTCTTCCGTTTATGCAAACTATATTTAAAACTAACTACTGTCATCATGATGTACTTTTCAGTGAATTTCGTCGAAGTCATGACAAATTTAAGACGAACGGTGTAAAAATGCTCGCTCGTCTGAAGGGGGCTCCACCGGGACTAATATTAATCGTACTTCACTGAGTTTACTCACGGTATGAGAAGGTACAACGGTATCAAGCTGGAGGACACAATGAGTTGCAAATGTCTCCAGTCTCTTATAAGGAACGCCAAGAGAGCCAAAGTCATGTAACCAACACTGAAGATTGTTGGAACAATTGTCCCACCTATCGCTCGCTTAGATGGTCCGAGAATTTCAGTGGCTGGAGACACAGAGAGAGTCAAGGTACGAATGTTCAGTAAAGAACATACTATAGCGCCTTTTGGCGTCACTCACTGATGACAGAAAAGCCACGAAGATAATAGTTAGGCCTAAATAAATTGAAAAACCTTGTATTTGAAAAGTGTGGACCAATTGTACACGAACATGAATGGGTCAAAACAAATTATGAGGAATGTGGTGTTGTAGGTCACCGTGTGTCAAAAACATCAAGCAGACACTGGTGTACCGTACTAATATGCCTCCCTTTTCCTTTGACGAAGACCTTTTCCCAAAAGAAAAAGCGACGTCGATTTTGGATACTATTCAAACTTACCTATGACGAATGACGTAATGTAGATTGAAATGTTTGCCACACCGACTAGGAAACGGAATAGACAAAACATCCAATAGGTCGTAGAAAACGTCATGATGACGCCACAGAAGAGGTCCATAGTTATGGCTAAGAAAAACGTGTAGTATCGCCCAATTCTGTGGAATGTAGCGAAGCAAAACTATGAGAGAAAGTATGAACTTGGCAACGTTTTTTTTTTCTCACACTTCTCAGAGTTCATTATACATTGCTATGTGGCTACTGGATTCTATTCTGTGGATGATTCTAATTACTACGCATGTTAGATTTGCATAACAAAATAACGTACTACTTTTACTTTATGTGGCGAGTCAAAGTCGTTACAGTTCTTATTCAGCAATCCGGTACACATGCATCAAACATATATGTAATTATCTTATACAATGGAGGAGAGTTCACAAGTATAGTAGGCATAACTAAGGACCATACGGGTTCTTCCAGACTCCCATCGCACTAAGTTTCATTCGCTTTTGTCCTCATTCAATTATCTTCTTTTTCATTGATTTGCTTTGTTGTTTTGCTGTGTCCGCACTTTCCTTAATGTTCTCAAAGGACGGTAGGCGTAACTAATCACAGCGGGTTTCTTATGGTATACGTTCATATCATTATTTTATTTAATTATCCTTTTATTTCATTGACTGTTCCACACTGTATTTCTAACAGAAAGTAAAAAAGGAGGACAATACTTTTTAACCTATTCACAATTTTTTTTGTCCTTTTGAACATCCGCGTACAAACTTATTGTTGTTACATGGAGCCCCTTCGTGCATCATACAAGCAACAAAATGGAGTCACTTACACATCTGCCACAGAGCCGACCGCCAAAGAACCGACGAGATAACCAAGATAATATATAGACTGGGAGGTTAGAGCTAAATGTTTGTCGTCACAAACGAGATCGAACTGAAATCAAGAAAAATATATAATACTCAATCCAAAAGTAAATCGAGTGTGTGCGTTTCTCGGCGCCACAGGCTGATGAATCATTTCTTTAAGCTGTATTTCTGTGATAGCGCCATCGTTTAAAAGGAACATCGCCTAACGGGTTCGATGGAGTTTTGACCAAAGGAATTGAAAAGAGTGGGAAAATGTCAATTGAACCTAAGTCTTGCGTTGACCCAGTGAGGCAACACTGCAAAATATAACGGCGCTTTCGTTGAACTGCAAGAAGCCCAGTAATTATGTATCTCCATAAATTTACAATATGCTGCTATCGTACGTACGTTGTTCCTACTATCGTCTAAGTCCTTGACATAACTTCCTAACAGTTTTGGCAACTTTTTTCATTCACATGTTTGGAAGTCAGTACTGCCATTGCCATCAAAATCGACGTTGACTTTGTATGCATTACCTCTGGTCACCCTCCCGTTGTACCAACACTGAAATATATGGAGTCAGTTCATGGGTCGTATGACGTCATAATCTTTACTTGCTTTCAATTCTATCATTTACAATAAGCATGTTGCCACAAACAGTCCAACCCGTCCAGGAGGCCAGTTCGACTGGAGACAGGTCCAGTCCAGGTGATAGCGTGCTGGTCAATAATCAGAAAGATCAAGCGCACGTATTCAGTAAACAAATTGTCGTTGTCTTATGATATGTCTCTTAAAATAGCCTGAGATTGTGCCTATACGGTGACATCTAACCTCAAGGTACCTCAATAAAAAAAGACTAATTTATCAATGCTGATGGTGATGATACCTCACGTTTTGGACCACTTTTCAAAGGTATAGAAACATGGGTACGCGCCACAACTAAAAAGGATATTTTTCGGATGGATTAGGTGATTCGGTGGTAGACATAGATTAGGTTAAAGCTGGGAAAATGAAACATTGAAACGGCTTTTGGTTCTCTGTTTTCTTTGTTCTTTTCGCATGACTAGACGAAGGGGAAGGGAACTTAAATCTCCTGAAAATGTAAAAAACCTCTTACTTGATTGACGACTGTCAATTTGTACTGGCTCTGGTCATAGACCCATCCATCGGGACAACGCACTGTAGAATTAACCGAGTCACTCGCGAAGAACCCCTCGTAGTATTCGGTCGGATATTCGGCGTCGTACATTCTGCACTGCGAGTAATCCCCACCTGCAGTAGTAGGAATCGATACATCGCGGTATTGGTGGATGCAATCAAGATATTCTGTCGAACGTAACGGCAGAGAAGTGCAATTGGAGACCATTCCGCTCCAATTTTCTACGGCACACCAGTGGTCCATTTCGGCGGAGAGGAATACTGCTATCAACGAATGCATAGCTTCGGGTATCAACGACAAGGACACGAGGGACAGCAGGAATACCTGGTACCGTCCCATCTCTCCGATCAACTCCAGAATTTCGTCGAATTTCATTTTTGAGCCAGGCCTTCAGTTTTATTTTCTCTTCATCCAAACTATAATATGACAAAATGTAAATAACTAGAAGTGTGCTTGCTTCCATTTCAGTGTGTGTTTGACAGTTGCAATAAAAATTGAGAAGAAATTTATACAAGTCGCAAATTAACAGCTGGCAGTTTGAATAAATGAAAAACTTTTTGCAACTTTAGGAGTTTACCGGACACTACCAACTGCAAAATAAGAACCTCTACAAGTAATGTACGGCCTAGACAAGTATGCATCTAACCACAAATGTTAGACTTGTTATCATATAACTGCAGAATAGAACCATCAATTACGATATTGGATTAATTCTGACGAAACACTTTTCAAACCTTGTGTCCGAAATCAGAGCAATACCTCTAAGTTGCAGATTTAGCATTACATCTTGTTTGGATATGCCGAAAATGTAATTACTGTATAAAGTAATTTGCTATCATTTGCATTCTATTGGTACTTCTGAATTGAGCAAAGCAAAGAAGATTAACGCATTATCACAGTTAGTTTTGTCATATACCATCGGCCGTTATGATTCTCGGCATTGTCCAAGGCTTAAAGAATACCCCAGAATTGTATTTATTTACATAAATTGTGCTGGCTATTCGGCGTGATGGATTTTTAACCCACCTATCTGAAGAATCACGTCATACCACTGCAGTCCTGTGTACTTGTTATAACTTAGCCCACTGTCATATTCGTCGCTCAGCCTACAGCATTTCAACATCGGCTCATTTCTATCATCTCCACTGTATGTTTGGACACACGCTTATTCAACGGTCCGAAACCTAACCGTCTAATGTGTCGATGCCTCAACTTGACCTTGTTATTCAATACCTGACCAGCGGTTCTGTCATAATTTGTGTCGTCGCCGGTCATTGTGTACATCAATTTCGGCCTAGCGCCATCTTCAGCATTGTAGTCGTTCAGATATAAGCCTACCACTGCCACTGTCAGTACGAAGTCCAGTCAGAAGTCCAGAGCTGTCACTAGTTACCAGCTTATCATGTATCAACATTGCTGCATTACGTCTAATTGTTAAGCTTTAGTTAATTGAACGTCATAATCAGTTTAGCGTAATCAATGTACGTTTTAATCTGAATCTGTCTGAACCTAAAGTCTCCGCGAGAAATTATAGACCTAATTGAACATTAAAGCAACACTCTAGTTCCATATATCATCTGCTCTGGTACACATTTATTGAAGGAATTTATGAAATGTTTCCATTGCTATTTGCAAACTGAAGAGTGGTCGCTGTAAACTAGTGACCTTAGGAGAACGTTATAAAGAAGAAAATGACGTCAGATGATATGTTTATAAGACGACCAATCACCTTAAAATTAATATGTCGATTTTTAACTTCTTAGCATTGGACGGTCGCAAGCAAGTTGAAAGAAATCTTAGTTTAACGCATGGTCTTGTCATGAATTGAGCGGAATTTTTTCTCATCAAGTTGGCTATAAATTACTAAAATTATCGATACAAGAAGTCGCTCTACTTTGTTATGCAATCATCGACGGTTACGTAAAGACTGTAATCGCCACAGAAAGTAAGAAATGTTGAAATTTTCTGGAACTATAATTTCTGGGGGGAAATTGAATACAATAGATGCAAAATATTGCATCAGATTTTGCCTAAGGTTACCTCGAAGTTCAAAATTTCTCGGTAAGAAAACAAAATCATCCTCTTAGAAAGTAAAAGCTATTAAAGTATTAGATTAACTCCCCTGGAAATTAGGATACATGTTAGATAATAGCAAAGCCAAATTCTTATCATTCTTCAAAAGAATATTTTTCTCGTTAGTTGAGAAATTGCAGACATGAGATAACTATTTCAAAGGCTGGGCACGCACATGCAGCCCATGGCACTCGGGAAGTGCCGTTTCCGACGGTCCGACCGTACCAAGGGTTTGCAAATAAAAAGTTCTTGTACGCTCATGGGTTAATTGATGGTGGCGTTCCGTTTAGATAGGGCTCGAGGTGATGTCAGACCCCCACCTCCTGCTAAAAGCCCTGGATAGGTGTCCCTTATACGACATACCAATGACGTACAGGCAATGTGTGCCCACCTATCTATCATTAGATCCTTGCGATGTCCTGGTAATTTCTGTTTATATCCTATTCACGTTCACCTTCTGCCTAACCAACGAAAGTTTTTTCTTCTTTATTTTTCCCTAAATTTTGCAAAAGCTTTTTACAATCAACCTGATTGAATGAAGTGTATGCAATCATGTAACGAAACACTAAAGGAAATAAAATGCATAAACAAAGGGGACGGGGGACAACCTTCAATGTAAATACTAGAAAGGTTGTCGACAATGGGTTTGACCAGGTAGGGAGCCACACTGAAAATCATGCTACATTCCAGACTTGACAAGAAAATCTCACAATCGAGCAAATATTAACTTTTCAAGAGATGAGGAAAAACAAGAAATAGGTCTATTGTTGCTCATATTGCATTCCTGTTTCAATCGTTACAGGATTGAAATGGGAGATTTTGCGAGCTTATTAGAAACAATACTCTGCTGCGGCGATAGGCTAATAATGTGGACTAAGGGGACAGATATCATAAGAGCGACAGCTTTTATAACGTTAAAGGGTATTCCATTAATTGGGAACTGAGGGTGACCCAGCTCACTCTGCATTCTACTTGTCAAACAAATGGCTTTTGATTAAACTGAGCAATCAGAAACAAAAATGGGTTCAGTACAGAAGGCATTTTTTTAAACTCCTTTTCTAACCTTAATTAATCAACTCGTCTGTTGTATTGTAGCCTGTTGCTTGAAATATTAAAGATGCATATGGTATAGTTATGGTAAAGTTACAGCTGAATAAAGTGTCAGTAACTTCTGTAAAGAAGACACAAACCCTAGGGCTTTACAGTAACCCCGTAGTCTTGACGAATATTCTTACACCCAGGTCTGTGAAATAACTGAGCAATATTTTTGACAGACACTGTGTAGCTGGCTGCTATATTTCCTCTTCAAAATACAAGGGCGCTTCGAAAGTACATTTTAACTTGTAGTTTAGTGGTAACATGAGTCGATCAATTAATGATCATTTTCACCGGAAAACAGGCAAACATTTCGAATTGTTTTGTCTGATAAGCATGCTGTTCACTCACGTCATAGCTCTCGCTATGCTAACAACAGCACACAAAGTTCAAGGCACCGTGTCGTGGAACTCTATATTGGAAAAACATTGAGATTTGTCTGAAAGATTTTTCAATACCTTCTGCTATCAACATTTCTCAGTTTTTGTGATGCTGTGAAGTTGCGGCATGAGTGCCCCCCCCCCCCGAATCTTTTTTTTTTTTTTCACACTGATCTATACGGATCACTTTAAGACAACGCGAAATCGTTTGAAAACGGTGAGAAAAACACCAACCCCATATGGCAAAGGTGAATCAAAATTATTAAGCGATAAATGTTAATATTTATGGCAACAGCTTCGGAGTGGGCTATTCCATTTGCTGCGAGCCATGAAAGGAGAAAAGTTGTTTAACTCCGTGAATCGTGGGTGACAAAGTACAATGTAACGTTAGTATACTGAGTGCGCGCGAAACGTATATATACTTGCACACGTGCATAGTCCTCACCTTCAACCGGCCCGCTAGCTCTGTACAATAGTTAGATAACCATTGACAGTATATTATTATGTCTGACATATAGCGGCAAGACCGTCAGTTCTGCATATTCATTACCTAAGTCCAAGATGAAACATCTGCACGAAGACAAATCATCATGATATGCGATGTGCCACTCTTAGAGAGTTCCTCATTAGTCTATGTTAAACTAATTTCGCCAGTTTCGCCAGCAATCGTGAAAGCAACATTTAACACTACACCCAACAACCGTAATAAACACATCAACTATATGCTCTCCTTTTAAAGCGGTGCTATGGCGTCACCTTCGAGGGGTTCTCGTTTGGTAAAGCGGGCAAACAGCAGACTACACACTATACACGTACAGTATCAGTGGAAAAAAAAAAAATTGACAAAAAAAAAATCGTGTAAATTTGCGAATGGTAGATTTGCTAATTATTTCAGAGAGGGTGTAATAATATTGGTCTCCACTGTGAGGTCACTGTAAAATAACAGGTATGACTCCGTTAACTGTTTAGTCATGAGTAGATCAGTATCATGACTATGAGTAGATCACTGCATTCTAAACATCAGCACATCGTAGTATTCGCAATGCAATTTCAATACCACGTGACCTGAAATATTCCTCAAACAAAATAGAAAAAAAAAAATAAAAGAATTATTTGCCTTGTCACTTTTGATGTTCAAAGCAAATTTTCACTCATGGCGAAATTTTGAAGTTTCTGCTTAAGTATGAATTAAAAAATGGTAAAACATTACCAAACTTTGCGACTAAAATGTCTTTGGTGAAGCTTGAACAGTACAATTTTCGACACAGTAGTTGACGTTCAGGTAATCATTTGCATGTGCTTTCTCTCCTTTTGGTAAGTGATTGACTCAAGATTCCTTCAAAGACGTTGTGTTGTGTATTGCAACTTTCATTTTAAAATTACTTAATCTAAACGTCACCTTAATACATCACAATGAGAAAGACGCAAAACAATATATTATTGCAAAGATTTATTAATTTTGATTTTAGTAACGTTTTTAATGATTTATGGTCATAATAGACAGACAGATAGACAGACAGACAAAGAGATAGGTTGACAGATAGACAGGTAGATGGGCGGATAGGGTAAATAACTGGATAGATAGACGAACAAACAGACGGATAGACAGATGGTTGGATAGACGGATAGACAGACGGATGGTCAGACGGACAGATAGACGGATAGATTGACGGATAGATAGATGGACAGATAGACGTACACATTTCACGAATGTTGCTTTTTATTCCGTAAATGATAGGACGTGACGACATTCTGTATACTCTCGAAATATGCCCAGTAGATTTCTCAAATATTCCACAAATGTTACTTTTATTCCGTAAATATGTCTTATTCAGACGTGTAATTCCATCTACCTCCCATTCCCCTCTTTAAAACCAAGACCACGTAAACCGTCTTTACCTTGGTATGAGTTTGCTGTAGCAAGCGAAATTGTATATCCTGCAACTAGATCGGATGTGAAGACAGGTACGTTATTTTAATTCGTCCTGCCAACAATCATATTAAAGGACAACCTTCAAACTAGTGCGTTTGAAACAAGCTCTGCAGGGCCTATTTCGAGATAATGCCACCTGGTCATGTATGGCATCACTGGATTTAAGGTGGAAAAAGTGCCTACTTGCATTGATTTTAAAGAATAGGATAGGCCTTATTAAGCCTATGGTACTTGGTTTAGCCTAGAAATGCTATTGTTAGGCTCCTAAGTCATAACTTGTTAGATCCTTCTTAACTTAGCTAGGCCTGGCCTAAAGGTTTGGCGTAACTTGTGACTCAAGCTCTCTGTAAACGCTTAATTCAACATCACAGGAAAACAAATTGTGTCATTTGATTCAAGTGAAGTCAATATGTCGGGAACAGCAATCAATATCATTTCTAAGTTACGGCTGTACGAAATTCAGGATCACTGGCCTATAACGTTAATTGAAAGTGTATTGCAACCGTAAGGTCAATTAACGTTCCTTGCACGACGACTTTCCACTCTTTCCAAAGACGGAAAGACAGAAATCATGACAGATAAGGCTAGGCTTTCCAAATCACAATAAACCCTTGTTAACAAAACTTGAAAACATATCTGCACTGAGTAACAAGAACATTGGTCATAAACGAATACATACTAGCTAGCCTACAGTCTATTTGAGCTATATTTCTGTTTATTTGTAAGCTACTAGTACTTGATCAGTGACAAGATTGTCACAAGAACAGTTTCCGCACAGTTATCACCGATAATCATGCGAATTCTGTTCGATAAGTAGGCTATTTTCAGTGTAGAGTTTACATACCGTACCGTGTCTCGGGTGCAGATATCTTTCTTCGTGCTGGTGGCACGGCCGCGGTACAGATCGGATCATGGGAAGCGTGCTGCTGTTGCACGTGTACGTGTACCGTGTTTGAAGGAACCTTTTCATCCCTACGCGTTGTGTACTACACCTGGCGCGATTGGCTGGCATTGCGTAATTGCATAGGGAAGTTTACTCAGTATTTTACACATGTGCAGCATTACTTCACACAGTTCGACAGTGATAGTGTATAGGCCTATGGTGGCACGATAATAAAAAACGTAAGTCAAATTCCTGGGATGTTAAACATTCAGCGAGGTTCAAGCTTCAATGCATACCTGTAGCTTAACCTTAGGAGCATTATCCTAACACAAAAAGCCATATTAGTCAAGATCAACTATCTTGTCCCCCGCTCTGAAAGACAAAATAAAGAAGGTAAGATATCACCGATCATAGGGATCACAACTCAATTGTGACCCTGACTAACATATCTTAACTGCCCATTATAACCCACCATCCTCAAATTTGAAAGAAAGTTTCATAGAGCCCTACATAAGAAATGGGTTTACATAAATGGATATTAAAAGATAGAAAGTGCCACAGATTTTGAAGAATAACAAGTTGAACAACTACAAAGTTTAATCACCATTCCTTCACAGTGACGACTCGGCTCCAGCATTAAAAGTTAGGAACTTAAGAGAAGTTTACCCATCGGTTGGAAGCAGGGGCGTAGCCACGGGGGGGGGGGCACGAGGGGGCACGTGCCCCTCCATGACAAAGCTGTGCCACCCCAGGTGTCCCCCCCCCCCATGAAAAATTTTGAAATGTGCAGTTTTATCTTGCGGTTGTAACCAGGACAAAAGAACTGGTTAGATTGGTTTCTTTGTCAAGATTATGTGGGTTGTCCATGTAATCTTGCAGCATGCATAAATTTTCGAAAACTCGTTTGAGCAAGTATTTTAACTTTTCTTTTTCTTACTTGATCAATGATATTTGTTTTTAAGTGGCAGGGTGAGTTCATTTACCTGGTCGGGACGGGACTACTAGTGACCTGGCTTGACATCTTATCATATTCTCACTATGTTAGTCTATTAATAAAGAACAACAAGTGGTTTCGATTCTCCAGTTCCTTCACCGGTCAAAGTTACCCTAGGGTCTACTTAGGCGGAGGGGATCAAGAACTCCACCAGGGTAATGGAACAGTGACAAATGGGGTGATAATAGGTAGAACGCAGGGCAGTTTGTTATATAAATAGCGACAAAAATGCTGATATTAGGATTTTAAGAGGGCCAGTTCATCGACAATTGTATTGAATATGTAGCAAGTGATTTCTGCATTGATTGGTCAGTAGTTGTTATGACCTACTCTGAGGTACAGAGGTTATCCTTGGTAGATGGCGTGTTTGTAGGTCAGGCAGAAGTATTATTATGGGATATCTTGTTTAGTCTGGAAGGATTTTTGCTTGCAGCTAGTTCCTCTGCATGCATGGTACTGTAGGGTGGATGGATACCAGTTAGGGCGACTCCCTAATATTATTATAATTAGGAAACTACTTTTGTGGAGTCAAGTGTTTGTGCATGGATACCATCCCATAATAAGAGTTTGGGATTTGTAGGTAAAAGGAGGAACAGTAGCCGGGAGCAGACACTGTTCAGGCTTCGCTTCTTGTGACATCTTGAATTAGTCACTGTACATATTGTAAATAGTCGCTTGCTTGCATTTTAGAAGTAGACTGCTGCTTTATCAAAGTATTCAAACTTTGTAAGTTTGGAAGATTCCTGAAGTTAAGAGAAGTTGGAGGGAGTTAGCCAATTTTGCCGGCTGGCTCTGCTGCAGCAAGCGTAGAGTCACAGAAATTGTTTGCGACCGTTGCAGTGTTTACGTCGACTGAAGCCCATCGTTTAATATATACTTTTGAGAAGAGTTGCATCAGTCTGTTTAATTGCAACTAATGTCGAATACAGTTAAATTGTTAGTTGTCACCGACTACACAAGAGGACTTCCGTATTTTGAAGATAATTAACTGTGCCGATCCTTTCTTTAATATAACCTGATTGTTTGGACCCTTGAAGTACCCCATCGACGAGTTGTTACTGGTGTCACACACGTGGTTAAGGAGGCTGGTACTTGATGTTCGTACTACAGAACTGGTGTGGTCTGTTTCCAAAGGAGTTGAGCCGTTCTGACGTTCTGAGATGTGAGAGATGTACCCGGAGCTGTTACTTGTGTTAGTATTCCCCCGCATGTGTTGCCAGTTTGCTGTCACCGCCTGATTCGGACATGGACGACGGTAGCTGCGTTCGACTTCCGGTAGTTTCATCAACCTGTTAGTGTTAACTGTTGGAACTCTAGCGTTCGCGATATTTGTTGCTGGACACTTTGTTTTGAGGCCTTCGCGTTGTCGCTGCTCGACCGTCTCGGACCTGGACGTTCCAGTCACTTAAAGAGGCTCATTGAGTTGTTTTGTGAAATTCACTCAATTTTTCTAAGCCGGTCAAGTTTCCTTCACATACTAATGACAAACAGTCAAACTAAAAGGATCCCATAGTTTTACATACGTTGGAACATTAATGAGTGAGTAACCAACGATTAAATTTGGTTTTTGAAACTTTGTGACCAGACATTTTCACATTAGTACATTCACATGCACACAATCAGAGCAAGTAACGGTCAAAATTCGAAAAAATTGACAGTTTTCATATAACTATTGGATGTGAAACTTGATTAATTATGCTAATTGTGAGTATTGTCGTGTGCTTGTATACTTCAAAATCACCGCAATCTTTACTGATATCAACTCAATGAGCCCCTTTAAGTACCCCTTTTTGTTTATTAAGTTAAAAGTGTCAACTGGCCATTGACAATTTGATTGTTGTATTCGTTTGTGCACGAGAATTTCATTAATTATACCGCATAGCAATTGAGGTTAATGTTGTTTGTTTCTTTTTAATGTGCGTTGATGTGTGAGCCACTGTTGACACCTTCATCCCCACGATTCTGTAAATCGACAGATCCCCCTAGTAATGTTGAGGTCGTTTGTGTTCCCTACCCAACCTTTTTATAAATAACTTAGCCAACACGCTGCCCCTTTAATTCAAGGAGGCTCTTCAATGAGAGACCGGCTACACGGTCAATTTATTAAGTCAATATATATATATAGACAAAACTTGTGCCCCACCAGGAAAGGTCTGTGCCCCACCAGTGCCCCCCTGCTCAAAAAATCCTAGCTACGCCACTGGTTGGAAGACGCCACATCTGAACAGACAATATTGTAACTTTAAACGGCCCTTTTGTTCTCTTTTTGTGGTATTAATCTCCTTTTCTTGTTTTCGTGCAATCTCTCATGCATTTATTGCATTTCAATTTTCACTGTGGCAATTAATGTTGTGACTTGGGCTAGTAGGAATTTGTTCAACTTCTTTGACTGGAACAATTTATCGTTAAACTGTCTAGCATATCGAAATGTTCTGCACACCAAACGATACCTTTTCTCATTGTATACCGAAAACTCTAAATTGCTTCCATTGGATGTACGCTTGATCACTTTTGCATATGCCTAGGTGTAAACAACCCATGAACTGCCAATTTTTATTCAAAATAAGCCTACTTGACTTTTGACCTTCTCAAATTTTGCGACTTTATAATTTCGGGAATTTCCCCAACATTATTGGCCACATCATGCCCAAAATCACGCGGTTTACGATAAAACTATAGATCCTTATAAAACCTGTTCTCCACCTACTGCCTATGACACAGCTCAAAGGAAAGGCGTTTAAGCCTTGTAAGTATATTTGGCTGAGAAACGGCGAAGAAATTGCATCTGCTATTTACCAAGTGATTTATTGGTTGTCAACATACATTAATGTAACCGTCGTAAATAAAGTTGTATAAACAACTAAACGTAGGTCTTCAATAAAGTTGGTGGTGCCCAAGCATGTTAAGATATTTACTAGACTGCGATGTGGTTGTAAAGCGATTGACTACAGTCCAAGCTGTGTCTCTAAAGCCTTACCACGGTGCTTTCAATGTTAAGTGGTATGATACATGTTCGAATTGCATGCACGGTGTGTGTACGTACCGGAAGATACCGCACCAGCTGCCTGTAGTTGTACTAAATGTGTGTTGTGCTTCCATATGGCAAGCCGTTTTAACATTTACCTAGCAATTCCACTTAAGTGAAATAGCATTTAGCTTTAGCTAAATAGAACGGCGGTTCAACATATTTAGTTTAAGTAAAATGGTTTCCACTTGGCGATAGAATTACGTTTGTATACGTAGGCTATTTAGTACACGTCCTATTTAGAGCGTGCGCGCTTTGACTTGGCCAATCAAAGCCTTCCTGGAGCTGGCCAATCACATTTCACATAAGTGGAATAGAATTGGCATTTCACTTAAGTGGAATCGCATTCCACTTAAGTTAAGTAGAATTCCACTTAAGTGAAATTCAATTCGACTTAAGTGGAATTCAATTCGACTTAAGTGAAATAGAATTTAGCTTAAATGAAATACGGTAGCAATCCATGTCATTCCACTTAAGTGAAATTGAATTCCACTTAACTGAAGTTGAATTTCATCTAAGTGGAATTTTAACATTTACCTCGCAATTTCACTTAAGTGGAATACATTCCACTTAAGTGAAATGCATTTACTTAAGTGGAATGCATTTCACTTAAGTGGAATTGCGAAGTAAATGTTAAAATGGCTTGCCATACTTCCACTCTGTAGTCTACAGAGAAAAGGATTCTGCAGCCGATCACAGGCTTTATTTTTAATTTTCCCTTCCTTTCTGCCAATTAGAGGCTACACTATTATCAAAGGTGCGTAAGGACTTTACGTACGCAGAGCCCGCTATCGAGCGTACAATTTAGTGTGTGCGAGCTACCACGCTGTAGCCCATGGAGACAAGGATTCTGCAGCGGAAAGTGAGCCAACCATGGGCCTTGGTGTTCGCTCTCTAAGCGAATCAACGGCTTAGCTTTCAGTGAATGTCATAGGCTTGAATATTATGTGCGTACGCAGAACTCAACTTCGAGAAAATGATTTGTGTCTGCGCACTTCCAAGTAGGGCAAGGCTCGGACTGCCTTCACGTACATACGGAGAAACTAGCATTAGCATAGGATTTGTACCTGTGCACATCAACGCTGTAACCTATGGAGGAAAGGATTCTGCATTGAAAATCACAGGCCATCTTGTTCTGCTCTAATGATGGTGCTCTGCTTAGATATAGTGAGGGTCGTATATATAGATATGACTAATAGTCTTCCCACAACTGTCCCGCACCCGCCCTTTTTCTCTCAGTTCCAGTGACGGATCCGGAGGCAGTGGGCTAACAGTGAGCTAAAAGTTTCGGTCGGAGGGGGCGAAAAATATTTTTTTTTTTTGAGGATGGGGGGTATAATAGATGTAAGCAATGCTCTGCAACCTACATAAATGCAAATGGGAACAGAATGCAAAAGATATTGGAGGAAAGGGGGTGAGTGTCGGTTGGACTAAGAGGGGGAACCTTGAGTTGGCGCGGGCGTGTAATTATTTTTTTTTTCAAACTCCCCAGATGGTTGCAAACCAGTGACAGAGCTAGCAGTTACGGTCAGAGGGTCGTTGTGTAATAAAGATATCCAATGCTCCTCAACCTACACAGAAGCAGATGTGAACAGAAAGAAAAGACATTGGAGGGAAGAGGGGGTGAGTACCGAGTGGACTATCTAATCGGAACGCTACCTTGCGTTGGCCCGAAGCTTAAAGGAATATTTTGCCTTTTTTAAACTCCACAGAAAACGGCACTTCCCATGTGTTCTAAACTGCATGTAACCATTCTTGAAATACGTATCTCATGTCTGCAAATGTCTCGATTATTAAAATAACTATATGAAAATGGCAATATATATCAGATGGGTTGGGATGATACAAGGATAGTAATACAGTAATAAATTATCTATCATTTTGTATTTATTATCTCATGCCTATACGTAGTATACAGGGAGGAGATATTGTTTTTACTTGAGCGGATAAAGTCGCCAAAAATGACACTTAAATGGTAGCCCACCTTACACCTCTTGCAGTACTCAACCGAGACTTAATGGGCCAGTAGCCCTGATATGGGGGTACCTCGTGATATACAAATGATATGGATAGGGATTACCCACTGGGTTAAAGAAGTCGAGAAGGGGGTTCAAATGGGTGTGTGTGTGTGTGTACAACCGAAATTGTGTCTCCTAGGCGGTAGGTCGGATGAACCTCAAACTGGGTAGGTGCCAGGGTATGAGGAGTAGTGTTCACCTGGCCGATGACGTCATAGGTCAAAGGTCATGTAAACAAAAAACCACATTTTTAGCATTTTCTCAATGTGTGAATACCCTAGAGTTACAAACCTTCCATATATGGAAAGTAGATAATACGAGAATTTTTTTTAAATATTGATAGCGTCACCAGGTCAAAGGTCACGTGATTAAAGTTCAAATCCTCAAAAATGCTGAAAGTGTGTCACATTCTCCTCTTAGATGGTAAGTAGGATAAACTGTAAACTTAGTGGCTAGGTGCCGGGGTATGTTATATAGACTGATATGACGTCATAGGTCACACGTCATGAAAACAAAAAAAAAACATTTTTTAGCATTTCTTTATTTGTGAAAATCCTAAGAGTTGTAAAACTACCATACATAGACAATAGAGGATAAAAGATTTTTTTGAAAATATTGATGACGTCACGAGGTGAAAGTTCACGTGGTTAAACGTCAACCGCAAAAATGCTTTGAAAAAGTGTGTCACGATCTCGTGCTAGACGATAAGTCGGATGGACTTTAAAATTGGCGGGTGTGTGCCTGGGTGTGAGATGGAGTGTCCGCTCGACAGATGCCGTCACAGGTCAATGGTAAAGATCATGATTACTGTAACGCCTAACACTGTGTTAGGTGGTCGTAGTTCATGGTGTCAACATACGTTTTACACGTTTGCCTTTCCATGAATGTGACACGGTATTTAAACCTATGCAACCACTTCAGGGCTGAATGTTTAGCAATGGTATTTCCCGTGCGTTGATAATGCCTTCACTCAGTATATGTTTATAACGTATACATATATAGATCTATAGACCCAGTTGGGCAAATATCGCCTGCACACGATAATTGTCTCGTGAATGTACGATGTGTCTCGTACATTCTCATTCATTCGATGATGGACGATTATAAAGGAAAGAAGAGCTGTTGAAGTAAAAGGAGTAACTGCATGGAATGGACTTAAACAGCAGAATAGCGCTTAGCAAGGGCTAATAGATCTACTGCACAGTTGTTCAATAACTCGAGAAGTTTATGCACCGTAAGTATTGAGCCACTAATGACGCGCTTTTCACGGCGCTCAAAATATACAAAGTGACGGGGAGTGCGGATATGAGGAACACTCCGACGCTTACGCGTTTTCTGGGAATACTACGCCGGCTCGATATCTAGGCACATGTGCACGCGCATGCAGCTATTTGCATAATTACGCAGCGTAGACGAGGCCCACCTATCGTATGCGAGGCCCCGCCTATCCTGCATATACGTGATGTATTGCATCATAAAGTAACTTGAATATTCAGCACATGGCACAACGAGAAATCTGAATCACTGATGAAATCTACAGCTCAGCGTACTTGGGGAGAATGGGTATGCAAAACGATAGTGATGAGATTTGCAACTCCGTGGATTGCCTACTTGTTATTGGAGCACTTGGCACATATTCGGGGGAGATCAACACATCTTTAGCCCCAACTTTTACATTGGGGCAGTGGGGCCACCGGGCTTTTGCAGGAGCATAGCGACATTTTTCTAACTGGGCATGAGACAAGAATAAGGGCCGGGGCATTCATCGAGTGCGATACGGAAATACAGTGTGCCTCTATATAGCAGTATCCCAGAAGTTTGGAATAACATCGAACTGAGAATTGTGGAAAGACTATCTAAGAGGACCATTACTTGAATTAGATTGAAGCGGAGCGTACCAGGAACAAAATATCTAAAAATACCCCCTAAATCACCGGAAGGTACGCTCCAAGAAGTGGCGCTGTCTCTGTCTTCTAGGTATGGAAAATCCTTATCCTCTGTAAAAGTTTGATAAAATGAGTAAATTTCATGATGATTTATACACTTCCTTGAATTTATAAGATGAATATGGGCAACAACATGACCTCTGGGAGGGTGCTAAAAGAACTCAAGCCTTAGCATTCCCTTTCATTTTATTTTCATTCTCTTGTCTTTATCTTTTTCATTTCTTTTTTCGAAAAAAGCTAAAAAGAGCACCCGCGATCCATTTGAGTCGATCAAGGGGGTGACCACCTCGTCAAGGTGCATGTATGGTAGCTGCTGCTGCTGCTAGCTCAGCCACTAATTACGCAAGGAGGATTAAATAAACAGTGCCTCAGCCTTCTTTCAAGTCATGACAAGGTATATGATAGTCAAAACTTTGCTAAGGGGCTTCGGCCATTTGCATTTCTTAGGAGTGCGCGAAGCTTGGCGGTGTGCAAAGTTTGGCGTAAGTATTCGTGTCTGGCCTAGCCGTAATTATAATACTGTTCGGTTGTTTAACCCCAGAGCCATATAGAGTTTGGCCAACTGACATTTGTGGACGTCACACGTTAGCAAAATAGGTCCAGGTAGTACTTTGCGCGAAGTACAAACGATAGTGCGTACCCAGCGTGGAAAGCTGGAAATAGGCTATCTTGATTCAAAAAGATTCTTACCACTTCTATGCTGTCTCACGTTTTACACTTGGTATCATTTCACATCACCCTGACAACACCTTGAAGTGAAGTTCCTTTCATGGAAAGATAGGTTGCCAGAAGAATTTGAAAGAGAGCCAAACGTTAGTCAGTAAGGGCCTAGGCCTATATTGCCATTGTGAAAATTGAACCATGCGGTTCTAGGAACATTATCATTGGGGCAGGGGAGGGGTAATTCATGATGTCATGTATTACCACCTGAGGGTGCCACAAACGTTTGGCGCTAAGCGTACCAAGAAGTTTGTTTTGTGTTGAATAAGCTTACGTTTAAAAAAAAAACAATGGTAAATGATAATTTGCATAAATCATTCTCCCATTTTATTTTTTATTCAAACTGTAACGAAATTTTTCTGTAATATAGAACTGCAGACTCGGAACGAATAATTTGGGTATCCAACCTTGCAAGCACATGTTACAAATACCCAATTTCGATTGTTGGTTTTTGGTCTAAAGGAATCAAGTTAAAGTTGGCAAGTTGATTTAGTGGTACGACCTCTACATTGCGGTAATTGTGCGGTAACGTCTACTTTGCTAGTCCGGCTCTATAAATGGAGATTTGAGACAATTGCCCCGGACGCCGACTCTGTTGTCGACCTTCTCTTGTTACTGGCCCGGACGCTACATCTGTGTTCGGATGGCTGCGTAAGTGGTGAGACTTCGGCCAATTGACTCAGAATTCGAAGCCGTCCTACAGAGCGATCGGTGGGCTAAATGTGGCTCTTCTATCTCCCGCCAATGCCCCCAGTTACACTAAGTATTATATCATTTGAATTCGGTTGAAGAGTGTTTGATACTGTGTTATTTAGCCGGCGTCCGGGTCAAAAGACACAACGTTGGTGGTGGGAGACAAAAATGGCTCTATGTGTCACGTGACTGGAAATTCTTTGAACAGGGCATGTCGCAACCCCGTCTACAAAGGAATCCCAGTTTCCTATCAGTAGAGCGCCCTTATTTACTGTTACTTAGAGTTTCTCTAGGTAGCATATCACCATCAGACTTTGTACATTTGCGAGTTCTTTTAACCCTTTGGAAAAGTGCCCAAAGTGGGCCACGGGGATCGGTTTTTCATGATGTTTTCAGTCATCATCAGTATTTTTTTTCTTGGTCGTAAAGAGCACTAATTAAACTACAGATGACGTAAAAATGAGTGCGGTTGAAGGAGATTTAATTGTTGTAGAAAATCGAAGGTTTCAAAATGATATTGCGGTCGGAGAGCCCATGTCAGTTGTGCGGAACCACCCGTCTTAACTTCCGAAGCCGTCTACCTCAAAATCTCAATGGTCAACATGTGGAAATCTGTAAGTGCTGTGATAGGCCAATCTTTCAGCTTTCACACTATTAGTAAGGAATGTCTGATATCGTACCTTGTAAGCTCGTAAGGGCCTCGAAGTGTGTCATTGGAGAGATTACTGTTGTTATGGTACCTTCATAAAGGTACCATACGACCATTAATATCTCCATTGACTTACACACTAAAAGAGTCGTTTCCCAGCGCGAAAAATGTCTCAATGAGGCTAACATTTTAGTTCGTATAATTTGGTCTTCGCTTTTTTTTTTCCTTTTTTTTTTTTTTTTTTTTTTGCAGATGTGTATTTCCTTCAGTGATCATTCTCTCACATTTTTTATCTATAAAATGAATTTAGTTTAATATTCTGTTATTGTTATCTTGGTTTTGTCATGGAAATCATAATCTTCATTTTGGCGGGGACCGGAGGGAGGGACGTATGTGGAGATTGTGGGTTTTTACTCTTTTACGAAATTGAAGTGTGTTTAGACGATGAGGCATCTACAGATACCAATGAAAATAGGCTATGCACTTAATCGATAAGAAGGTATTTAGAAGAAGGTATGTCACTCCGTCGAACTGTTTTAGACGCCAAAAATGACTCTAAGATGGGAGCTCACCTGACATATCTTGTGGTATTTAACTGAAACTAGGTTCAGTTCATTGTAACCTTATTTCAAATCAAATTGAATTACAATAACACAGTGACTAAAATACAATCAGTAACATAAAGAATGGCAAATTTTTTTGTGAAAAGTTACGGTAATAGATGAGATGATGAGATGTGCAACTAAAAAAGTGCAACTTCTGCACCCGGAATCGGCCAGATCTGTCAGTACTAATAACTAAAAACACTCTTCTTTGATAAATTTAGGTCATGTCCTGAAGTGGGTCACAAAACTAACGAGAAGTTCATGTTCCGTAGTCTATTATTTTACAATGAAAGACAACAAAGGACAAAACATCCGCCATACTAGCATATAGTTTCTTCATCACACTTTGATTCGTTTCCAACTAATGCACCAAAAACAGAGAGTAAACAATACTTTGGGATCATACACCACTCTCGAAGGCCCCTCTGTAACCAGAGAGCAACTCCCTGGTGTAAGATCAAATATGTTACAGTATCGTATTTTAAACTGCAGGTACAGCCCTTTTCCATCATGGCGATAGTTTGATAAATGCAAACAAACCTTCAATAGCTTACACACATATTAAGAAAAGCTGTGATGGATGTTCCACAGTGTTAAAAAGAACAAGAAAAGGGAAAATGTGTTCCCTCGTTTGTTTAAAACGTTCTTGAGACTGGTCACTGAAGTGTTCGTTGGTTTTATATCAAATACCTGAGCTGTTAAGGCTTGTGAATCCAGTTGAAAATCGCGTGATTCAATGTAATCAATTGTACATTTTAATCTAAAACGACTGACATAAAAAATTAAAGGCTTTTGTAACTCGAACTGATTACCAATTGAAATGGTTACCCAAATTGATTACCAGTTGTTTCGAATATTCTACTACCTGTTGAAACTGAGATTTGTTTTTAGAATGTATCCACAAATTTGAACAAAAATTTATCATTAAGCCAATCAACACTTAACTATACTTTCATTTGACATCTCTGCCACTACCCCCACCACCTCTCACCACCATCAACTCTATTCTGAACGCTCATGATTGTGATTGGCTGTTTCCTGTTGTATGTTCATTATGCATAATGCATATTCATTATCTACTCGTTTTCTTCCAGCCAATCCTCACATGATATCATATATGATAAGGTTTGATTTTAGTATATTATGGGAATTCTATGTGGACTAGGTGTTTCTTCTTTCTTCTTCACACACTGTCGCAAGTTACTTTAAGCCTCTGGGGTCACATCTCTAAGACACTATGCAGCGACTTCTTTAAGTTCAATGTCTCCCTTTCGACTTCTTCTCCATCTCCCGATCAAAGAGTGTCTGAGGGCAAAGTGCAAAACAAGAAAGAGACGATGGAATTTCGCAAAATTTGAAAATACTGATAAGGGCATGTCCTTTGGGGAAAACAGTAAGAAACGCAGTTCAATAACCTTTCTTTCCACAGACAAACAATCCAAGTTGTTTCTGCCTAGACTGAGCGTTTTAGCCAAATTTACTAGTACAGTGTAGGTCCAAATTATTCCTCCTGAGGACGATTTTATAAATGTGGAAGATTTGTTTTACACATTTCCTAGAACCACGTTTCCTATAACCACGTTTCCTATAATCACTAGGTAAAAGAAGAATAATTCACAGATACTCAATCATGATAAAATTCCCTGTGGAACAATACAAGCAAGGGACTGAAAAATACAATAGTTCTTTAAATTCAAATTTATACTGTTTTGTGGTATAGTTTTATTGAGTACCTCTCATATCGTTTAAAGAAAAGTAGCCTAGTGATTTACATTGTGTTTATCATAGATAGAGAAAAAGTGAAGGTATTCATAATTGTGCGCAAGGAAGCCTCTCTCTTATTTAAACGGCACAAAATTACTGACAGCACTTCTGAATCAAATCATGAAGGTAACTGTTTAAATAACTATTCAATTATTTATGTACATATGTATGTGTGAATGGATGGAAGAACGGATGGATGGAAAGATGGATGCATGAATGGGTGGATGGATGAATGGATGGATGAATGGGTGGATGGATGAATGGGTGGATGGCTGAATGGGTGGATGGATGGATGAATGGATGGATGGATACACCTTACTATAAACATACCGAAGGAAATCTTCGCTCTCCGAAAAAGTCGCAGTTAGAATCTTGCCTCGCGTTTCCGGTAATAGTAATATCAAGCACGTTGCTATGACTTCCAGAGTAGCAAACGTAACCAGTGGTAAAGGTTCCCAGTAATCCCTCAAGATAAGAATGATTGGAGCTAAAATACTTCCTACTCTAGCGGAAGTAGAACACGTCCCAACTCCGATACTCCTGAAAGAAAATATTAAAAACCCATACAAGACGCTCGAAGCTGACATCACGTGACGTAATTTATCCAATGACGTGTTCTTTCCTATTTAAGAGCTGGTAATGCTCATTTTTTTTTGTGAACGGGTTGCTGAAATCTTTTTAATGTATTGAAATATGTTCAAATATTTACACTAGCAACTTAAAAATCCTAATGTTTGATATTACTATATCTTTCTTATCGAAACTGCTTTGCAACAGGAAATACCTGAGTGGATTTTTACATGCTGTGTTTGGTTGTAATAGTGTTTACAGACTGACAAAATCCTTTACCGTTCATACGCAAATAAAATTCACCTAATCATTGAAGTAGAAAACATTGTCCTTCACAGTTAAATATGTTCACTCCTTAAAGCCCAGGAGCGGTGGAAAGACAAAAATATTGGGAGGGTGTGAGAACTGGCATGCAGGATTATCCAAGCGGAGCGCCACCATCGGTCCTAGCGCGGCATGAACAAGAAAAGTTTGGCGGAAACGGACTTTCCCGGGTGTTCTTCACTAGATGTACCTACAATCTTGGACAAACCTCCTTGGGACAGCCCGCTCCCCCCCCCCCCCTTTCAATGTTGCCAGCAGAAATACTGCTCACATGGTACATTCAGTCCTTAGTGTAACATTGGAAAGGGGGCGCATGTGATCCTCTGCAGTAAGATTTGGGAATACACTCACAAAGTATGACAAAGAGTCCCGACAATTTTGTCCGAGATTGTAGCCTTGGAATTGGGATCTCATTTCTCCAATTTATCAATAAATGAGAAAATAATCAATCTGTGGAAAACGATTAAATATATAAGATGGAATGAGATGATACGCGAGAATCATAATGAACTATGCATACTCATTGCTCTATGCATTAATTATTAAAGCACTTGGCAATTATTAGTCGAGGAGGGGGTGACCGCCCTTTTTCATTTGACGATGACTGTTACCGCCCCCCCCCCCTTCCTCCGGTTTTCTCGTCACTGTACTAACCTCACAATGGTCGGGAATATTTCTGCTGATAAAATGTACAGCGTAGAGTACGAGACGGTGATACAGAATTTACCTATCATGGCGACAGTCGTTTTGAATACGCCGGTAGCTGTAAGGTAAACGTTTGTAATGAAGACGTTCATTATCGGCAGTGAAAAAAAAAAAAAATCAAACAGTGCATCATCCAACACTATATATGGCCACATTGAAAGACAAAAATAATATTTGTGATGGGGAAAAGGTGAGGGGAGGGGTTGTTACAATCCTTTCCTGGGCTCATTGATTCTGACAAAATGGCAGGATTTGTACCAGAATCGTCTTCATATTTTCATTCAAGATGGACATTGAAGCAAACCCTCCAAGGCAAACGTTTGCAATTTACCACTCGAAGCCATGATACAGTCATCTGACTTTCAAAATGTATCTCTGACTCAGTCCAACTGTGTCAAGTAATAATGATGAGAAGAGAGTTTCATCTACCCCCGATGAAACCGTCACCTGGACTCGCCGAGTGAGTCCTATCGACTCCCCTCACTATCTCCGTGGTCATTTCACCCGCCGATAAATACCATTATTATCGACATAATTATCGTTTGAATGTTACAATGAGACGCTACACGAGGGTCAGTTTACTCCCATCTTGGAACCATTTAAGACGTGAGTCATGAGTGACTGCAATCTCTTTTAAGAGTCACTCTGGATTTCAGTGAGTAGCCCCCCCCCCCCCCACCACCAAGTTGCTTATGTGTTAGTTTGTCTACCGAATTCATATAGAATTTTAAAACGGAAAAGACAAATTCTAGTCACATGGCAAGGGATGTTGACAATCATGTCCTCGCAGTATTTCGTCGTCGGTACATCTCAATCAATAGTACGGTCAGCTGCAGACGATCAGAGCACCCTCCCCCTCCCCCGTCCCGTATTTGTCTGGGTCAGCAGCCCTCTAATTGAACCAACACTTACCAACAACGGTCGTGAGGCAAGCAACGCTACCGATGATCATTGCCGAAAGTATCGTCCACTTTCTACCGAGTGGAGAGGCTATCAAAGGGATGATTAATAAGTTGGCGGGCATTTCCACAAATCCGGCTAAGAAAAACGTGACGTAGTCGTTGGAACCGAACTTAGCAGTGTTGAGAGATAAACCGAAATATACGAGACTGTTGATAGGCCTGCAAAATATCGACCAGAAAAAAAGGGGGGGGGGGGGGGGATCATACAGGTTTCATAATGATTGCGAACGATATTGATGTTCATATAAAACATGTGTTAATGCTCGAGGAGATACAAACAGATATGTGAGCAAATATAAACAAATATGTAAGAGAATACAAACACAGCTCACCAAACAAGAAATAGGATAAATGACGCAATCCGTAATCTTGGCTGCTGCAAAATATCTAAAAAGGTATACTTTTTGTCTTTCTTCTTCGCCTAAGGAATACAATAAAAACATACAAAAAAAAGCAAAGGTTACTCAAATATGTGACCGATATCTTTCGTTACAATGTCGGGTGTAAATTTACCAAAAGGACAGGTTTATCAATGCAACAAAGTTCAAAAGCTTGCTGCTTCCCCCATGCAGCAAGCTTCCTAGCTTTTCCCAGTCAGTATTCTCACTCACTAATTCTTTTCTTTTCATTGTTTGCAACTTTCTAAACTGAAAGAGACGCGCTAAGACACACAAAGAGACACGCTAAACTGTGCTTTCACTTGCTTTGATTCACTGAGTGAAGCAAAGCAAATACAAGCACGTTTTGTATGCAATTTGTTTTTTGGATACGTTTCTCTTTATCTAACGTGCTAGGTTAAGAATCCATGCATTGTCAAAATATCTTACCTCCTGTTCCGCCACTAGGGATTGTACGAGGTCCGCTGGTAGTTTATCTTCTGTTTTATTATGTTTGGCAATTTTCTTGACAATCTTCTCGGTTTCTTCGTACCTCTGATGGGCCATCAGCCACCTCGCAGATTCAGGGAGAATCCTGAACAGCACAATCACAACGAGATGTCATGAGAAAAACACTTTATAAGTTTGGAAGAGTTGTGCAATCGTAAACCCAAATAAGTGAGCGAACAAAATACAAGAAGAGTCTTTAGAGACATTACTGTGTAAAACGAAGATTTAACTTCCTGATTTTTAGGTAAATTTGTATAAGAAAAAGTTTGAATTATACAATTATTCATATCATCTTGATTTCAGATTTAGAGTTATCAGACACTTAAACGGAGATTGAACTCCTTACACTCCTCACACCTAAGAATGTGGTCATGGATGGTGTGGGGGGGGGGGGGGAGGAGGAGGTGTACCATATAAGTGTTCCCTATAATTCTCACACACAGATCAAACAAACATTGTACTTGAAATAAATTGGACCTACACTTAACTCAAAAGCTACTCCAGCATGGTTTATCCTTTCATCTGTTTTCTGATATCTTCAGTAATCTTCCAGAGCCTAGTTTTCGAGTTGGTCTCCCTTTTATATATCGTAGGGATATTTGTATATGTCAAACATTTTGCGTACATGATCCCGAAAAGTTGGCGTTCGTTTTTTCAATAATGCCGTCTAAAAATTGTGTTTTTGTATGCTCATTCACTTGATTTTAGGACAAATTGGTTGCTCCCACTGACACTTAAGTCGACTATAATTTTTCCCTCTTAGTTTTATTCCTCTTCAGTTTCAAATTATGTTTAATGTAAGTCACTGTAATCATGATGTAATTTTCAGTGATTTCCGTAGAATACATGACAAGTTAAAGACGATCACTGTAAAAATAAGAACTGACACTAATCGTCTTCACTGAGTTTACTCACGGTATGAGAAGATACAACGGTACCAAGCAGGCGGACACGACAAGTTGCAAATGTCTCCAGTCTCTTATAAGGAACGCCAAGAGAGCCAAAGTCATGTAGCCAACACTGAAGACTGTTGGGACGAGTGTACCGCCTATCGCTCGCTTAGATGGTCCGAGGATTTCAGTGGCTGGAGATACAGAGATAATCAAGGAACGAATGTTCAGTAAAGAACACTATAGAGTCTTTTGCCGTCACACACTGATGACAGAAAAGCCACGAAGGTAATTGTGCACGAACATGAATGGGTCACAACAAATTATGAGCAATGTGGTGTTTTAGGTCACCGTGTGTCCAAAACATCAAGCAGACACTGGTGTACCGTACTACTGTGCCTCCCTTTGCCTTTGACAAGAACTTTTTCTCAACTTGAGAAGAAAGATAAATAAAAAAAAAGAAAACGAGAAGTTGATTTTGGATACTATTCAAACTTACCTATGACGAATGACGTAATATAGATTGAAATGTTTGCCACACCGACTAGGAAACGGAATAGACAAAACATCCAATAGCTCGTAGAAAACGTCATGATGACGCCACATATGAGGTCCATTGTTATGGCTAGGAAAAATGTGTAGTATCGCCCAATTCTGTGAAACATAACATGCAAAACTACAACAGAAATCAGTTGACGGTTGACCATTTTGTTTCTCTCATACTTTTCTGGGTTTGCTATATATTGCTACTTTCTTACTGGATTCAGTCTGTGGATAGTTGTAACTGATTTACTACACAATAAATAGATTTGCATAAATAAAAGAAAAACACCTACGACTTCGTGTGGCGTGGCAAAGTCTTTACAGACGTTTTATTCAGAAATCTGGTACAATCATCAACATGTCATTTTTTTTTTGCAAGGGGTCAACAGTACAGAAGGCATAACCAAGGACCACACGGTTGTTTCAGATTCTGACCAAACTAAGCTTTATTTACTTCTTTTCTTTTCAAGAAGGTTATTCGTTTCTTACACATTCAATTCTCTTCTTTTTCCTAATTTCTCTTGTAGTTTTGTTATGTTTGGCCATTCCTTGATGTTGTCAGAGGCCGACGGCATAACCAGTCAAGGTAAACGTTTCTAGTGGTATATCTTCAGATCCTTATCCTTACTACGTTTTATTGGCTTTGTTTTAAATTATTTAACTATTATCGTAACTTATTGACTTTTCCGCTCTGCAATACTCCTAGAAATTAAAAGAGGACCATACTTCATTCTTAGTAAATGACCCCCTCAAGATATATTTTTTTTTCCTTTTAGAAAAATCGTTTCAAAACATATCGTTGCTAAATAGACCCCCTTCGTGCTTAATACAAACAATGCAATGACGTAACTTACACATCTGCCACAGATCCGACCGCCCAAGAACCGACGAGATAACCAAAATAAAATATAGACTGGGAGGTTAGAGCTAAATGTTTGTCGTCGCAAACGAGATCAAACTGAAATCGAGAAAATAAACAATTATACTTAATCCCCAATTAAATTGAGTGCATGCGGCGGTTTAATGCGTCACAATCTGGGCCATATATATCGGGTATAACAGGAACATCGAGTGACGTGTTTGAGGAACTATTGACCAAAGAAATTGAAAAGAGTTCGAGAATGTCGATTTCGATTAAGCGACGATGAAATATATAATGGTGCTCCGGTTGTAAAGCAAAAAGCCGGATAATTATTTATATGAATATCTTTACCATGTGCTGTCATCTTTCTTGGAACTAATACGTTCGTTGATTTCTATTATAAATATTTTACTTTACTTGCTGCAGCATTGGACACTTTGATTCACTTGTGAGGAACACAGTGCTGCCATTTCCATTTGCCTAAGTTGACGTTAACAGTGTATATTAACTGTAGTCACCCTCCCGTTGTACCGACACCGAAATACATGGAGTCAGATCATGGGTCATGACTAACAATCATGTGTAACCAACATGATGCCACAAAACAGTCCGACCCGTAAGGTAGGCCAGTCCGACTGGAGACAGGTCCAGTGCGCTGCTCGCTGTACAGCTGAGAGTTTACGCACACGAAATCAGTAAACAAATTAATGTTGTCTTATGTACTATGAATCATGTTAAAATTGATTGTACTTATTCGCTGACATCTTACCTCGAGGTATCTCAAAAAAAGACAAAAATATCAATGCTGACAGTAGTGAAATCTCAAGTTTTCGACCACTTTTCAAAAATTATATTTCAAAATTGGGTATGCGGCACAACTAAAGAGGATACTTTACAAGGTTTCGGTGGTAGAATATATTTTAGTCTATATGTGGGAGAATGAAATATTGGAACGCCGTTTGTCTTTTTTGTTTCTTTTCGCATGACTAGACGAAGGGGAAGAGAAGGAACTTAAGTCTCCTGAAATTGAAAAAACCTCTTACTTGATTGACGACTGTCAATTTGTACTGGCTCTGGTCATAGACCCATCCATCGGGACAACGCACTGTAGAATTAACCGAGTCACTCGCGGAGAACCCCTCGTAGTATTCGGTCGGATATTCGGCATCGTACATTCTGCACTGCGAGTAATCCCCACCTGCAGTAGTAGGAATCGATACATCGCGGTATTGGTGGATGCAATCAAGATATTCTGTAGATCGCAACGGCAGAGAAGTGCAATTGGAGACCATTCCGCTCCAATTTTCTACAGCACACCAGTGGTCCATTTCGGCGGAGAGGAATACTGCTATCAACGAATGCATAGCTTCGGGTATCAAGGACAAGGACACGAGGGACAGCAGGAATACCTGGTACCGTCCCATCTCTCCGATCAACTCCAGAATTTCGTCGAATTTCATTTTTAAGAAAGGACTTCAGTTTTACTTTCTCTTCATTCAAACTATAATATGAAAAAAAGTAAATAACAAGACAACCAGAAGTGTGTTTGCTTCCATAAATTTCAGTGTATGTTTGACAGTTGTAATCGACACTGAAAAGAAATTAATACAAGTCGCAAATTTACAGCTGGCAGTTTTAATAACTAAAAGACTTTAACTGTATTTGGTAAGTTGCCATTTTGGCGTTCCAGTAACCCGTCTGAACCGAGAATGGCAAAGAAGTTTCGACGCATTATTACAGTTAGTGATGTCATACACCTCGAAATCTCTCGACGCACGTTATGATTTTCGGCATCGCCCGAGGCTTAAAGAATATCCCAGAAGTATTTTTAGTTGTATAAATTGTGCTGGCTATTCAGCGTGATGAATTGTTAATCCAAAGATCAGAAGAAATTACGTCATACTCTGCACTCCTGTGTACTTGCTATATCTTAGTCAACTGTCATAATCGTCGCTCAGCCTACAGCATTTCAATATCGGCTCAACTGTATCATCTCCACTGTATTTTTGACACCGTATATTCAACGGTCCGAAGCCTAGCCATCTAATGTGTCGATGCCTAAACGTAACCTTGTTATCCAATACCTGACCATCGGTTCTGTCGTGATGTGTGTCGTCGCCGGTCATCGTGTACACGAACTTCTGCCTCGCGCCATCTCTAGCGTTTTAGTAGTCCAGCGTTAAGCCTATACCCCTGCCACTGTTAGTACGAAGTCCAGTAAGAAGTCCAAAGCTGTCGCTCTACTTACCAGCTTATCGTGTATCACCCTTGTAGTATTACGTCTAATTGTCAGGCTTTAGTTAATTGAACGGAATAATCATTTTAGCGTAATCAAGAAATAGTTTGTACTGGTGTGATCTGAATCTGTCTGAACCTCTAGTCTCCGCGAGAAATTATAGACCTAATTGAACATAAAAAAGCAACACCCTCGTTTCCATTTATCATCTGCTCTGGTACATATATATATTATATTTGTATTTTTTCTGTTGCTATAAGGTGACAATTTGTAATCAGTAATCCTCGACATTTCTGTTTTGCTGATCATATTTTGTTTTCCATACCCGAGTCTTGCACATTAGATACATAAGTCGAATGAAATAAATCTCAAAACAAACTTAATACGTTAAGTTTTTATTAACAATTTAACATTCGACTGTCCGCAATCAAGTTGAAGCAAATCTGAATTGAAGACATAATTCACATCATACTCATCGAATACACATCATAAATTGAGCAAACATCTGCTAATTGGCCGAAAGTTATGGACGAATATTGAAATGACCTTTGACATCCACCAAAAACAATAGGTATTTTCCTACCCAATGTGGTACACTTATGTTCCTAAATATGAGATCTTTCCCAGCTTCCTGTCCTTGAGATATCGTGTTTACAATGTTTTCACAATATGACCCCTGTTGACTCCAAATGACATTTGACCTCCACCAAAAACAATAGGATTCTTTTACTCAATGTAGTACACCTGCATGTCAAATGTGAGATCTGCCGAAGCTTCCCCTCTTGAGATATCGTGTTTACAATGTAGGGCGTCATCGACAAACATACACACACATATATACACGCACACGTATGCATGATCACAACGGTAACGATTATCATCGCAATCAAAAAGACTCATAGTGTGATTGTAATTTGTAACTCTGACGTTCAGCAATGTTAACGTACAAGAAATACGCGGAGCCTTATCGTTACAGCAATACAAGGCTGCATGAAGTGTGAGAAAAAAAATCATTGGTTCGATGTAATTTGTTTTTAAATCAAAATATTGTTTTGTTTAAGTTGTCACGTAAAATTACCAATTTGTTTGAACAAATTGTCGACAATGAAATAATGATTTTGCATCAGTCTATTTCTTTAATTAAATTATTAACTGTTTCTTGAAATTAACTTATTAGTTTAATCAAATAAACAAAATTGTACTGTGTGTAAGAAAATTAAGCAAGTTCACATGGCCGTAATGGGCTTTCGCAGCAGTGCATTGTCGACGCCTGCATGGTGTGCGAGCTCTTATGGTAGTGCAATCTCGTCGTACACTGTTTGATCAGGGCCGTCGTGATAGGGGGTGTAGGGGTCTCCAAGCCACCACCCCCACCCCCCAAAAGAAAAATGTCTGAGCGACGGTAGTCGGAATCTGAAATACCAGTTGGAATTTTTCTCATCTCAGTCTGGCACATTTTATGGCATAAACGAAGCACCAGGTTGTGTCTAAGGTATACCTGATCATTGAAATATTTTCTCAATGAATCTACAAGTACCATTTGAATTTCTCGTACTTCAGTCTAGGAGAAAAGATAGTGGGGAATTCTAAAATGTCAATTGGACCTTTTCATGTCTTAGTTCAGCACATTTTATGACTTAAAGAGACGCCAAATATTGTTCCAGATTACAGTCTAATGTTACCTAATAGTAGGTCAACATTTCTCAAAAATAAGGTGGAGACACCTCCTCCCGTTACCACGTTCTTCGAGGCCAACCATTACTCATCTCATGCTTTCTCTCACCTATCAAAATGCTATTGTATGCCATTTTTCTCATCAAAGGTGGCTATCATTTACTAAAGTTATCGGTGCAAGAACTAGCTCTACCTTGTTATGCAATCATCGACCGTTGTGGCAAACTAAGGAAAGACTGTAATCGTCAAAGAGTAAAAATTGTTGATCTTTCTTGGAACCATAATTTCTCGGACAAAAAAAAAAATGACTGCAAAAGATGTAGAACCATGGCATCAGATTTTGTCTAAGGTTACCTGGTAGTTGGAAATTTCTCAGAAAAAAAAAACTTTTATCCATAGAAAGTAAAAACTCTTCAATTACCTTTTCTGGAAATTAAGATAGCATAAATGTGCTAGTTAAGACAGAGCCAAATTGTTACCATTTTCCATAGAATGCTTTTAATCGTTGATCGAGAAATTGCAGACATGGAGTCCCTATTTCAAGGCTGTATACATGCAGCTCAAGGCACATTGGAAGTGCTGTTTCCGACCATGTGGGGAGAGGGGTTGTAAAGCCAACAATATTCCTGTGCACTCCCCGTAAACATGATGGTGGCGCTACGCCGAGATTGTCATGCCCCCGCTGCGGTGCGCACAAAAGGGTTTCATCCTCAGAACAGTCCTGGATGCCCCCCGTCCCCCAGCCATATGACATATCAATGACGTATAGGCCATATGTGCCCCACCCCCTATCATTGGACCCTGTAGCTGTCCTGGTAATTTCTGTTTAGATTCTCTTCACGTTCACCTTCTGCCTAACCGACAAAAGTTGGTTTTTCTTTTTGAACAACTCTCCGTGAGACGTTTCGGTAGAAATTCCCTTATAGGTTTTACCATTTTTCATATTTTTTTCAATTGAAGACATGATAGGCCTATCCCTATTTGAGGGCTGGGTGAATGCAGCCTAGAACACTCGGGAAACTTGGTTTCCTGCTATCTGGGGAATTTGCATAACCCAAAAATTTTCTAAGCTAGTAATCTCGCTAATGAGTAACAAACAAATTTCGGGCAAAAAGCTCTGTGACGTCCTCACCCCCCCCCCCCCCCCCACCAAGAAAAAAATTATAATTCTAGGCTCCCGTACGTCTATGTGTTCAGCCCCAAAATATTTACAAAGCACTCAAAGGAAAAAAGAAAGAGAATGCGTAATTCATAATGATTCTTGTATCATCACTTCAACCCACCTGATATGTATTTTCATAGATTGATTTTTTTCACATGAACTGCGGAATCGCAATATTTCTACTTCAAGGATTCGTACACTCAAGTACACCGGCCATCCGTAGGGTTTGAAAAGCCAAACAAAATTTTCTCGTACGCTCCGCGCCAACAGTAGTTTCACTCCACTTAGTCCTACCGTGTCGACACCCCATTCCACGCACACCCACCCTGTTTTGGGGTTTTTATTTCGTTCGGCCTAGTCTGATAGCGCCCTCTTCGTGAAGATATGGATATGTTTAATAGTTAATACCACCACCATTCTGGTGAAACTTCCATTCAGTTCCCATGCATGGTTCTCGAGATATTGCCAGTTGAAGTTACCCTCTCTGCTAACAACTGTGAACTTGAAGCAAGCATGAGTGACATCGTCTCCTGACATGAATGAATAGTCTTTTGTTTCCTTTCTTATTGAATTTATTATTTTGACCTTGAAAACAATAGGTGATCAGCTTAAGTACTGGTTATATGAAGGTCGTAAAAGTTTCATACCCCCATACATTCTCATTATGATAGCACTAGGTATTGGAGTAGTAAATTTGGTATGAAAAAAAAAAGTTGGTGAATAATTTAATTGCTCTATGCAAATGATATTTAGGCATATTGCTCTTATTTTATATGAAAACCAGGCCCAGAGCCAGGTCAGACTCGAGGGGGGGGGGGGCAGAAATAGAGAAACAACGTTACATGTAACATAATGTTGATAATTTTCCACCTCAAAAAATTTAGGTGATTTTCTTTTGCCCCTCACCAACATGACAGAACGCGTTTTATTAACAGTAAACTGGACTAGTGTAATTCGAGATAAAAGGTGAAGTAATTTTCCAATCGGTATACCGAGTGTAACGTTAATGGCCTTTACAAGCCTCCGTAGAGAAAACTTCTGACAGAACTGCTCAAAATCCAGAGTTAAATGTTATTATTGCTTAAAGTTAATTGAGAGATTTTGGGTAGAACAAAATCAGTAAACTGTTGTAAAAACAAATACCGGACATGTGTGCATGGTTTTCATGTAAATGTTATTATTAGTAAATACTTGAAGAGATTGTGTTCAAACTTAGTGATCATGGCTCAGTGCCATGATCGAATTCATATATTACTAAGAAGAGTGTACATTCACAGCAAATCCCATGCAATGCAAACAAATTATGCAGAACCTACTACCATGCAGAGATTGCTCTACTAATACCTTATATGCTAGACCGCAGAGCCGGTACCTAGGAGTCTGATTCGCAATCTAGCCACGGTGGAATTTCCAATGTGAAAAAGTTCAACCAGGCTCGGGACCGTTACAACTGGTGGTAAGCAGCTAGCTCCAAATCTCTCGGCACAATCCGAAAAAGCTGTAAAATTACAGAGCTTGAGAAACCTCAACGTTTTTCCCTGACAGTTTAACACTATCCCGTGAAATAACGGCCCCTGTTTAACTGTGAATTAACAGGTGAAATGGAACCGTCAAAAACTATCAGGCTGTTTTTATACGGACAACGTGAAATTACGACCCAGCGCAGGCGTCCTGGCTGCCTGTATTTTACCGTAGAAAATCCAACTTTTTTTAACAGTGCAGCATTAATTTGACCAAGCTTATCGACGAAGTTTCCTGCTTGATTTCATTCCATTCTTGCAGCTGAATTTAATTCCAAAGTTCATATTAAAACGTCAAAAACTACCGAATAAACTGTAGTCCAGATGATTACTCGTGGTAAGAAAGTTGTTTAAGAATATCGATACTTACAATATAATTTGTACTTTCAAAAGTGAGGTTGTTGTTTTCCGTTTCCACGAATCCGTTTCGTTCTAAATGAACTATGACTTCCATTTGGGCAAACTTCACATTAAATCCAACTACTGTTTCCTAATATTCTGAGATTTAATTGTCAGTTCTTTTAAACCGATCTTAAATACGTGGTTACGTAATAACCAACCCATCATTTACTTTAGGGCAACTACGCACATATACTAATAAATCACCAACTTTTATTGTTTCTTTGTTGTCAAATTGCTTAACACTGAGATAACGACGTGTCCATCTAGGGTAGTAAAAGTTGCTGTGGTATCCATGCAAACCCTGATAGGCCTATCCATGCACGCCTGTGAACCGTACAGTCTTCTGAGTTCATGACAATATGTGTCGGTACATCGGTATACATATAGGTGTAACTATACCCGTACCTAGTATGCACCTAGGTAGACCGGTATTGGGATTATTAACCTCTTTATATGGTATACGGTGTACATGCACACCGGCATACATTATGCACATGCATACCGTTATGCATTATGCACATCGATATACAGTATATACCGGTCTACCGATATGGATTATGCACTTGTATATCTGTATACAGTATGAACTGTTGTGCAGTGTGCACTGGTATGCATTATGTAGATCAAATGTATACATTGTACCGATATGCAGGTATATTTAACTACAGGAAATACAACGAAGAAAGGCCTAACAACAAACGGCAAAACAAAATCATAAATAAGGGTTGAATGGCAGTCTGCAATACACCAAAGCCACAATTGCAACAAAACCATTAGTAACACAGGACAAACGCAAAGGTAGCAACAACACAAACGGATAGAAAAGAAGGCAACACCAGTACCGTACATTAACCTCAGTAACATTTAAAAAAGACAACAACAACAAACAAACAAAGCAACAACTGCCGCAAACTGAAGACAATAACATAAGCAGCAACAAAAACACAAAATCAAAAACAATGGTAGTAGCATTAATCTTGTATTCTATTTTGAAAATTTCTTTATCGATTACGCAATTATAGTCCCCAAAAATAAGATCAGGTATGAATAACATGACGTGGCATGCTGGAACAATAACGATAAAAGCAGAGTTCGCAATGTGAATGTAACATTCTTCTTAAAAAGGTTGATTCTGCAACACTGACAAAGAACACGCGGTCAACGAGAAAGACAGGAAAAAACACGTTCCTTTTAAGAAATGCTTGTTTTCTCAAAGGAGGTAGTATGATCTCGGAATAAATAGTTCAGTTTTGCACAATTGTCCTCTCGAACACAGAACGTTTGAGAACGTTTTCGTATAAAACGGAGCAAGCTTTGAAAATATTCCTATGTTGAATTTAATGTTGTTTAGTAACTGTGTTGGTGTCACTCGCAATAAAATATCCATGACTACTGCAGGATCCCGGAGAACGGTCTCCATGTTATAACACCTATGGTGGGACATTCGGCATAACCATCATTCCGATTCGACATCGGTGAGATAATTTATGAAGTCTCATTACCCTGTTTTGAAATTTGGAAAAGCAAGATTGTGAAGATCAGTCCACGTTCCAAGTTGTCTGAATTGGTGGTTTGATGAAGAGTGGTTATCAACTTATCACAATATTTAAGAGGATATTGCGTCCTTGCTTGCTCTTGTGGCAATGAACAATTCACGGCACTGAATATCTACAGAACAAGTAATGTATTCGGACAATTCGTACCATTTTCGTCCCTGCTCAGCGGAGACAAAATAGCGATACATTTCTAAGGTTACAAACCTGATGGAGATGTAATTACGTAACCCTTACTTTAACGATGAGATGCATTTTCTCGTGGTTAGTTCCGTAAATGGCCAACTCGCAAGTGCGCACTTCTCGATGCCCACTGTATGAATAACATGTTTATTCATGTTTCTCTCAGATATGGTTTAGGAAATGCTTATATTGTAAGTTTTAGTGCCTCTGAAGCACTGTACTGAAAGTACAGAGTGGTTTCATGGCGTAGACATTGTTCTGCACCTGCAGGTCACTAAATTCTCACTTTTTTCCTTCTTTAAGGTTTCAGGTCTGTGTATCTCGAGATCTGTATCTGTCATACGTGATCTACCTGAAAAGGTTACTTCAGGTCAGAGACAAGAGGAAAGGCTAGCGTTTCATTTTCTCTAGAGTTGCTATAATGCATTATGTTTGATTGGTGAATATATTCTATTGGGGGTAGAGTTTACATGTTTTGAGTGATACTAAGGCTGTTCGGGAATCTACGGAGTCTTTCTCAAACCATTGAAATCTATGAGCTCGAAAAGTGATGTGAAATCAATGTAAAAGTTGTTATTTTCACCAAATATTTTGTACAGTCACTCTGAATGAGGTGTATCCAACCATGTTACAAACCACTGAAGGAAATACAATAGATAACAAAAAGGGATGGTGGGCAATTTCAAAGTACATAGAAAGGTTGTCGGCAGAGGGTTTTAAAGTTCAATGTATAAACATATTAACTTCACTGTACAATAGTGGTGGAGGAGCGGTTTAGATTTTTATCTTTCGAAGAGATAGGCCTATAGTGTTTGTCAGTATTTTGTACACCTATACACACTCGCTTTTGTCGTAGTTCATGTGGCTTATTCCAATCAATAGCGTGCAACTTTGTCCCGAAAGCAAAGTCAAGCTAGTTTGTGAAATTTTTCAGGCTTAATAAGTGACCTTCACTTTGTTGCATGTTGTTAAGGTAACACAGGAAGGGGGTGGGGTGCGAACGTGAAGATTTTTCGATGGCGTCTATGCGGGTATATTATGCAAGGTTGTATGTTATATTTATACGGGTATTTTAAAAGGAAACCGACGTACCAATATCTTTTCATTCGGTCAACGCCACAGCGTTAGGCCCGTAAAACGAACAGGACGATAGGCATTAACGAGACTGATCGAGCCATATTCACAGAAAACTTTTTTACCGGTTGAGGAGAAATCTACTGGTTTCTACTGGTTTAAGTATCTCCTAAACCAGTTGAGGAAAAAATACCCGGACCACCGTATTGATAGTAGGCCAAAAAGTAGGCCTGATCTAAACAATCAAATGCCCTAGAAAGATAAAAAAATGCCACAGAGGCGAAACGTTTCTTTCCAATTTTGTATTGCTCAACATACAAATTAAAAGTAGCAGAGCACGTGCAGTGGAACGACCATGTAGGAAGCCAAATTGAAATCATACAACATTCCAAACTTGACAAGGAAATGTAAAAGCAATTGATCTCTTCGAATGTGTCATTTTAACTTGAGGCCTAGTGGTAACATGAGCCGATCAATTCATGACGTTCCAACCGTCCTAAAGTGTTCAACAGACCCTCTCTCATGCCCGATTATACATGTATTACCTATGGACATTACACCTAATACCCCTTGCCAGGCAGCTCAAGAAAGCACATTGGATTGACACACCTGAATTACTTCAGGAGAACGATGTTAAATTGACCCTGTGGATTATCACAGCATGAGGTGATAAAACTGACCTAGGGCGATGAAAATTGCAACAAGTTGAACCTCAGTAGAACAAAGGAAGAGTGAGGTTGAAGTGAATCCCACTTTAACGTACGAGCCTAATGGCATATAATTAGGCTATTATTTCCATAGGAAAACAGGGAAAACATGCAAATAGAAGTGGTAAAACTCTGAAGACTTTCTCCTTAGTGTGCGTTGAATTAATTTTGCCAGTTGGACCAGCGATATTGAAAACAGTGTTTACACTACACCCAACAACGATAATGAACATACAATTGTATGCTCTCCTTTTGAAGCGGCGCTATTGTGTCACTTTAGCTAAGTTAATTCATTTGGTAGATGCCAAACTCCTACACCTACAGTGTAGGGACACTTGTCCGGAATTGAAGCTCGTTTAGTGTACCCCCTAGGATCGAACTTTCAGTCGTTTTGATTAATGTGACTGGATATACTTACTGTCCCACGACAACTCGACGACGCATCCGAGAAGCCAATAAGTGTCATAAATCACGTTTATCTACGACGGAAAGCAATAATGCACTGCTTTGATGAGCTTTTTTAGAGCAACGTAACATACTTTCATGACCTGTTATTTGTTTTTCATATGGAACCATCGTAGAAAGTTGTACACTGGGAAAGTTTCCATGTGATAGCATTTAAGAGCATACTTGCTTTGCGTAATGTAACATTACGTTACACATGTAAACAGTGCCATGTGAGCTTATCTGCAACGCACAGCGCAGTGTATCAGTATATAGTGCATAGATTAGCCTAGGCTATATTAAAAATGGTTTTTATTGCGAGTATAGCATGGATACCGCGGATCTTGTACATTACTAACCCCAAACTTCGTGCACTACACCGTTTGATATACTTGCTGGCACTAAACAATGCTTCTAGCTCCTACAACCACATTGATCTGTAGGGATTTAGATCCCTAGTTCCAAAACAATAATTTCCCAGCCATTTATAGACCACTTCAGTTTTTGATGCTCTCCGCTCTAACGTTAGTCTGGTTCCCCCTCCCCTTAATTAGGCTTCACTATTAGAGTCAAGAAGAGTAAGAATATTGGTCCAGCGTTCATCCTGCTAACTTTATAACTGTCAGGTATGAAGCATAGGGCTAGTCACATACTAGTGAAGTACCACCTGCAGGCCAAAATATTACTAAAGAAAATCTGACTTGGGTGGTGTTCAACACCCTGTTACGTTCGCATGCTAGTCTATTTAGATTAGAAACATGTATAGCCCTGGTCTTTTTGATTTTGTGATTATTCGTCCAATTTACTTTTGAGAATACAAGCAGTAGTTGGGACTGGTCACTGCTAGCCTCGTGACAGACAGTGTGACAGAACTGTTTCCAGAAGAAGATGGCCAGCATGACTTAATCAGATATAGAGGCTTCTTAGAGACTAATGACAAGTTTAAACTGAAAAGATACTATGATTTGCAATAGAGGGGGTGGGGAAGTTATGATAAATGTTCTTTGGAAGGACCTATCAGAAAAATACTGAGATATGATTATATTTTCCAGAGCGTGAATTAACAGGTATAGGTACTACATTATAGGTAGACTTTGCAAAGTCTCTCTCGGCGAATGAATTCCCCTCCTTTGATACATTCCTCTCAGTTTGAGCTGCAGCCTATTCATACCCAACCGAGGATATTTACTATCTAGTAATCACTTTTCCCTGTGATCGCCGTCCGCCGGAAATACTTTGGACACTCGATATAATTATGTACAAATGAATAGTCACGTTTGACGTTACGGTTAATGCATATTAAAATACTACGCGTTGGTCTCATGAAATGAGCCAATAACAGCGATCGAACAATGAGAGAAAATAATGGTACCTAGGCTAACTTTCACCGTATCACCAGATTTGCCTACGGCCGAAATAGGATATCACTAACAGAGACCTAAAACAGTTGAAGGAGAGTAGAATATTAACATGATAGTTACGTAACTAATCAGTCGTAGGTCCTTTCCCCATCATCACTTCCATCATTTCTCACGATGGCCGTGATTGGCTTCTACCGAATTTGGTAGCGAAAAACAATGGTTTTAGTTAAAAGTAGTGTGCATAATTAAAACCAGTGTCCAGAGTCTGCGAGGGCAGCGAATCAGTGAGGGGAGTAAATCCTCTTCCGGAAGAGCGGTGCAGTAAATATATGGATGTTTCTTCAGAGGTGGCGGAACCAAGATTAGGAGCAGAAACTTTCCAGCCCAAGAAGACTCTGCAGAGTCTACATTATATGCTACTAACTCAGATTTGAACTATTTTGGAAATGTTTACATTGAGGACATTTGAGGTGTAGTGACATTTAGCCTGCTGCTTACGTCAGAACTTTGCAGAGAAAGCATTACAGGTATGATATGATATTGACAATGTTGAACACAAATGAGTCATCTCTTTTTCAAACCAGGAATGATCAAGTGTTGACTGCATTGAATAAATGTCTTTATTTAGCTCAATTATATGTTGTTTCATTTAGTGATTAACATTTGTGTAACAATTTACAAATTATAATTTTATACAGATTTATTAATTTAAAGTCAAGATACTGTTGGTAAGAAAAGTAAATAGACTGAATGTTGAGCGTGTACCAATTTGAGAAGACATGCTGGAAATAAAAGGATTGCCTAATTTGAATTTGCTTGATTATAGAGTTTGTATCTTCACTGTGGAACTGCTTTTCGATTTGAATGTTATGATACGCGGATATAGTATATTTTTTTCTGTAAGTACAGTAGTAATTCCTAAGATTTTTTAAGGGGTGAGTCTGGGTGCTATAGTGGAAGTTGTGATGAAATAACTCACTACATTGTACATGTATGTCAAGAAGTTGCAAATTTGCATGTAGCACCAATTGAAGATAGTGCAAATGAAATGTTCTGCTGAGTTTAGAGTCATGTCTGTGAGCTTGAGTCATGCTTTTGAAACTCACCATTGTGCTATTGTCTGATTGGAATTAGAAACTGGTATGTTATACTTTCTTAATTTTAGTAAGCTTAATGAAGACTTCAATCAAAATGAATGTCTAACCCTCACTTAACTTAGTAAGCCACATTCAGAAGGTTGTCCCATGTTGTCCCAGAGGGTTAGACTTTATTAAGATAATATTTCCCCTACATCTATTTCAAACTGATTTTAGACTTCATAAGGCATATTACACCTGAAAATTTCTTAGAATAAACTTCTGACTAAACAGGCCTGGACTAACGATAGTCTAGACCACATCCTTGTTTGGTTACGTTCCATTAAGACGTTAAGCATCATCTACTTAGGCCTAGCATATGCTACTCATAATTTGATAGGCCGGCTAGCAAGATCACAATAAAGCTTGTAGAACCTATTTGTGCTCTAACGTGAAGTTACTTTTTTGTGAAGTTCCATAACGAGTATAACGATGCAAGTATAACGTTTGTTCTTTTGTGAGATGGGTCTTTTCTTGGAGGTTCATGGCTATCTTAACACAGCACAACTTGACAAAATGTCAAAATACCCCATATCGGCCCAAGCCCCCAGAAGTCAGATGCTAACCTTACTTAGACCCAAGGTAGTTACAGACAGCATTACATTCCACCCACCGTCCAAATCCCTAACTTGATGTAGGCCTAAGCCTACCTCCGCCTAAGTCTGCCTAGGCTTGGTATGGTTCTTCTTGTTAATAGTTCGTAGAGTCGTTCTTAGAATAGCCAGGAGCAATAGAATATTCAGGCTACTCCGGTTCATAGGCTAGTATCAGTCTAAGTTTTGCCTGGGCTAGCTGACGTAAGGAATAACCAAAAATACAGGCCTAGATTAACACAGGGGCCTATAGCATTAGGATGAGACTGACCGAGGATTTGCCCTATGTCCGAATACTAAGCATAACTTCCCCGAGAGAACTTTCTAGGCCTAGCCTGGTCATGATTATCGCAAATGAAATACATTGCTATTTTCAGCATTAAATTCAGTGATTTAAATCAGCTGCACGACAGACGTATTGCTGTCATGTAGATTTAACTAGTAGTAATCAGGGGAATAGCCTGCTCTGTATGATATTGTTATAACGTAACTGTAATGTTAACGTAATTACTGTAATTGCAAAGAACGTAATTACTGTAATTGCAAAGAACCTACATACGCACGTATGTTCACTTGTCATGTCCGATGTTCGTATAGCGAGCCATTTTAATATTTACCCCCTATTTCCACTTAAGTGAGATACATTCCACTTAAGTGGAATACAGTTCCACTTAAGTAGAATACAATTCCACTTTAAGTAAAATAAAATTTCACTTAAGTGTAAATGCATTCCACTTAAGTAGAATTGAATTTTACATAAGTAGAATACATTTTCACTTAAGTAAAATACCGTATCTGCATTCTTCTTAAGTGTAATACAATTCCACTTAAGTAAAATACATTCTGCTTAAGTAAAATTGAATTCCACTTAAGTGGAATACAATTCCACGTAAGTGGAATACAATTCTACATAAGTAAAATTCTATTACACTTAAGTGGAATGCAATTTTACTTAAGTGAAATTGTATTCAACTTAAATAACACAGGCGAAATTAAGTTTCAATTTTACTTCAGTGGAATTGCATTTTACTTAAGTAAAATTCAATTCCACTTAAGTAGAATTGGTCACCTATTCCACTTAAGTGGATTTCAATTTCACTTAAGTTAAATACAATTCCACTAAAGTAGAATTAAATTTTACTTAAGTTTTACTTAAGAATTTTACTTAATGCATTCCACTTAAGTGGAAATGTATTCCACTTAAGTGGAATACATTTCCACTTAATTAAAATACCGCATCTGCATTCTACTTAAGTGTAATACAATTCCACTTAAGTGGAAATAGGGGTAAATGTTAAAATGGCTTATGCTCGCTCAATAAACGACTGTGCACTAGCTTAACAGGGAGAGATCATAGAATATGTTACACAATCGTTTTTGGTAAATGTAACATGTAAGTCACACATTATATCTATTATTTACACTTGCAAACCAATTTTGTTATGTCATAGAATATTAAAAATAGGTAAATCAGCATGACATGAACCAATCTTTAAGCAGAGATCATTTTTATAGTGATATCACTAACAACAAGCGACTGATGTTGGTCAACAGCAGGGTACACTAAACGAGTTTCTAATCCGGACAATTCGCCATTTTGAGCTTGGCATCTACCAAATGAATTATCTTAGCACTTTAGAACCGGTCTCGTTTTGTAAAGCGTGCAAACGGCAGACTACACAGTATCGGTGAAAAAAAAAATAACTTAAAAAATTGTGAAAATTTGGGAAATGTAGATTTGCAAAGTTACTAATTCACAGAGAGTATTGGTCTCTGTTGTGAGGTCACTGTAAAATAACGGGGATTTCGTCTCCTTTAACTACATATACAACTAGATCTAACATGCAGTTAGTAGGCTACATTCTAATGACACGGGAAATAAGGATTTAAGGAGCAAAAGTCTACCAACTTGCGGCATTGCAAAGTTAGGCCTCACTAGGCCCATGGTACTAGGTCTAGCCTAAAAATGCTAGAGTTAGGCTCCTAGTCCTGGTTATAACTTGTTAGATCTTACTTAACAAATGATAAAAAAGTTAGTACTAAGTTTGGCGTTGCGACTCAAGCTTTCTATAAATACTTTAATTCAACATGCACCACAGGAAAACGAATTGTGTCATTTAGTTCAAGTCAAGAAGTCGGGAATAGCAATCAATGGCCATTTTTAAGCCACAGTTGTACGAAATTAAAAATAACCATCGTTAACTCATAGAAATCGGAATCGCAATTTTTCGATGCGTTAAGTATTGTAACTAGGCTAGCGTTAGACTGAGCCTAACCTTTCTTGCACACAAGTGTACAGTCGATCTAGGCCTATGTCTACATGTCTACAGACTATTTGAGCTATATTTTCTGTTTACTTTGTAAGCTACTAGTACTTTGTCAGGGACGAGATTGTCACAATAATCCGCACAGTTATCACCGATAACGATATGAATTCTACTCGATAAGTCTTATGTAGATCTTACCGTACCGTCACTCGGGTGCAGTTTATAGGCGTATCTGTCCTGTACTTTATAGTAGTATGCGGCGCGACGCTGGACCGGCCGTGCTGCTGTTGTTGCGCGCGTATATACCGTCTCTGACTTTATTTATATACTTACTGCACGTGGCACTGCGCAATAATTGCAAAGGAAAGTTACATACTCAGTATCTGACACATATGCAGCATTGCTACACATTGTTTGATGCAGTAGCATGCGGTATACGGAGACCTGTATTGTACACCCTTGAGCAGGGTGATAATAAAATACACACGTTAAATTCTTGTCATGCCCAACATTCAGTGTCGGATCAAGCGTCAATGCATATCGATCGCTTAACCGCGGAAGCATTATCCTCACCCAAAAAAATCTTGTTCGCCAAGACGAACAAATTTGTCCCACCTTCTTTGAAAGACAATTAAAGTACTTAAAATAGAACTGTTTTATCACCGACCTTGAGACTCAATTGTGTTCCTATTGTAACCGATCATTCTCAAATTTGGAAAAAAAAAACAAACTTTATAGAGTCTTTCACAAGGAATGTGTGTACATCTATGGGGTCGTCCTTATACGTCCTTATGGGGTCTACAATACTCCCAGACTAGAGTACTGCTAAATTTATGTTACATATTTACTTGTCAAACAGCATGATTTCCTTAGAAAACGCGAAGTGCCGCAGCCCATGACGAGTAGAGGTGTAGCCTAAATGTTTACTGATGACCTTATGAAAGTTGCAATTATCGTAGAAATGTACTTATATGATCGATATTTTGTCAATGAATTTTCACACTGAGAATATAGTTTCGAGTGCACGCTTTACGCTCCATGGAGACCCGGCCGATACCGAAGCACAATGAGGCTGACTACAAAACCTCTGGCTATACCGTCAGCACACTGGGCGACTGAGAAATTGCATTTCTTCTTCACCAAATAAATTATTGGTTACCGTAACCGTCATAAATATAGCTGTATAAACAACGAAAAGTGGGACTTCAATAAAATGCATTCTTTAAAGTGGAGTTGGTAGTGTCCAACCATGTTATGATATTTCCTATACAGCTATATGGTTGTAAAGTGATAGACTACAATTAGCCATAAAGTAGAAGTAGCCTATGGTTGTGTCTTTATAAGGCTTTACCACGGTGCTGCTCGTATACAGTTGAATTGTTTTTGACAATCATTCAGTTTTACATTTTAACTGTAATGGATTGGAAAAAATTGTACGATGAACAAGTTTACCAATGACACTCTCAAGAGCTGGTAACCATTAACTTAAACAAGGTCTAATGGTTTGACACACGTTCATCAGTTTGATTTTGTATGCCGTATAGGCTACTCCCGTATTTACATGTAATGTATATATTGTAAGTTTATGGTTTACTATGGTTTATCATACACGCTAGTGACACATCCACATGCCTGTGCCTTTAATGTACAGATCTGCACTTGAATTTTGTTGACCCCACTCTCCGCACCCTTTGTAGTCAAATTTTCTGTGTGACAGGCAGTGGCGGCGCTACGGGGGGCATGAGGTTGCATTTGCCCCTCCAGATTGTTTCCTTGCCCCCCACTTACCCCCCCCCCCAGTTGCTCTCACCCTTCCCAATCAGATCTTGTACTCATCCAAAATTAATTTAATCACAAAACTATGTATTGGCATTGGACTGAATAAGAACAGCTTCCGGGGAACCATGATTGATAAATGACTAATTTATGTTACACAGGCTGCCAGTATTCATATCATGCCCGTAGCCACTTCAACAGTAGGCCAGCCTGGTCAGACCAATTTTCTCTAGAATGTTTACCGTCCAGCCTAAGGGAAGGGCTGGTAGGTGGTTGTTTCCCTAAATATAGGAATGTCGTTGGCCTGCATCATAATAAATGTGTTAATAGTAGGCCTCACTTTTTATTAGTGGTAGAAAGTAAATCATACAGTGAAATAAACTGTAGGCCTATTTAATTACCTGTACAATGATCACAGTTATTTTCACTAAAGTTAAATCCCCTCCAAAAATAGAGGAGTCCACATTCCTCAGTACGACAGGCCTTCACTTATATAGAGCTGCGTCTTTCAATGGAGCGTGAAACTGCTGCGCAAAAGGAACATTTATGTTCCGTTGTGCATACTGTACAAGTGAGCATGAACTGTCAAAGAATATTGGTAAGTTCTGCACATTTTTGTAGAATAAAGTGACTGGAATGGAAGTGTATGTAGCCTATGTGAGGGTGTGTGTATGTGTGTGTGTGTACTCGGTGGCACCGCGTAAATGTGAAATGGTACTCCCAAAGAAAAAAGTTGGGAACCTTGGAGTACGGTCAACCAAAAAAATAAGTAATATAAAAATAAATAATATATCTCTCTTGGGACTTAATTTTCCACCTAGAGATATGCTAAAACCTCAGAGCTTCCGGGGGCTTTGCCCCTGGACCCCACCAAGGGCCCTAAGGAGGGGCCCCTGGACCCCACCCGCACGGCCTCGCGCTTCGCGCTCGGTTTCGCGCTGGGCGAGAACATCCTTGCCCCCCCCACATTTTCCTCTGCCCTCAGTTTGCCCCCCAAGTCTGACATTCTGGCGCCGCCACTGGTGACAGGCGATAGTGACCGGATGTCCCAGGGACAGAAAATCAAGGAGAATGTTTCCGTAGGTGGAATTGTGTCCGGTGAACAGTATTTCCTGTCCGGCCAGACACTCTAAAGCAGTAAAATTTGTCCGTATCTAGTAATTTTTGTCCGCGTGCACGTACGGTGCCAAATATACGGAGTTGAAAGACATTGTGATACAAATATCAAGATGTCTCTGAGTTTCCTAGTTTCCCTGTTTGAAGTTTGTAATGATCTCAACGACATGCACAATTAATTCTATCCGAAGCATTCACACGAAAACATTGATTTTAATATGGGCACGAGTATCTATATATAAAACAGTAACGAGAAGAGCAAAAGAGAGTACCTTCGATATTAATTTAAGACATAGTTGGTGATTTTTTTAAAGTTTGTGGTGCCCGTCCCCTGCACCCACTCCCCCTTCCCCATCCGCCTTCCCCTCCCCATCACTTTTTTGACAAGATATCCTAACTCGGTAAGATGACAATTTTCGGAGTTTTTGCCATTTGGGCAAGATGTTCTAAATACAAAAAAATGACATTTTTCGAATTTTGCTATTTTGATGAGCTGTTGCATGTGTCTCGGCAAAATGACAATTTTTCAAATTTTGTTATTTTGAAGAGATGTTCGAACTCGGCAAAGTGGCAGTGTTTCGAATATTGTCACTTTGACGAGATGTTTGAATTAGGCAAAATGACAATTTTTGGAAGTTTAATACTTTAGCAGTTGACAAAGTGACCATTTTCCGAATTTGCCGTTTTAATGACTTGTTTTATCTCCGCAAAATGACAGTTCTTCGAATTTTGTCACTTTGACGAAATAAAACTCGGCAAAATGACAATTTTCAGAATTTTAACATTTTGACAAGTTAATTAAATTACCGAATTTCCGAAAGTTTTGTAACTTTGTCAAAATTCCCATTTTGCCTGCAGATGTTTGTTTTTTTTCTTTTGCATGTCCCCTCTACGCTTCCGTAGTTCACTCGGTAAACAGGCTGTTTTTTTCTTTGTTTTATTTTCTGTAAATTAACAGACATTTTTTACAGTGAGCGGTATTGTCAGATGTCAGTGCATTGTATACATTGCGAGCATCTGTACTGTCTCTGCGGAGTAGGGACTGCCACCATGTACAGAGGTATACATGTCATACAGAGTCGGAACGATTATCACGCCTTGCACGTACAGTGCACCGTTGGGAATTTAGTCCCAAATTGCGAGAGAATATAATACAAAACTGTCAAAATAAAAACCTGTTTTATTAAGTCATAGCCCAACCAAAATTTACAAAGAAGTTTCGTTCCCGTATGCGTGGTCCGCTCAACACAATGAGCCCTGCAGTTGCATTGCAAACCGTCAAATGTGGATCAAGAAAATTGAACGAAGCAACTGTGTCTCGAAAATGAGAAGCATGCCTAGGTATTGTCCGTGACGTCATGGACAGTACCAGTATGTCATTATGATAGTTGCACCAAAATAGGTGGGACGATCTGTAACCCTGCACCGGCATTGTGATTATCAATCAGTTACAGTTTGCCTTAGTTTTAATGTTCAGTACACACCCAAGCTGTTCACTCTGTCAGACCCTAGTGTAACCATATCGTTGGTCACATCCTGCCTCAATCGACCCTTGATTTTCTAGAATCCTTTAAACCTTCGATAAAAGACGATGTTTTGCCCCCCCCCCGCCCCCTCTCCATGGACTTTTTGATAATTGTTACATTTATGGTTCAAAATTATTTCATTTATGATGGGTTAGTTATTACATTTGTAGTAAAATTATTACATTTATGGTGGGAATTACAATTATGGTGTATATTACATTTACGTTTCAAATTTATTACGTGTATATTGGGTATTACATTTATTGCCAATTATTACATTTATGAGTGATACATGCCCCCATATCGACCTACATGACAATCACAGCATCTCTCAGTTTATCTCCGCTCTGTAAGGCTTTTCCTCGGACTTTCCACCATTACCGTAAAGCCCAGTACGAAAGGGAACCTTATCATCAACTTGCTCTACAACCTACAGTATACTACACCTCTGTTTGGGAGTTCGTGAAACTGGTACTTGCATTGTCCTCTCTTTCACCCATGGAAACGTGCTCATCATCCTAGCTTGTCAAGTTTATATTCCCTGGATTCCAACTTCTTTCCTAGGGTTTTGTTCGTGTTTTAGGGTTTAGTTAATTGTATGTATTGTGGGAATGTTATGTGCCTGACATGTGTGTGTTGTTGGTTAATAGATTGTAATCCACATTAATTATATTGCAATAATTTTGTGTATACACTCATTGAACCCAAGTTACTCATTTACCTCTTCAATCTTATACGAAAACAAGCAAGTTTTCAATAGATTACTTATGCTCAGAGCAATCGTTAGTTTTAAATGTTTTTCGTACAATGCAATTATAAATTCTACACAAACGCTTATTTAATACAAAAATGTTATTAAGATGATTATTGAGAATGATAGAACTGCAAAATCTACCAATGCATAATACATAGAGAACTAACACACATTGCCCAGATGGGTCCCAAATGCCGGGGCCCACGGTGCAATGACAGCTGGGTCAAATGTGGACAATCTGGGTTTCAGTTATTCGACAGTTATTTCAGTTATTCGACGGCTCCGGTCAATGACAGGAACTTTGCCACAGTGATGAGTAAAACTGGGTAGCAAACTTGCAGCACACCGTAATGCCTGCTTCTCGTGTTACATGCAACCCAGTAAAATCTTACTACTAGAACTATGCTTCAGCAACGTTTGTCGAGTTAAAGATGCTAGCACCTCACTTGTTCGTGCCAACTTCTGATTTGAACAAGTAGAAGGACACAAAATATGAAGGAGATAGACACAGACTGGACTCGGACTTCCGCCGAGTGTTGATTGTTTACATATGCTACATGCGTATACCAGTGCTATAGGACGTCCCTGGGACGTTCAAGACAGGAGCGCTGCCTCATTAATAAAAACGACTGGTTGTCTCTCCGCAATCAAGACTGGTTCATATTTCTTTCCAGCACAGGGGCCTGTTACTGGAAGGAGATATGAACCGAACTGAAGAGACAGAAGTCTGTTTTTTGTTTGTTTGTTTTTTTGTTTGTTTTTTTTTTTTTGGCCGGGACCTTCCTAAAATAGTCACTTGTAGATTCTTGTTCATTTTTGACATACAACTAAAATGTCATAATGATGTCATACGTGACACGAAGCGACCAAAGACAGAAAAAAATAATACAATAATGACCTCGTGTGACCTCAAATGACCTTTGACCTCGACCAAAAGCAATAGGTATCATCTACTCAATATGACCAACCCACACACCAAGTATGACATCAGTCACAGTTATCCTTCTGGAAATATTGTTTTTACAAGGTTTTTACAGTTTGACCTCTGGTGACCTTAAATGACCTTTGACCTCCACAAAAAACGAAAAGGATCATCTATTTAATATGACCAATCCACACACCAAGTACAAGAACAACCTACGCAGTAAGGATGACATCAGTCACAGTTACCGTTCTTGAGATATCGTGTTTACAAGGTTTTCACTTTTTGACTTCTGGTGACCTCAAATGACCATTGCCCTCCATTAAAACAATAAGGATCATTTACATAATATGACCAACCTACCAACTAAGTATGACATCAGTCACAGTTACCGTTCTTGAGATATCATGTTTACAAGGTTTTCACATTTTGACATCTGGTGACCTCAAATGACCTTCGACCTCCACCAAAAACGATAGGGATCATCAATTCAATATGACCAACCCACACACCAAGTATGAGATCAGTTATGGTTACCCTTCCTTAGATATCGTGTTTACAAGCGAAGTGTCACATACACACATACACTCGCGCATATACACCCACACACAGATCACCATCGCACAGATTCCTTTTGCTTAGGCAAGGAATCAAAAATAGAGGCAATTGATGTAATTTTGATGATGTTATGGCCTTTTACGACAGTGTAATCCCGTGGAGGAAAGAATTTGTATGAAACCTCGTCACTGACATCCAAAAGTTTGTAAAATCTAACCAATACCTAAAGTATCGAACATTGCAAGTGCCATGAATGTTCAAAATGTTAGCTTTTCATGGGAGCTCATTCATGGTGAAAACTTCCTCAGTGCTCTGAAAACAGGATTTTTTTTATGATTTACTGTGTAAGTCAAAAGGGAAATTAATAAGCGTTACTATTTGTGTTTACTTTCTAAATCCGTAAATGCCCATTACAGAATTGCCAAGAACGATGTACAAACGACAGATTGACTGTGTGACCTGGCGGGAGACAGGGTAGGCCTACATGACTTCAAAGGGTTTCCGTCCCTATAAATAACAGCTCCCTGGAAGACATATGGGGACGTAGTGCGTGTGATTATTCGATGGGCCTTACATCACAAACGATCCGGGTGACTTCAAGTTAAAGTCCCCAATTTGGAAGAAGTTTCGCTTCAACAGTTTTCACACATTAAAGTTCACTTTTGATAATGCTACAATAAATTCTTGAAAAGGATACAAGCAAAAACAAAATCAACTGTACCGCACTCTCAATTTTACAGTGATAAGTCCTATTCCCTGAGACTATGAAGTACACAACCGTGTTGTAAAATGTTGAGATGAATTTCGTTATAAACCGATTTACTACTTGTTTGTTTGTTTGTGCAAAAGGCAATCCCTCGTAGTGTCAACATTGTACTTGTTTTATAAGCGTGTGTGTTTTGCTTTTATGTGTCGACTTTACTTCGGTACATGATGAACCTGCTAAGGTGAACGTCCCATATACGCTTCCGTAGTTATTCGGTCTGCCTTTTGAATACTCCTACACATGCACAATTCAATGGGTAATAAAATTGTTAAATGGAAGGCCTGTAATTTGAACGGTTCTTGCAAATTCTAAAGATTAGGGAGGGTGAGGGTTGTTGACGGAGAACATCCGGTGTTCTATTTTCTTCTGCATTGCGAGGCCTGTAGGGGCAATCATGTCTAGAGTATGTCCCATCGGAAAGTTCAATGGACATATAGTGCGTGCGCGGTTCTATTATCCTGACGTTAAATGGTTACCCTATCTCGTTTTACCAACTGTGTCCGGAATTCGATGAGTCACATTTGGTTCTACGTCTGTTTCGTTCCCATATCGGGGACACTGTCCGCTCAACACAGAGTACCTCCTTAAATTGGATGAGAATCCTCAAGAGACCGATGCCCATCCTCGGAACCGCATGCCTCCAAATATAGAGGGCCTACACTGAGTGACGTCATCATAAGTAAACCTTATATAGTCATAAAGCTTTGGTCTATCCATCCATTTCTCCGACCGACCCCGGAGGTTCAATTTGGCTACTCTTGATCATACTTTTGAAGAAACCAATCGGCCAATCGGTTCATCCATTGAGGAGGAAAAGCGTTACCCGGTCACGATTATCATTGAATTGTGGGATTTACGTGTACATCAACTAATAATCGTCACCTCTCAAAAATGATTGACTTGGAACGACAAAACTTCGACTTAACGAGTAAAGGAATGCTGGTTGGAACATAGTCTATTATGCCTAGTAGAGCACATACGCACGATGAAGGAAGGTTTCTTTACAACTCACTAAGTCTAAGTTCCATTAAGATGTGCAACTTACGAGAGATGATCTCCAAGTATATTTCAGCCAACGGAAATGCCTCTGTAGTCCTCCCCAAGAGTTTATTTCTTTATATATAGAATATCTGGGCGGGAAGTTTCTGTTGAATGTGTACAGTTTCAGTATGCCAGGTTGGACAGAAGAGATTGGAACCGAACAGGGGAACAAGAATCACAGAGTGGGGGGTTGCAAATGGGTATTTGATGCAACATGATGCTATCACTAAAGTAAGATTAATATAGTATTTCTGTAGGCCTATTCGTAATGTACAATGTCAACTCCCCCTGCCTCTTCCTGACACAAGTTTGGGAAAATTGCACTACAAGATCAATGCGCCGTGCAGACTATCAACCAAGTCGCGCCTCAAATGCCACAATTAAAGAAGTTGTCTTACCCCACAGTGTCATGCGGGAATAAAACCCAACCACTTACCACCCATTCATCCCCTTAACTTTAGTTGCACACATAATCGTTCCTCTATCGGTGAAATGCGCAAATGGGGTTCCCCCGCACCTATACGCCTAGTTGTGTACCCCCCCCCCCCCACCTACACCCCTAGTTGAGGGAAACTGGCCAATCAGGAATATTCTAGTGATCAGGAGTGAACGAGCTAGTTGTCAAAACGTACAATGTGGGATAATGAAATATAAATAGTCCAGAAACAACACAAACAACCAGCATGCCAAAATGCGTCGTGGTTTCGATGACTTCATTATGAATCTGACATGTTTCATTATGCAAAGATGAGTGACACGCTTGGTTTTCACAATGTTTGTTACGAATTTAAGCGGAGCGCTAATATGTTGGCGCGGAGCGTACCATCAGAAAGTGGTTAGCTTCACACCCCTTCCTCCCACCTCCCACCCCCTCCCTCCAGATGGCAGGATATGGCACTTTCCGAGTATTCTGGACTGCATATACCCAGCCTTGAAATGGTGATCTCATATCTGCAATTTCTCAGTCAATGAGATATACATCAATCTTTCGTCAAAGTCATTGAATCCTTTAAAATTCTTATGGCTACGAAATTTATTTCTTTGTCAAAATTACTTTTATCGGCGAAAGTCCATAAGCCGTCAAAACTAATTCCTTTGTCAAAATTACTTTTGTTGTCAAAATTCCATTAGAGCAGTTCAAATTACTTCCGTTGTTAGAATTAGTTTTGTCATCAAAAGTCATTAAGCCGTCAAAACTAATTCTGCTGTCAAAATTAGTTTTGTCGTCAAATGTCCTTAAGCCGTCAAAAGTTGTTCAAGCCTTCAAAATTAAATTCGTTGCCAAAAGTCATGTCACGCCAAGTTATATTCCGCAGCAGACCATTGTGCAGCCTTAAGTACCCTACTTACACTGTCACAAATCGTTCTGTTGTCTGAAGCCCTTATGCCGTCTGAAATCAGTAACCCTTCAAAACTGCTTAGACTGTCAAACCTCCAACGCGCGTGCCATACTGTTGCTCTTCCGGTGTGGTTATTGTTAGGTTCTGACTATTCGCCCGAACATGTGCCTGCTAATAATTGGACCAATCAGCGATCGAAGTCACCAATACACCAATCAGAAAAGCGGATGTCAATTTTAAGTGAGCAAAGCATGCACTGTAATTATTGCAACGACCGGTGCCCGGTATAAGGAGCCTGCTGGACGGATGAAAACACTTGAGTTTTCACGACGATGATTAAGCATTTGAGAAGTACTTACCAAGATATACTTGCTCTGAGTGTCAAGTATTACAAACCATAGAAAGTAATTCATTTATCATGGAAAAATGTAATGAATTTGAAAACTGCCGGCCTACCCATGACTGAGCCTCCCGAACTTGACGATACAGCTATATGGGTAGGCCTGGTATGAGCCTATACTTACTTTGCATTGTACCTTCGTAGGCCTCCTTGAGATGTGGCTCACTTGATGCAGGCCCACCACTGGAATTGAACCTGGATCCTCTATAAATTATTTTTGCAGACAAAATACAAAAACATGCCAATGGTATCAAACATTTCCAGCACCTGTATAGGCCTATCTCTGCAATTTGGTCCTTTGCACAGTATATATTGCGTACAGGTGATGGCAGCTTCGCAGAAATAGGCCTATCCATGATTTCACAATACTAGCATCATGTCCGTGCCATAATTATTGTTGTGGCTGTTGGCCATGACTAGCTCGTGCTTGACACGAACGAAGATCTTAGCCCTAATCGTGCACTTCAGTTGGACTCAGTAGCAACTTCGTGCAAATATGATGGATTATTACACCTGCACGGGCGAATAGTCACTCATGTAATACACGTCTGTTTGCACGTATACGGGCGAACACGCTCTGCCTGTCCGCACGGACGCGGATAAGCTTCCGCCAGTGTTCGGGCGAACAGACTCAACCGTATCGTTAAAAGAACATCTCAAGGTAGGCGTGAGCACAATATCTTACGTTCATTTGCATATACCGTCTGCACATAGTTGCATGAGTTGGGGAGGAGGGTACCGGAAAATTATGGACTGAAAATACCTAAGATGACCTGAAATTTCAAACACCTTTTTGTTTATTTACTCTACGCTTCAACCTACCCACTGAAAACGTTGGCTTAAATACGTTTTCAGAGAGGCCTATATTTATTTATTGGTTAAAATGTGATGAGAGAGACCTTCCCCCATACCTCTCCCTGCCCTAATTGCCACTGGAAGTGGCATTTCCCAGCGTCCTAAAGTTCATATACCCAGCTTGAAAAAAAAGAATCTCATGTCTGAAATTTGTCAATTAACTAGAAAAAAAAAACATCAGTCGATGAATAATTGCAATAATTTAGTTTGGTCTTATCTAGGATGTTTCCACTTATTAAGTAGAGTTCGGAGGCCGCTTGCTATCTTTAAAAATATCTTAATGTCGGTAGAACAAAAAATCTTATAATGTCGACTGCATGCAACTCCTATAAGTTACTATCTGAATGGAGTGCCACTATCAGTTTGCGAGGAGCACACCGAAAAAAGTTTTGGCCGGAAACAGGCTCCTAGGTTACCGAATATGGTATTCCAAACATTTTATTTTGTTTTTGTCTTACACTCATCTCAGCCCATACAAACACATGTAGAGAAAGTTAGAGATCGCGTAAATTTGTTTTGGGGTCAAAATTTGATTAGGAGTACTCCACTCCCTCATGGAGGCGCCTCTAATGATTAAAAAACTTTCAGGTATGACAGAGGAATGGTGGCGCCACTGAGCAATAGTTCCATTCAACTTTGGTCGAGAAAAAGTAACAATATAGATTAATTTGGTGAGGCGCGCAGAAAAAAAGAAAAAGAAAAAAAGGCATTTACAGCACGTTTTTGTGTGAAATTTCCTTGCAAAAGATATCCCTTACATGGCAGTCCGCTATTGGAGAAGTCCGTTTCTTATATCTACCTACTCGGTTTAAAAGTATTTTCCATAATGTGAGTTGGGGCGTGGGGACGATTTATGTCGCCACACATCAAAATGTGGGGAGGTTGTATCCCTTCGTTTCCCCCTGCCCATGGTTGCGACTCATTGGGTGAACTTTAATGCAATTGCGCTATATTATCCGAGAACAGTGAATGGTTTTCAAAGCATTTTCGCACAAAATTTGATGACACCCTTAACGAATCAAGGGAGTTTAGGGTGAATAATTCGGCCATGATATTCATGAAATTACTGGCTTCTTTTGTGTTGGTACCCTACTGATTGAGAATGAAAGTCAATTTTAAGTTTATGTCGACAGTTGAAAGTAGACCAGAATTGCTGTTTGGCCTAACTTTATTTTAATGTAGTATACAAATCACCTGCAGGTCAAATAATGCAATGTCAGTTGTTTAATTTGTTGGCATCTTTTGACCGTTGAACGGGATGTCGCTGCAAATAAAAAAATAAATATTCTGTTTATAGTCGTTTCTCCTGAGTACTATTTTTGATTTTTGTTAGGTCGCACTGCAGCTAGTCGCCAAGCCGAGATGATCAGTGACAAGCTCAGAAGATGACCCAGTTCTCTTCCAGTAATATCACAATACTAAAACCAGAATGCAGAAATGCATTGTGGTTTCGATGATCTGCTTAAGAGAATTTGTTTCGATTGTTTTTATGTCTGACAAACATTGCTACTTATTTTGATGTTCCATTCTCGCCAAGTTTTTTATCTTTCTACTAAATGCTAATTTGTGTTTGATGTGCCCTCCAAGGTGCGCAGCTTTTGTGTACACAACTTGAAGCGCGTGTCTTGGAATTTTCTGTAACCCCTAATCACAGACTGTTCCAATTTCATACTTCTAACTATAGCATGGATATTGCAACCATCCATTGGGCAATGAAGCACAAGCCATTGTGTGAAGGTTAGAATATCTTTGCAGTTCAGTTGCGTTCTCTCTGATCGACTACCTGAGCGAGCGAGCAGGTATCAATTGCTTCCTTCACACGGCTTTACTTTTTGCTAAGTATTATCCACCTTTCTATGTGCACCTGGTATGTTTGGTATACATGTTAGCTCTTAAGTTTGATACCGTCGGTGTAGGTGTCAATGCCATGCTATGTATGCCAGGTATATTGATGCAGTGTATTTACAATGTTTTCACAGTTTGACCCTTGTTGACCTCAAGTGACCGTTGACCTCCATTAAAATAAAAGGGTTCTTCTGCTCAATGTGGTACACCTACACACTTCATATGACATCTGTTCAAGCTTCTCTTCTTAAGATATCGTGTTTACCAGGTTTTCACAATTTGACCCGTTGACCCCAAATGACCTTTGACCTCCACCAAAAACTATAGGTTTCCTCTACTCAATGTGGTACACCTACATACCAAATATGAGATCTCTCCCAGCTTCCCTTCTTGAGATATCGTGTTACAAGGTTTTCACAATTTGACCCCTGCTGACCCCAAATGACCTTTGACCTCCACCAAAAACAATAGGGTTCTTCTACTCAATGTGATACACCTACATACCAAATATGAGATCTGTCCAAGCTTCCCTTCTTGAGATATCGTGTTTACAAAGTAGGGCATCACAAACATGCATACACACACCCTTACACACCCGCATACATACACACACACACACACATGCATGATTACAAAGGTTACGATTATCATCGAAACCAAAAAAGTGGTTATAAGTTAACTTGAGGATTGACGAAAGTCTAAGAATCCAAGAATCCCAGGCTGGAAGTCTAAGGCTCAAAATGTTGGGGCGGGACCATTCCCAAAGGTGCACCAAAAATATTGTTTCCCAAAGGAGTTAAGGAATAAAATGTATTTTGCAGAAGATAAAAAACCTAAATCGTTGGGATTCTCTAAAAGTACTCAAGCTTTCATTTTCCTTACATTCTGTTTTATTTTTTTTCTCATTCTTTGTATTCCTATCTCTTTATGTTTTTTCCTTTTTCTTTAGCGTTAATTGGTGTCCTGACCCGTGTAGGGGGGGTTGACTGCCCTCCCTGCCCTAGGTCCTTTGTTTCGCCAACAATTTTGGGTGTTAGTAAATCTATAGCTTAAGACTTCATTCTTTTCAACTAAAAATCGAAACAATGGAGAAAACACTAGGGTTGATCACCACCTGTTCCCCAAGCCTTCCAAATGTCATGCTTTGCAAGTTCAGCAGCACCATGTAAACATCTTTTCCCATGAACTGTGATTTGCATATAAAGGTTTCAGCATGTGCTCATCTGGACTGGTATTTGTCGTGTCTTAGCTTACATTACGGTAATTCCACTCTGCAGTGACGTAGCTGAGGGTACTTGGGGGCACCACAGCCACTCTGCTCCCCTATATCCCCCTTTGCTTCACTCACTTCACGTATTTCACTTAGCAAATCTCTTCTTTGTGGTTTTATAACACTTACATTTCGTTCTTTACTATCAAAATGCCATTTTTTTTTTATTACACCTTACTACGCTGTTTGAAAATGGAAAATTTGACAATGAAAAGTCAACAAAGAGAATGTTTACTTTGTAGTACAATTTTAACTAAGAGTTAAGTAATAAAACGTTAACTGAGCCCCTTTTCTCTCTCTCCAGACACACAGTGTAGTACACGTCCCACCCAAAATATTACTTGACAATGGAAATTCACAGTAAATAATTCCACAGATTGATTTAACAGTGCAATGGCATCTAGAGTTGGTTATATGAACTGGTAAGCAGTTTAACGTCTTAACTTGCTGGGGAAACAAACAAAAAAAGAAACGACATGGGCGTTGTTAAGATTTTTTAATCAGAAAAATTTTATTAGTTATACCATCTCTATTGCAATATATGAAGTCCAACGTGAGTGAAAAAGACCAGACATTTTTTCCACCTTCAACACCAATACATAAGACTGCACTGTTTTCTCTTTTTACTAGGAGACTTTCACCACATTCTCTAAAAATACAGCATTCTATTATTACTGTTTTGCTTGCGGAGGCAATTGCGACATTCCATCTTAGCTCTCTGGATTTCTGGGTCATGTCAACTGATGACTCATCGTTAGTAACACGGTATCATTCAAATAATTGATGTTTATGACACCTAGTACCTCACAGAATTTCCATAATGTGCTAAAATCATGTCTCGAGAAGACCTTTGCTACATGGCAGAACATGACGTGATAGCCAGATGCACCATAATGGGTAGGGTATGTTCCTCTCTTTGAGAAGGGATAAACATGCACGATGTCATGTGAGGATTGGATTTTTATGACAGCCAATCGTCACATGATATCATACACGACAAGGTTTCATTGAAGGAACAAACCCTAACCATGATGGTATGTCTCGATATCACGTAATGTTCTATAATGCAGGATAGGGTTTTCTCGAGACATGATTTTAGCACATTATCGAAATTCTGTGACTAGGTGAGTGTAATAGCATGAATAATTTCTGAGTTGAAACAATGGATGTTGTGTTCAAGGAGGCAAAGCCGAGTTACGTAGAAAATTCAATCTTTTCCACCAATGAAATTATTCAAACTATTGCACAAATGGAAAACATTCATCACTTGTTTTACATTACATCTTTATCCCAAACTAGCTAAAGTCAGAACTACTGCACTTGTTACATCTACCTTATGCATTGTACGATCCCCAAGGTTGCAGTCAGTGACACACTACGACGGTGGCACAAATCAATTCTTCGTTTATAAAAGAAGGTTAGGGGTTGGCCAATCACGATAATGCTTCAATAAAAGACATCTTTGTTTTGATCTGAGAACATAAATATCCTATTGAATATACTGTGTAGAAGGTAACAATATCCTAACATTCGGTGCCATCATCACACTCGACACGCTGAGTTCTGGCACGCCTACACGCACTGCAATGACATGATCACTGACTCATGGCTGTGGGTCATTATGTTCTTATCCAAGACTGTGGGTTGGTACATACTAACCCAGAGACGAGCATCACAATTGTGATGACAGCGCCAAATCAAGCATGGAGTATGACCACCAATCAGATGCAGAGGAATTAATAAGGTGTTATATGAAACAAATTAATGGAAACAAATTATACAACACGTTATACAATCCGTTTAAAGGGAAAGGTGCATTTTCCACCAAACCTGCAGAGCTTTGTTTAAAACATGGTAATTCTTCTCTGTCAAACAGAGAAATGTGCTCCATTTTCTTATCATTTCTCATCCCCTCTCCCTCTCTAATCCTCAGATTAATTAATGCAATACTCAGGTGGGGATTGTTTGAGTTGGAAATTGTCCAAGTTGGGAATTGTCCAGGTGGGACCGTCTAGGGGGGCTTTGTCTGGGTGGGTGGGAGTTTTCCATTTGAAACTGTCTAGAGGATGTCGGAGGGCAGTTGTCCAAGGACCACTTGACCAGACTCGCACAGGTTCAATCGACCTTCTCTTTTCTCCTTGTTCTTTAGGTTATTTCTTGTTCTTCAGACTTTTTGTTTGTTTCACGTGGCTCGCAAAATCGCAATGTGTGAATTTCTCTGATTACACTTACCTATTTTGTTGTGATTATTGACAAAATCTGTTATTTAGATGTAATTCTATGATGTTATAAAGCTTGAAAACCCTTAAAAGTGAAAATTAAACCAGTTTAAAGGATGATAATTTAGAGAGGTGCTATCTATCTACTTCACCCCTAGAATGCTTTGGTTGTGAAAAAAAAATATTAATATTACGTCACATGTGCCTGAGGCACTACACCTTATTCTATTTTACACCCCTCCTGCTCCCCCCCCCCCCCCACAAGAAACCAGACCAGGATATGGGCCTGGATGTTACTTATCAGCTGGCAAGATCACATGTCACTTTCAATATTCACTGGATATCTTATAGAGAGATTCAAAAGTTTGTGACGGTAAAAACATCATTATTTAATGCAAATGTAAAGGATATTTGTGAAATACTGACTTTTTGACATTCAAAGAAAGCAATACTCAAATGACTGACGATCACATATAAACAACATTTTCTGTGATAAATTTCCAAGATACATCCTCATGTTTATTGCACAACAACTTTGCTGTGTACCTAGATGACTAGCACATTTTTGCTTATAATCAACAGAGGGAAAGGAGAGGTACTGGGGACTCACCACTGTCGGACCTCTCGTGTCGTGATAGTGATTAGTGACGAGCATCAAAGTGAGAGGACAAACTTTTAAAAGCTACATTTATATGGTTATGTAATCACCAAAAAAATATTTTGACTGCGGGAGATTATTGAAGCTGGATTGATTGCACACTTAACCAGAACTGTGAGCTATTAATGAAGACTAAATGATGGTGACTAGTATGTAAAACAAAGAGAATTGTCATGGTTTGTCAACTGCGATATCCATGCAAAGAAAAATCAAGTAGGTTTGTAAAATTCTCGAAAAAGTTTTTTGAGCACTGTCACAACTGCGTTCTCCTACAACTTGTGTTACATGGCTCAAGGTGAACCCTTTCCTTTTCGCTTGTCCAACGTTATAACATCTGCTGCATAACGTAGCCCTATTCTACAATTTCTTACAGAGCCAACCTCTTTGACGAGCGCAGCTCGAGATCAGACGGAGCCCCATCCGCCCTTGATTGAAGTACTGTCCAAGAGGTAATTATTGCACCACCTCAAATAAGCCCGAATGATCTTCAGGGGTCTAAGTCTTCACGTTGAAGCACCACGATGTGGAGAAAGTTGTCTGGGTGACTCAGATGCTCACTCAACCACTGGATTGGGGTCTCCATGGGAACCTCCACGCCGTGGATCAAAACCATCCGGCTGGAATTGTCTGAAAATGTATGAAAATGACAATGATGGTCGTTGCTAGTTGGTCAACTATGCAGAAAAATTATAAATCTCAATGACAGTTATTCCATAAATATCTCCTTGAAAATTCCCAGTTTTCATGTTCACAACTTCAACTAATTTCAACACACGCGCAGTGACTTCTTTCGTTCTCGACAGCAGCAATCGCTGCAAGAGGGGGAGTAGAGATGTACCCATAAATTTGTTTTGGGTCACAAGCTGAGTTACCTTTCCTTGGAATAAGTTGGTGAAATCAATTTTGATGACCCCTCTGCCAACCCTCACCGGCCCCAAGAAAACCCCAGCAAAGAACAAGCGTAAAGAAATGTTTCATAAAATGTAAAATGGGCTCCAAGATATTTTGTTTTAATCTTTCTCTGTTTCTTTGGTTTTTGATTGAAGTTATCACAATATCTGACAGCCATCGTTAGCATGACCTGATGTTTTGGAGTAACCACAAACCTCCCTTCAGAGATGGACTGAAAGTTCTTACCAGATGCAACAAGTTCTTCAGGTAGGAGAGCGTCTAAGACATGGCCTAGATTCAGAGGTTCCCCTGTGTCGGTGACCGGTTTGAACAACCTCTGGATGTACATCTTGTCTCTCTGAGTGTGTGAAGATGAAGATCATGTCAAACTAGATAATCATTGATGAACCAATCAGGTCCAAGAAGGGACCACTTCTTAAACTTATGAGAAAGTTAAAAGAGTCTGATTATACCAAAAAAGGTGATCAAGATATCAACCCAGTGAATTTGTTTTGAATTCGCATCTTCTCTTTGATGGCTGATATGGTAGCCTACCATAAAACATCGAAGGTTTGGACCGGTTTAATGTACCATATGAGGAAATGTCAAAAAAAAGACCAGATGTGTTTGCCACTGACTTTCATTACAAAACCAAAAAGAGGATTTTGGTCTGTTAACATATGCAGAGAAACATGTCAAAATCTGAATTTTGAGCCTTACTTTTTAGGTTGAATAAAAGTTGTAAAACAGCACAAATTTTTTGTTAAGGTAAACTTGACATGGACAAGATATAAAAAATCCTCCTACTAGCGATAAAAGACATACCAATGACAGACAGGTCAGATATTTCTGATCATTTTCCAAAAGTTCATTGTAATGTTATGGAAGAAGCAAAAGTATGCAACTTTGGATTTGTTTCTCAACTTTGGCCACAAACCTTCAAACTCTTTCTCTTTGGCTTTACTGCGACTAGATTTTCCGGGCAGGAGAGAGTTCACTTATATTTTTTAAAGAGAGGTGAAGTCCCTTAGATCAGTCACAATGTAGAAAACTAATGAGAAACTAGACAGGCCTCTAAATTAGAAATGCAAGTGACACGATGTGACAGACAACTCCATCGCTTCCGGAAACCATTCCAGGAGCCATCATCTGTGTTACGTTTCCGATTCCATTAAAAGACTGCAAAAACAGGGCAAAAAATCATGAAAGGCATCACCCTTTTGCAACTTTTGTGGTACCTGATATATCCTCAAAGGGATCGACTTAAAGGGCTCCTCATTCGTCCTTTCCATCAACCTCCTGTTTATCGTCCAGAATTGGTCAAATTTATCTGTGAAAGATAACGGAATCATTCAGCTTGGTTAATATTCTGCTTTCACTGAGCTGCCTTTTCACTGCCTGGCAGTTGGTTTGATAGGAAAAAAATCCCTTGTTTCTTACAACCCAGACTTAAGCTTCACACCTTTTGTCGATTTTCTCATTTTCTCCATCTGTATTTGAACGCTTTCGTTCACATCACTTCCAATTGTGGATGGCAGAAGTGTATTTTGACACTGATCTAATGCAGTCACAAGTTCTAGAACAAAGATTTTGTCACCAAAATGCATGTGGATAAGTGCAATCATGACATACATTATAACCTTCCTGCACTTTAACTTTTAGTATGTATCTTTTTGCATGACGACAATACAATCTGTGATTAAGGGTAATATTTTTGGTCAAAAGCTAAAATACAAATATTTTTACTTTTCTGACCTCTACTATGGAAGATATCAGCACTTGAAAGGTGAAGATCTAAATTTTGTCGGTAAATTAAAATTTGGTTAAAAAATTGCTCAAAGAGCTGATCTGAGGTATATCCAGAAGATTGATCCAAAGTGATTTGACCTCCTATAATTGCTAAGCGCTGAGTTTTCACCAGCACATCACTATTACAATAACTTCCTCTTTTAAATGGTGATGACAAAAATGGCATTGACAGGTAAGGAGCAAGATAAACATATCCTTTGGGAGGTATAGAGACGAAAACCGGCCACCAAAACCAGTTTTGCAATGACATACCATTCTGGACACCCTGCCAAAGCTGTTTGTGGTCCCTCTTTTGCATGTTGTTAATCACTTGTCCTCTGTGTTTCAGAATGTCGGCTTCCTTCACAGAGGACATGAAGTGAGCTTCTACGACCTCCTTGCTCTTGCAGTGTAACAGCTCATCCTCCGGAAAATTCTGAAAAGTGGAACATCGAACCATGGCGAGTTAAAGTGACATGAATTGTCGTCATGGGGACCAGTCACTCTTGTGACTTAAAGGAGAAGGAAACCCTGGGAATATATTCATCAAAATGAAGCAGAAGTGTTTGACAAACATCTTCCCAAAGTTTCATTCAGAGATATTGTTTCCTATCCAAGTTACACAGTTTTGAAATTCAGAGAAGGGTGCTGCCATTTTTGCCTGAGTTGAATGTAAAGCAACTTGAGTAAGTCGAATAATGATGTCACATAGCCACTGATAGCAAAAATTTTAATGTATTTCTTTGTATTCTTTACCTATTATTTCTATCAATCCGAAACACACTTGTACACATTTTGTGTTGAATTACTGAGGTGTATCATGCAATAATTAAATCATTGATACTATGACTTGAATCTATGCATGACTGTTAAAATTTATTGACAATGAAATATAAAGAAAAACAAAAGCTTTTCAATCACATGTGGTCTGGTGATGTCATCGCAATTTCAAAATGGCAGCTTCCTGATAATTTTCTAAGAATATTCAAATTGCAATATCTTGGAAAGTAAGCAACGTATTTAACTGAAATGTGGTAATGGTGTTCACCATATATTAGTCTCTCATTTAACATTGTCAAAGGTCCTGACTTGCCTTCTCCTTTAAAGCACACAAACCACTATATGCATTGTGGAGGAGAGAGGGGAGGCAGCGAGAGTAAATTGAATCATTTCACCATATTCATGTGTGTCAGAGGGGTCATCAACGTTCTCGTTTCAAAAACAAAAATTATTTGACATATACATGCACAAAAGTTAGACTCCAATATCGGAGTTCAGGGATTGCTTCAAGGGGCTCATTAAATTGATATTTTGCTAGTTTACAACAATTTTGAAGGAAACCCCTGCATGCCAATACTTCTAATTAGTATCGTACAGTTACTGGAAATGTGAGAATTTGTAGTTATTTTTGTGAATAGGAGTTGACTAAGATTAATACCTAATGGTAAAAAGTGTCTGGTCACAGATTTGCAAGAAGTAGTTTTGCCCGTTAATTACCTTGTCATTGTTACTTCAGTCGTGTGTCAGATGTTCAGAATCTCCTAGTTTGACCATTTATGCTCACTCAATATATGAGTTATAATTAACTGGTGCAAACAAATATCATGAATTTAATGAAACAACTCAATGAGCCCCTTTAGGTGTGCATGCGATATCTGCATATAAATGCACCCATTGGGCACCTTCTCTTCACTTTTTTTTTTTTATCAAAATCATGTCTCCGAAAGACTTTTCTCATCAAAAAATATGATGTGATAACCAGAGCTACTGTCAGGGTTAGGGTTTGTAGTGACGAGAAAACACAAACATGTATGATATCACGTGAGAATTGGATGCATTGAAAGACAGTGATATGTACACACCACAGTAGTATTAAACAAAGAGAGTCAACTACTGTATGGGTGTGCAATTGTGTCACATACAGTGGCCGTGAAAGGGTTCCTCTGTGCATTTTTGTTGAACCGCATACTCAAAAAGTAAAAAGAATTCTTCTTTTTTTGTAAAAGTAACACATCTGTACATCAAATCTCACTACAGTAGCAGCAGTTTTCTTGGGTACTTAACAGTGAAATGACAACAATTATAGTAATCATTCCAAAATTCATATGTATGCATCTGACATTCCAGTCTTCTTCCCTGCAGAGAATATAGACATATGCAACTTAAATGGGAAATTAACAGTTGTAGACAAACTCTTTCACTATATATCAATTTCATTTATTTGTTGTTCACAGCCTGAGGTCATAAGAACAGATCCCGTTGGGGCTCCTTTCTGACAAACGGTTTTTTGTTGCGCAAAGAAATTTCTGATGGCAGCTTTTGCAGGTATTGAATCCCTTCTTGGAAAAATGGAATACACAAAGAAAAGTTCTCCAGAATCTTTCTCCATATTACAAAGGAAAAAATATATGACATGTTTTCTTTAAATTTTATTCATAAGATATTTCAATTCGTCGTTTGGTGTTTCCAACTTGTCATCGCAAACTTTGCAAGCACTGGTGTGACCATTTGTTACGACTCATTAAAATTTTTTAAAGCTAAAAAAAAAAACAATCATGAAGATCATACATTGTGTACCTGACAGTTTGAATTAATGTTTGTTTGCATTTTTAATAAACTATAACATTAAAATTTTATATATTTCTTATTTGTCAATTTGGCCTAAAGTGAGTCTGACAACTTAGATCAATAGCGAGAAGTCCGATGCTAAACTACTTACACTGACTGGGGCCCTACAATCATACACCTTGTCTATAAGATAATTTCTGCTCAAAACATTACATTATACACATAAGTAGGGGGAGAGTTTTGACATCATTGAAACCAAACAACCCATACCAAGTAGAAGTACTGTAGTGAGTAGATTCAGAGTTGCAAGTACTGAACTTCAAATATCAGAGTCCCCCAAGCGTACAGAATACTTAAATGGTGTTCCCCCACGAAGTAAACGAAGAAAGAAACTACAGGAAAACCCTCATAAAAACCCTCATAATTTGATTATTTTTTAGGTGTGACAGCCATTATTGTCGGTAAACTTACATTCACTACCATATCCCAGTTCCTTTCTGACCCCATACCCCATCATCCTTCCCGGCAGCAACCTCCAACAAATCACTAAGTAATACATGACTGTACAGGCAGGAATGATGCGCATTGTAATGCATAACATTTTAAGTGGTGGTATACTTTGCGACGTCAGCTGGTGCTGGTTTTAGTTAAGCTGCCCTGGCTATCACGACAGGTGAAGATATTTTTTATCCACGAATGATTTGAGCGTACCAATATTTGTGCACATTTGATGGTCCTCATTACATATGGTGTTGATGACATCTTTAATGACTGACATTTTCCTTGCATGATCTATCTGATTTGTCAATTGTTAGGCGTGGTGTGCTTTTCAAAGGTGGCTGAAGTGTAACTTACTTTGAAGTGAACTTTGACCTTCCATGGAAGCGGTGTATTGTCAGTGAGCAGATCGAACAAGACACCAACTGGGTAATGCCTGCGAAGAAAAAAAAAATAAGGAAAAGAATCACATCTTGGGGAATTTTAAATATTGTAAACAATAACAATGAATTATTGTATAACCTCAACAATATGCTGGCCAGTGTTCTCCACAGATTTTTTAAGAGGGCGGAGGCCGCACGTGAAGCGCCTACACAATCACAACGCAATCACCATGCACCACTTTGAGGGGAAAGGGTTCAACTTAACCTACATAAATATTTGATAATTGAGATGCTGAACGATGCAATATGGTGCCATTTAGAGATCACTTCTTGCTCTAATGACATGACAGTTGCCAATTTTTTTGCCAACTGGAGCTATTGCAAGGGTGGCATTTATTTTAAGGGGGGATAGTCACTGGTTCAGGGGGGTAATAACTCTCACTCTGAGGCATGCTTCCACCCTAAAACCCTTTGTGAAAAACAGTGCAAGACAATTTTAAGCAAACTAGAGATAAAACAACACCATGAATATGAAATACAATATGACTGCTTGCACACATACAGGACTAAATGCAAAAACAGATACTGATGTTCCGATCCAATCCTGACATCAAGATCTCCAAAGTAGTATAAAAGCAGTTCACATTCTCTTACTCTGATACAGACAGAGACCAAAAACTGATCCTGACTTGGAGTTCAAATTGCAGAATGTAAGCAGCCCGCAGCAAGGAACCAAAACTAAAACCTCGCAAAGTCAATACAAAACTAGAAGAACTGAACTTGCAGGCATGCACGACAAAGCCCAGAGGAACTGTGGACATGTTCTGCATGATGCACTGATCCGCTGAGTAACATGAGCTCAGTGAGATTAATAACTTCTTACTGTGACACAAACACCATAAATTGTTTTGCCTACATACAATATTGCCTTGATGGTAACGCACACAAAACATTGAAATGCAACCTACTCACGTGCAGTCGATGATATATGTTACACCGCCATAGTGACAAATAGTCGAGCTTGCACACACAAGTAACGCCTGCAACTAGAGTTATCTACAACTCAGTAATACTAGTACTAGCTTCAGACTGGTAGTGAAAGTGAGGGAGATGAGAAAGACTTAGTGCCAGGGATGTTGATTTTTTGTTTTTTAAAGAAAATCATGATTTAAATCAAATAAATCAATCACATTTGCATACATTAGTATGTATGGGCGATGTATGATAAACCAAACTTCTTTAATCTTCAAATTGCCATGCAGACTGTGGACAATGAAGTGACTTTTCAACATAAACACTAGGTTATGACGATCATTGCAGGTTTTGTCTTCTGGGATAATCATTGAATTTGCTGTCATTCCAGTTAGCACTACTCAGAGAGAATAACAGCCTGGTGGATTTGTGGTTGTTAGCAACCTATGTTGAGTCTCGATACTTCCAGTTGCCCCTAGAGAGCTGTGACTGTTATGCCCAATGACATGGTGGTTAAAAAGAACAAACATAAATAATTTGTGCAAATTCATTGGCCATGACAAAGGGGTGTTGACAGTGAACATATAACCTTCACGGAGCTGTCTACAACCTCCTCATGAAACAATCAAGTCTTAAAGGTCATCACCTACCATTTTAGGGGTTGATGGTTGAATTCAAACCAAAGCTCCTCTCCTTCCGAAAGTTCTTGGGGTTTCTTGAAGTGTTTGAGAATTTTCTCTGCGATGAGAGTGATATATGTCAGACGGGGCACCAACAGCTGTGGAAATGACAACACAGCTACCACTTCTAGTTCTGTTTTCTTTCTCATATGGCAATATCATTATTACTAAGAGTGATTAATAGTGTATATTACTAACACTTGTATTGATACACAGTACTGTACATACACCACTAGTTTGTAGTCATACACAGGATGTTTGACCTTTGATCTTCATCAAAATCTGTACAGATGTTGTACTTAATGTAACACACTGACATAGAAAATATGAGGTCCGTCCAAGCTTTCCTTCATGAGATACCGTGTTTACATCGTAGACGTCACAAACACACTCACAGACACACAGCTGCGTGATCACAAAGGCTACAATTATTGCTGAAACCAAAAAGAATCGTAATCAAATTGGGAAAGCAGTTGATCCTTGATTCCATTAGTTGGTATTTGAAACAGAAATTTGTATGCCTACCAAGAAGAAGACAAGCACCGTATTGTGCCGATTATGTTAGAGCTGAAAAATCAGTTCAACTTACAAAGCAAGGTTCTCTTCTACTAGAGGACTCTTCTTCGTCTTTTGCCAGTGAGAAACACATCGGCAACCTCCCCTGCCAGACTTCCCTGAGAATCTCTCTGTCATCAGCAGCCATTGGAGAACTCTAAAACTGGATGAAAATTGACAAAAGGATAAAATACATTCCTTTTCCTTTCTCACATTAAGACTTCAAGCTCTTCCATCGACTTGATGAAATCTACACACACATCAGCAAGGCAATGGCATTTGCTGAATTTTTCTACTGGTAATAAATTTGAATCAAAGTACTTTACCAGTGCAAAGAATTATAAGTGTCATTGTAGTAAAGTCCACTTTTGTGTTGTTATTACAATGGTATATTTTCCTTCACCAGATGGTCGCACGAGTCATGTAACTTGACTGTGTCCTCAATACATCTTGACTGACTGCTTGGAATGCCGTTCACATGTTCATGGGAGTTAATATGTTCACATTATTTTTCATTCAATTTTCATTGGAGAATCACAAGTCTACAATGTGTATGGTGGACATGTTTTATTTTATATACACGGTGCATCCTGAGGGTGCAAACTACATCAGAACGATGAAAAGCCCAGTTATTGATACTGTACTGTACACTTCGTGACATTGATTCAAAACATGAATGCTCCACATAATGTTACACATGTGTTAGGTAAACAGAACTATAGTAGTGCATACATCGTTTTTGAGTTGAAATGTACAAAAGTGTCTCATGAAAAGTAAAAAACAAGTAAGTCATGGGATGAATTCTAAATTTTTCAATGATCATATACAAACATGGTGCGATGTATCACAAATAGCGTAACCATCTCGACCATATGCCAGTGAAACTGAACAGCCGGCTATTCGAAAATTGCAGAGTTCATACAATGTGAAGTACAATAGAAGTTTAAGCATATTTTACTATCAAACCTGGTGGCTTAAAAAATTAAGATACAGCGTTTGAATTTGTGGAAGGATGGCTTTGTTGAGGGTTGTAATACTGTATACCATAGTGCTATGCCCAGGACTGTTGCTATATGTGCAGGCCTACAGTACACATCACTCTTACTGTTTGTTGTGTTCTAACTTTCACCTTTCATGCTGCAACACAGAGGGTTACTTCAGGGCAATTTAATTATTTTACTGTAAAGTGTAGGCTATGTTACACTACATATCTCTACTTGCTATTTTTTTTTACATTTACACTATGAAAGAGGAGCTTGTAGGGTGTGGGTTGTCTTGATGTGGTATGAGCTGATTCTACCTTTGACTCTTTATTTTTTTTTCTCATTAAAAAATTACAAATTCCTAGGGAATCAGAACACCTGATAAAATGAAAAGGATAGCATCAATTTGTATCTAAGTACTTATGCAAAGCTGAAAATTTTCTGTAGGGATCCCCCACAGGAGAGAGGGATGTTCTCCCCTCAGACCACTGTTTTGACAATGTTAGCTTACAGCGGAAAATTGGGAGACCAACAACTGTCATAAAATCATGAAAATTTCTAACTTTTAAGCATAGATTCTCAGTAAGACAATTGGAGTAATTGCAGTTTTAAAGGCTGTATTGCATCACCCTAAGCTATATTTTTACCTCCGTGAAAGGAAAATTCTCAACTGGTTCCAAGTTACAGTACTCTTAGATTGCCAGCAAATTTGAAAGATGCAGAGCAGCTCATATTACACAGCGTACACAGGGATCCATTGTTTTAATTACACATGTGGAGGAATGTAAGACAGGCTGAAGGAGGGACTAGAGGCAGGCGGTTGGGAGAATTGAAACTGTCTGGGGTGATGCATTACAGCCTTTAATACAATGCCCAAAATGAAAAAAAAAATCACACCGCATAGCAACAGTGACCCAAGTACAGTAGTCTTGGTCGAGACAGTTGCACTTTTCGTTCTCTTTTGTATTTCCATATCCAACTTGCTTTTAACATACCATCATAATCCATCACGCTGCTACTCCATTAAGCACACTGTCAGTTTGTGACCTGTTTACATTTGTGCTCTGTACTGAAATGAGTTACACATAGATTCGAATATCTGTTCATTACAAGCATCTTAAACATTTGTCAAAAAATAGGATGTAACCATTTGCAAAACACTTAATCTTTATTAATATGAAACAGTTCCCAATGTTGGAAGTTCTCACACAGAGAGAGCAAAGTGCTTGTTAAAGGGAAATAGGGCGTTTGTTTTACAGGAAACATCCACATTTTTAATACCAGTGTTTGTGGATGTAGAATGATAGTATATTCAAAATAAGGAATTATAGTAGCCTTCTTTTTAAGAAATTCGTTTCTCACAGATAGAAACTCAGTTATTTGCTGCTCCACACTAATTTGTTCACCCAAACTTTTCAAAATTCAAATGTTGCATCTTCCGTTACTCATCACATACATAATGTTTTGAGGAGATGAAGCTTTTGGCAGGTGTTTAGTGATGAGACTGAATGGTTTAACAATGACTAAAGCTATTTCTTTTGTAGGTCATGTTGGTGTATTCTGAACGCCCTATTTCCCTTTAACTGTGACCATGATTAATTGATCTCTGTGCAGATATCGTGAATACATGATTATGGATGATGTGAACATTTCTGAAGCAAATCTGCCATAAAATTAATAGAAAGCTAAAATAGGCTAGGCCTACTTGGGAACAAATGTGCAAGACCCTAATATCAAGACAAAATTAGAGAGGAATAACAGAGGGAGCAGTCAGCTCTGCACAAAAGAAGTATGGTGCATCTGATACTAGGTCAATACTTAGCCAAACTATGGCCATAAAGGTTACCAGGAGGTGCAGTTCCTTTGCGAACGACTCAGCGTGTGTTGAATGTTGACTAAGTTAAGCCTACACAGGCTGCAGCTAGTACTTCAGTACTAACCGAGCCTGGCCAAAGTTAGTGACTGTAGGTTACTCTTTATGCAGTTAGGCCCTAACCTTAGGCCGCTACAGTTTTGAGTTTAGTGACAATCGTCCCCTTAATTTACGAGCGACATTATTCAAGAGAAACAATAAACATGATCGTGCAAAAATGTCAGTTGCTTACCGATAACATATGTATAAAGGATGCACATAAACAAAAGGATGAGAGACTAGCTATGGACAAGGAAGCTGAAGTAAAGATTAGTTAAAGTATTCGGCTAGCAAACATTGGTCACTGTACTACAGATCTGACAAAATTAAGGGGTTTCCCCTAAAGCGGTATGGACTCTCCCACGTTTTGTGTATATTTTGGTTAGAACGAAAAGCAGTATTTCCCAGATGCGCTACTGCAATAGCCATTGCATCTCCATGAAACGAAGAGAAGAAAAAAATAAATCAAATTCCAAGCCTACAAACAGGAATAACATGGACTTGTTCCACCTTGGTTACCCTTTATTATGTTAGTGGACTGGACCATAATGTTAGTAGGTTAGTGACAAGTACATGTCACACAGCATGCAGTATAGTAGTTAAGTTGCAGCGAAGGAATAATACGCTCTGACGGCAAACGATCCATCAATGTGATCAGCCGGTCACTACTATCAACTTGAGTATATGATTGACAGTTTTAACTACCTGTACTGGAGAATCTTGCTTTCCCTTTTTTAAAGTGACACATTTTTATTAACCCTTGCGTTTTGTTCTGACATTGTTTCGATCTTACCTAGGCTAAGCCTAATTTAGGTCAGAAACTTTCCTATTGGCCCTAACTTAGCCTATTACTAACTGTTACTGTTAGGCTTAACAACATCCTAATTAGCCTGTACTGTACTACGAGCAGGCCTAGTCTAGGCGTCAGACTTGAGTAATGTTCTAATTACTTCTAAGTTAACGTTAGGGCAGGATGTGGTTGCATATTATCCTGCTGTATGGTGAGGCTACAACATAGGCCCAATGCAAGCTACGGTGTAGTATGTAGGTATACCCAGCACTAAATCTCTGAACTTGTGGCCTGAACTCCCTTCCAAGAATAAGCTGACTCTTACTGTTTCTTAATTACTCTTACTGTCTCAGTCTAACTTGAGGCTGAAACAATTATAGCTTACCAAGGCTCCGTATGGGCCGGACTGGACTATTTGCAAAACTGTGCAGGGGATATTTTTGGACAGTTAGGAGTGCACGGACAACTAGGAGTGCACGGATGAACCTTTCATTTTGTCACTTCAGTGAAAAGTTGTGTTAGGCTAGAACAATATTGTTAGGCAGGAAATCTAAGCCTATCTTTATAGGCTAGGTCCTACCATTCTAGGGGACATAACTAATGTAATAAAGCTAGACTGAGAGTGACTTGGGTATATTAACCTAGGGTAGGCCGACTGTGCTGACCTAACTCTCGCATCCCACAATTTCATGCCTAGGCCTACAGTCAGACAAAATGTTCTGTTTTGGATCTTTTAGTGTTGTCCTGTGTTTTCCCATTTTGTGGTCAATATGATATCTGGAACTGATATTTTGCATTTTGGGTCATCATTCATGGAATTTGTTTCAGTCTATCTACTTTGCAGAACGTGTTCATGTGTAACTAAACATTCCATGTTGAAGTTTGGTCTATTGGCTTTCTTATTGCATTTCTCATGTTGCAGCGGTACTTTAGGGTTGAACAGGATCCCAGTTCCTAATTCACTACCGGTATTCGCAGTTCCAGCGGCTGATCTGCTTGTGCATTTATTGGTGCTGTTGAACACTGCATTTCTGCTGAAAATTATCGTTTCCAGTACCATTTCCTACAAATAAACAATTTTTTTTTCTATGTATGTATCATTAATACTTATGCACATATCAATTGTATGACAGACTTCTTGACCCCAGGGGAGGGGACATCATGGGTGTGTCATGCCTACAACTTCAGAGACAAAGGTGTCGGTCAAAGGACAGCTTTGGTGCTCCATAAAACTACCACGGCTAGGGTACTGTATGTCCCAGTGCATCAGTGTCGGTTGTTGCTTTCTGAATTTAGAATAACTGGTTCTGTAAGCTTTTGACTACTTTGGCCATGATTATTACATGTTGGGATGTTAATTTTAGAGAGACAACATAAATTGTTCTTAGTAATTACATATTGGTTATGTTAGAGAATGCCATTGATAGAAGGTTCTTGGCTTCATGCATAGGGCCTATAACATTACTATATGCAAAGTACTCACAGACATGGGTCATATGCTAGATCACACACCAGGCAAGGCAAAACACCACCACCATACATTGTCAGTGTGCATTTGGCTTCATTACATGTGTGCCAGTGATTAGTGATGCTCTCGAAGGTCGATCTTTGTATGTAGGTGGGCGAAAGGATGAAGCTCTATCTGACATTTCTGCTAGATACCATGGTACACAATGATTAATATCTTGGGAGAGGTAAGATTAGTTCGTGGATATATATTTCAAATCAGGGATATTTTGGGGAGCACTTGATCATGCAGGAGGGATCCCTAGAATTGGGTACTTTCCCTGAAAATCGGGGATGTCTGGTTATCTCACGCAATGCTGCATTTGGCCTTTTCATAGTCTAGGCAAGAAGGAGACCAATTGAGCAACGTTACCTTGACCAAAAAGTTTTGTACACTGTGTAAGTATGTGTGTACTTGCAGACATACTCATACAATCGCTAGTGAAAAAGATTCAATTCATATGCAATGCATTTTATGCTTAAAGCTAGAGTCTCCAGTCATTGCACACTAGCTCTGCACTGTGATGCGTATGATCGCGGTTACAGCCCCATGTTCTGTCACCCCTATGTTCCAACATCCCTATGTTCCAACGCTCATATGTTGCACAAATGTGAGGGCAAATTGCCGTAGAGACTTCATACAGTGACTTTGGGGCCAAACACTGCTCATAAGGGGAATGTCTGCACTGCCCCTTGTCCATGGGAGCCAGAGGGTCTAAGCCCCTGCTCTTGGAATGTGTGTCGGAACATAGGGATGTCAGAACATAGGGAAGTTACTGTGATTGCAATACTTGTTTATTGTATTATGGATATGCCTTTATAACTCATCACTAACAGTAGAACTGGGAAAGCGGATTTTGCTGCAGTTTTTACTAGGTGAATAAATGTTGTTGGAGATCATCCAAAAATTTATATTTTGACTTTCGTAGAAACATATTTTAGTTCCTTGAAAGGTGTGAAAGTTCAATATAATTGGTTTGTCAAAAGTACATTTCAGTGTGTGAGTCAATATCTTGCTAAGGTACTTTCATTGCAAGCCACATGGGTGTGTTGTCTGATGTGAATGTCGACACACATAGCGGACATCGACGCATGTCTCCAGGGGAATATTGTGTGTGTCATGCAATTGATAAGTGCATAATTACTATAGGCCTACATATCAACATCAAAATGGACTGAAATGAATTACAAATCCATTTTAAACATTTCATTTCAAGATCTCACTGTAAAACAAAAGTCAATGTATTCATTGCCGTAAATGATCGTGGTTAACCTGGTACACAGTCACGGTTACTGCCTTCTTGTTGATGAAGCAGCCATGCAAAGTCATGCACAGTGTACAGACTAGGCTTACACATATTACCTTTATATTGTAGCTGACCTGCTGCTCAATGATCACTATATGTTAAACCATCTTTATTATCATAATAACCCTGGGATGAATCATTTACGTGGAGATCAAAGGTCATCTGGACTTCTGGATCCAAAACTCTAAAAACCTTTCCGCATGATATCTCAAGTTATAAAGTTTGGACAAAGTTTGAACTTGGTATATGGATGCATGATGGTACTGGTGCCTTCAGGGTGATTAAGAGTTTTAGGTCCAAGGTTCAAATGGGGTATATGGGCCATTTCAAGAAATCAGGCAAAATGCCTCTTCTCTTACAGATTGTATAGCATGAAGTTGAAATTGTGTAATGTTACTACTATGCTAGTGGTTCCTTGTGGTTGTTCTGAATAATTGGTCCCATGTGGGCAAATGATATGGACGATTTTATGAAATCATGCAAAATGTTTCTTTTATTTTGCATTACAGTGTGCAAGGATTGTCAAATTAACATTGTGGTAGTGGAACCTTTTGCAGTGCTTAACATTTGTGGGTCCAACTTAAGGTCATATGAGCCATAAATTACTGCATTGTGCAAATCGATAGTTCTTCAGCAGATTGTCATATTACAGTGTTGAGGATTTTTTAGCTTATTTTATGGTACTACAGTACCTTTGGCTAGTCAGCATTCTCATGGACAAACCGGGGCCCAAACTTTTTGGCCGTTGAAAATTGCAGTGAGTGAGGTCAACGAATTGATCTATGAACTTGTACACAATATCGTTCACTTCCAGGCTCTCTGTCATTCTACGTTGGGTCGGGGCAGAGACACCCTGCTCAGCTTTGGAACTGAGGTGGCCAACAACAGCTAAAATATTCCCACTGAAATAGTACAGTGATTCACTCGCTTAGAGCAGTGAAAGTACTGTTCGATGTACATGCTGTAGTGTGTGTTGAATGATCCATAGACCTTGTGCTTGAAAGTTACGTTGTTTGTGTGTCTTGATAAGCAGCAATGGCAGCGAATTTGTGTATCTGGAGAAAGTTGCCACAAAACGAGTTTGCAACGATTTTGTGTAACAAAATAATTTTTAAATGATGCATAGTAATCAGATCACCTGACTTACGAATTTCTTGCGGAATGGCGACTTGTCATTGAATTTCCACGCTACAAATGGTGAGTGGGTATATTGACACATGATCGCATTGGCAAAAATTTGATTGGATATGCATGTACAGTGTGCTGTGTACAATACTGCTCTCAAACCCACTGAAGCTGGGCAAATAGATGTTTTTTTGTTTTTTTCGCCGTTTTGTGATTTTCTGTCAATGCATTTACTTGGAGACATGAGTACAAGTTACTGCATTAGTGCGGCAGTAAGTAGTGCACAGAACTTATTGTTTGTATGGTTTTGAACATGTAGGCAGTACCGGTACTTCGGTATTTACCTCCGCGAATACTGGCACTGATTGTCCTGGCACTGCCCAACCCTAATAGTCCTGTAGAATAACTTTATGATCACTGTTTGCCACTACATTGAAAGGCAACAGAAGTGTTCAGAAATTTAATCCCAATATGCCATATTCTTTAATTTACAGTAATTGACTCCATATTGCAATTGGTGTTCTGATTTTATCATACCTTGCCATATCATTCTCCTTGATATCATTTTACCATTTAATGGAATGGATGTAGTGTTTCGATAGAAATGATGGGTACTGTAAGCTCAGTCCAGCCTTTTTGATATGTTTACATGTAACCTTTTGCTCGGAGGGTCGTGTAGAACGAAAAATAAAACAAGTTATGAGCAATAAGACATATGTCGGTCATCTCTCTTCATCCCTTAAGCTAAATTCTACAGCTGTTAAACCACTGAAGTAACATTTTATTTGGGTTGAATTCTTAGGACCTTTCCCTAAGGGGTCCTTTGACTAGAATGAGAAGGAGACTTGGAGCAGTACAAGGGGAAAGCTTTGGATCTGGCGATCACAAGAAATCCTCGAGGGCACCGCATGACTTAGGAGCCATACAGGACACCCACTTACACCACAGAGATGCTGACGATTGTACGTCAGAAGAAGACGAAGGAATGAACGTTGACTGCGTTTGCTGGTACCTAAACAAAATAAACATCTTGCTCGGTCTGGCAGTCATGTGTGCAGTCGGGTACTCCTATATGTGGTACATCTATACACTTCATGAAAACAGACTATGGTTTACTAACATTATGGTGAGTACGTCGTAGCATAGTAGATGTAACGTACTTTAGCATAGCCTAACAGGTAGTAGCAACAGTACCATCCTTAAATAATTACTGGTTGATGCTGAAGTCTTTATTTCACTTCGCCATTGATGTGGTGGAGGTGGATAGCCAATTGAAAACAATGCAAATAAAGATTTTAGTCCAGATTCGAATGTATTAGTGATATGTCATGAATGTAATCTGATCATCCCAGTGATTAACTCTTTGCATCAAGTGCTGATGTAGGCGACTGTATTTTTTGTTTTTTTTCTGAGTTGAGGTAGATGGTCCTGGCTTTGGCCAGATGAAACATTTGCATGACACACAAGCGGTGTTAACAACCCTCATATGGATCAGGAGGTCTTCTGAGAAGTTTGTATTCTTCCAGAGAAATTTTTCATCCCTGTGGGGAACATGACCTTTTCCTGTATTTAAGATAGGTCATGGAATGCCATTTCCTGTATGGGAATTTTACTTTGCTGTGAAAAGAATAACTATAAAGTTGCCACAAAAAAATCCCATGGGATTTTTTGTCCCAGTTGTCCCAAATGGGACACTGTTAGAATTACACATTTTCGCATGGGAATTTTACTATATCCTGTATTTTTTTCTCTCCCACAGGAAAATATCTCTTCCTGTGTGAATGCTTTAGGAATTGTACCATTTCCTATAGGAGACTTATGTATGGGACTTTCAATTTTTGATTCCTTGCAGTTGCCAAAGGCAGCCAAGGAAGGAATCTATGCCATGGTGACCGTATGTGTGTGTGTGCATATGTGCCGCCTGGGCTTGTAAACACGACATCTCAAGATTAGAAGTGTGCCTGAATTGTAGAGGTCGTGTGTTGGTAGTCCATTGTGATTGGATGATTCCTGTCGTTTTTCACGGAGGTCAAAGGTCATTTGAGGTCACCAGAGTTTAAAGTATGATAATGCAACCAAGCTGCTTGTGGACAGTTGAATGGTACGTGAGTAAGAGATTCTACAGGAAAGCCTCAAGAGAAGAATTGTCAATTCAATCTTTATCTTCTCTGTGTGAAGGAACACTGTTCCTGAATTGACAGTGAGGAACGGCAGTTACCCTTAACACCCTGAAATGCATCACACGATCCCACATGGCATTGTATGTGCTACATCCATTGACACTGTTTCTCCAGGTCTGATTAGACTTGATCCTAGTCATACAGTAGGGTGACTGCAGATGCTCATGACTGCTACAGAGCACAGTGTACAATAAAAATCTGAAGGTAACTCCTTCTAAATCTTCTTCAATAACCATGAGCACTGCAAGTGGTTGCAGTTGTAGACTGTCATCAGTACAGTGCAGCTTAGTTCGCACTCTGGTGGCTAAATTTGGCCACTCTCCCCACTCCCTTATGGGGAGTAAGTTTAACAACAAGGGGTGAATGACCAGGTGAATGCTTAGATCTTGTTTTCATCTGTATTCTGTTTTGCAGGAGGTGGAGAGGGAAATATCATTTAGAACAGAAGCAGGTCTTTACTACTCTTACTACAAGCAGATGGTCCAAGCATCGTCCTTCTGGGAAGGTACAGAAATAATACATTCACATAAAAGTCATTGCCTGAAATAGGTGGTGGCGGAGATATGGAAAGGGGTCGGGGGGTGTATGGGAACTAGGTGGGAGTTTATGGGTAATTGCTTGGGAAATGGATCTGCTTGCGAAGTCTCCCATAAATAGGAAATAAACAAAGAGACAAAAATCAGGGTGAAGGTGAATTTATGATCTTGAATTAAGAAATTTTACACTAGTAGGAAAAAACAACTGTCAACCTGTAAGTCTGAAGACATTACAGTACTTTCAAGGACATTTATAGTGTACCACCTTTGCTACCAAACCAGGCAGAAGTCTTATATTTGTAAAGTTAATGTCCTATGTTTATCAACATTCTTGGAACATGCAGTCCAGTATGAAATCATTGAATGTTCAAATCTCATTCTGTACTTGTCATATTTCTGCACATATCACCTTCAATCACTTTGGGTACATTAACTTCCACCGTGTGCTTCTGTCTGAATCTTTTTCCACAGGATGGCACTCCTTGCAACATGACAACACCACCGAGAGTTGGAGGACTATTAACGTCTTGAACAGGTTCAACATCTACCAAGAGGTCTTGATGTCTCTCCTTTACAGATATGTCCCATTCTTGTCTGTGAGTGTATGAATTATAGTCATAATTATTCCATAATTATTATTATTCCATAATTATTCCATAATTGTTAAATCCACCCTTTTGCCAAACTGACCAGGACTTAAACTCAATCGTAGTGTAGGAAGAGGAGTTTTCTCTCCCTTGTTTCAAACTTCTTACTCAAGACGTAATATGCCTCTCAGAGAAACCATACATTACATGTGTGTCTATTTGTGTACAGCACTGTATGGAGTTCTGAACCCTACAGTATCCGATAGAGGTTAAAGGTCATTTGTGGTCAGCTGATATCAAATTATGTAAAGCTTGAAAACACTGAGAAAAGATGCTTGGACAGATGAAATACTGTTTGTGGTCACTGTACATTGGCTCATAGGTTGTTTACAGTTAAAGGGTGACCTTTTTAGTAAACCATTCTGTACATGATATCTTGTGAGATGAATGTTGGCCGGGCAGATCTCACATTTGGTGTAAAATTTACTACCTTGAGCGCAAGAATTGCATTCCCTTTGGTAAAGGTCAAAGGTCAGTTTGGATGAGCAAGCTTATTGAACTGCAGAACATTGCAAATGTGATATCTCAAAGAAAGAAGCGCCTCTGGAGATCTCAGATTTGGTGTCGGTGGCTTCCTTGTTGATAGAAAATTCCTTCGGCCATCGGTGATGATGTTCAGTATGTCTCTTCTTGAGTAGTAGAACACTTTTTATTTGGGGGGGAGGGGGAGGGAATGCTTGGGAAGGTACATGGAGGTGAAAAGTTAATATGATGTCAGTATGGTTCATAATATGCTTATCTTGTTAGTACCATATCTCCAGATGGGCCATATAAGGTTTTCTGAAACCTCCAATTCATCTCTACATTCTGTTTGCTTAGCTATTCTTATTTGCTTAGTAAATTCCATTTCATTTGATACCTTAATTTCATTCTTTTTACACCCCATGTGGCCCTGAAAAGCTGACAAATAATGTCTGTATTTTAGAGGCTTCACGAAATATCCTCAAGGTCACTTTCAGAACCAAACATTTTGTCACAATATTTTGTTCATTCTGTAGTCGCAAATTACTTGAGATGTCAAATTTTCAAGCAGTAAATTCTTCCGTCCATCTTCACAGGGTGCTTTCACACCAATATTCTTTTACATCCATTTCGTCTTTGCTTTGCATGGGCTATATCTCATGGTACTTTACTGCCTCACTTGGTCGCTTGGTAATTCATGGCTGTCAGGCTTGCTCGCCTCGGCGTTTTATGTTTGTAACAGGTACGGTTACCATCGCTACTCCATTTATAAGTTTCTTAACACATTTTAATGCATCTCATGTGACACATTCATTAACTAATTTCAACATCAACTTCATGTGTGCCCAGTCCTGTAAATTTATCATTTTATTAGAATTATTTTATTGGAGTATCAAATTTAGAATAACAAAGTTTAAGGTAGAGTTAGTGGAAGATTTAGCTTGTTATAAAGCAGCAAATTTTAAGCGGTGTCTTATATGCTGAACACGCAACCTATTTATACCAAGATGTCACTTTCTATTCACAAATTCACAAATTTTTTTCTTTCATAATTTTTTTTCAATTGGTAAAATGTGGATACGGAAGAATCTCTGAAGGATTCTGCAAACTTTTCAGACAACTTTTTTTTCTTTTTTTTTAAGTTGCGGCATCCATGACTGTTCTGCTCAGTGCAGTATGCTTCAGTGAACTTACACAATAGTTACTGATAGACGAACCACTCATTAAATTCGGCGAGAAAAAGTTGCAGCATATAATCCGGCTTTTGTAGTGTGTATAATCCTAGCAACTTGGTATTCCCGCAGAGGTGGCGATATTATCGCGGTAGTCTCGTGGTTGAGGTTTTGACATTGTTCCTTAGAGATGTTGGTTTTCATTGCTTTGTAAAGACCAAATTATAGTGTTTAATTGGCAATGTTTGTTGCCACTTGTGATAGTATACCATCTCCAGTGTTCTCCACATGGGGTTTAAGTGTTGCAACCAACCTCAAGTTAAAATGCCCCCCCCCCTGTTGAAATAGCAACCATTCCCACTTATAATGAGTCTTGGCTCCAACAACCCCCCCCACCTTTGACTGTCAAAAAGAGGACAATAGGATAGTGCCATTTCAAATAGGGCAAAAAATCATCCCTTAAGTATCACCAGTTGCATGATTAAGCATCTCAATTATCAAAGCCTTTTAGGCTTGAGGTTTGGCCCCATTTGCCCTCAAAGCCCTCCTTGGTGATTGCTGCGGGATTGCATGCATGCTTCAAGTGTGGCGACTCCCTCTCGTGGAAGCATGTGGAGAACACTGCTTTCTGCATGTACACAGAAATGATGTAAACCTTCGAAAGTTAACAAGTTGGACATATCCAGTTGCTCATTTACTGTACCTCATGCATACCATTTCTTTTCATCAACAGTGCCATATCCAATGCATCATTTGTCAATTGTGAAAGCCAAATGATGCAACATCTTTCCATACAACCTCTCAGAGCAAACGCTCATTTCCAAGAACAATGATTAGTCCTGCTTGTCGACTGGCACTAAAAAATCGTACAATAAACTTGTTTAATTGAACTAAAAATGAGCTCTGTTGCTTGAATGGTTAGGTTTCCTTGTGATAGCAAACTGTCTTTTATTGTCAGTGTATTTGTTTGGTTGTGTTTCAAAATGGTCACTCTGTTATTTCTGTTGTTGGGGATGTTGTAAATGAAATCATCATTTGTTACTGTCATCATGATCCTCATCATCACCATCATCGTCATAATTGATATCATCAGTTTTCAATCGGACATTTCAAAACTGGCCATCGCTTTTATCATCATTGTTGCTGTCATCATTACTAAATATCATCACCATTGTTGTCGTCATTATTATAATCATCATAACTTTTATCATCAATTTCCGATTGGTAATGGTATTTCAAGATGGCTTAAAAAATGGCGCTTTTCATCATCATTCTCATCATTATAGTCATCTTCACCATGCACTATCATCAGTGTCATCGTCATTGTCATCATAGCTATTATCATTAATTTTCAGTGGTTTATGACATTTAAACAATAGCTGATCACTTGTTCATTGCTTTCATTATCATCGTCATTCTACTATTATCATCATCATTCATCATAGTATTATCATCAATTTGCCATTGGTCATAACATTTTCAGTAATGGTTACGTATTGCTCATACATCGCTTTCATCATAGTGCTGTAGTTGTCATCAGTATCATCATCATCATCACTGTTGTCGTCATAAAAAATTCTGCCATCATTAATTTTTGATCTGTCGTGGCATTTCCAAGCAGATTATTGCTGATATACAGGCCTCAATGTCCCATCATCATCATCGAGTAAAGATGCTATTCTTCATTGAGATGGGAGAGCTAACTTTGTCAGATCGGATGCTCTTAGAGACATTTTGTGAAGATAGGAATTCTGTGTCAATATCAACTTTACTGATATTGGGCATGGTATTCTAACTAGTTCATTCAATTTTCTTTCACCCTCTCCCTGTTTGTGCCTTCTCTGCCTTCTTGATTGTCTTGTCACATGCTTTGAGTTGTTTTTGCCACTAGTCAGCAGGTTCAATGTTTGTAATTACAGCATCGCTTGCTGTGACACTTGCTTGCTGTGACAGTTGGTTTACTGTGACACTTGTGATGCTGTTCCTTTCTTTCTCTGCATGATAACCTTTCAGTGACTGCCTTAGTATCTTTAAAACGTTTTCTCACTGTTTTGCTCGGCAAGGAAAGAACAAACAAAGAACTGTGATTTCTATTTGATTAAACATAACAGTTGACCTTGAGAGTCATCCCCCCACACCAACCTGTCCCTGTCAGTGATAAGCAGGACTCTCTTCCTGGTAGTTGAAACAAAACAATCCAGTTCTTACCCTTACAAACGCTAGAGAGACCAGCACAAGAGATATATACCTTTGCCCAGAGGGTCACTTCCTTTGATTTTGTGACAAAATGGCTTAAAAATGAAGTGAATCATCATTTATATAAGTATTTATCACTTGGAAAAGAAAAGCAAGTATGATTGTCAAACTTTTGACCCTTGTTGTCAAATAGCATTCTTCTCTTGTCATTGTGATTGTCCTTTTGAACAAGATGGTATCACCCGCAGTGTTGATAGTCATCTCATGTGACAGCTGACTGTGACAGATCTTGTGACATATACAAGATCTTTAGACGTGTGGTAGCTTTCCAACCACATGACTTGTGATTGCTGTTTCATTCTATGCAACATGTAATGGCATGCACTTCATTTGACTCATACATTGGGCAGCAAATATGTGACCTGTAATTACTGACAGACGACATACTTGTCGGTTTTCAGTTTATGTGACTTGCGATATCAGGCAGTCCTTGTGACTTAGAATTGCTGAGAGAGTTTGTGACTGCTATCTTGCTCTGATCATTCTTGTAATTCTTTCCCTTTCTTTCCCATTCTTTTTGTAACAAATGAAACCATTCCCAAGATACACATATCTCGACGAATATTTTGTGTCTTAGGTTGTTTTTGTCTCTTTATCATCAGGCTATACATACCACCAGGGTGACTTTACCATTCCTCTGAAGTTTTTGTTATTATTATTCTTTATCATCAGGGTACATACCACTGACCTCGTTGGTGACCTTACCATCACTCTGAGGTTGCTTTTTTTTTTCCTTGTCTCTGTCATCAGGGTACATACCACTAGGGTGGACTTTACCATCCCTCTAAGGGAGAGTTTTGCCATCCCAGTCTTATACCTGCAAATTTACTTTGTGACATTGTACCTCAGATCACCACCTGGAGATAGGACAATGGTAAAGTCAACAACAAAATTACATTTTTTGAGACCTAGGAGTAAACGTACAGGTGATGGTTGTTCTGTTGTTTAAGGTTTCTCAGCTGTTTACAGTATCTCAGCTTCCATTCTGGAACATTTTGATAGATGTGCATAAGGATAAGAGAGGTTATCATCTTGCGGAAAACAGAATAAATCATAGTGCAATAGGAAAAGCACAAAAAAATTGAAAAAAGGACAAAAAGTTTATACATGAAAAATTTACATTGTCCAATTGTGTGGCAATTTTAGTAATTTCCCATCATTTTGAAAAGAATATCATGTTGTTTGCATGTGACCCAAGACTCTGTATATCCATGGAAAATTATGCCATGAAATGGCCCATTACAAAAATGCACACACTAAATACCCGATGTGTGGGCATTTGGTCGGGTTCTTGAGCTGTACACAGGAAGTGAGAACAATTGATCAGAGGACAATTGATCAAAGAACAATTGATCAAAGAATAAACATTACAAGCATAGCTGTACAATTTCTTTCGAAATCCTTAAGGGGAATTTCTTGACATGTGTAAATAATCGATGTAAACAACCTGTATTATATTGTATTAAACCTGTATTATATTGTATTAAACCTGTATTATATTGTATTAAACGTAAACAACCTGTATGATATTGCTCTCTAATTAGTTCAATTGATTGTCATTGATATTGATAAGGTTTTGATCCTATTGTACTGTATTAAACCTGTATTGTATTGTATTAACCTGTATTGTATGAAATGTAAACAACCTTTATTATATTGTATTAGCCTGTATTGTATTACATGTAAACAACCTGTATGATATATCTCCCTTTCATCATTGATACTGATAAGGTTTTGATCCTAAATGTTCAGGATCACTGGCATCGCATTAGGCTGTCATTTGTAAACAACGGATCCTGCATTCGATTGTCTCAAAGGTCTAAACAGACATGGCACACACTTTGTCCGTCTTGTCCCAAGTATCACTTCGTAAAGAAATACAGTAATGTAAATGAAAAATCAATTCAAAAAGGAACAACAGAATTTTGAAAAATGAATTTCTCAAAATGATTGCATTTTTCCCCTGTCATTTATCAGAAATAGTTGCCATGTTTACTGCTTCCCATAGATAAACATTCACAAATAAGGCAGGTAGACCCATTATGTCAGTTTCTAATGGTAACCAAGGTAACTACCAGACATATATATGTATTTTTTTTTTCGTCTCTTCTTTTTTTTTCTTTGCAGAAGTTGAGTCTGGTGGCCATATTTCTTTTCACAATCTGTTTCACAGTGATGTGGCAATTTTCCCCGTTTATCCTCTTACTTCAAGGAGTGTCCCTCTACCTTTCTGCATTATTAGGAATTATTCCCTCAAGAAAAGTAAGGCCCATTTTGCCTTTCTTCTTCCATCCATGTTGTGTATAGGTCATTTACCGAGGGGGCTCTTTTAAAAGTCGAAGTAGAAACAGTCTTTTAGGCGTCTTACTGAAAGACCTTAGACATATGATCTGACCTATGTGAAAGACCTATGATCTTATAGATTGGGAAAATTGTCATAAATAAAGTATAATAGACTCCCTAAACTTTATCTTTTTTCTTTTCTTTCTAATTCAGTTATTCTCAACCCGTGTTCAGACTGATGCAGTCTGCTGGTTGTAGTTGTCTGTCAAAACTCCTTATTTCTGTTATGAAGATTTTGGACAGATTCTCATTGTCAAGAGATTTAATTTCTGCATTTGCTTTCTACTTTCTTTCTCAAGGCTTGGTCCCTTATGTTGCTCATCACCGTGGTGATCCCTCTTGTGGCATTTATGCAATTCAACAACACAATGCTGAAGACATCGCCAGTTCAAAGCTTTGCATTGGCTGCAAGCATAGAATTATGGGCAATGGTAAGAACATTTGCACTTACAATTTCATATTTGTATCATGTCACATCCTTTGATTCAAGAACCATCAACATTTCATTACGTTGGAAAGTCGATCATTGCTTTCATTCAGTTTTCCTGAAGGCAGAATGGTTGACAGATTTGTTTTTGGTTTGGAAGATGATGGTAATGTTTGTAATCATGTCTAGGTAAGCGTGTGTGTGCGTATTTGTGTGTGTGTGTATGTATGTCCATGACGCCCTACATTGTAAACACATTATCTTAAGGAGGGAAGCTTGGACAGCTCTCGTGTGGTATGTGGATACACCACATTGAGTAGAAGAACCTTAAAGTCGCCTTAAAACTCTAACTTTTTTTTATTTTTTTATTTTTTTCATCAACAGTCAGGCATAAAACAGGGACCTGGATTCTTCAGAAACCTTGCCTTCAACTGTTACAGAGTGGTTACCACTGTTTGCCTCAGCCTGTTTTTCTACCTCATTTCAAAGGTAAAAGTAAAAGGCAAACACTGTAAGAAAAGAAAAGAAAACATGTGATCCTGGGTTTGAATGTTGTATTTCATCACTTCTAGCTGCACATGTGAATATATTTGGCATGTAAATTCCTGGTTGCCTCTAAGTTATATTCTCATTTTCTCATTCAGTTCAGTGGATACAGACTTCCAACCTCATCATGTTTTGTCTTTTAACATCGATACTTCGGGATCAGATGTTGTGCTCTATATTCTTATTGTATATGTCAATTCTTCAAATTGAAGATTCAACTGCACAGATGTCTACAAATTGTATGTTTTCTTTTTATCTTTTGTCTTTTTTTTTCATTTTATCCCCAAATTTTCCATCCGCAGAGTCTGATCATAACAGATGATGACCAGCACATATTCAGGTTCATGTTGTCAAAATTCGGTCTCTCAAATGAAAGGTGAGATACATCATCTGTAACTTGATTTGTCTCCGTGAATGAAATTAATTGGTAGAGTTCTCCACCCACTTGCCATCAGTTTCAAGGCTCTCTCTGCAAGTCAAAAGTGGAATTAGAGTGATTAGCGATTAAAGTAATGTCTGCGCTAACCTGCTTTTCGTTTCAACATCGGAGGGAAGAGAGAGAGGGAGAGGGATTGGAGAGTTGACTGTCTTTGATTGCCACATCTGGTGACAGCAAATAGATATCTTTATGTATGAGATGAGCCGCTGATCTTGCTGCAGCAATGAGAACACATCCAGTGGTTACCGAGGTAACAGTAAGTCCTCAGAAATGGGTGAGCAAAAGATAGTTTCATTGGGTTGAAAGCTATTTCATTTAAATTTTTTGACTCTTCTCTTTACAGTCATTTTGATGTCCTGCTCTATACCTGTAACTCTGCATTTAGTTTCATGCCCTGGTCTACTGTGGTGGAGCTCACTAGAGGAATTGTTGTTGTCCTTTACTTGCCAACCATGATTGGACTGGTGCTGGTCACCATGGTAACTGTGTGTAGAAGGTATGGCAATGCCATGACTAAAGTAGCCATATGTATTAAGTTATGCAAAGAAATGCTGTTCACGACGGAGACCGGCAGGGTAGGGTGCAATTCATCAAAGAAAAGTCAAGGCCTCCGTATTTAAAACTGATGCAATGACTTAAAACAAATTGATGTTAACCTTACACCGTTACAGTGCCAGCTACGCCGGAGGATAATGTGTTAACATGTTTCCATTATTGTGGTGTGTGTACTGTTCCAAAGTTGAGGCGTATTTCAAGTTAGCTTAAATGCGATCACACAAGATATTAATACGGCACATTCAGTTCGTTTCTGGGGAAGAAATACTCAGTGAAATTTCTGTAATCTTCAATTCTTGATTAACAGAAGGGATACAGAGAAATAAACAGTATGAAGATAAATCATGGATGCATGTGTCATAGATGTGTTGCCAAGGTAACTAGACTAGAGACATAACAAATTCATTGACATAAACGGCCCATCATAACAAGTACTGCATGGAACAGATTTGTTATCAAATTAAACAACATTCATAAGACTACATACCTAGTTACACATGGTCATAATAAACCCAACAGTTACCATAGTAAAGACATTCAGATGTGATTTTCTGTACTTTCACAGATGGACGAGTTCCGAGTGCCAAGCCACTTCATGCAGACAGTATTTCATAACCGCCCACCCCGAACTCTGTTATCACACAATTCAGAGCGCCCTCTTTGGGATCATGGCTGCAGTGGTTATGAGGATGAAGTACTTATGGACACCACAGGTCTGCGTTATTGCGGCCTTCGGCATCAGCTGTAGGACCACCTGGAGGGCCATGTTAACCAAGGTTGGACTGACCTCGAGATGGAAGGTGATTAGGGATTTTCTATGTAAAGTGTGTGTGCTTGTCATGACTGCATTCATATTTTGGTTACATCTGTGTGTTGTTCATTTGTCTGTTTGTCTAATCTGTCTGTCTGTGAATCCCTTTTTGTCCATGTCAGTTGTCTGTCAGTGGTACTGCATGATCTATTTCACGTGATCAAATTTACATTGGCAGGAAGGACCTGCGATATCAGCCTCTATCTTTTATTCAGAATTTTTTATGTGCATTTGATGACGCTTCTTTTCATATCTGCTCTAGTGTAATTATCATCATCATTACCACCATCACCGTTGTAACCATGCATCATCACCATCATCATCATCATCATTATAGTCGTCACTACCATCATCTTTGTCTTCACCATCACAACCATATCATCATCTTCATCACACTATCATTTATTACTATAATCATCAAAACAGTGCCTGACATATTATCATCACCGTTACCATCATCACCTCTATCAATACAATCATCAGTATCGTAACAATCGCTATCGTAATCATCATCGCCATCGCTTTTGTCATCATCATTACCAATCATCAGGGTTGTAGCTAGACAAATCGCTCCAGGGCCCCTCATGGAATTCAGGGCAACATGACGGTGGGGGTCCAGGGAGAAGCTCCCCTATGTCGCTCTTATGTCCTGTATAAAGCAGTATTTTGAGAAAGTACTCACAAAATTTTACAATGTTAACTCCAAAGTCTGCTTCTCCTGTCATAGTTTACTACATTCTGTGAAGTTTGTGTCGGGCGATAAGACGTAAACTGATTGCGAATGGCCTGGCAGGAATCACCAGTCCCTGGCGGGGCTGCCCGTCACTGCCCGCTGTAGCCATAACCCGTGTCAATCATTATCATATAGTCTTCCATTTTCAATCACATTCTGCCTGCAGGTTGACATAATAAGAAACTCTGCTGTTGCTGCTGTATTAGCACTTCTACTGCTCAGGGTGAGTACTTTCTTAAAGCATGCTCGATTAAGTGTACATAAAAATTTGCTAAAAAAGATGTTTCAAATTTCTGACACACCAGTCACTGTGCATCATTGCTGCATTAACTCTGTACTATCAAACTCTTCATAGGATGTTTTGAGTCTGGCAAGGTAGAGTTTACCGCCGTGTAATGCACTTCCCCTCGTGCTGAGTGCGGAATGGTACACTGCAATTAATGAATCTGTGCAACATGCTTTTATAATTTAACATGTTTTCCATGACCAAGTGAGGCATGACAATGTCAAATATTTCCATCCATCCCACCGTTCAAATCTGTAGATGTCGCTGATACCGGTCGATCTCACTCATCATCGGTTTGTTGATTCCTCCTTTTGTTTCTACCATTTACACTACTGTACTGTAAATTGCCTCTTCTGTGTTCTTTCTGCAATAATGTTACTATTTTCCAAACCAGAGCTACATTGTGAAGATGCTGATGGTGCATTACTTGTGAATGGTGCTAGCTCTTGTTTCTCTTAGCTGACTAGAACCATTTCGTTCGCCTTATCGGCTTCATAGCGATTGTCAGAAATTCTGCTGCTGTATTTTAGATGATCATAAATGAACATATACTTTAAATAATAATGTAGTTATGTGAATTTTTTTTTTATCACTTACGTTTACAAAAAACTGTCTTCACAGAAACAAAAATAAAATAACCTTTCTGCTCGACTATGTTTGTGTATTATACCTCAGTGCAAGTAATTTGGACATTCAGAAGTTTGTAGATGTGTACTGTGACTTTACAGCATACCTTTAGTTCTAGAGATTATGCATTTGTTATTAAGTTTGTCTGCTTATGTAAACAGGTGAAACAAGACTGAGAATTTATGAAAACATCCTTTCAAAAACCTATTTTAAAACAAAATTTGATGTTAATCTTCTGCTTCAGAGACTGGCAATAGCAGAATTTGCTGCAGCTGGGTAAATGTTCCTGTCCTTTTCTTTCCTTCAGTCGTTACCGGATATGCAATCAGAACTAGAATTCTTGAGAGAATTTTATGATCCGGACACTGTAGAGCTCATGCAGTGGATCGAGTAAGTTAACGTAACGCACCACTGAATAACGTTCAAATAATGTTGATTGTGTAATGAAGCTTAGAGGGTGATCGCACTCATCAGGTAAGGAATTGGGCATATGCGGGCACAGGGTGATTAGCCCCTGTAACTTGCAATACATCCCTAAAGGTGGCGTCTCAAGGGTGATTTTGGCTGTCCAGTCTTTTATGGAAGATCATTTTAACAGGATATTTCACCCAGTTATCCCCAACAGACAAATATGAATTCCTATCCTAGCACACATTGCCATAGAATGTTAAAACATTGTTACAGTTTCTTGTTCACTTTGTGCAGTTTTGTTAAAATAATAAATTTGCCTGCACACTGATGTAACATATTTTTATTCACTTGGAAAATACTGTTGCAATTTTTGCGCTGTCCTTGGCTGTCAAGTGCACCCCACCCTTCGATTGGTGATAATGAACTGTTGTAAAGTATGAAGAATAAACCAACTTGGATACGATATGCTCAGAGACAAAGACCTGTATGTATATGCATATTGATCAAATGGTGATGCATCGTGTCTGTTTGAGAGACCAAAGTGATGTGCATTAAATATGCCATAAATACTTATTTCACACCTATACAGTCATAAAAACTAAGATAGATAAATGTTCTACCAAAAGCAGTTCAGCTGGGGTTGAAATTTTTTCATTCACATTATATAGTGGACCTTTCAGTAATCTCCCTCACATAATTATGGAAGGAGAGTCTGGATTGGTAGTAGCTCTAGAGGTCAGATGCAGTGAAATTAATAGGCAAAACATTCAAGCAGTTTATTCCAGGATTGCAAGTGCAGCCTGATGTAACTGAAGCCAATACCTTCTAATGCTTGAACCAAAATTTGCAGGACACTTATAATAATGCCAAGATGAGTAGTTTACTAACTACTTTCAACATTTGTTTACTATCATTGCAAACACAGAGGGAAAGTCAAAATTTTACTAACATTGTGAGGAATAAGGATTCCAAATGACTCTCCCGTCTGAGGTATTAGAAGTCATGGCATAGGCTCTGCAGACCCTTAAAGTTGTTGAGCAAGACTACGGCTCTGTCGTAATAACTGTCCTTGTGTTTTTTCCCCCATAGTGAAGAAACACCAAAGGATTCTTCGTTTAGTGGTAGCATGCAGCTCCTGGCAGGGGTGAAGCTCTGTACGGGACGGAAACTGACCAATCATCCACACTTTGAAGATAAAGTGCTCAGGAACGTAACTTTTCAGGTGAGGGGGACTATGACCACTACATAGAAACCGTTTTTACCCTTTTCTAGATTACCTGTCACACATTACAGGATCGGCTTATCGTACATCACTGTACAACTTTTGTTCTTGCCCAGTCGCAAAATTACCAGTCCTGAGAAATCAGGAACGTGTGCCTGCACTCCTTTGCAGGAACGTATTTGCAACTGATACGTCCCTGACACCTTACCTGACTTTGTTGTTATCAATCCATTGACATTCTTAACTGAAACCTCCAAAGCATGGCAAAACATATATTGAACGGATGAATGATGAATAAACACAGGACATACACCCATTAAGACGAACATGTGCCGGACATAAACTGAATAATCTTCCTCTGTGGTCTCTGTTACAGTCCATTAGAAGTGTTTTTACCTGGCACAAAACTTTCACCGGACTGGGTATGACCTGCCAGATATCGTCAGACATGTAACAGAGTTGCAAGACATGTACAGGACATGCACTGAATGTTAGACGTGAATCTAACTGAAGTTTTTGGATCTAAGAAGCTTGATTTGTTTCTTATTTGTTGGGATGATCCATCTGTTTGTGTGTCTGGGTCCTAAAATAATTATATCCTGTTGAAATTGAAACTCTTCAAGGAATTTCCTCGTACTTTGCCAGCCAAAAAGTCATTCCGTCCTTTGTATGTTTCACATATGAAATAAAATTGATCTGTAAATTCAGAATGATATATTACTCATAGCAAATTGAAGGATCTGTCACTTAAGTTAGGGAACATCAAGAGATGTGTGCAGTCTTTCTTCTCTGTTTTTACTGGTCAGTATACGTAGATATTGCATAATTCAAACTCCCTTGCTACAGTCCCATGTACAATTTCTGCAACTTAACCCATACTTGTGGGTAAAGTTGTAGATAATTGTAGGTTAACATGTTCAAACAAACAAAAGTCTTTCATATCCAGTGGCACTGTTGAAGCTCAAAATTGTTGAAAAACTACTTTGCCCTCTCCCTCCTCAGTTTCTGCAGTGATCAACATTACCAATTACATATACACCGTTTAGAAGGAAGCATGTCAACAGTGTTTCCCTTAGGAACACAACACCTACATCTATAACTCTCACAGTGGTAAAATCTCCCCTCTCTGTGTGGTGTTATTTGGTATCAGGGGCAGACTGACCATTGGCTAACTGCTTTATTGACCAAGGACATACTCATTTGCATGCATGCCCCATCCTCTCCTCTCCAGCTGTAAGGATCAGAGAGTTTGGCTGAACAATATTTATCATTCATCTCATCCTCTCTCTCTCTCCCATTCTCTTTGCTCTCTGTGATTCCTTCCCTTCCATTTTACAGATTATTTGTCTCATTTTTCAGGCCTATCAGTTTTATTCGAAGAGATCCGTTGAAGAGGTGCACGCCATCCACTCCAGCATAGGCACCGATTTTATCATCCTTGAAGACAGTATATGTCTGGCTAGAACCAACAAGGGATGCCGATTAATAGACATCGTGGATGTTATTAACAGTAAGGTAAGTACCAGATGACGCTCTCACAGTGGACAGATTTTTGCCGCTAAATTGCACTTAATCTTTTTTTGAGGAGGAGGGGGAAAACTACATTTTGCTAAATGAAATCAAATACCCAGTCGGCTTTCAAATTGTGATTGTCTCTAAATTTTCACAGAAATGACCTGCATGACTTCCAAGGTGTCTGGGTTGCAAGTAACATCTGTACACAAAGTTTTAAGTGTTGTGGAATTCCATGTGAGTGAGAAAAATAAAAGTGGGTTTAGATAAGTTACTTTCTGTGAGGAATCAACTATTGTCTGTCGTATTTTGTGGCATCCATTTAACTTACATACCAGTTAAATGGAGTCTGTATTCCAACAAAAGTTCAAATTTACTGTGTTATCAATGCTCGTTATTTAAGTGTCTATTTAAATTGCGTTTGTAACTTTCCTAAAATATGCTTTGGTCAAATTTGACAAAGATTAGGAAAAATCATAAAGAAAATGTTGTAGATTACCATGGTAAAGTCGTGATAATATTCCAAATTGATCAACAACTAAAGATAATTAAACACAAATAGAGAGCAAGACCAGTTAAACAGAAACTGAGAGATATCCTGTTGACTAACCTTTAAACTGCCAAGGAACAAGCAACAGCTCAGCCTGTTGCAGTATTCTCGATTGAATTTGGTCAGGTGCATATCTGATTGATGATGACTAATTAAGTTGCTTAGCAAAACATCTGACACAGGGTCTCTACAGCCTGGGAAAGTCATGAAATTTAGAACACAATGCTTTTTTTTCTTTTTTTTTAAATTAATTTCTGTCATGATCATTGCATCATTATTCGTCAAACTTGTTCAGACACTGTTCATGTAAATTTCATAAAATAGTCCTGGAGAGGTCGTGAAATTATATTTTCCTTAAGGTGCAGAAACCCATGCAAACAGCATGCATTAATATTTTTTTTTTGTCTTCTTTAGCTTCTGGATACTGCAGGAGGTGTAGGAGAAGCAAACTCAGGTGCAGAGTCAAGTACCAGCAGCCTGCAGAGGTTTTGTAGCATCATTAAGATGCAGGCCACTGAGCACGCCAAATATTTCAAGAAGGTCTTCCAAAATAAAACCTTCCATGTCTATCAGGTGATGTCCATGACAAAGACAGAGCAGGTCACATGATCGCTGGATATCGCTTGTCCGACTAGCAGACGTCCAGACTGATAATGGGTCTTTGTTACACTGTTTTTGTATTCCTGATAATGGGTCTTTGTTATGCTGTTTTTGTATTCCTCCAGTATTTGGACTTTGCTACTTTCAGTAAGCTTTTCATATATAGGAATTTCAAAAGTGTTTGATGTGCTGCAATGGCAACGAAAGTGTGAAAACCGTCCGAAATATTATTTTAGTCACTTTCTTTGATACTTCAGTATGTATTGCTTCGTGTATCCTGTACTGGAAATTTCCTCAGTTCACCAGCTTCCTTTTTAGTGGCAGCATTAGTCTTGACGGAGTTCTGAGCGTGTACCTGCAGGTAATGTTTTCTTTGGTTCATTTTCAGTATTGTCCTTTGGATGTAATTGAGATTGTCCTTGTGTATAGTTTTGTTGTACATTGAATATTGCATTTTTTCACTTGATTAATACATTTTGCCAGCAACTTGCCAAGTTTTATACCATTTTGTGTAAAGTGATTTTTTTTTATGCCAAATGGTGTCACATGTGTAATTTAAGTTTTCTCTGGAGCTGTTTGAGTATGCACTTGACCTTGGGAAAGTAAACAAATCCTGAAGAACTTTACCCATCAGCAAAATCAGTAAGAAACAACAGCCGTACATTTCAGAGTGAGGACAGTCCAAAGCCTTTTCTTACTTCAGTTTTGGTAAGATAGATGTTGTCAGTGCTCAGCTCACATCAAAAGCTGTTCATAAGTCTTCAGCCAATTTTTTGTTGTATTTTAATATACGTTCGTCCTCTTGTTTTTGGATGAAAGTTGTACCATTTCCTAAATGGAATGAAACAGAAATTACTTGAAAATTGCACATCAGCTTGTTAGAAATGCTACATCCAAACCTTAATCCTGTATAGATTCAAACAGTCGGAAGTTTGCAGTGCATCAAGTTCTGAAAAGAGAAGAAAATTTCTTTTACTAAAGAAATTTTTTCAAAAGTTTCAAAAGGGAAATATTGAAATTTAATAGTACCAATGAACTACTAAAAAATTTTCTTCATCAGTATCTGAAACAAACTAAGGATGTTTCCATTCAGTGAGTATAAATGTTATTTCAAGAGAGAAGCAAAATGTTCACAGTAGATTGCCGAACAGTCTGCATACGTTGCATGCCCCGTCGCAGCTCAGGCTCCGATCGTGTTGCGCGCATTCGCAACGATCGACACAGCGCAGTACGTTTTGCAAATAGTTGTACGTTCTGGTTTGCAGACCATTCGCAGTACAACGCAGGACAATGCAACCAAGTTGCAGTACTGTCTGCGTCGCACTCCCAGCCCGATTGTAGACCTCACTAGTTGCATGCAATTTGCAATTCCATGAGTTGCAGTGCAGTCGCAGACACATTTTTTCGTAGTGTGACCGAGGCATAAGGTTGTGCAATGATGTTGAAGCATATAGCACCTCTTTGCATAGCACCTCTGTACTGAGGTTGTGCACTGATGTCATACACACATATGCCTTTCTGATTGAGGTTGTGCAGTGACATCATAATGTGTACTTCTCCGTCAGTGAGAGTACAGTGATATTAACATTTATCGCTGTATTCAAGTGCAATGATGTTATGACATCTTTCTTGCTGTATTGGGGTTGTTCAGTGGTGCCATGACATGCCCTACCTTTATTGAGGCTATGCACTGATGTCATAACACAAGCCTCTCTGTGTTCAAGTTGTGCAGTGATGTCATAACATTTGCTTTGCTGTATTGAGGTTGTGCAGTGATGTCAGGACACAAGCACCTCTGTATTCAAGTTATGCAGTGATGTCAGGACATTCAGCTCTCTGTAGAGATGTCGTGTAGTGAGGTCTTACAATGTGCCTCTCTGTAGATCAATTCAAAGGTTGATAGATGTAGTACACTGCTGTTGCTCTTTCATCAGCTCATTTTCTCTCCAAAGTTTTCAACCAGAGTTGAACAAAAGCAAACGCTCATGTAGCTAAAACTGTTTACCAGTCCAATGATAAATGTCTTGTGTGTTAGTTCATCGTGACATCAATTGTTGTTGCTCTCAAATGAAATTGATCATTTGGTACATGAAACAAAATGTGCATTTAAAACATTATTGCTAGCAATGAGTTTGCATAGTCTTCCATATTTGTCAAGCAAGGCCGTGTGTGAGGTATAAAACATTGCTGCTGCTTTGCTGAGATGTTTTGCATGTCAAAAAAAAAATCTTTCTGCAACTCCCGCTATCAGGGGAAAATTCAAGTTCAGACTATATACTTTTTTTTTTTATTAAGGAATTGTTTGTCACAGTTTTGGCTCCAGTCAGTATCCTTTTTTGCAGGACACTTGTGTATTGTTGCTTTGGAGAACTGCAGATGCAGATCTAGGATTGATTATCCTCCTTTGAAGCACCTATCTTTCTCTGCATTGCAGTAAACATTTAATTGACATTGCTACTTTTCGTCATCATACCGAGTGTCCGTTTCGCAAAGTCAATTGCAAAGTCGTTCGCAAAGTCATTGCACCTATTGTGGATTTTGAGCATATTCTGATAGCAGGTGTTTTTATTTGAATGTCTTGCATAGCAGCAAGCAATATTCCAGTCTCATGCATCATACATATGTAAACCGTTCCAAAGTTTACCTCTTCTTTTAAGGCATCGTTACAGACGTTTGAGAAAATGAGTTGCGTCAGGGTTTTTTTATGTTGCTTGAAATATCATTTCTGTCTGTCTTAAGGTTTGTTGAAATAAATTTGATTTCAATCCAGAAAATTACCTTGTCATGGCAATGATAGTCATCGCTTCCTTTGGAATGCAAGTGCCTTCTTTCTTTCATGTTTGTCCTTTATGAAATGTCAATACTATTTTAAATGTTGTCTGTACCCTCCCAGAATTTTCCACACTGTGAATGAAGTTGTTTTACAAAAGATATTACTTTAAGGACATAAGATATTACTTTAAGGCATTTTTAATTACCTGCTGTTTGCTTGATTGTCTTTCCAATGATTTAACCTAGCCTAGCGTCTCAAAATAATAAATCATCAAAAGCAATTGGACTATGCCAAACAGTGCAGCAACATTATCAATACCAAATGTTAAGTCTGTACGTGCTAAAAATCCTGTTTCTGCTAAATTAGTCTGGAAACCGTCTCCAGACACATTTTTGCCCTGGGAATAATGACAAAGATCCCTTGTCCTTACATAAAATACGGCTTAAAGTAAACTAGGCAACGATGTCTAAGTGACTGTGTTTTTGTTCGCTACGGTACCCGAGTTCGACAGAATCAACATGAGGTCATAAAAATGACCTAAGGCAATAAGGATGGTAACAAGATATACCAAATTTATCCTTTTTCTTAGTGTGGTATGAAAAACAGCAGCTTTCATTCAATAAGTGAAGGAGGAAAGTCCATGTTTGTGCGTTGTCAGCAGAGTACCATGTCACAATGCGTAACCAGTTAATGCACGACAAATTTATGAGTATCTGATGATATATCCCGACATTTTTAATGAAATGACAGTACAGGGCATTCTGCTGTGTTACAAACGATTAATCGTGACCAGACAACTCCCTCGGACACTTCCCCTTCTCCAGATTACCACCCAAAGGATATACCCTCAGACAACTTTCCCCAGGTAATTCCCACCCAGACAATTCACAACACAGAGAATTCTCCCTCGAACAATTGCCCTTGATAATTCCATCAGTGAAAGGGTTCAGGGAATTGCTAGGTGGGAGGATTGTTCAGGAACCCAACTGATTACTATGCACCAGTCCTACAAAGTTTGGCAGCCGCAAGCTAGAACATTGGTGGTCTATGTTCACCAGAAATTACAGCATTCCCAAGCTCATAAGTATGTACACCACAACGCTAAATACGATGAGAGTGGATGCTTCCATTGATCAGACATTATTCACGAGGTATTTGCAAATTTGACCTCCAAAAAACAGGCTGTTTTTGTTTACTGTAGGACACTTACTTCACGATCAATGTCGCTTTTATATCAGTTTGGCCCAAAATCATTGTTCTTCATTCCAGCAAACAAACACCAACAATGCAGACAAAAAAAGAACGAACAAGAGGAGGACACAAAGAAACATTGTTTCTTTTTTATTAGGCTCTATGTTTAACACAGATGATGTTACTTAAAGCATTATCTTTTGCAAAGAAACAATCCACCATCTGTGATTTTTTTTTTTTTTTGCTTTTCATCAAACTCTCAATATCATTTTCTCCCCATTCCTAAATCATTGTAATCATCACTTTATAAAATTTGTCACAAAATACTTCATAAGACGTGCTTCACGGAACCATGAATATCTGTGCACAAAGATTTAATTGATAAAAGCAAGCCGCACATTGATACCATGGGGTATGCTTTCTTAAAAATTTGTGCAATTATTACTTTTTCTTAAAGGATATACCTGCAAGTGATTTATCTTGGTGCTTTGTTGGACAGCTACATGTGCATTCAAAATGATTGCTTCCAACAAATTTGGCAAACCAGGATGAAATAGTGATTGATACCACTAACAAGGATAACTCTAAATTTTGTTTTTCAAATTTTGATTTCATGTGGTATCAAAGATTGCTGCTGCATTGGCTCCAAAACTGAGCAAGCACTTAAAGAAAGTGCAGCCATTCCACCCTGCACATGATACCAGCCCCTAAGAATAGCATATGACCACAAACTAGTAAATCGTCAATTTGTTCATTTCTTTCCTAACATAATAAAATTCTGTTCAAGGTTCTGACATCTAACATTCCGTTACAATCTTCTCTTCCTCCCCTTCCCCCCCCCCTCATGGCAAAACCCCTGACTCCCCTGTACTCGAGCAAAAAATGGGGAGATTGAAAATTGCACCAGACCTCAAAATACTATCCCAACCTTGCTGTCCTGTTCTTCGTTCACTTGAGAATGAATTGCCACCAGTCTGTAGCATCAGAATCAAATTTAGCAACAACCGGTCTGTCATACCAAAATCAAATTTGACAACCACCAGTCTGTCATGGCCAAAATCGAATTTGACAGTCTGTGGTGCCAATATCGATTTTGACAACCACCAGTCTGTCGTACCAAAATCAAATTTGGCAGCAGTGTAAGCAGTTATATGTTTGAAAATAAACAAAATATATAAAAGCTGGCACAATCTTCCACGTCTGTCCTCCCATTCATTTCTTCAAAATCCTGCCTGTGTAAATCAGTGCCAGGACCGGGGAATCAGCCGATTCTACTTCTATGCCAAATACCAACTCTAATTTCAATGCATCATCGCGTAGACTGGGTTGGCTGAATCGTAAGTCAGACATTTTATCCCCGTAATCAACCTGCTGCATAATGAATATTTACGATTCAAGTTAAGCATGGAAAATCTACCCCACCTGTTACTTTCACTAAATGATTCACACATTGATTTGAAAAATAATTCCGTCCTTCTTTTTATGTTACACAAAGTGAATAAAATCTTGTTTCTGGCTGGGAAAAGATCAAGGTTTTTTTTTTTTTTTCAAGTTTTACCTAGGTATGCACACATTTAACCTCACTGAGGAGAATATTTTAACCTGCATAAGCCTTAAAAAAGTGATGTGCTTCAACTTAAGATCTTCTGGATCGTGTTCTCACCCATTTCTTGTATGTTTGACATACATATGTTGCAAATCTATGTTCGCAGGTGTACCAGCACAACGAGGTGACGCTACTACCTGCGGGCTTTCACTCTTTGATGATGAAGTGCACGACCACATCTAGCTGTTCCTCTATCCCATGTTGTCACCATGGGTCCTAACTAATGAAAGTGATGACGATGATAAAGTGGATTAATGCAGCAAACAAGTGTACATGGTGCTTCATGAAAGAGAACCAATAGCAGTTACGAGAGGAATCAAAGATGTGTAACTGCAAAATACACACAACTGTGCAAACTGCCTCCCTCAAACCTAGAACCTTTCTTCTTCCTGCCACTTAAACCCCTCCCTCAACCACTCCATCTTCATTACAATGGCAAACTCCTATTTCTCCAATAATCTCATAAACAAAAAATACTTCTTCTACGACCCTGGTTCAAGTACTGTCAAATAAAGGTTGGCAACAAGTAATCTAGCTCAACGATTATGATGATGTAGTCAAACAAAATAACCAAACACAGATGAACAAGGCTGGAAAGGAACACCGAACCACACGGGTAGTGCTCACTACCAGCCAATCATCTGCTCAGTACCAGTTGCTATGATAATCACCCATCTATTTAGCACTTGTTGCTATGGCGACTGGGCAATGCGGAGGAAGTTAAGAACCCAAAAATTAAATCAGACGCCTTCCCCTGATCGTCTCTTTTTTCTGATAAAGTCAGCAGTCTTGAAACACTACATAGACTTACATCACAATATGGCCCTTCCAAATCCCATCCACACCCCCTCCTCTCCCCTCCTCTCCCCTCCCCTCCTCTTCCCTCCTCTCCCCTCCTCTCCCCTCCTCTCCCCTCCTCTCCCCTCCTCTCCCCTCCCCTCCTCTCCCCTCCCCTCCTCTCCCCTCCCCTTGATCTTGTTGCAGGGGAGGATGAGAGTAATCCTGACACCACACCACTGGCATTTTAAATATCATTCTGATCCAACTTCAAATTTGCTGTTTCCATCATCAGATGGACAACTCAGAATCACAGATGTGTCCTTCATTGATGGAGATGTTTGAGAGTCTAACATGTAAGTTGTTTATTTCCACTACATTAAAGACACTCATTCAGGGAATTTTGATACACATTTGCGCATACCGTTACCTAAGAAACATCCGAACAAGTACCTGAAAGTGACTTCAACTCTTGGTTACCATATTCTAGCAAATTGCAGGAATATCTAGCATGTTGACTGGTCAGGTTGTCGACACATAAATAACTTTGTCCCTTTCGAATGGACATTTTTCGCCATCCCCAAGGACGTAGGTCTGGATAAGTGTATCAGCTGGGAATTAATACACTACACTACACCAACTCAGCTCTTACTATAGTGATGGAAGAGTGTAACCAATGGTGTCTATTTATGTTAAATCAGTCAAAGACAATGTAAATTACAAGGAGAGCTAATTGACTTGCTCACATCATGAAATCTTGCTTCACTGCTTTTTGGTGCACTTGTTCTCAGTTTTGAAACAATGAGCAACTGACTACAATACACGTGTTTGACATATCTGGCCCTTTTCCATTCCCCATTTTACCTTTGAACAAGATTTTTTTGGTTGAAGTCTCAAGGCTGTTGACATGTACTACTACAATAAGAATCTACCTCCTATGTCTTTCATTCTCCCCTCCCCCACCCGATCTCCCTACCTCGGCCCCCTCCCCACTCTCATCCCTCCCTCTGAATTTCTTTCACTGAAAATACAAATATGCAAACACTTTCATAGAAACTGACTTTTATACTGACAGCTGATTAATTCACAAAAGGAATAAAAATTAAATTTGTTGTTTTGACATGGGTAGCCAGTACTGGAAGCAACAAGGGACAGCTACCATCAATTTTCAACGTCAAACGCTTAATGTAAAATTTGTAAAAACAGAGACTGCTAGTTAATATGTTCACATAGAGAGTAACAGGGAAAAAAAACATCAGATAACTGACACAAATTTTCAGCAAAAAGTCAAACAGATGTAAGACAGAAGTTAAAATTATTTAAAAGAGAGAGCTCATTAACCTGTCACATTCATAGCTATTCAAACAAAACTTGAAAAATGTCAGAAATATGACCAGTTTTCAGGTGATGGAGATACTCCAAGACACCAGTTATCTCGTGGAAGGACATGTTTTTACCAAATTGGGAGAAAAAGCAAAAACATTGACTGAGGTAAATAAATTTCAACACAAGTATCCACAAGAAGTAATGTATGCATTCACACAGAGCTCAACAAATAACACATAATTGCATTGAATAAACATTCACACATTGAAAAAGAAAGAAAAACAAAACTGTTATGTGGTAAACTTTGTTGAAGAAAGTGTTTAAAAGTCACAGTTGCTGTGATAAAAATAATGAGACCAACTTGTCTAAACATTTCCCTGTATCCATCTTCTCTCTCAGAGTCATCCCTCTGTCTCTACCTGTACCAATGCCTCCCTCTTCTCCTCACCACCTCCCGCCCCCCAAAAAAGAGACTCCACTACTTATCTCTCACCTCACCTTTTTTTGTACACTGAGTGGTGCTCCCTCATTCCGAAAAGTTTGATATATGTATTTACATCAAGTGGAAAATCACAAAAAAAAAATTAAATACTGACCATTGCTGAGTTTAGTCAATTTTTCAAAATTCTGAAAGAGAACAGGAAAGATGACGCTGTTAAGGGGAGGGGGGAGGGGCAATACCAAACACATTTCAGAGCTTTTATCATTCTGGCATGTTGAATGAATTCTACAAAGAAGAGATAAAAGACACACATCCAGTCAGCAGACAACCTTACAGTGAAAATGGGACAAAAATGTATATTATATTTAAGATTGCATATTAACTGTACTTCTTGGTCGACAAATGAGAAAAAAAAAGAGGAAAAGGGGTGATTTACTTTGCACTTTTTCAAGTTTTGTAATCCAGACTGTGATTTTACAGTAACAATTCAGAATACAGGCAGCCTAAATATTTAGATACAACGAGAACAACAATGAGCGGCAAGTCATGGTTATTTGTTATCACAAACTTCCAGTTCCAAGTTTAATGCATTTCACTGTACACACCATAACGGCTTAGAGAGAATACCATCACCTCCCTCAATAACAGATGAGGTCTATAATAACTTTTCAACTAACGGAATTCTTTTTCAATTAGCTTAGAGTTCAAGAAACACAAAGTATGAGGAATGAGGAAACTCAAAAGTAACTTCAAAACAGTATAAACCATTCACTGATGTGCTGACATAAAACAGCACATGAGAAAATATTTCACCTTCAGTGGGTACTCACTGGGATTCCTAATTTATTTGAATATGTTATCAAAATGCAAAGAAAAAAAAGTGGATGCTCAATTTGATTTTGCTTCAGTTCCTCTAAGCTACGAAAGGAGTTAATTCATTGAAACACATCAGCGTGATTGTGGGACTCTACCCACCAAAAATGAAATAAATTCCAAGTTTTTTTCTTTTCTTTATTTTTTGTAAATCGATAGAGTGATCTGAATTGCAGGCGATGAATAAACGACAAATTTAAAGACAGCGAGTGATCTCACGATGAAAACCCCCTAAACACGAAGACCTGAGGGTTACAATGCATGCACTGCATAGTTCTACGTACTGCATGGGCGTTGCTTGCATGTTGAAGTCAACTGTGAGTGACGCCATTGGTTTACGGTAAACGAGAAGGTAAACTAAAACGCGGAAGTGATGTACCAAATTCTGAAGCATTCGATTCTTGAGACGGTATGTTGTCTTCAAGACCTGACTGCTCACGTAGAAGCAGAGTAAGAAAGAGGAACAATCACAAAAACTGTATCAATAGGAACGAAAGTATGGAGCAACCACGCTGAGACGACCCAGCAGATGCTGATGGCGCAGCAAATGCAAGGTTGCTCTCGAGGATGAACAACTAGAGGCGAGAATGAACAAATGGCTTGGTAGAAGAATTATAGCAAATCAGACATTGAGTGTGGCTCTCTCCATGATGGGAGGGTACTACTTCATTGACATAACAATATAAACCCTCTGGAATATGCTACACATGGTTGGTTCTTATCAAAAATTTTCCCCTCTTTAAACTTTTAAATATTTCAAACTTGTTGATGCATTTCTTGAACACTTCACCTATCAAGCTTATAAAGACTGCTCAGGATGTTCTCGTGACCAAGTTGTGGTATTTCTGTGCAAATGTGTACATCCATTCATTAATTCCTTATGATGAAGCTAGCATTTTCTCCTGAGAAAAGACCATTTTCTCCTCTTTTCTCAAATTTTGACCCACCAGTCTTTGCTGTCCTCCTCGAAACATTGACACATTCTGAATCTTGGGATTTGAGACGCCATCATCATGCAGTTGTCAAAATGCTAGTAATCTGTAATTTCTCATGAATATTCAGATATAGAAATGAAGATCATGTAGTAATGGTACGATACCAATAAGCTGAATGTTCAGATCAAACTGCGCCATCACCTGTCCCCTCCAGCATTACACTAACGAAAAGTACTGCAAGAGCGAGAATGTTCAGACCGAGTAACGACACCAGGAGATCGCCAAGTTACGACACCCAGATGAGATCACCAGTGATTGGAGCAGCTTTTGTCCATTCCTGAGATATTCATGGAACATTCAGATTAAGATGGAGACACTTGTACGTGCTGCACACACACTATGTCAGTATCGAGACAGCTTCTCCTGAATATTTCGGTTCGAGCTCGATGCCGTCATTCTTCGTTCCTCCTACTCTTCGTCCTCGTCACTGTCGGTGAGACCTCCGTCCGAATCAGAGTCGGAGACGGCGCTGTCTTCCTCGTCCTTCTCTTCCTCTTCTGAGTCTTCCCACTGGGGATGTGCCTCCTCCACTTTCTTGGCTTCTGCCACATCGAGCTGGGGAAATAAGGCAAAAGTTGTTACGAGCAAAGCCTTCATCTTAGATGGGATCGGTAATGTCGCACACATGCAACCATTCGCTGAAAATGTTTGTTCATTGGTCAACAAACTCGGGAGCCCATACTGGACACTATGAAACACTTGACTGAAATCTGTGCAGGGAGTGATTGAGGATATTGAAACACATTTGACATTTTATCTTGATGTAGCCCAAGTAGTTTCCATCCATTTATTGAAATATAACATGTGATACTCAAACGTTCACCAAATATTCAAATAAACGGATACACAGAGCAGCAAAAAATTCTGTCTCAACAGTCAAAATATTTCACACACACACCTCAGCCTCCATACTCTTCTCTACCGCACACCTTTTTTCCGTCACCCCTTCCTTCCAACCGTTATCCATTCTCTGTCCTACTTGTATGACAATCAGAATATTTACTTCGTTTGTAGTAAGACACATTTGTTGGAAGCATGGAGAGAAAGCCAACAACACGTTATACATACGTGATACGTCGAAATGACCAACCTTAAAAAATTTGACGTGGTCACAGTCCAGATAAGAATCTGATCGTATACACAAGGAGAAAGTGTAGGTGCCCTTTGCAGGTGCAGGAAATTGCAGCTGGATCTAAAAAAGAAGAGAAAAAGGACATGAGCATCAAATGTTGAATACCATCAGCACAAAGGGATCAACAAGGACAACAAAGATCACCCATTTTTAAAAAGAAACTCAAAATTTGAATCAAAATTACAGCACTGCTGAGCAGATAATTGAGCTTATGTCAAGCAGAATCTCAGCTATAATCTGTTTTACACGAAAAAAAATACCTAATACTTCCTGCTACAATGCACAAAAACTAATAATAGGATACATACTAAGTAGGATGTGTTTTACTTCCAAACCAACCTTAATTTTCACACTTAAAAACCAATTAGCACATGCAAAAATGAGTTATGTGTGCAACCACAACCTCTATGAACAGTCCCTCCCTTTCACCATAGACAAATCCCTCTTCTTGAAAATCCATGACTACTTCCATGACTACCTCCATTCCTCCCCCCCCCCATTCCTCCCCCTCTCAGTCCCCCTCAACCCCTTTTCCTCACTACATTTCACAAGAACATTTAAAATGTCATCATTACTTTCAACTTACTGACAGGTCAACTTTGATTTACTCATGTGTTTTGCAGTATGCCCCTCAAATCCCTTCAACATTATTTCTATAAACCCTATTCTCTCTCAGAAACCCAGAAAGCACAGCCCCCACCCCCATATAACCTTAACTTTAGAACAAACATACTCACATCAGTTTGGAAACATTGAAAGAGATTTATTCCAACAATTCTCATCTTATAACCATCTTATTATCATCCTAATATTAGTTTCCACTGTTAATATTGTAATAATTCAGTCAAAACATACAACAAAACACTTGTCCCACAATTAATTAGATGCAAATGACATGCAACGATTAAAGACAAAAACATGACAAAGAGAAACTGTTGTGATAGCAACATACATGCAAATGTCATTTTAAGTTTTGTCTTGTAGTATGGGACCCACATGATTCACTACATCCAATCTAAGACACAGGTAGGCAAACTTGCATTGTTTGCTCATGAATATTCAAATTAATTTGCATATTTCACTTCAAAATCTATTATTTGGTCTTATTCATAGTACAGTCATCTCTGAACTTGAAAAAAAATCATAAATAATATTCAATTTCATGAGATTGAGGCTATTTTGGATTAAAAATGGTCATGAAAATTTACAACTTTTCAAAACACTGCTTACTTTCATTCCACAATTTCCAATGACTTCCACATGTCAGCATATATATACCCCACAATACCAAAAGTCATTTTGTGTTGTTAGAAAAGGAGAGCTGGTTAGCACTCCCCTTGGTAAGGACGGATGACACCCTTGTGGTGTTTACAACACATCATGGTTAAGGCAATGCCACCTACTTTGTGGCATCTAAACCAAGTTTTTCGTTTTTTGCATCTTTCAACTCGATTAGGTGCAGTACAGATTTTAGGGAAAGAGAAGAGGACACACACATTCACATTGCCTTCTGGACTGCACAAGCTGGCCTCTAGTATGGCTCAGTTCGGTCCATCTTGTGATAGACCTCGGTTTATATGATATGAAGCACCTCAGAACAGCTGACAACTGGGTTCATGTGATGGCAAACCTGAAAACGTGGCAGCACAGCTCAAAACATGTGAAAGCATACCTCACATGTGACAGAAAAGCTCAGTACTTGTTACAGGTGACACCAGTCACAGGTGATACTACAGCTCAGCACATGTGATAGCATACCACAGTGCATGTGATTTTGCAATTAAGTACATGTGACAGCATACCTCATTACATGTTATGGTACACCTCAGATTATAAAAATAGAAACAATTTACACTACCTCTTTTTCATCTTTCAGGTCATAGACCATTGTGGGTGCTGTTATGAACTTCAAGTTTTTCCTGTCAGCAATATACACCCACCACCACTCTTGTTTTTCCTGCACGGAGGTAGGAAAGAAAAAAAAAAACGCATAACGTGAAAATTGCTCACTGCAACTATTTGTCAAGGGAGCGATGAAAACATGTAAATACACGGCTTACATCCATGAGTCATTCCATAAGTAAGGGAACCAATGGTGTTTGGTGTCCCATTTACATTGTGACATTTTCTTACAACAGATTTTGTAAGAAGATTTGCAGTTAATTTACCAATACTACTTCAGATACATCTATCTGTTGGTACATTTCAAACAATATACAACCAAACATTTTTACTTCTTGCATTCAGACTTCATGTCACAATAGACTGTCATGTTTCACGTGTAAACAGGACACCAAAACCGTGACATAAAAATAAATCAAACAGCATTGTGTTTTTTCTTTTGAAGTAAATGGAAAGCTTTATTATGCTTGTGTTAATGTTCTGCATTATTATAATGTAGGATAATTTTGTCATTTTCTTGTATTAAGATTGACTGTTAAAATGCTTAGCTGAGCAAGTACAGTGGAGCAGAGTTCATGTGTTTCACATGTAAGTTTGAACCAGTTTAAACTTCTTTTTAAATTCAACAACATTTTAAGCATGACGAATGTCTAAACATATTCCTCCTAAAGTGTGACAGGACTTTCTCTTTATCCTGGAGATGAACAGAGCCATCTTCACGGGCACCGGTGAAACCTCGAGCAGCTACTGGAATGGTGGAGAGGGACATGGGGGGTTACACTCACGGCAGGAAAGTAAGGACAATGAACTTCATGAGATTCCTTGGACCTCCCTTCAAGAACCTTCTCTTTCCTTGGCATGCCAGCTTGTAGTTCCTCCCATTGTTCGTCGTCGCTCTCGACGTCCGCGTCGCTGTTACCATCACTGCAACAAGGGTCAGAGGAGAACAAACCATCATACCGAAAGCCGGGTGTAGAGAGGAACAGAAATTTATGGAGGTAGTTATCAATGACACTATTAATTTTCGAATGAAAAAAGGCCAATTTCTCACCAAAAAATAAGGACAAAGGAAATTTGGACAAGATCAACATGCTTTCTCCAACATCCTGCACTTTTTCAAGAGTTCCTGTTTTTTTCCTTCTATTTTTTATTTTTCAAATAAAGGCAGTGTAGTTAATATTTGACCTTTCATTGATTGTGTTACATGGTTTAGTAGCTGAGCAATATGTTGCAATATTTGTACATGAAATGGCATTAAACTGATATGAATAAATGGAAGAAATAAAGTTTGCAAATTCAGAACTCTAGGAACTACCGACGAAGAAGACAGTTGATACTCACTGAATGACAAAGGGTGAGATGGACAAGCCAAAGTTTGCATGATGCAATACTTTCTGTTTGTATGCTGCATCCTGCATTTGCCATCCCTCCCAGGTGCATAGATAGAGAGAGTGATCTTGGAATAACTTCTTCCAATTTTCCAACATCACCTTTCTACCAGAAAGTCTTCATTCTGGTGTAAGAACAACTTGTCTCCCATTGACTTTCCCTGACACAATTAGCAGACCTATTATCAGTGATTAGTGTTAATGACCACAAGAAGTCATCAAAATCTGAAATACCCCAAGAGGATTGGCTGCCAAAACGACTGCATCACTGACGACGAACGCACAAGCACTCACCTCAGATCGTCTTTCCTGTCCTCCTCAATGTCGCTCTCTGGTTCGCTGTCTGAGTTCTTACTAACTTCCTCCTCTTTCTGCAATGGAAAGCCAAGACACTGTGAGAAAACATGTGTAACTCTAGATGATGAGAAAACTCTCATTTGATAAGAATTGCAAAAATATGGGGCATCGCAAACCATGAACTGACTATGTGCAAAATGAAAGCTGTCCACCACATCCGACATCTGTGTGTCTCAATAGGTAATTGAAACAAGAGTCACCCAGAGACGTAAACTGACCCAACCCTTACGACATTGTCACTACTTTCTCATTCTTCCTGGAACTTTTTTTTCCTCCTCTATTTTGCTTTGTATTTTCAAAAAGAGACCAGACTAGAAAAGTTCAGTCTGAGAGACGGAACACTGGAAACAAAAATGTAGCTCATTTCACAACATCTTAAACTTGTGACAATCTGAAAAAAACTCTTATACTTGCCACTTCGAGAAAAACTGTTTTCATCCCGTCAAACAGTTCACCCAGTTCGATGAAATATTGAATATTGTGTGGGAATATGGAATATTTTCAAGGTCTGCTTGCACTAAGATGCAACTACCATCCAACAAATCCAGCAATCAGGGCAAACTCCAGTTGAAGTGCCTCAACATGTACAGTACACAAAGTCCTTTGATAATATTGATGTACAATCTGTACAGTTTCTACAGGGGGCTTTCTGTCTGCTTGTGATAATTGCAGGACCGACTTCCCTCCACCAACAAACAAAGAAGGTGGGTGAACAAAAAAAAGAGTAGCAAAATCTTTTATCATGGATTTCCATGACAAAATCAAATTGAAATCAAAATCAAATTTAATTTTTCTCCATCTTACATTTTCTTCCTCTTTTTCTTTCCCTTCATCTTTCTCTTTCTTGTCGCCAGCTGCCGGAGGTACCGCTCCCTTCTTCTTCTTGCCCTTCTTGTTCTTCTGCTGCTGGGCCGGAGCAGGTTTCTTCTTTTTCTTGCCGATGGCCCAGTCTGGCTGCTTCTTCTTCGACGCTACCGGAGACTCGCTTTGCTTAAGTGTGGGGAAGAAAGATGGGGGGAGAGGAGGAACGAAAGAATTACAATACTTCATAAGAATCTGATCAAAGGGAAATCCCTTGTAGAGTGGAAACTGTAGATATGAATGCGTGAGGGGAAACACTTTAAATTGTTTGGGACTTGACATAACAAAATATGATCAAGAACTTTACAAACTTATCCATACATTGTTAGCACAACCAGCAAATTTCCATGATTCACTGAAACACAAATACCACGTATGTGTAAAACTACCGAAGGTTCTGAATTTTCCCTTGCAGCATACTCTGTGTAGAGACGGGTAAAAATTACAGTATTACGCTAATGTCTCCAGCACAAGAATACCAGTTATGGCCCTTAGAACAGAACACAACTTTATTTCAGTCATGCAAGGGAACTCAAGAAAACTCAGAAGGTACTGAAGGATTTATGTTTAGGGGTCAATAATCCCTTGAATTTACAAACACACCTTGATTTCCTCCTCTGGTAGTACAGCATCTTTGGCTTTGGCTGTTCCATTTGGCTGTTGATTTTCTTCATCAAAATTAACCTGTGACAAAAACAGATCCAATTTTAACATTTCAACATTTCTAAAATTTATTAAAGTTCTTACCTTATTCAGCTTACTAATGAGTTGCATCTCAAAATAGTTTCAATGGTGTTAAGTTCAAGTGTCGAAATACTCCTTAATTATTTCTGTCGTTTTACGTTGTGCAATCTTCTTTTTAAAAAGGGCACAACTTTAAAAGCAGAATGACCCACAATTGTAATCAGCTTTTACCTTTTCTTAACTGCACTGACTTGTGGTTTTGAAACCACAGCAACCATTGAAATGTTTGCTAACATTGAGAGCTATAACCACATAAATTGTGTGACATGTGACTTTAATAGACCTATGTTTTGGTTCTAGCAGGACAGTTTTTCAGCTCTGATACTTCAAATATCCAAGTATAACTACAGAAAATTTTAAAGGAATTCTTGACCAACAAACAAATTAAATGTAATATATCAGACTTCTTTTTAAAATTCCATCTGTTAAGCATAGTAATTTTCCAGGTAGAAATTTCCTTAATTGTAAAATGCCACTGCTTTGAAGGTTGGGCCTCAGTACAAGCCTGGAAATTGTCAGCCATCACAGATGGCTACGAGAGGCACAGGACTTGCAAATGGTTCTTTCCTTTTTTGAACTTTTTGTGTTCTTGGCAGAGAATTTTACAATGCAAAAATTCTTTCAGCGAACTGTTTCCAGCAAAACCTCATGATTATCTACTTTCAGTAAAAGATTTTCTCGTTTTTGGAAGACTAAGGTTTCATCATCAAATACTAGATCATAACAACACTGTAACCCATATTGGGCAACTATATCAGTAACAATAAAGAAACCGGATTCATCTGTACTACATCACAACTGGTTGCTATGGATACTGACTAAAATAATTTGTTATCCAAATTTTCAGAGAAATTTCCAGAAAGTAAGAACAGTCAATTGCATGAAAATTTGTCTACATATTTTTTAAAAGACGTGAGAACCGCCTGTGGAGAATTCCTCTTGAGACACAAAGTAAGAGGTAATTGAACAAACAAACAAGTGCAAGTCATGAGAAAGAGATACTTAGAGGGATGGAGAGGCTAATTTATTTCTAGCCATGAAGCTATTTCGTTTTACCTCCAGTGGGGTTCTCTTCAGTGTCACAGTAGCCGTTACTAGGCAACCAGCTGTGATTTTGGTGGTGTCTTCGTCAGCGATGACTGAGGAATAAGGACATCAGGAATACATCTCTTTATGCAAATGCTTGGCAGCTGTTTCTTTCATGAAATAACTTCCAAAAAATTGTGTTTCACATTCATTTGTATCACATGACTTGTTTCCCTTTATTTCACAATGCTTGACCAGATGTTGTGGACATCAGCACATGGTCATTTTTTGTTTTCACTGCAAGTCTGAAGTGATAAACCACTCCTTGATGATCATGAAGACTGATACTGTATTAAGGCTAAGTGAAGAAGCATTCCAACAAGAAAAAGCTGAGATCTTCCTCTCCGTTAAGTAAGTGGGCTAGAAATTCCATCTAGTGTAAAGCATACAAAGAACTTCAGGTGGTACGTGTCATGGAACACCACAAAACTGATACCATTTGACAAAATGGGGTGATGCATTAAATCACACAAACAGCAGTCATCTCAACACAAGCAGTTACATTACGAATACCGGTATCAGTGAGAATATATACAAACTATCTCTTTGGCAAAAAGACCAAGATGTGAGAGGGAATAAGGAACCAGCCAGCGACTGATTCAGGTCTGTAATAATTGAAACCAAACTGTGACCTCTGCAAGTGAAGAAACATGACATTCATGCTCCCATCATGCAGGAAAAAGAATACTGACAGAATTTTAGAAAGGGCACAAAATTCTACAGAATAATTATGCCATGCTACCAATTTAGGGTCAAGGTCATCAAAAATTTTTATTAACTTCTGGATAATGATGTATTTTATGACATCACTCGCTTATCTTCCTTGTTTGGGAATCGATCACCGGCCTACCTTGGAATTTGATCTCAGAGTCCATGACAGGCATCGCAGCACACACATTGAGCACATCCTGGTACTGTTCCTCAGGTAGTTTAAGGATGTACCTGCAAAACGATGACAGCAAAACACATCAAAAAGAAATTGACACAACTGGTGAGGCTTGGCTATTGGTCTATCAACCATTTTGGGATGCTTTGAAGGGAATATTTCACTGACAAGTGAATCAGTTCTTAGATAAGAGAGAATTATTTTTCACTGCAGTCATTTCAAGCTCAATGCCAATGTCCTATTCCTAAATCAAGATGTTACAGTTTCAAAGACAGGCTTTTCTGGTCAAGAAAAAATTTCTCTCAAGGTTATAAAAATGCCATTTAAAAGTGGCAAATTATTGCAAGATGTCTTTGCAGTTCTTGGAAACTGAAGTGCTTTGCAGACCTTGAAATTTGACACCAGTGCAACTATAGACTGGGCATATTGTAGATTTACCTTTAATAAAAATGGTGGCAATTAAGGTCACGTCTCTTGAACTACTGTACTGTTTCTTTTATGACTATCAAAATTATAAGGACATGCAAAGGACATTCGAGTGGTCGTGCTTGTATGACATCACACATTTCCCATCATGCAATGTACCCTTTGGAAATAGATGTTTCTTTAAAAATTCATAACTTCCCAGTGGAACATGCTACTGAGCTATGGTGGTCACCAATAAAGAGAGAATATTTCTCTAACTTTTATGAAACACCAACTTTCATCACCCTCCAATCCCTTTAAAGGCCAGCAGTTGACGTAAAATTGATACGACATACACTTATGGATTTAATCTCCTTCATCAATAGTGATTCTAAAATAAAGTTTTACCTTCTTTCTGAGTCTCTCAACCTTGCAAACTGCTGCACCGTCTTCACGTTACGCTGAGGTGACAGGAAAGAAGAGCGACTTAAAAATGAGGTACTCCTGTTCTAATTTACTTTTTATCTTTGTATATCACTTTAATTGTCTTGAAGGACAATTTCTAAAACATCTGGTATTTCAATAATTGTATATTTTGCACAGTAGCAACAGTTTGACTACCATCATCTCTAAGGTTCCCTCTGCTTTATAAGGGTTTGCATGAATCTCAGGGAATGGGAATTCTAAAAAAAAAGGAAAAAGAGAGTATCCCTCCCAGAATTACAATCAGGGAAGAACATTCCTCGCCAAATACACAAAGAAGCATGATGAACTTGAAATGCCAAAAAAACTCACTGCCTACAAAATACCTCAAAAATAATACCATAAGGCAGTCACAGCCTGCCCTAAACTGATTCATTTTGTATGTAATAAACATGTACTAATTTGTGAGGTGTACTGAATCCAGTGTGCAGTTGTCTTCAACCTTTATTGTCAACTTTAGACGGCAATAAAGAAGGTAAGTGGGAAACCCACCAAGGATGTGAATAAATAAAACCCACACTACCATCAGTTGGAATTAGGCAATCCATTGTAAAACGTGTTTCAAGAATGAATAGCACAATTTTGCACAAATTGTCCCCTAATGATTGATAGAGAGGGACGTTCCCTCCCAAATTCAAATACTTAGAGCAGACCACTGCTCTGTATCAAGACTCTACTAAAGATAACATCTATATATGAAGAATAACATTAAATGCTTGACATGGACAGATAACGAAACTCAGCACACCCAAAAACACTTTTTCTGTTGTACGTATTGACTCAGTTTATCTGCAGTCTGCACAAATAACAGAAGAAAAATGGAGTTCAATTACAAAGGAATGCAAAAAAAAAAAATGATACAATAACTGTAAAAACAGGTATATGCATATTTCTGAGTATGTGTCAGGGTGTATCTGTGAGGGTGTGTGTATGTGTACAAGTGAAGACATTAATCCCTGAGATACCTTTCTTGACTTGCAGATCTTGACCGTATCCTCAGGTGAAGTGAGGCAGCTGCAGGAGGCTGTCCTTCTCTCTGGTCGCCTGGACCAGCATCGGTGTTATTTTCATTATGTTCTCGACCGTTCCCAGCCTAGGGCATTTGTTTGGCGCTGCTGCTGAGGATGAAAGGTAAGACCCGGTCAGGGTGAGACTGGCAGAGGAAACTGCAAACTTTCAGTGACGACGGAGAACCGCTATCGGTGACACACTGAATGAGTTCTGGTATTAATACCTCATGCATATTGACTTTCTACTCTCTTCATTTGGGTTATTTCTATCTATAAATCCCACCTGAGAGTTCATGAAGAGATACAATTTACTTGTATCCCATCCATGATTCAAAACCTCTTATTTTGTTGTTACAGGAATTATATATCATATATGTATGTGGCAATAGGAATGTACCACTAAATATGATTAGATATGGTTGTTTAGAAGAGTATTTAGAAGAGTAGCAGCTGATTGGTCAGAAGAGCATCGTGTGCCTACAGCATGTGTTTCCGTCATTCCCGACTTGCACTTCGAAGCGCACTTAACATACCTCATATTCCGAAGGGGGTTTCTCACGCCGACAGTCATCTAAAACTCACCTCCTCGCTGGTATTTCTGCCAGGCAGTTATCTGATTGGCGGTGTTGATCATCTCCTGCACCAAGACTGGACACTTCTGAACCATGTATAACCTATCTGCAATGAACAAAATTGAGAAAAAAAAAAAAACATGACCTTTTTAACTGCAGAATAACTCGTTTCTGCTATCTCCTTTATTTAAATTTCACCTGAAACCTACTGTCTCCTTGTTCCCTATTTATCAAATTCAGAAATTTGAAGTAATTGAGGTTGACACAAATTTAAATACTGAAATTACACATAATGAATATGGGGTCTATCCACGCTCCCTTTCGAGACTATTGCTAAATTAAAGCAAGAACCAGTGTGTTTGCTTCCCCCCACCCCCTCCCCGGGAAAATATCGTTACACAAAACAATAACTCTCTTCTTTTTAGTGACCCATAATACCGAGCAAATATCGCACTTCTCCCCTGCTTCAGATCAAACGTGTCACTTTCGGTTCAAACCTCAACGACACACACTATGTTTCTATCATCCCTTCCTGCTTCACAGTGCAGAATGATTAGTTCATCTTCAAGTCAATTTTCACAGTGACTCCTGCTCCCCTTACCTTCATCCAACGTGTTTGGAGGCAGAAGGTACCTATCAAAGTGAGCATACAGGAGGATCCTAGCCTTCAGACTGTAAGGGTGACAAAAAGGGCGCTCCTTGTTCTTAAGGCAGATGTCGTTGGAGAATTCCTTCACCAGCTTTGAATGAAGAAAGGAAAGAAATTGTTCATTACAACTGTCCTGTGGACAGAAATTCAGTCCAATGAGTCTAGTGTTCATTCAATTCCCAACCCCCCTCCCCCAAACAGTTCTCCCAGGCATCACTATCCTCATAACGATACAGCTGTCATCCCTGATCATCTTCTATTCAGTGAAGATGATAACTTACTGGCAAAAAGTTTGTAAAATGTTTCAGATAGGTTTATTAAAGTGTTAAAAATAGCCTGCAGGTGGGGACGACTTTTTATTTTATTTCGCCTTACACAGATCCCCAAAGATAAAGTAGGGAGAATTTTAAACAACCAAATGTTTGGCTAGGAATTCTCACAGTTGCAAGATAATGCTGTTTAGCATCCAAATTCAATTTTTCTTTACCATATGTCCAACTTTCAAGGGAAAGTTTCAATTTTAAATTGCATTTTCTGTTAACAAGGGGACTTTCTGCCTCCGAGACAAGTTTTGGTATCAAAAAATTTTACAGCATACATACAGGGTTCCTCTGAAGGAAGACTTCATGGCACAGATACACACACGTCTTTCTGACAACTACCTATCCTGCTGGTTAAGTCTTTCTCACAACTATCTGTCATCCTGGGAAAAGTCTTTCTCACAACTTCCTATCATCCTGGGTAAAGTCTTTCTCACAACTACCTATCTTCCTAGTGTGACCTTCACATGACTACCTATCCTCTAGGTCATGTTTTTCACACAACTGTCCTCCTCACTTCACATACTCTTTCATGTACCATTATTGCATGTACAAAATAACGAAGCTGGCAATTTGAGGTTACGGGCAAGAACCTTCGAAGGGGTTTCACAATCGTTGTGTAGGTTTCGACTGCAATGTAGACACTGATCGGTACTGACAAGCAATGTATGGTGAGCAGCGAGCCAGACGGGCAACTGTTGACTGCAACACAGCTTGACGGGTCTACTGGAGTAGGACATAAATGGAGAGAGAGACGGTACAATGTCCATTGACTTCGCAGCAACAGAATTATTTCATACTAGACATCTGCCACTCCTATAGATACATTAGCAGATGATCCCTTCTTACAGTAATTTTGGACGTTAAACACCACTCTTTGTGATATTTTCAACCAACAAGGTTACTTTTTTTCTCCATTTTCTAATTACTAAACTCTTCAGACATTGCAGCACTCTTCCAAACTACATCATTTTAAATTGGAGATCTTAGCAAATTTTAGACTGACCGACCTTTTCGTTTTGAAATGACCAAACTTAGCATTTTAGAATGACCAATCTTAGTATTTTACTTTGAAGACAACTTTCTGATCCAAACTGGTTTGAAGTGGACATTTATGGTCCATGCAGTCTCAGCTGAGTCATAAATGCAGACTATGACATAAGAGTCTTAATATAAGTAAAAAAAACTCCTTTCAGAAAAATGTTTCCCCACTCTGGATACGTTGGAGTCAAGGACCAGAGCAAAATACATCATGCAAGAAATAGAAAAACTTTAACGTGGCATAAAATTCTGACCTGAAACATTTTGTTTTAGTATGAGACATGTACACAATTGTGCAAAAGTAATTTCACTTAATACTGAATTCTTTACAAACGTGCGCTGGTCATTCAAAGTGAAATATCGAAATTTTTATACGATTATTACTTTTGCAGGTGACCACTGGTCACATGCATTGCAAAGTGGCTTTTTAGACTGACAAATCAAGGTGTTATGAAGAAAGTTACTTGATTTAAGGGCAGTTTCCACAAACTTCTTCCTTTCAAAACACATGTCATTTCAGCAGCTATCGAAACTTTTCAAAGCGAAGATAAGTCATGTTGGCAGGTACTGAAACCTTTTGAAAGCCACACTAGGTGATTTTAAGCCATACTGCAACCGACCACTCTCACCTGCAGTACACTATTGAGTTGCAGAGAGTTTCACTGTATCACGAAAGGCATTCTTCAGCTTATGACGGAACTTAACACCAAACAGAAATATAAATACAATTTTGAAACATGTCATTTGAGCTTTCCTCGACCTCAACATGTGCGTCACCTGATATTTTAGAAAATACAAAGCAGTACATATACTGTTGCAGATACAAACTGCACTTAAAGTAATTCTTTAAACCATATGCCCATATTTGCAATTGGGTGGAAGTGTGTCATTGCAAGTGTGTGTGCATGTTAGAAAAAGAACCTCCAACTGAGGACCTTCACGAAGATACACACAGCTTTTCACCATGAACTTACCTCCAAATGTGGACATCCTTAGTTGGAATGACTTCTCAAGTGCTTGCGTTAAAGAATCTTGCAGGAAATTGCACATTTCTAGGTAATCCAGTGCATTAAAAATCAACAGCGAAGGATGCTCATGTTTGAAGCTTACAAGTCATCCACAAATTCTCACTCGCTTGGTATAACGGAGGGACCTAATCAAGCATATGTTTGTAACACGCCCAGGGGCTTTGGTTCAAGGGCCGACTCTTGAACAATTGTAACATACACATTTTCACCAATGCCTAGGGAAGCACAGACAGGTCACTGTGTAACAGATTCTTCCACTCAGAGGTAACTCACCGGTGAGAGTTCTTCATCGTCACTGGGCCTTTCGACCACTTGACTGTTATGAGATCTCTTGAATTCGAAAGCTCCTGACAAAATCATTGCCACACCTTGACGATGAGAGGAAGATGAAAAAAGAGAGGTCAGGAAGTGCGGGTGTCAGTGGTCGGCAATACCTCACTGAGTCTGAGACACATAAAGCAGGGCTGCACATTGTGCATGAAGCGCATTCATGTTTACCAAAATATAGTAAGTAAACACAACAAGACCATACAAACTTATCTTTTTCTTTACAGTTCAGTAAATCCAAAAATGGAGGGGGGGCGGTTTCCTACAAATGTTGACACGATACTCACGTTTGAAGTTCATGGCAGGAGTTTTGTAAATGTAGTGAAGAAAGAGTTGTGTAGTGTCCATCAACACCTCCTCTGCGTTGTAACGGATGGACCGATACCACCAGGTGCCCTGATGATGGACAAAAACACCGGTAGACATGACAATGTGAAAACAGACAAAGGGGAGCTTTTAACATACCATTCTTTCAGGTGGTACACTGAGGGGTATGGAGGGAGAGGTCTAGGACAAACTTGGTTCATAGTCACATGTGAACACTTCTCCTTTGCAATCTTGAATTTAAGTTTGGTTGAGCATGCAACTCAGCACCACAAAGAAAACAAAATGTTAAGTTGTGTTCATCATGGTGCAACTAGTTTATTAGACAATTCAGCAGAAAGCAACATTTCACGCTATAAATCCTGACACCAAGTAACGACCATGCCAAGTAACCAAGTAATGATCACACCAAGTAAAGACCACACAAAGCCCACAACAGACATTTGCATTTCCACCACACGGTTTGAAATACCCAAACTTTTATAAAAAGGCAGCCCAAGCATCTGACATAGAAGTTGTGCAGAAACAAGTGCGAATAAAACCATTGTACAACCTTTCAGCCTGTCATCATACTGCACTTGCGAATTAGGCAGGAGGATGTCTGAAATGTTACTGAAGGTAAAATCTGTTAAAAATTTCAATATTTTTGTGGACCAAGTGGGTGTTGCTTTCACTGGAAAATGCCTTGTACAATTGCTTTTTAATATTCTTTATTTGTCACAGAATTTGGAAATGGTTTGGACTGTCCTCTGTAAAATTTGTGTTAATTTGTCTGTTTGCTTCTATCTTTTGAACGAAGAACAGAACTTACCACACCGATTGGAAGAATTATAATGAAGGCAAGGATGTAAGCAGCAAGGACCTGGTATGAAAAAACAAAAAGAGTAAATCTAAACAAATAGTCATGAAGACACAAATTGTTCTTGATACAAATCAAATGAGCACTGCACATTTCAGAAAGACGGTTGAGGCTCTTTAAGGATCAACTACGCTCTTTCAATGTTTTTCGCGTAACAATCTGGTCGTGGCGGAGCCAGTGTCAACATTTTCACGTCTGCACTGCACTTGTTTGAAAATCTCTTCAATGAACTTACCCAGACAGAATTGTTTTGGTCCACTATCCAAGCAGGGAGCGCAATTCCAAACTCGGTAGCTACGTGTGGAGAGGAAACAAGGACAAGTTCTGTAGCACCGAGGCATCGAGAAAATTCACATACAAGCACTTGCTGTCGATATCATCATCATCATCAAATTCAAACTCTCATACAGAATGTCTGAAAGTTACTACCAGAAAAGGAGATCAATTCGGTCTCACAGCAGAATGAATTGACAAAGCAATCATGTGACTTCTTTCACTGAAGGATCTGTACACTTGGGGTCAGATTGAGATTGAAGGCAAGAGAATTTATAATGCAGTGAGCAACTTTTTTGTTCCACTTTTTTACATTTCTGCACCTTGGTTGTCATTAAATTATGTAAAAAAAATACAATTGAGTGAAGCAGTTTTCTTGTTTCACAGATGAACACAGGAATTGCACTTACTACTCTGCAACAACACAAGTAAATCATTATTAACGCATGGAATGGAATTTTTTTCTATTTCATTGTGTATTTTGTTCCATTGCTAGCTGCTTTGCTTTGTTTCTGTATGAAATGCTGTCTGGGGTAAGCAAATGTTTATCAGGGAAGTGCATTCTGAATGTCACTTACCCCACCAGAAAGTTATTCTTCAAGTTCAGCCCTGCACTAGACTACTCTCAATTAAAGTTAAGTGCATGGCCAAGGGATAACAGATAGGGTTCACAATCTTGCTCCTCAATCATGACCACAGCACCCTCCAATCCCGTCTCCAATCAACTGAATGCTTCCCTTAACTTTACGAGGTGTGTTACCAAGAAAACCCCTTTTTCAGAAAAACAAGGTGTGCTGCCAAAAAAACTCTTCTTTTTCAGAAACCAGTGAAGTTTCAGTTATCTTGCCTTCATTCTCTTCCATTTCAGGGCAACTAAAATTTTGTAAGGGCAAGTGAATTCTGAATGCCACTTGCCCCACTGGGCAAGTTAATATTCAGCCCTGTGTGTCATAGCTCACCTTGAGGTCCATCTGGATTTCCATGCTCTTCCCAGTTCTTCCTTGATTCTTCATCAGTTAATCTGATTTAAATACAGAAAAAAGTGTGTCCTTTCATGAAAGACTGGAATGAATTTCTCTACAAATCTCGACAGAGGCAGGTTAACTACATGCCATCAGCATTACTACTGATGATCACTGTGAATCAAAACTTCAACGGTATACAAGTACTGATACGGGCAGTATTCAAATTTGACAAAACCGGTATGCAACAAAAGTTAGCGCTGATTAAATACATGAATGATGAGCACTGGTCTACCAATAAATTATAAATTACAATTCAAAGACTCCCTTCGTTGTTTCATATTTGCATGCCTGAAATGATTTCACCACTCATCTTGTATGTAACAAGCATCTGATGTTTTTGGTTGGTAATTGTCATCAGTGTGCTTTAAGCTGTGTTCCTTTGATTGCAGACAATGACTACTGGAATTAATTTCCCAACATTGTTCTGGGACAGCAATGCAAGGAAACTAGCGCTGTCAAAATTGTTAATATCGTATGCCAACACACAGAATTCTAAAATAGCCAGTAGGCACCCGTGCCAGCAGACACTGGACAATGGGAAAGAAGAGCAATTAGCCAGGACAAAATATACAGAATGCCAGGAGCTAAAAAAAAAAAACTAAAGGTTCAATTGTAAAAACTTGATACATTATTCAAATATACACAATATGAAATAAAAATTACCTTAAATTATGAAAAGGAAATGTGTCAAAAATTCAATTTCAAACAGAAAGCCAATTCTTCATAAAAGTTTAGCTCACAACCAGAAAAAAAAATACACCATTTGCCATCCCTAAGCATATTCTATCCACAACGAAAACAAGTGACAGGATACCCCCTCCCTCAAGATGGTACTTACTGACAAAGTAATATCACCACACAGAATCCTCTGATTAAACTTTACCAGTGCATTCATCCATGGGCTTACTATGAAGTTAATATTGTATTTCAGTGTCAACGAGAAGCAATAGGTACTCTACATTCCCTGACACACGCCTACGTCTGCCACAAATGGAATTACGAGTAAGTGGAGGGTACTTACGCAGCGTGGGCTTTTGCAATCTTCATAAACATATCCGGGTCACCTCCCTCTTTGTCAGGATGGTACTTTAAACTAAGAATGCGATACTGGCGTTTAATTTCTCTATCAGTGGCACCCTATCAGAGGTACAGTAAGAAAAGAAAACAGAAGAGACTTAAACAACGATATCCATAGCCATCAATGGGTACAGCTACATCTGTAGAGCAAAAAGTGTGGGCAGGGTCAAGAGTTTCAGACAAATGGAAAGTCTACATATAAAACCTATAGGAAATAGCATGAAAAGATGGAAGGGAAAAGAGAACAATAGATTGAGACGGAATTGGGATGGCCACAAGCTACGTGTTTTAAAAAGTTTTAAAGGCCCATTGCAGAATAGAAAAAAAAAAATTATATACACAAAATGTACGTTTTCCATAAACTGGATTTGTATATGTGCCACTGCCTTACATTACCTAGTAGCAAGGAATGTAAAAACCAGGGAAATGATATCAAAAAAAGAAATACACACACTACAAAAACATTACAACTGAAATACTTTTTAAGGCCCTGCAGCCTTAATGTAAGATGCAAAGATAGTCTTAAAATCATAATTAAAAAATCGGTCAAAAAAAAAATGTCAAAGAAGTGAGCAGAAGAACAAATGTTCCTCTTGAGTTTATATGTATGTTTCTCTTCAGTTTTAATTGCTGAAGTTCCTCTCTCCTTAATATTCCTAGTTTTTATTATGATATGATTTTTATTTCAGTGACCTTGCCGCTACAGTACTGCAGCATTTTGACATTCTAAAATTAAGCAATGGCATGTGCAAAGTTATCAAAAGTCGTCACTGAGTTTCTGGTCTATTTTCATCATTTAATCAGCTGATGCCTAAAAAATAGCAAAGTTTTACAAAACAGAAGCAAGTATCAATCATTTTCAAAACCCAATGACGAAAAAGTTTCAATTCCACAAAGCAGTGGTTTTGAATCTGAAATCAGCAAACAAACCATCATGTACCTGACAATTTACAGCTACAATAACATGCTGTACTTCTAAGCATTATGGGAATTAAATTATTAAAGACCATGTGATATGCATTCCAGAAAAGAGCTGGCCTCATTCAGAAGTAGCAGAGTGACATCATGACTGACAATCTGTTGGATTGTGCTCATATCAGTTGTTGCACTTTACAAGAACTGAACCTGCAAGGAAAATCAATCTCTGGAAAACAATTTGGGGAGGAATTTTCAAAATCAAGGAGAAAGTTGCCACTTGGTGAAGATTCTATTGCAATTTATTGTGTATTTATAATTGCACCTATGAGCTCAGCTGCGGCAAAATGTTGCAGGATTTTTCCACTCAAGAATTATCTTTGTGCAGGACTCGGGGGACAAATGCGGGATTCACGCCATCCCACACCTCAGTGCGAACACTGAGTCATATCCATCATCGTTTTTGAAATGTTGCTTTTCAAAGTTTGATGAAAATGCAAAAGTGATGATGTGAAGTGTGACACAGTGTCACTGTCAGTTAGGCATACATGTATGTATGCATATGTGTCTCTAAGTGAATTGCCATCTGGCCTACACATTGGTAAGAGACATCAGTAGGCATCAGAAGACAATCTGCTTCCAAATAAAACCCTTGGTGCCTATAAAATGCTTGAGTTATTCTTGAAATCAAAGTTAAGAAAGCAAAGGATAACATAAGGCAAATTCATCACGCGCACCCCCAGCATGTCACAAATTTGAATATTTGGCCTATGTTTACTTATGCTGTAAATTGTAAAGAAGATATTTACTTCTTAAAGGGGGTCATTGAGTTGATACCGATAAGTTTGGGATGATTTTGCAGGATGTAAGTACATGACAATACTATTATGTGCATAATTAGTCAAGTTTCACATCCATAGTTGTAAAAACTGTCAAACTTTTTGAGAGTTTGATCTCCACTTGTACTGGCTGGGTGCAAGTGAATAAGTACTAATATGAAAAGTGTCTGGTCACAAAATTTCAAAAACCAAATTGAATCATTAATTAATCACTCATTTATGTTCCTTTGCATGTGAAACACTGGGATCCTTTTAGTTTGAACATTTGTCATTAGTATGTTAAAGAAATTTGACAGGTTCAGAAAAATTTAGTGAATTTCAAGAAACAACTCAATGAGCCTCTTTAAATTGCCGATTTTTAATGGATTTTGACAGAAATTGTGGCTGCTTTCACCATTCCTAATGATTAAGTCAGACAATACTCCAAAATGTGTCTTTCAATTCACATGGCCTTATAAAATCAGAATTGTCACCATGGTGACCCAAAAGGCAAACCAGTTACATCAAGTTGTTGCACATCTCCTCAGTACCACACAGTGTATATCACTGGCAAATAGTGTACAGTGCCAATTCTGTATTAGTTATACTTACAAAATGTAACAACATGAGTTCTTAACAGCATGTACTCTCAGCTGGGAAATGCAGGTCAAATTCTTATTAATTAATATTCATGATCTAATTTGCATAAGTATATACAGAATATGTTTTTCACTGGACAAAGCCTAAATGAAATTTGACAAGTCAAAACAAATTCAAGCAAATCCTTAGAAAATGCTACTAACATGGAACAACATATTAGCTTTTAGCTCACTGTATGCCCTCAAATGCAGAAAAGAGTAAAATGTGGTAGTCCTTTTCCCAGTGAAATACATAATGGGCTGAATATATACCACCTGGACAGCCTCTCCCAGGCGTGTTGTTAGAAAAGGAGAGCTGGTTAGCACTCCCCTTGGTAAGGACGGATGACACCCTTGTGGTGTTTACAACACATCATGGTTAAGGCAATGCCACCTACTTTGTGGCATCTAAACCAAGTTTTTTTTTTTTTCAACCCAGACTATTTGATCTTTACATTTTTCTCCAATTAGAACACATTCAATGCACTGTACACTTCATGTTAGCTTTTACAATAAAATTTTCTCACCATCTCTTTTCAGTTTAACCTGATTTAGGGGTGAAAATTCACCAATAGCAGAAGGCAAAGAACGGTTATGAGACTTTCATTTCGTGAGGAGAAAAATCCCTCCTAACTTCTTACTAGGTTACCTGCACTCACTATCTTCAAAATCCAAAGTCTGCAGGGACTCCTTTTCTTTTCCTTTACCCATAATCTGACATCCTTATGTGACACTGAGCACTGTGCTATCAAAGCAGCAGTGTATTCCTCCTTCAGTGATTTTCCTTACAGACTTTTGTCCTTCAAAATATCATCAAACAAAAGTTCATCCTCCAGACAGCAACCTCTGCCAATCTTTTTTGTAAGTTTCATTGACGTTCAGTATCAAAGGCTTATTTGTCGACAGTAAATGAGGATTACAAAGGTTTTTTTTAATTTATTTGAAGTTCAACAAACAATCAAACATACATGAAGAACAGGTACATCCACATGGTCTTACCCTACAGATATGTTGTTCATTAAAATGGATTACACACTGCTTGGTCTTACCCTGTCGAGCTGGAGTATTTCAAAAGGATCGTACTCTATGTGGTCCCGTTCCACCTGGGAAGCTTTCACGGCGATGACGACGAATATGGTCCAAGCAATGACCAGTACCACCCATCTGTGGATCAGGCAGCATAAAATAAACAGCATACATGCAGAAGTACTTGAAGATGCTGTATCAAAAACACAATTCAATTCAGAGATCAACTGTTGAATTACTGGTGTCATAACAAACAGAATAAGATACATATCGCAAACACAAACACTAATTCAGGGTATTATTTTCATCTCTGCAGATGGGGGTACCGGTCACAGTTTCAGGATGAAACTGGGTGAATGGAAGGGGGTAGGTACTGTAGTATTCATACAGTATGTACAGTTGTGATTTGCTGTCAGCTACAGCTTATTTTGACTTTTCCCCTTTTCCTGGAATTTACATAATGCTTGTCAAAAAATGATTACCTGGCTATATTTTTAAAGGCTGCCCCAGCAGCTGGTGCTTTTAATCTCTCCCTCTTGGCCTCGCACGCATCACAATGGCATTGCTTTTTCAGCTTCTCTGGATCCTCTGACAAAAGCAAAAACAAAACAAAACAAAAACATCAGTTTAAGCGCTGACACCATACGGTCAGCAATGCAGAATGCCACACAGTCATATGTTCACTGGTTCCTCTGCCAAAAGGCCTGTTACAGTTAAACATGAACTGCATAAACTTCATCAAGTAAAATGGAGAGACATTGTCCAGTTGATGTAAATGGTAATATGTAAATACTTTCTCACAGACCTAGGGCTATAACAATTTGGATCATTTTCATTTCCAGGCTTTCCCATTCGAAGCATCTACTTTTGAAGGACATACTGCAGCATTATAAAGTGTTGTAAATTGCAGATGGTTGGAACTAGGACACACACCACCATCTACTGTACAGACATAAGAAGCAATTTCTGATTTTTTTGTTTCTAATCTTCCTTTAACTAAAAGCTAAACAGCTATGGGACATAGAAGACCATGTGACTTTGGATGCTTTAGCAGCATGAGCTTATCTGAAACAAAAATTTGACAGACTCTCGTCTGAGATGTCAATTGCTAACATACATTTGAACGATTGGTACGAATTTGGAATCCGTGACCACAAGTGACGTCAACAAGGGTATCATAAAACTAAACTAGTCATTACAGGGACTGCGTCTACTTTTTTAATCTTTGATTTTTTTGGGGGGTCCTTTTTAATTCTTTAACTTTTAATCTCACAAAGTTGTAGACATTCTGTGAGAACCTGAGGAGAGATATGAGAGAAGTGAAACCTGCGAAAGGAAAGAGGTTAGAAGAGGATTTGAACCAAGGGATGTTAAGGTAACAGTCCCATAGCAGTCCTAACTATAACCCAATATGCTACGAGAGCTTATTTGGTTAATAGGTGTTTGAAGATAAATTTATACAATACATATGCTAACCCTATAGTATAAACACTATTACTGGCGGTGCTCATTCAACCATATCACAGTCTATTGCATGCCATCACAGATTCGACATTTGAGCCGAACAATAATTCCATCATCAATGATGAGCAGAACATTTTCAAAACATCTTTAGCCTAGGCCTTGTATTTGTAAATGTATCACATTGGAAATTTCCAGTCTAAAGTACATGGCATCCACCAATGTATGTCAATGATGCACAACTTTACACATGGAAAAAATGCCAATGCAATCAAGATGTCTCTGGGGTCTAGACCCTAGCCATGCCTACATTACATTTATATTTATACTTCATTGGGAATATGATACTGACATGTAGCCAATGAACCCTGGGCCAACTTGCCCTGGTCATGCTGCCTCACTAAGGTCTAACTTCTGATTTTAACGCATTGAGCTGCGACACACAGTCCATAATCTAGGCCAAAGCATTTGCTGGCCTAGGCCGTTTTCTGGCGGTTTAATGACAGCAATGAGGCGACTGCATAAGCCCTACGTAGGATCCAGTCCCTAACACTACAGTACAGTAACGGTCAGGCTAGTGTAAGGTTAGGCTATGATTGTGTAAGGCCTACAGTAGCACTTTAGTTTGGTAGCATGTCCTAACGTTACAACGTTAACGTTCGCTCTTGCACAACAGCTGCTTCACTAGTACTGCAGCCATCCACATGCATTGTCAATATGTTAAACAAAGTTAATACCCAATGGCTGCGAAATGACATGCAAACCTTTTTTCTCTTTTGAAGGCCACAGGTAATATGTGAAAGGTATAAGAAAAAGAACATAAAATGAAACAAGAAAATATAGCGACGTTCCGCCTGACTCGTCATACTCGAACTTCGCCATCGTTCGCACTGCTGCGTACTCTCTCACACAGAGAGCTCAATCTGACGTTTCGTTAGGCCACAGTATATAGTACAGATGCACAGCTGAAAGGTTTTTTGGAGTATACCTTATTGTACAGTCTTTGCAGGTTGAAGTTAGCAATCGTGACAGATATTAATCCCACATGTAACCATGCGTGCACACCGTAACGCTGACGTATAATTTGTGTCTGGCACATGGCGTTTCTTTTACCCTAGGGTTCCTTTATCTCTATTATAAGGAACCCTAACTTACCCCAGCCAGGCTGGGATCCCGGCCGTTGGCTCTTGTATTTGTGAATGAATTTTTCAGAAATACAGTCCAGTAAAATGTTTTGCTAAAAAATCAATACGCTTTCAAACACTGGGTTCAACCGTTCATGTCCCCCTTGTTTCCATCAACCAGGATATGGGATTTTCAGAAATAGGCCTATCGTAGATCTCATGTCTGACTGTACTAGATTTCAGTATGATTTGATTCTCTTACAGACAAAGGCGGATTCTCCTTAGAAAAGGCAGTGCTCAATCACTATTTTCTTGACAAGGTGGCCCCATCATCACTATACACACCACGGTCACATGTCAGAGGCTGAAGATCCGGTTTCAGTGGCGGACGGATCCGGAGAGTGTGTCGCGGTGTCTGGCATCACCCTCCCCCCCCCCTCCCTTCCTCAAATTTCCGAAGTTGCCCTTTTTCATTTTCATTTTGTCACACTAGCAAGGAAAAAACGGCAGAAATCGAACTCAGAGGAGGTTTTGGCAACCCCAAGCCAGCTGCATCAATAGATGAATTCGCTAGTAGAGCTCCAGCACTAATAGGGCGCCTACTAGTACAGACTTTACCCATCGCAGACAACAAAATTTGACCACGGTATATGGCCCTGACGAACACACCGAACAGGGGGGAGAATGTATCATACTGCCTAAGTGACAGTCAGACACTCAGGTAAGCACAAACTGTCACTGTTAGGGCATATAGTTATTCTCATATGAAAACCATATTGGCTAGATTATTACACACATGGGTGTGCCCAGGTTATTTACATGTGATGCCGATAGCAATCAGCCCATATTGTACCCACATGGGCAACCCACATTTACCCCATATGAAATCCAGATGAGCAACCCATATTTTACTCATATGTGTGAGCCCCAGAATAATCCACATGGGCCAGCCCATATTTTGCCCACTGAGATATGTTTCCCCTGATGATGCCCATATGATACCCGTATGGGTTGCCCCCATATCTATTCCCATGTGGGTTTGCCCATATGGGTCCCATAGGGGAAACATTTGGGCATATGGGTATAAGGATATTCCCAGATAGCCCAGGTAAATTCCACATGGGCCCCATATGGGACTGCTACCTGGGATTGCAGGGGCAGCACCGAAAATTCAAGCCATAAGTTAGTGAACACAGCCAATGACCAGAATTAAGTCACAATCGACATAATCTATATATACATTTGCCAAAAATTTCTTCCCGAAAATTTGTGAAATATCAATATGAGTACGCTATAGTCGAAAATTATTACTTTGTAATTGTCCCCCTTTGCTGCACCAAATCGCAACGAACTGCGTGGCTGGGACAAAGTAGACATATTCCAAACACAGAAATAAATCCAAACGGTGAACCCTTTGGAGCGCCATAAGAGTGAAAATGAAAAAGCACCTTGCTTTGGGGCGATTTCCCGTGATCTACTGGCTATTTCTCTAACGTTTCGCCCCAACTGATGGTGGAGCTCCGCTTAGTCTTCCCACAATTCTAGCTAACGTATGAGTGATTGGCGCCAATGGCGTCTCTCCGCCAGGAATACCCCTTCCCCGTCGGTCAATACAGTGGCTATGAAAGCAGGGGGGGTATGCCTGTCTTTGGGGCTAAGCAGCAACGAAAGAAGTGGGGCTAAATGTATACTCCAAGAGTAACTGAAAGAGGATGCATAGTCTTCTATCATATAAACCCATTTGGTGTTAATTCCTGTAGGTAGAGATCATTTTTCTTTAGTTTAAAAATCGCAGATGCTGTTTACATGGCTCCTTAAATAACCAGCTCATGACCTTTCCGGTCATCTGGGCGGGGGGGCTGGTCGAACAAACAAATTCATTGAACGCGCCTTGCTAACTGATGGTGGCGCTCCGCTTTGGAAGCCCTGGGTGTGTAGACTTTTTGTGTTGAACGACCCTCAAGAAGACCCAGAGTCCACCCTCGCTGGTTTCATCCTCTGCACGGAGTGGTCTTTTCCAAATGCGTGGCACAGTCAGGCACCGGTCTTCGGACAAACCGACACTCACTATACATTCCTCTGTCAGCATAATGGAAATTCATGAGAGACACTTACTTCAAGTCAATTATATCTTAAAAGGGTTTTCCTTCATCGTTATGTTCACATAAAAGTAATTCCAAGTGGTTTATGGAAAAAAAATCATTTGTATATTAAAAATATAAAGCAATCAAAATAGTCAGTGCTTTCAAAAAAACTCAAGGCGGTGCCTTGCGTAGGGGCTGCCAACTCACTGTCAGCAGTTACCATCTCGTAAATAATTATTACAGTATTACGGAAACAAAATGAGACAATGAATGTTGTCAAAGTAATAACAAAATGTAGCATAATGGAAATGTAATGAAACAAAAAAGACATCAAATCATGGGGGGTGGGAAGAATTCTTAACGAAGCTAACAGCTTACATGCAGGCTTCAGCCTGGCTGGAACCTAAACGGGAACAAGCCGTGAAGATATCCACTTTTGATTTTAGACTTGTATTTATTTAATAGAATTGCTCTAAAAGTGATGACTTAAATACATTACTAATACCGTAAAATCCAGGGTCCCTGGACTCCACTGTTTGCAGACCTCGGGCTCTGCGCTCGGTGGCGCCATGAATAAGAGAGACTTTACAGTGGGATAGGGTCTCTAATAGTGACCACAGCCGTCTTTTTACAGAATTTGGCCAATGGAGGTAAATAGATGGCTCTAATCCTGACCAGGGCCATCTATTGTAGATGGCTCAGGTAGTGACCACGTTGAATAAGTAAGGTAGCTAAGGGTAAAATAGGAAAATTCGATGCGAATAATTGCGTCTTGTATAACATTTAAGCAGTAATCGATAATTGCATGCGTCTTGTCGTAAATCGAATAACTGCGCGACTCAGTTTTAGCTGCATATCATAAGCCGAATTACTATGCGGGACGCATATTATTTGCGCCGTGTTATTTCACTTATTACGTGACGGGTGCTGATGTTCCTGGTTCCGTATGACAGTACAGGCACTCATCATTGGGGTATGTGACAAGCAAAAAGTCGAAAGTTTTCTTACTTCTCCCGTTTTCAGAAATAAATCTCACATCTTGGCCTTACGTTGAAACTCCTCAATTGTCATCATTTACACACTTGACTTAACGCCCGGGTCACACACGATTCAATTTTCAACTAAAATTGCACAACTTGAATCGCGGTTTACATTAATGAACGCAAAGTATGAACTACGAAATCGATTCTTCTCTTTCAAGAAATCCAGGATTAAGAGAAATCATGATGCTATTTTATTCTGAATAACTTCTATGATCAACTCAATTTGCACAATAGTTGAAAGTTAAATTACTTATCATTCGCGCATAGTGTGTCCCCGGCTTACATACCGCAACCCACTATGACTGACAATATGATGAAAAAAAAAACAGTCCCTGTGCATGTATCACGTTTTACCAGAAATAGGTGAACAATTAAGTCGGTCAACATTTTTTTTACTATCTTATCTTGGTATACCACATTTGTGACACTACATTGTTCACATAAATTCACAAATCGTCTGTGCTTCGATATCGTCTGGGTCTGAAGGTGGGTCATACAAAATGAACTTTAGACTCAATAAAAGCCTGCGTCTTTATAATATTTATTACGTTATGGTTCTGGGTATTTGCCACTATTTGGAACTAACAAAACTAATCATTCGCAGAGATTTTTGCCAATCAGCAATCGTTACTGTAGGTTTACGTTTATAAGGTTAGCATGATTCGCCTTCTGTTCTGCAAATGGTTTCAATCTTATAACCCCCCCCCCCCCCTCTTCCACCATGTACTGCAGATGAAGATGAGTTAACTGTACAAACGAATCACTTCCTTTATTTGGGAGGACGTCAGAGGGGGTGTCCCCCCTCTTTTCAAACTTTTATATAGCTGAAAGCCTTTAGAAGAGGCCGTAGTCAAACAAAGTGCACAATTATAAGATTCATTTTTCGTTTTAAAAGGTATAAATTTTGTACACAACTTTTTTTTTGGCTCACCTGTGTTGCTCCACCCCCTGCCCCAACTCCGGCCTTTTGGATGGAAAACCGTGCTTTTCTATCTCTGATATTTGTGGCATCGTGTCTGAGCACGTAGGGTAGCCTACGTTGTATCCTGTTAGTTTTTTTTTCAACTTTATGCACATTTATTTTTCTTTAAAAAACAGCAACTCTAGTAATAAGACAAAGATTCCTCAGTCATGAGTCAGCTAAAAGTATTCAACACCTAGTACAACATTTGGACTATTGCCTTCTGTCGTTCGCGAGCAAGCCTACACACATATGCCTGTATTAGATCAAGGAGTGCATGTTGAGTGTAGGCTGCTTTTACACTCAATGGTCCTTTTACTATACATTCATGGCTTCAATTTGAGAGAAATTATGTATATGCATATGTTACATAATTGGAGCAAAATATATCGTGAAAAACATAAACACAAGGTTGAAAACAAGATATAAATCAAATTCTCAAGAGGTCCCTGTAGAGTTCCTGCACGTAGGCCTTTTGCTAAATGGTTGTTCAGAGCTAGCAGTTTCAGTCAGAGGGGCGAAAATGGTGTTTGGAGCGCTGTATAATAGAAAAAAGGCACTGCTCTGTAAAGACGTTGGGGGGGGGGGGGGGTGAATGCCGGCAGGACTATGCGGAGAGGGCTGCGGCTGTAGGTGCCAGGTTGCCTCCAACTCCGGAAATATTGTACGGCATGTATGTGCATATGGGTTAGTCAAACCGTGATACATAATCTGAACTTATTCTGTGAAAACAAACATGAAAACGGCAAATTTAGTAGTTATCATATCTAACAAGGGATTAATAAGCTCATACAGTTTGAGGCGAAGTGGCGTCAAATAACCAGTTGTCTCAACCCTCTCTGGGAACCCTGACTACAGAGCCATGTACATGGCTCTGCCTGACTTCTAAGCAGAGCGCCACCATCACTTGACGCGGAGCGTGACATGGAAAGTTTGTGCTTTTCAACTTCCCCAGATGGCCGGAAATGGCACTTCCTGTGTGTTATAAGCTGCATGTACATAGTCTTGAAAAAGGATCTTATATTTGTAATTACCTTAATTAATGAGAGTAAAAGTAAGTCTATGAAAATGCTATTAGATGGGTTGAGTTGACGCAAGAATCATAAACTATATGCACCCTCTTTCATATATTCACGGTGCACTTGGCAAACGTTTGGGTGGGGAAGAACTCACCTTTAGTCCCACACTTCTTTTTCATCGGGCAGTGGAGTCACAGAAATTGTTTGCAGTGCGCCGACATGAGTGTAGCTACATTTGTTTTCTTACACGGGCTGGGACATGGATGAGGGGACATCATGATGAAGGGCCCAGCCATAATTTTTGATACGTGTTGGACTGAGAACTGTTTGTAGAATATGTAAGAGGAGCGCCAGCATCACTTGGAGCGGAGCGTACCAGAACAAAAATACAAAAAATTCTCCCCCTCCCCCTAGATTGCCGGAAATCGCCCTTACTGGGTTCAGCAAGTAAGCTCCAGAAAATGGTATTGTCAGTATTTTCTTGGATGAAAAATTAATTTCAATTGGGGAGTTTGCCCAGTAAAAAATCTGATCAATTTTGTACATTTCATAATGAATACTGTACTTGCTTGAATTTGAAAGCCGAAAAATTCTTAATATTATCATCATTTCCTGGATGCGGAGGGCACTGAAATTTGCAGTTTCTTTACTTTCTCTTTCAATTTTTTTCTCATTCTTACCATTTTCTATCATTCTTATTATTTTTTTCTCTGGCGCCGGTAATCCATTTGAGTCGGTCGGGGGGGGGGGGGACCACTCCCGGAGCGTATCATAGCTCGGCCACTATTTCTTTCATTTGAAAATTTGAGGTCAGTGCTAAACCTCTGAAGCACGTAGCCAGCACTTGCAATGAAGTGACTTCAAATATCGTATGCATGACGTAACGCGGACTTCCTTTGTCCATACATAAATTTTTAAATTTAGGCCTTACACACAAGCAAGAAGACAACAGGAATCTTCTATAATTAATCCTTTCCGATGAATGTTGGACGCAATTATAATTTTCGTTCTATATGTTCAGTTACAAGGAAAATGTTTACAAAATAATTTTACTGATTTGTACAACTGTCCCACTCAGTTTCTGTTCGTCAAATTACTTTTCTCGCCTTCCAACCACGTAGCCTACACTGTAGATCTACACACTGTCAGGTTTCTCATGGTGGCTTATTTCGTTCGTACCCGGACGTCGCAAATTATTTCCGCTGAATTCAATTATCCCTTCCGACTCGCCGTCAAGTGCGGACGGTAGCGTATACGATACGCCAAAACCCGCCGCCGTCGTCGCACACAGCTGTTCATACAAATTCATGTAATATCGTACCACTGTACTAGGCACAATCTATACGTACTTAAGTAAATGGAGTAAGAGGTAGTCTACCTACGGTTTGCAATAAATTAACAGCCTGTGTTATTGATTTGTTCATGTAGTGATATTTCTGCGGCAATGCTTTCGTTAGCGAATGCTCTTTTAAACAAGAGAGTCACGGCCGTCTTTAAAAATCCTCAGTCGACCCGGTGACGTGCAGGGGGTAGGCCTATACACATGAACACTATCACTGCCCTATGTATAGTGGCAACAAATGAGAGTCACTTTAATATTGAGCTTCTCTTTAATTTAGCGATTAACTTAAATGACATTCCGGACGATGGTATTAAGTACGTAGTCTACCGTTGCAGTCCGAATATTAGGGAAAGTTCGATATTCCGCACTTGGACGTGTCATTCAAATGTGATATTTTTAATGAATACTTAATTGCACTAGGGGTATTCTGAGTTTTTTGTTTTGTTTTGTTTTAATTTTAATCGTTATTAATTTTCATCCAACTCGGTGGGAGACCTTCATATATATATATGTATGTCTATCAATATTACGGTCGTCATTGGTTGGCCATGTAGTTACTTCTGTGTATGTAGGTCGCCGTTGTGGATGTATGTATGATCACGAAAACCGGGAACGAAAACGAAAACAGTTCATTCGGTGATTTGTAATAAAGAAGGCTTAATTCACTGCAGGGTGAGAGGAGGACGGATGAGGTGAAGCATGGGAGCACATAAGAAAGCCGCCCAGTACACTCTCGAAACCTTCCAATACATCGTTAATGGACGGTCTGATACTCCTGTCAAGTAAGTATATATTGACATTTATCAAATTTCAACAATACATGCGGTGTTGTTTACCTGTGACGTAATATTAGGCATTACAAGTTAGAGCCTTCTATGTTTGATCGAACATAGGCAGGAACAGTATACAAAGATGAACTACTACCAATAAAAATCAAATTACGAGGCAGTGGTTTTATATACATATATATAGTAGACTGAGAGTATTAGGAAACTGAACTGACGTCATTAAAATGAATGTAAGGACAGCTAAGCCCCAGCCAATATAGTCTCAGGCATGAATAGTTTTGTATAGCCTACAAGAAAACAGTATCGTCGTATACTCGGTAACTCATGGGCCTTGTTTCTCGCAGCATTTGTACGTTATTTATCAATTGTGCAACTATATATACATGTATGATAATGTACAGACAATATTCCTTCACTTGTATCGTATAGGAAAGAACTTTAATAAACTGGAACTGGAAGATGTTTGAAACTGGAAGGCTGGAAGGATACTTGCCGTCAGTCCATCATTTCCAGCCCCCTCCCAGCTGCTTTGTTTTTTTTTTCGGGGGGGGGTGGCCCCGCAGAGTGAAAACGAACATGTGAAATCTGTGGGAGGACATTCTTTCCCTTGCTCTTTCCCTCCTCCCCCCCCCCCCTATGGCTCCGCCACTGATGGTGGCGTTCCGTTCAGATAGTCTTCCGGCAACACCAGCTAAGTATGCATGTGATGACTGGGAGCCACTTACTACATCGCCCTCCCCCCAAACACAATATTACCCTGCAACACTATAGATCTTTATTCACCAAACAACGCATGTATAATCTTAGACACAGTACAATATGAATAATACCTTCTGATCTTGAGATGATTGCCTTCTGTATGGTTACTAATTATAACATATAAGCAGACGACGGAGGAGGGGTAAGGACATACCCCACATATGAAGGCAAAAAATAATGGATCCTCTCTGGCAAATGAGACAGCCAAGAGAATAAATTACGACCTTTTGGCCGGCCATGGCTTTGAGGAGCCTTGCATAGAAGGGCGATTTCCCGCGACCTGGGAAATGTTTTTTATCCAACTTGCATTTGAGCAAAAATCACCCCTGTCCTCCCCCGGAAATATTGACCCCATACGTCTATGATTACAAGAACAAGAAAAAAAAAAGAATTGAGAAACTGTGAATAAGTTCTGATCATGTGCGAACGTAAACATCTTAAAGTGGACCTAAAGTCAAAATTGTCAAAAATATATGTTACAAAACATGAAAAATGCATCAAAATGTTCCAACTCCCATCTTTATTGGACATTCCTGAGCTGAGATATAAAATGTTGAAATTTATTCACTAAATTTGGAATCATTGATTGCGTAATAACCTGTGATGGCCTTCTTGTACAACTCACATTACCTGCTTTTGTTTCCTTTTGAAATTAAAATGTTTGTTTGACCTTGACACAATTACTGTTTCTTTGTTAGCATGTTTTAAGGAAAGGGCTATTATAGCCCAGTCACCCTATAACCATAAAACAATGATCGCATTTTGGAACAATGTGTGATGGCGTTCGAAGAAAGAAAGTAAAACAAAGATGGCAATTTGAGTAGTACAAGACTGACATCACAAATTATTGCGCAATCTACCATTTTGAATTTAGTAAATTGGCTTCAACATTTTATATCTCAGGAATGCCCTGTGAAGATGGGAGTTGGAACATTTTGATGTTTTTTTCAAGCTTTACAAAATATATTTTTTAAATTTTTGACTTTAGGTCCACTTTAAAAGGGTAGGCTTCTCCAACGACGTTTAAATGCCGCTCTTAGATAAAACAACATTTTCTTTTTCACTGCTGGTACTTTAAACCCCACTAGTCTTCGTTACTTACTAGATATGTTTGTATGATGTTTGGGGAAAGACCTCTCTGGCGAAGAATAATTTCTTGTTGGCTCAATGTCACAAAATGGCCCACAATACCGGCAATGTACTGCAATAAGGCTACGCTGTTCTTTGAACTTCAGGTGCTTGTCAAACAGGCAATGCAACGGGAGGCTAGATGCAATGATGTAGCTAGGCTATTTTATTGCAGATATAATTATCAAGAGAGGCGGATGTCATCCAATAAAGTACCGGGACGTTAACACCAAAGCAAGAAAAGAAATCACCACCCACGACAACAGCGAGTAGATACGTCGAACCTGAAGAGAGCAACTTTTAGTGATGTCACATCGCCACGGTGAACAGAAAGCTTCCATGTTCTGGCCGCTTAGGAGAGTAAAGCAACAATTGTCTAATTTGAATACATGATTAAACCAGGAGGGTTTAAGGCATCCTCCAATCGATCTTGTCAATTCTTTGTTTTCAAGTGCAATGTGAGAATGTTTTAAAAATTGTCAGAAATTGACTAAATCAAAAATATGCAAAAAAAAAAAAAAATCTGTAAATGCTGGAAGTCAGCGGAGAAGCATCTCTCCCAGTATGAAACGTAATTAAGTGGCTCAAACTGAAGGGGGGACGTACTAAAAATGTTCATAGGAGTTTCCTTTGCAAATTATACACTCCACATGAAAAACAAGATGACTCGGGGAGGACTAATTCTCTCTCACGTGCTAATTCCATAGCTTGAGATAAAGGAACCCTAGCTTGAGAAATAAAAGTGCGCCATCATTTACGTTAGCGACTACACTTGGATCACGGCGTTGAATTATCTGGAAAGTTGCGGTCAGTGGGAATGTTAGTAACTGGAGCAAGCGGAACCACTTTTCACTTTTTTTTCCAATGAAGACCAATTCACTGGTTGCAGTAATGTCATTCAAGCAAGAAATAATAATAAATAATAATTAGTAATAATAATAATAATAATATCTTTAATCTATAATCTACATGACTGAGATCACTATTGGTGCTGTGGGCCAGATTGCCCGATTTTTTTTTTTATTTTGTTACAAGTTTGAACACCACATACAGACAGTATATGATTCATCGACGTGTCACATATGTAGGTGATGTTTCACTTCCCCTCAAAAAGAAATCAGCAGCCGGGGTTACCCATGAAGTTTTTGTTCATTGCACACAAATTCTAGGTGTACCTTGTGTCGATCGGTACTTTGAGTCGATCAATGCATTCCAAACTTCACTGAGGCATTGTGGACGCAAAGGGATTCCAAAGTAAGGGCCGCTTGCATAGCATTTACTTCAAACAACATCAAAAACAAGTACATGTACCCTCGCGTTTTATTTTATATTCATTCAAACATTTTACTCACAGTCAAATTTTCAAGTTTTAGCATTATTTGCTGACTATCATATGACAAATCGTACCGAAATATTGTCTAGAATGCCTTTGATGAAACTATCATTCAAAATTTGAAGATAAGTGACAGCATTTTGATCGATTTTTGACATTGTTATGGATAATAAACAGTAATTTGATGATCTTATTCTGTGTGATTGACTCAAGGTTCCCTCATACTGTGCGGCCTTCTTAAATTCAAAACTTGTTTCCAAGAAATTACTTATTTTTTTTTATCACAACCAAAAGGTATTAGAATGATAAATGAATGAATATTTTAATTATGTTTCCATATGTTGTTTAAGGTGATCGACTCATGATACCCCGATGCTACATAGCAGTAAGTAAGAGAAATCAAATTGAGGCGTCGTCTGCTAGCCCCAAGCAACGATAGCTATTTTCACTCTTCTTGATTATCGAAAAACTTAGGAATATCTCAATTCTGGTAAAACCACGGACGTAACTCATACTTCGTTTAGCATCATGCCCCTTCCGTTCGACGGGTTTTACAGAGTTATGCACATGAAAATTCTCACTGATTTATTTTATCATATTTAATATTTTTCCAGGCATATCTTGTTTTTTTTTATGTTGAAGGGTTGTTAACTAACTACAAACTGTTCACGTACGGTTGCATGGTGAACACATTCTGTACACACGTACACGAAGAACGCCGACGACTGAATGTGAAGGTTGCACAAAACAAACGTGTTGGTAGTGTGCGGTACCCGTGAGTGTGATTATACTGCTGTGCATGTGAATTCGTTCCGGTACAGTAGTAGGCTGTCCGTAATCGTAGCTGCGTGATTTACTTGGAATATTTCTTCCTTTTTTTGTCCAGTATGTCCGGCCAGAGTGTTTTGGACCGCATGAACGCGGCCAGGCACACGATTACTGGATCAGATTTGGCGAAGTCAGTCTTTAAAGCTACAACAGAAGAGATTTTAGGGCCCAAGAAGAAACATTTAGATTGTAAGTATACATTTCAATGCACATGATGATTAAGTGGGAGTTGTCTTGGCAGGGCAACCCCATATCGTTGTACCTTGCTAACGTAGTGCACTTGGATTACGTTAGTATTCATAGCCTAAGCTAAGTCGATTAGGCCTAGGCTTTGTGAAAACTGAAATTACCCAACCCAGGTCTAGTCTATCGCTTAGCACTGCAGTAATTTAGAAAGTTTCATAGTCAACAGCCAAGGCCCTTGATGGCACGGAGTCTGCTGTCGCTGTGAAACAAAGTAACTGAAATGGTTTCATTTGATGCCAAAAGACAAGGCCTGTGTTCGATTGTGTAGCATTTTTTCGTTTGTTTAGGAAAATGAAATGTTATTACCAGATAAAGTATACACTGACCTAGCTAAGTTTTTAACTTACTGCCATTTGGCGAGACCTGACATTGGCTAGGCCAACAGTATATGGGCGTAGGGTATTTTATACTCATATCAGTAGTGTGCGGCATTAGATGTCGATGGGGTTGTAAGAACTGGGGCAGACAGCCATCTCAGGCTTATGTAGAGCCGCCTTCTGTTCTGGAAAATAGGATGGATGATGTTCTTGAATCTGTTGACTGTTGTAGCAGTGACATCCTCCTGTGGCAGATCGTTCCATTCATTAATTAGGCTATATGCTGACTAAAAGAATACTTTCTAATATCTAATCCACAGTAGTGCTTCTGGAATTAAAGCTGATGACCTCATGCTCTATTAACATTTGACAATTTTAAAAATATACTTGTGGTATTCTGATTAGGCATATGGATGTTAAATGGTGAACTTCATGACAAAATCAATGCTTGGAATTAGGGCACTACAGATGTGATTAAAACACCAAAACTGCTGGACATCATGCCATGGACTCATTTAGTGACCTGTATTGCTAATGGGAAGAACAGTATGTTATTCTCGTAGTCGTACATATTGTACGACCATCAGCAAATAATCATATTTTTAATATTTACATTGCAGTTTTCAGGTTTCTTGGGTATTTTATCACAAAGTCAGCGAAGGTCGTAATGTTCTATGTACAAAAAATTTGACCATTTTGTGTAGCAAAATGAGATGCAATACTGGATAAATTATTCCCTGCACATCAATAGCCCATAGGTTGATGTAGTTGAACAGACAGCAACGACATATATTGTAATTGTCATTGTATGAGAACCTGTTAATACTTATGGATTACAGCATTTACCAAAATAATACATGCAGTTTGATATCCCCCCCCCTGTAAGTTCCTTGTCGCTATTTGAAGGTTTTTTCAAATCAAATTGATTTTAAAAGAGCTGAAATATGAGTTGTAAAGACATTCTCATTATCTTTTTGCCGTTGTTCTTTATATGTGTTTTCGGGAAGAGAAAGAAGGGGAAAAGATTACTTGTCACAAAATCTGAAAGAGAATTATGCAGTCATCTTCCTGATATTTGAGTATGAAAATTGTCCCCACATTTTTGTTGGCCCTACAGACAGTTCAAAATAGAGGGATTTTACATGCACAGATGCATATAAAATTGGCTCTCTGCCTGTAGAATTTTGCTTTTGCATGCAAAAATTAACTGTTTTCTAGAAATATTGCATGGAAAATATTTCAGTTGTGCATGTAACTTTTAATTCTTAATTCGAACTTTGCCTACAAAATTCATACTCTATAAGAAAGCATAGCAGTCAATTACCATTACTTGAAAACAAATGGACTGATAGGAATTGATATGAATATCCATGTACAGTAAGCAAAAATGATGCTTAAACAATATTTTCTTGTAGTGGCTATGACGTATTAAGCAGAATTTGACTTTCATTGACAAATTTTCAACTCATAACCCAGCTTTTAAAGGTGTTGAATATGTATGGGATAAACTTGTCTGAATTTGTCAAAATGTTTTGAGCTAAACAGTTGAGATTACATGACAGGATAATAATAGTACAGTGACTTAAAGCTACTCACTCTAATTGGTAGAGAAGTACAGGCAATTTTCTTCAAATTTGATAACCCTTTGAGAGAATATGTTCCCTGAAACTTTGCAACAACCTACAGTCAGCTGATTTGCCCCTCCCCTTTTCCCCTCTGGTGTTTCAGATACCCTCTTGGTATTTCATTTACTATATGAACAGTACCGAAGGTAGCACTGTCAGCACATGTTGTTTAGTTTTTAAACAACCACCCGTGACTGTTGTTTGTTTTGTTTGTAAGGGTTGGATTCATTCATTCATAGTATTCACTCATAGTTGACATACTGTCCTTGAGACATACTCACTTAAACCATTAACACATTTGGAGACATACCGTATTTAACCATTAACACATTTGGAGGAAAACACACAACATGGACTTACGTAGTACATGGAAATGGAATCAGATGTCATTTTAATTATTGGACTCTGTAATGAGAATCAATGCAGGCTTGGCAGGCTGCTGCGAAAAAGCAAGTTTGTCCGTAAACGGTAAAGAACCAGTTGAGTCGGTCTAGAGAAGATTTTGTGACGATAATGAGAAAACTGTGAGGTATAGGCTTAGTGGCTTTGAGGTTAAGGTTAATTACTTCTTACACAAAATTTCTATGCTTAAAGGCAGAGTCGGAAGGATTTCACTCAACAGTGTCATGTGGACAAACTGCAGATGATTAGTACCGATATTTTGTTCTGCTTTAGCTACAGTGTAAAAAAAAGCCACTTGTTTTACATAATTGTTGACTGTACACATGAACAATGAAGAGAGAACAGTGTACAGTATGCAAACATAGAATATGTAGACCTTTGTTATTTGCAGTTGCACAAACAAATCAAGTTTGGACAAACAGGTAAGCTTGGTTATCAATGGAAATGTTATGTTAAATGGAAAAAGGAGAAGTTTAAAGAATGTGCCTCAGGAGAGAAGCAGTTGTACTTGATATGAATATGAATAATCACTGTATATTTTTTGAAATCAAAAGTGGTGTTGTTTTCAGACATTTTCCATCTTATGTTGCACTTTAACTTCTGTAAAGTAGCTTGCAACCATCTCTCTCACTTTGATCGCTCCAAACCTAAGTTGACAAGATTTCTATAAATTTTACAACCCTCTGTAAATAACTACACTCTTGCTTCCTATGCATATTGCCTCTTGCCATCTATGTGAGGCTGTGCAACATACCATACCTGAATGCAGTGATTGGCAAACAGTGATTTGGAACAGTGGTTACATAGTGGCTTACTGCAGCTTTTTTTTTTAAATTCCCAGCAGCTTTTTTTTTTTAATTCCCAGCTGCTGTTATATACTGTAATGCCAATATAAAGGTACTGTACAAAAGTTGAGTTAATCTCACCATAGCTGTCCATTACAAAGGGAGACTTATAATCTGCATGTAGCTGTATGAACAGTCTCAACAACCTATTGTTCAAATTGCAATCTATTGTCATTTAGAAATTTGCCAATACACAACACTATAGGTAGAATGTGGGAGTATTGACCCGACCAGTGACAGGTTATAATTGAACACAAGTACAGTACTGCAGGGTCAGCATTTTGTGGTGGTATCAAAATCTGAACTGAACATATTTGATTTGAACACTTTAGAAACTGTCTTTGATAGAAGTTTCTTCACTCCATTGTAAGTGGGAACAGCTTGATATAGTTACACTGATATGACTGAATTCATTTTCTCCACTAAGATGGTCCTGATATTAAAAATGCCTGGTATTAGTTTTAATACTGAATTGAGAACTGAAAAGACTTGCATTATGGCTATTTGACAGTTCTAAGCAGTTAAGAAGTCTAATTTAGAGTCAACTACATTCTGTTAGTACAACTCATATTCCAGCTTCAAGTTAGAGATCTGCAGTTAATGGTGCTTCTGAAGCAGTTGTCCCGGCATCAGAGGCACCTAAAATCTTCACACTTTTGGCCGTCCCTCAGAAAACTGCAGTTAAGTGATACTGAAATGCTTGAATCAAATTCAGATTCAAGTTATAGAGTCTGAGAGTTTGAAAAAAAGCAAAGGCTTTTGTCATGGATTTGTGAAAAAATTTCCTCCTCTGCAATTATATCTAGATCATTGTGTTCTCTATAGCTCACAAAATATAGCTCCACAAGTTTGGTGTGCAGTAACTTTCAAAGTTTTCTTCAGATATCTGGAGTATTAATCGTCATGTTGGGATGGAAAATTGTGTGCATTTTTGCAACATTCATTTGGCTTTAAGTTGAAACACCACCTGTATTTACCAACCATGTATACTTTGCTTGTGCTGCTGTCGTTGGCAGGCATTCAGAAATAAGTTGCATTGGTGAGATCCTAGTCAATGATTGAGTTGTGTTGAGTTTGTATTGAACTACAGTAGTGTACAGTTCCTACAGATCTACTGTAGGTGCTACATTGACTTCAAGTTTTCATGCATGCGGAATGTTCATGCGGGCTAAACTAAAATATTCAATAGTCAACACTCAACAATACATGGTACAGGTAAATGCTACCATTTTTGTATTTTGAGGTTACATTAGAGTGTGGACAGCTTAGTCATCATTTCAGTCAGCTGTTTAGTCTGTAAATGGAAATTAGTCCAATATGAGGTATTGAGACATACAGACATGCAGCACAGTCATATCAGAATGAGACGTATTGGTTTACTCCCCACTGTGTGAGCTTCTGGGTCAAGTTTGATATTCTTGTGGGAATGTTTACTGATATTTACAGTACAAATGATGTGTGTTTCCTGTGGCCTTTTTTAGACAACAAATGCGCCAGCAGGAATTTGAAAGAGGTGGGGGGGGGGGGACAATATTGGGTACACCATAAATAAAAAAACTTCACCTTGTTCATACGGGAGAGGGGAACTGATGCCGCCTCCCTCATTTTGCTCAGAATTACAGTACACGTGTACATGTACAGGAATGAATGATGTGAAGTTAAGAGAACTAATTTTGGAAAAGATCAGAATGCCAACATTTCACTTGATTATGATCAATCAATAAAGTGATATTAATGTCATGGTATTCACCTACGTTTAGTATTTATTCGTATTTATTTTTTTCTAAGTTTGAAATAGAAGGATGTTAATTATATTAACTAAAGATAACTGTTTTCATGCATAACATTTGCATTCTGTTAATTATAATCTAAAATTGTTTTGTAAACAAATTGACCTATGTTTGACTGTTAAATTCTTCTCTTGCAAGATGCCCCCAATGTTTTGTTTTAACAGTGTTGGAATCATTGAAACTAAGTTTTAGTTCTAGCCATGGAATAATTGATCAAGTATCACATCCTCATTCTGCTACACAAATGAAATATTGTGTAGCAGTTATCGAACATGCAAGGTAAGGATTTCCACAGATTTGCAACAAAACACCCAAGAAACCGGAAAAGTGCTACCCAAATTTTGAAAACTAAATTATTCCCTGCTAGCAAAATTAAAGGATGTGACAGGGCAGAAAAAATGTCATAGGATTGGTTCTGGCATGGTCATCCCTTTGTGCATGCACAAAACTGCTATAGTACAGTATGTAGGAAACAATCTCTGATAGAAAATTTGCAACTCCTCCTTGACATACTGTACATCAAAAGGCCAGCCTCGACGATCATGTGGGAAGCCGCATGGTACTTTGTACATCACAAGACACTTTCCTCTTCTCTTCCAATTCAAAAGAGAACAAAACCATTTTCAACTTCCATTTGGCCTCTCCCTATCTTGCTCAGGAAATTCAGATCTTCCCAGTGAGTGGTTTTAATTCCCTCTGTTTGACCTTAGCATGTCACCCACAGCAGAAGGAATACAGGAAAACAATAAAGGGGAGGTGTGTTTCAGTCATCAGAGTGGTTTGTCAGGTGAGGTTCAAAGGTTCATTCCAGTGAACAAGGACGTGGTGTGCCTGCCGGCTGTGCGCTGGTTCACGAAAGAGTGAAGGCTGCTTGCTGTTACAAGTGCTTCACGGATTTGAGTTTATTTTGTGTTGAATTTTGAAGTGATTTGAGCAGGCTGGATGGGATTGTCTAATAGACCACACTTACATGCCAAAAAAATGGTGTTTTTGACTTTTTGTCTTTTTCAAGGCTAAGTTATTACATTTTCATTAAGTTTCACTGTGCAGTATTTGTGCCTTCCCTACATTTTGTCGGCATGATAAGAAAACAAGCTTGCACAGTATCATATTCCGAAAGTGTTCGTAAGTGCATGGTACTCTATACACTTCAGTACAAAACCAGTTCCATAACTCCTAATCCCTCTATCGATAATCTTGAAATTTCAAATTTTACAGGGAAGCTAACGTAGGAAAGGGAGTCATAGTTGCACTTGACATTACGTAATTGTTCTTATTACTATGTCCTTTCGCAATAAAGTCATATAAGATGCCTAGCATCTGTTCTATTTTTTTTTTTGGGGGGGCGGGGCATTTTCTCTATCTCTTTCAGTGTTAGCATTTCACAGTCAAATTTCTTCAATAGGTAACTGCCAAAGGTTGTGTGAGCAATGTGTCGCCACTGGTGAATTATCGCAATAAGAACCAATTTGTTGCAGTAGTAACAATGTAAAACATTCCGGTCTTACTCTGAGATGTATTATAGGGCAAAACTTTGTATACTTTTATTACAGCAGGTATTGTATCACTGGATCTGAAAAAATAGGAAGGCATCCTGTATGCATCATTAGTCAATGTAGAAGGCAATGACTGCACATGTATAGAAGTTTGTGCGTATTGTACTATTTACGTGGGTCCCCTCCTACAGTACCTCTCCACAACTAATGTACTCATACTCTTTCTTGTCATAGTGCCATCTGGTAACCTTGGTAACCCTGACCACCCTTTCTCATCCTGCCATTCTGTCCAGTACAGTGTGTATGTCTCCATTACAGTGTATGTCTCAGCAGCCATGGCTGGGTTTTCTTTTTATCTACTGAATTTTGTCAGATTTGAATTTCCTGACTTTACCAGATGGAAGTGAGGGATATTTTCTTGTAACTAATGTAACTTCCTATTATAAATATTATGGCAAGTGTCTGTAGGCATGCTGATGGAGTATACTGTACATTGTGTTATACAGTACACGTAGGGCACAGTTGCTTGTACTGTATTTCTGCATAGAAGCCATACATCAAGTTGTTTATGTATGCAGACGTGTACTGTATGTGTAGCCTACGGTTCTGGTAGCCTTCAGTAGAATATGTTTAATGATTGTACAGCAAAACGCCATTTACATGAACCCTATTTATCCGAAAGTCCATTTATCCGGACTGGCTGTTCGGTTTCGCAAAACTGGCATTGCACACAAGCTGTGTCAATTATAGCCCAGATATGACATCATTTTTTCTCTGTGTTTTACTTTTCTGATCCGCACTGATTTTTATTACCGTAGAACGCATTTTTTTTTGTATTTTTAATGTTTATCTGCACCACCATCTTTAACCATCAAGGTGGAGAATGAATAAATGATATAGAATTAACCTAATTCTTCGTGTCTTTTGTTCCTTCGTTGTCCATGTAGAGTCACAATAGGATCAATAGCCTACCGAAGTGCACTAATGCTAGGCTATTCATACACAGCCCTGATAGTATCAGCTCTGCTCAACAGACTTTCCTTTCACTCTTATCAATGCAGTGATTAAATTAATGACTGCAAGAATGTCAATCAGACTTACACATAGGGTGTTACAGGTGAGATGATATCCATTAACACTTCACAAGCTTGGGAGATGAGGATGCTAAGAAGCTTAAAATCCTTGTTTAACTTTTGAAACGCTAAGCCTACTGTTGGCATTCAATTTTGAAGCATCAAATTCAAACAGTTAAAGACAAGTCACCCCCCTTGTACTGCTGTAGCTTGTGCTAGTGTCCCCTACGTTTGCTGGTAGCGGTACTAGCGGTTGGACAACCATTGCGCACGTGTAAAATGACCTCCTAGAAAGTTCAGTCTTTACAAAACACATGAAAAAGCTCGAATCTTCAACAAATATTATTTTTTACTATGAAGTTATGACACAGAGACAACATAGCAGTGGTTAATTTTACTTTATAAGTGCATGCTACACCTAGGACAGCAAATTAGTGATAAACATGAAACCCTGCTTATCCCTAACTTTTCCGTTATCCAAACACATTTGGTCCCGGCGTGTTCAGATAAACGATTTTTACTGTACCATGTTTTTAATAGACTGGTGTCTTTAAATTGTAAACTCTGACTGTACTGAAAAACTAAAGACCCCTTCATCTGAATCTCCCAGTTGTTTTTCAAGCACAGCTGATTTTCTTTGGGTTTTTATTCGTTTCAGTGTAGGAGAATAGCATTATAGCAGAAAAGCAGAGAGTCTGCACTGATGTTTGTATAGATTCACAAAATCGCGTGAATTTGACCGTCTGGAAGGCGCAGTGGAGTCTACAGAACCAAAAGGCTGTAAAAATATCATCGATTGATAGAGTAATTGGGGGGTGTCTTGAACTTTTTAGAGTGGCCAACTTCCAACAACTAGAAGTACATTTTGTTTCTGAATAATTAACAGCTGTCAATCTGAGGACAATAACTAGATTTGTGCCAGTGAAAAACTTTTCGTTCTTTGTACAGATTCTAAAGTGATACCAGTTTAAGAAACATGAAATAAGATGTCAGCTATGTGTAGACAAATCTCCACTCTCCACTTTGCCTTACAATTATTTCATGTTACGTTCACAGAGTTTTGACTGCTTTCAATTCTTATCGTTTGCCAGAGGTTGCTACACACATGCTAAAGTTGTGAAATGCTGGTTGGATTAATTACTGTGCAGCCGGTGAATGGAACAGATTAGGTCCGTCGTCATATTACAGGCTGATAGGACATTGCATCAGTAAAGTGACCATTGCAGTATTAGGGCTGATGTTAAAAATAGTGACCGATACCAGTAGGTTGGGTACTATGAAGAGGATACAACAGGCCAACATCATCTTGTGTGGAAATCTTTTTAATGGAGAGAAAAAAAAAATAGAAATCACTCTGACAAAAATTTAATCACTTGTGCTGTAGTTTACTGCTTTGTAGGTAAATGCCAAGTCCTGGAATTTGTCTGATATTCCCTCCGAAAGTGAACTTGAAGCAAGCATCTTCGACATCAGTCATAGTCAACAAAGTTAGCAGTAAACTGAATTTTGTGTAGCGCCATTCCAGCCACAGAAGTGCAGCTGCTCATGGCCATTCACAGATGAGAATAATCAACAGAGCATACCGTAAGAAGAACGGAAAAAGTGAACGTTGGACGTCGATGTCTGACGACGATTTGCTTCTTTGTTTTATCCTTGAAAATGTATGAAGTCGCTAGCACATCTTCAAGGGTTAGGAATGTCATTGTTGTGGCAAATTTGAATGCAGCGAAGTCTGGATCAGGGAATTCAGTCCAAAGTGGGAGGAAAGCGAGACGACGATGATCACCGCCGTCCTGCAGGTGTGCAACAACGACATCATAATTTCTTCATCTGAGGTCACTTTGGATATGCCAGATGTAACTCAAACATTGAAAAATTACATACTGAGGGGATGTAAATCTCACCACAATACTTACGTCACTTTATTTCTCCTTCAACATCTATCAATTTCCACCGACAGTTTCCTTGGAACTGTTGAATACAGCACGGTATGATACACGTAAGTGCGAAAAGCACAAAAATTGCACTGCACCAACACATATGCAAACGACCAGTTTGAAGTATCGATGGCTCACATGTTGCTCCATGACATTTCCATGTATCTATTCAAATCTGACATGATACAGTTTTGACTGCAGTTCTTTTTAACGTCCACTGAACTTTCGAGAAATATCATCAAATTTTGATACACGTTAAAAATTTGATGACATTTTGCATGATTGTGATAATGATGCTCCAGTTACAAAAGTAAGATGAATTTAAAATTAAGGAACTGGTATTGTCATACTGTACATATACTGTACTTTACATATATAGGAAAGAAAAATATTTTAACATCTTTTGTAGAGTAACAATTTAATTACAGACTAAACCACTGTTTTTGTGTGCCTTGTGTGTGTGTTTGGTTTATATGTAGTGACCTCCTGGATAGTATTTTACATGCCAACTGTACATCCAGTGTAGTACAGTATTCTACTCTTTGATCACACATGGAGTGAATTGGCAAGGACATTATGCTAACTAGATAGACTCTAATCCTTCCTCGTGAAAGGAAATAATCCAGATTCAAAAGATTCAGTAACAATATGCGGGGTTCGTACGGCAGTCGAGAGAGAAGGGAACTCACCGGTCTTAATTACATGAAAGCGAGGTGGTTTATTATTACATGCACACAGTCACTGACTTGAAATAAAGCCAACAGTGTGTTCGTGTCTCAGTAAATGCTGTTGTTTGCTTGTGCTCTGCAGCCGCTGAAGCTTAAGGGAAATGACCAGATTGGAGGTGGGATGGAGCTAATGCGAAGATCTGTGAGACGGTGTATGTGTATGTACGGTGAAACCTAAGCAACATTAGCAGAAGTGTGAATGAATTGCAGGAGGTAGTGTCTCGTCAGTGGATGGATAATAACTGTGATTATTGGGGGGGGAGGCAGAGAATAAGTGTCAAAGTAATAAGTGTTAGAATAATATCAAATGGGGTGGCTTGTGGTGCTGGAAATGATCAAAGCAATGAAGGCTCTGTGTTCTTTTTATTTGCTCAGTTATTGCTACCAGTTATATCAGGAATAGGACGTCTACTGTCCTTATCAACTTTGATACCACAATACAGGGAAATTGCAACACACAAGGGGGAAAAAATTAAAACATTGTAGTGGAAAAAAGTTCAGGGTTAGTCCTGTTAATGGTCAAATAGGTTCTGTGATAGGAATCTTGTCCTTCGAACTACCAAATTGGTTGCGGCTGGGAACCTGTGACCCATTGCAATGTTTACATCTACAGAAGAATGTATGAATTTGCATCACTTTTAACTTACCTGTATCAACATAACAACTGCACTCCCATCTGCCATGCCAAGAGTGCTGGTAACTTTTAACACCGCCCTTGGAGCACCTCCTTTACATTCTGCTATCTGATGTGCTAGGAGTGTGGAAGTCTTGTGAACATGATATTTCAAGAAGGAAAGCTTAGACAGATCTCATCTTTAGTGTGCAGGTGTATCTCATTGAGACCAGGAATCCAGTTGTCTTTGGTGAATGTTAAAGGTCATTTAAGGTCAATAGTGGTCACATAGTGAAATTCTTGCAAACATCGTATCTCAAGAAGAGAAACTTGTACTTATCTCATTTGTAGTGTGGTGTATACAATCCTTTTCGTTTTTAATGGAGGTCAAAGGTCATTTGAGGTTAACAAGGGTGAAATTGTGAAAACTTTGTGATCATGGTGACTCTCAAGAAAGTACAGTAGTGTAGATCTCATATTTCATATGAACCATATGGCTTGTGATTCATCCTAACACTACTGTACAGTGTCAGATTCAGAAAAGAATCCTCACTATTGCATCATCGAAACCTCAATGCATTTGTGCATTCTGGACCATACAGTTTCATAAATTTCTAGTACACTGAAACAGTTAGATGAAAAACAGTGGGGGAGGGGGGGAGATGGAAGTTTGAGATGGAAGTTTGAGATGTATACGATGTAATTAATCGTCTCCAGTAATAGAATCAGTTTACACTTTTTAAAGCTACAGTACTGTCCTTATCAGTGTGTTTAGTTAAGGCTACACTTGAAACAGTGATTACAAAGGTCAAAGAACGTGTACATTAGTCACTTTTGTCTGCGCATTTTTCAGGGGCATATTGGTATACATGACCTATTTTGTTTCGATGTTTACATGTCGTCAGAGTCGTTTAGCGTTCCTACTGCATTCATTGCCAGCACTCTCTTTGCAGTTCCAGTCGTGAATGCAGAAGTCCATCCAGATAGTCTGACTCTCCAGTTGCAATTCAATGGACTGAGTGAATGCTGTATATGTCTATGTATTTGTATCTAAGTGATGGAACACAAACCGTGGTGGAACACAATCTGTGGTTGATCACAAAGTGACACATTTGGCAACTTCCACGCAACAAGTGGTGGAAGTTGGGAATAAATTCCCTGCCATCTGTTCCAGTCGGTGATGTGCATTGGACCATTCGTGGCATTGTGTCAGTGATGAATGTATTCATATATGTGGTGCAGTAAAAGCTAAAAATGTAGTGTAGACTTTGTGATCTATTCCAGTGAATCTAGGAAATTGGATCAGTTTCATGCAAAATCTGTGAAAATGCAAATGTAACAAGGGTACAGCTTAAGAAGTTAGATCATCCTTTTGCACGAAGGCTTGCACCAGACATTCACAAAAGTAAAGAAAAAAAATCCTGTGATTGTCTGTTTATTACTTCTTTTCCTTTTGTTGTGCTGTAAGTAACCACTCACTGCAGTCCATTTTGGCTTTCCTGCTTCTCTTTCAAACCAAAACATTTTAATGAAATTGAAAACCGTTATAAAAACAATTAAGCAAGCAGGTATATGTGCAGTAGGTCTGGACAAAGCATGATTAAACAAAGGCCACAGTGATTGATGCCCTGAGGGAATTCTATCTCCAATATTTTTAATGTCCCAATGAGCCATTATTTTGACGGAAGTAACTGAAAGGGATGCATAATCATGAAATATATAACCGTTCAAGGAAGCTAGGCTCATTTCAGTTATATGTTATGTCAGTCTATTCCCAGGAAGTACTGCACTGCTTACGTAATGAGTGCCAATAGGAAGTAATGGGGGGGGGGGGAGGAGAAGGTGGGGCAGATGCTTGAACCAGTTCACGTTCAATCTACACGCATGTAGAATCAAAACTGCATTTCAGATGTTTCATGGGGTAGTTGTTGTGATACTTCAGGATGAGGCCTCCTCCTCTGTAGTACGTACTGTGGTGATGCATGTCAACATTTAACATTCGTGATCACTCAAATGAATTTCACGTTCTCTGACTTGTCTAAAGCAACTGCAGTATGGTACACCCGTTGACCGTTCGACCGTTCACACCATGAAAGCGTCACCAATGTGATGTCTGTATTTGTTCTAAAGCAAGCCATCAAATTTTCTCCAGTTCGTATACATGCATATCATGATTTAAATTATGGAAAAATGTAAGGGACACTCAGGTCAGTTCTGTATGTATTTTGGTAATGTTCATGGAGACAAAGTACTAGTACCTATGCATTGACTATTATTTCCTAAAACTCACTGCATTTACCATAAGAGTTCCCCTTTTGTGCTGTCCAAGTTTCAACGTCTGTTTTTCAATTTGCAGTTATGTTACATTGTCAGCTCAATTTAGTGATAGTTATGTTGTTACTAAGGTCTACTAGTCGTTACATTGTCATCAGTAACAAACTACTAGAATGTGTATGTAAAATTGTGCTGCTTGTTATGGTACTGCATATCACATACGCCATGGAGGAGAACAAGAAACCCATTTTGCAACTTGTACCAGCAAATAAGCTCTTCCTGATGGAATCATGTGAGAATAAATTAAGTTTCAGTCAGCAAGGCTTAATATCAACATACTTTGTGAACATATTAAATGAATGGCTTCCTACTTCATGACTGTGGGTACAGTACTGTAGGCAGGGATGAAATTTAGCGGTCGTCCGAGACGACCAAAATTTCTGTAGGACGACCAAAGTTACTACCTCAGGTTGTCCTTTGGACGACCAAATTTTACCCCTGATCATTTATATTGTGACGCAACGCTTACAACTCAACACTGAGATGCAACCAAAATATTTAACATGCATGAACTCCATTCCAAAACATCTGTTTTCTTTCACAAAAAACCGCCAAAACAACCTGAAATCCACGGTACCTAAAAGCCAAACAAACAGCCTCAGTGTACGATCATGTTTCAACTGATTTTACTGTACCAGACATGCACATACAGTACACAGCGAGTACCAGATAGATAATCGCAGTCGAAGAATTCAGCCATATGTGCTACGTGCAAGGAGAGCTGGTATGAATTTTCTAAATAGTGATAGTACCGTTCAAGATTAGTAATGTATCATATTTTGATTTGAAACAAACATTATATTATACAGAGATTTTCTTCTATATGATATATACTTTACAGCATCAATGATTCTAGATAATGACATTTTTTTATTATCAAAGTGAAAAGGTGGAATTTTACCAGCCTCCTTCTGGAACCCCCCCCCCCTTCCCTTTGGATAAACCCTGAGCATTACTTTTAAGTTACAAGTCAGTAGTATAATTTAGCTGTGGAAAGTTTCAACCTGTATAAGAAAGACAAATAAAAACATGGTCTTGACTGTGCAAAATACACATCTTGCACATTTCTTGTCTTTATATGTCCGTTGTGGAGGGCGACCAAATTTTCGGGAGGACAACCAAATTTTTGCAGCTGGTTGTCCTTGGGACAACCATTTTCAGTTGCTTAAGGATCATCCCTGACTGTAGGTCTTAATTGTTTAGTCATTCTCCAGTCTCCATATATCTATATTGCAAGTTTTCAGGGAATTTGCAGATAGGCTGCACTGTGTGTGCTCAAAGTAGTTCTCTTCAGATTAAATCACTTCTGGCTAGATCAAATTAGGTATCCATAACCCTTGTAATCATACAGGTGTATGTTTGTGTATGTCTGTTATGTGTGTGTATGTTTGCTTGTGATGCCTACCTTGTAAACGCAATATCTCAAGAGGGGGAAACTATTTCATTTTTAGTTAATGGATGTCCCTCGTGGAGCACAAGCAGCCATATGTTTTTGATGGAGGTCAAAGGTCATTTGGGATCAACAGGGTTTATAAACTGAAAACCTTGTAAACACAATACTACAAGAAGGGAAACTTGTACAGATCTGCAATTAGTATGTGGGTGTATCCTATTGAGCACAAGGCGGCTTTTTTTTTGTTGGCGGCCAAAGGTCATTTTTGGTCAACATGGATGAAATAATGTTAACTTTGTATGTATCTCAAGAAGGGAATCTTATACAGATCTATTATTTCTTATGCTGGTGTACCTTATTGACTGCAAGAAGTCTGTGGAACTTTGTGGAGGTCAAAGGTCATTTGGGGTCAGTAGAGGTCAGATATTGAAAACTTTTTAAACATAATAACTCAAGAGGGGAAACTCGCACATGCGTCATATTAGGTAGTGGGTGTACCTCATGGAGCACAAGAAGCCTAATGTTTTTGATGGAGGTTAAAGGTCATTTGGGATCAACAGTGATTTATCAACTGTAGTAGATTGCTTCATGTGTACTAAACATGAGAAGAGCTGTCCGGGTGAGTAATCGAGTGAACAAGTTCCACAATCAGCACCACCTTACGCTACTCCTTTAATAGACACAGGAAACGACTGCAGATCAATTGACCCACTGTCCGCAATCTGTCCTCACTCTAGGTATCAGGTGAATGTTCTACCCTTCTTGGATTGTGTGGGCATCATAAATTTTTACTTCCCTTAGGGATCATATAAAAAAATGTAAAGCAAATTTACAAGTAATGGACATGTGCAGTATGTACTGAACTGGTATTGAAGAAGAAATGTCTTTTTCAGTTGTCCTACTATACTTGACGGCTGCCAAATTGGTTTCCTTCTGTACCATCACAACAGATATTTTCATCAAATTTTGCAGTAGTATTCGAGAAAACGATATTTCAAATTAACACTAAAAGTATTTTGCTTCTTGTCAAGTGTCCAGGGCTCTGAAATTGGTTTGTCAGTGAATAAAAAATTTAATGCAGTGTATCAGAATGTATGCTTTGTGTTTTTATTAGCTTGGCATGCAAATGTAGAAAGTTGTGACGTCACAGATTTCCAAGCAGGGAGCTGCCCCTTTGTAGAATTGAATCATTTCTAGTGTGAGTACTGTATAATTATGACAGTATAAATTCAGTTTCGTCGTGAAAAGCTCACACTTTAGCGCTCTCTGTAGTAGCATACAGTATGTGATTGCATTGTGATTTGGGTGATGTATACAACATCTCGCTTCATCTCCTTCATCCGGACGAACACCGACCGAAGAAATGAGAGAGGCAGCGATCTCATATCTTCGGGGAATTTTTGCCTATCAGTTTCAGTGTGGTGAGGAATCTGAGACAAGGTGATTGATGGCCGGAATTGAATCTATCCTCATCTGGGTGAAAGAGAAAATTGAACTTGGCTTCAGATGTCTTGCGCAGGATTCACTTAAGCACCCCTTTTGCTATCAGCGGTGATAAATGTAATCAAAGGAACCACTACATCACAGATCCATCAAATGCCAGCAAGCGGTGTTCCTGGTTCCACGTTGGTGTGTTTCTATTGGCACTAGGAAGATATGTATTTCCATGAATGTGACATTTACATTCAGCTACTGTATCTTTAGTTTTGCTGGCCTCAATGTCTGCACAAAATTTAGAGAAAATTATGCCTAATGGACACAAAATTGATGTGCTGTCCCCTGCATTAGTATGTCATATATATGTTAGAAGGTACAAATGTTTCTGTTTGCAAGTAGAAGGTGGTTGTAAAATAATTATGAATGTATCAATACTGTATGTCAACATCAATCCAGCTGCCATAAGGTTATAAAGAAACACTACAACAAAGTGAAACTGCCATGTTGCGTGAATCATCTTCTCTTAATAATTGCCTACACAGCAGTTTAACCTTTCACGTAAAAAAGTAAGAAATGTGAGTTTAATCATTTATAAATAGAACCATTCAGTTTTGATAGTGCCCTGCATGTGTGCAACGTAAAGCTGACGCTGTGGCAGACGTAATGCATTGCATCCATAAACTGTAATGATAATCAAACTAGACTTAAGATGCACCAAATCTACCAAAGTGCTCATCACACTTTACAAACAAGTCATACAAGAAAAAGAAGATAAAAATAAGAAATATGGAACTTGTCCAAGGAAATATGCTAAGATGTGATTGGCATATATGTTTTCCAGTTTTTTTCGTAAAAGTGTCTATTGACCCTGGAAAACAAATTCTAAAAGGTCATCTGTTCCAAAGTCGTGGAGCGACCACAACAAACGATCTATCCTCCTTTTCATGATTTGCCATGTACAGTATTCTGTCAACAGATATTATGATTTTGATCCTAATTGAATGTATGGAGTCAACGAATCATGTAAGGTTTCGAGTTGGAAGTTCCAGAAATTTAGCAAATTCGTAGGAATTTGGTTTTACTATTGGAAAGCATGCATGTGAATCAGTTGTAAACCAGAGAGAGGAGCAATCACATGCACCGCATTTATTTCTCTGAGTAGATAGCTACAGTGCACACTTTATAATTCTCCCGACAGGAACGTTACTCTCAGTACTCAGATGATAGAAAATCTTTCTGACTGGAACAGGCGTCAGTTTTTTGTGAATTTGGTTGATTCATACGTGTGGAAGGCTGTCTGTGAGGGCAAGAAAATCAAATAAGTAAATTCTGTCAGATGCTTCTGTACCCTTAAGAATTCTTCTTTTATTAATTAAGTGTAATACTGATCGTGGAATGTCTACCCCTCACCGTCATCGGAGAAGATGTTCAGGCTTTTAATAGTGTGCAGATACATTTAAGTTGGGGATCGATTGTTTGAAGTCTTTTATTAATGCATGACAAATTGTGATAATTACTGTGCTGCGAGATTCCAAAGTGTGTGCCCAGTGCGCTTAATATAGAAGATTCTGCGGTTGTCAGTAATTGAGTCAATCCGCCGTCCATATCGACGGTATCAATGCAAAGTTACTGAACAGAGTTGATGTTGCGTATGTTGCTGTTGGTATTTACTGTACCATGTTCATGTTGGGGATCAAATTTTAGAAAATATTGCTTCCATTAAAAAAAAAGAAAATTGAGAATGGAAAATATTCCTTGAATTGAGACTGCAGCTTGGTAGTCGATATACTGTATCTAACAGTGTAACCTTTACTCATCATGAGTACCCACATTTGGTAAATGTGTGTGTTTATTGTGAAAGTGTGTTTGTTTGTGTACAGTACATAAGATTGAAAGTAGCTGCATACTGTACATTGCAGAATGGGACTTCTAGTAACATCAATTGAACGGAAAGAGCAATCAGCATTGAACTTTGAGATTCATTAAAAACATCACCAGTAGCTTTTGGCCTCTCTGTGTAATCCCATATAAAGAAAATGCTATGAGAATTATTTGAACAATTCAATGAAGTTTGTTTATCAGTGATCGAGTAGGTGCAGCTCCCGGGGGGGGGGGTGGGTGGGAATAGGGGTGCTTTTTAGGACTTACTTCTGTAACAGTAGTAAGACCCTTATATTCTCACCGTGGAAATGGCCATCATATGAGAGATATTTGGATGATTTCTGAAGTTGTATGGAGGGTTACATCATTCAACATTGATGCCATGTTACTCTACATGTGATTGCTGGAATAGTGCATAATACACGCACACTGATCAAGTTAAATTGCCGAAAATGTTACTGTACTTGGCAAACTTGTGTGCCAAATTGTCAGTTTTGCTGAAAATGTAGCAAGTAGATCTATGACAGAGGCGGACGTAAGTTTAAGAATTGGTACCGTACGAGACTTCGTCTTAATTCCATTTGTATGAGAATTTGTCTTAATTCCATTCGCAAAAGATGCACGCAAATGCACGACATTTCCTGATGCAGTTCTCTCCACCCTGTTTCACAGATTTGCTACAATGTACCAACACAGAGCACATCAACATTCCAGAACTGGCAGATATGATCATTGACAGGTCGAACAACACCAACTGGGTAGTCTGTTTCAAGACTCTAGTCACTTGTCATCACCTCATGGTATACGGAAATGAAGTGAGTACTTTTTTCTTTTTTTCTGTCATTCTTCAGGTAAGTTGATCACTGATGCAATTTTGTTTCATTTGTGATGGGTAAAGGGGCACACTAATTCAAGATAATGTTAACTGCTAAAGTGGATGTCACATACATAGGCAGAAACCGATGAATACTTGTGCAGTGCAGTAGTGTTCTGTCGAGGTTGTACTATGCGTCCACTATTTTGGTGTCCGAAAGTGTCCGAAAACGTCGGAATGCGTCCGAAAGTGTCCTGCCGTCTGGCAAAGAAAAAAATACGTCTCACCGATTTTCACTGGCCAAAAGTGTCCGAAAGTGTCTGCAGTAAAGTTTACTCAGTTTACTATGTTAAAAACATCAGGGTTAAAGGTTGTGTGCCATGAAAATGACATTTTAGAGTATTTAATGTATTAATCATTAAAAATGTTGAAATAGCCAAACCTCCCATCAACTACCATCAGATATTGACAATTTTACAGGCACATTGCTGTCTTATACCTTCATCGTGAATTAAAATTGGCTGAGTATGCAACTTTATGACATCAAGAGATGGACGCACATGATACAGTGTGTCTTACAATATCCTTTGGTTACTTTAACCTTTATTTCAAGGACAATTGAGAATTTTACATGTCCCAAGGGTTTTGTTTCAGAAGCATGTATTTTCTTCACAAATATTGATATCACTTACCATTATGAAATCCAGTACTTAAATTGATAATATTTATAAGCCTAACAAAAGAAACACTGATGCTGTGCAACACTCCACGTCATCATATTTGCATTTTCAGGAAACTTTGAAAAGCCATATGAGAACCACAGTTCCAATGGATTTACATTGAGTGTTTCACTATGCAACCTTTGGAATAAAGTCAGCTCTTTTCTAGATTTATGTCACACGACCTCTAAGCAAAGCAACCAGTGGGTCCACATGGGCAGTAACCAGTGAACTCATTAGACGTCAAACGTGATGTCTGTATTTTACGTTTTCGACTTTTGCATCACTCCTCTCATCATACGTACCAGTCTCCCTATGTACTGATGCACCTTCCTGAAACTTCTCTACACACACTCTGTACATTTTTGCCCCGCACTGTCACTGATCATCAATTTTCAGGGTCACTCATCTCCGCTCTTTCCATGGATTTGAATGGGCCACTGCAGTAGCTGCTCTCCCTTTGGAATCTACAACTCTGGCTAAGAAACACCTTTTTTCAAGCTCAGGTGTACTTTTGCACAAAGCTTTGTGGTTTTTTTCCCTGTTTTTTCTTTTAGCATGTTCAGATATCAGATGCACAATTTCTTTGCGGGTTTCTGAATTCATTTCTTCTCTTTTCGTTATTTACCTCGAATAAGGAATGTTGCTCGGTCAAAGATCGCCAGTCTTTACCTTTACTCTTCAGGTAAACACTGATGACCTTCAACCAACAACATTCCATCAACAAAGCTAGTCAGAGGAGTAAAGCACATACTTATGAATACTACTTGTGGGATGAACACAAGAAATATCAACTGTGTCCATAAATGGTTTAAAATTTTTTCTGTGAAACAAACATAATATTTCCCTCTGTGATCCCTTGTTAGGAGGGCACTTTGGGGAATTGGTTGCTACAGTCCAAACAACCAACTATTTTCATTTGTTGTTGGATGGGGAAGAGCTCACTGAAATTTTTTGAAGTACTTCTATAGTATGTCAAAACAAGACCTTTCTTCTGTGCCATGTGTAATTCGATCGTAGAAAGTTATTTCTGAGAGGCTCTACAAGTCTGGCAGATTATGATCATTGCAACTTGAGAGGGAAACCAATATCGAATGTAAGGGCATCAGCAGTGAGGTCTCCGCAAGCACCTCATTGCTGGAGCATAGACCCCTGAAGACCTGCATAGAATTGCCGAAGGGATCAGCTTAGTTCGGTAACATCAGCTGAATGATGTAATGTCTGGGTTGCAACTAACTTAGCTCTTAATGGCAGTGTTTAATGTGTTAGGGGGGATTTTAAGCAAATTTCACAGGGTTCTGTACATCTGAAAATGTGTGGCACTACTTCTGAAGGAAAAGATATCCCCGACAGGTAAAGAAAATCATGAGAAGTTTTCGTCCATGATTTATAAGCAGGCAGACAGGCTTGAAAATATGTCACAATCAACGGGTGAGTTTCTATTGCTCTGACTTCATGTCAGCAATCCTGTGAAGTCACTGAAATCGCTGTAGGAAAACAGCATTTGCTACATCTGGATAGTCACAATTTGAACTTCTATGCCTACAGATTGTGTGATAGAATGAGGAGGAGGGGTAGAAGTAATGTAGAGGGCAGTGCTACTGTAAATTGTCATCAGAGGGCTCTGAACACATTAAAGCAACAATGTATGAATCATGAAGCACTTTGAAAGGAGGGGAGGGGGCAGGAAGTTGGAAGCCAGTGCCATTCCAGATTGGTCACATGGAATCTCATTTTCAGTTTCTAGTGATATAAGTCAAGATTTATACACAGTTAAGGATGGTGCAGTTGTTTTGTGGAGGCAGGTAAGTTTGTCACTCTTATCCCTCCAAAGCCAGTACGTTTGGGTCACAAGGTTGAAAGTCTTTACCAAACTCTCTAAGTTTTGGAAAGTACCTCACTCATTACCATATATGCACACAAATATTTGACCTGCTAGCCCCTATCATGCTAGCACGACATAGTCACTTCTGGCAATACCTCTATCCTAATCTAGGCAGTCCACTCTTGCCTAGCACTACTTCATTCTGTCACTCAAGTAGCACTGAATCCCTCCACACTCAAGTAGCACTAGACCACTCTACCACTTAAGTAGCACTAGGTCCCTCTATCACTCAAGTAGCACTAGACCACTCTACCACGTAAGTAGCACTAGGTCCCGCTACCACTCAAGTAGCACTAGACCACTCTACCACTTAAGTAGCACTAGGTCCCTCTACCACTCAAGTAGCACTAGACCACTCTACCACTTAAGTAGCCCTAGGTCCCTCCACCACTCAAGTAGCACTAGACCACTCTACCACTTAAGTAGCACTAGGTCCCTCCACCACTCAAGTAGCATTAGTCCACTCTAAAGGCATTTTTTGACAGTTCTGAATCTAGGTCTCTCTCCATACCCCATTTCAACTCTCCCCTCCGCAGAGTGCGATAAGTTGTATTCACATGGTAGACATATGTATTACCCCTTGCTCACACTATTGCTTAGTTAGACTATGCTTGCTAGAGCGCAAGCCTATCGAGGCAGTGCTACGGCATAGAGGGCGCGGTGCAAGCTCAGTTTCGGGAGAGTGTTGAGTTTGCTAGTCTAACTATAGATGCGATAGTGTGAGCAGGGGGTAAGTATAGTCACTCGTGACCACCCACACCAGTGAGTTGCTGGGAACTCATTTCAAACTGTTTCAAACTGTTCACGTTGACCCTCCATTTAGGCAATGCCAAGAATTCAGGGCTACAGTTCAGTCCTTCTGATAACCTGAAATATGTTTCAAAGATGTGCTCGGCATTCCCACTTTTCAACAGAGAGAGACCTTTCTGTGGATAACAGTATGACACTGTTGTCAGAGACCAGTTAATATCAGGATGTTACCATCATTTCCTATATTACTGACTTATTGAAATCCAACGCGCTGTACATGCCATTCATATTCAGCACCAAACGTATGACTCATGTCAGACAGCATATCCCGAAACTAATGTTTTGAGCTCTGATATGTGGAACTCCTGCATGTGTGTGCTTGCAGGGTGCGTACACGGTTCCTGCTCTAAATGCATTGCTGTACTGCACTAGTACTGAAGCATCTGTGGAAAATACCAAACAGGTTCATTACCCTTCTGTAAAGTCATCTTGTGATCATGGACCAGTTGGTGAAAAAATGACAAATTCACATTGTGGACAAATACTGTACTTACCCCTTGCCAACAGATACAGTATATGCGTAGTTTAACTAAGCTGTAAAGTACCCAAATAAAATGTTCTAGCACTGCGCCCTCTACATTCAGGATGGACCTTGTTTGGCTTTCGCTTGAGAGATTGAGTTTAAAAAGTGGAGTTGCTATGTGTCCACATTTGTGCGTCATCATAGTTGTGTAGGCTGGTGCACATTTGAAGAGAGTCCATGCACTTGTTGCTTGGTGAAATATGGGTAATATTTTAAGGGTCTGAAACCCAGAGTTTTCCTTTTTAACTTTAACACTTACCCTGAGCATTAGCATTGGTAATCAAATTGTTGTCTGGCTATCCTACCTGTCTCAGTACAACAACTGCACCTCGATGTACATTGTTAAGCATGCCTGACAACTTTTCTTAAGCACTTTCTAAACAGCGATCTAGGTTGATACTTGACCAGTGCCCCATTCCCATTCTTCCATCTCTACAGTAAGTGCTACACTAGGGAGTAATTGGATATTTTCAGTGACAAATTTTTTGGTACCATTTTTCACGGTGTCTAGACAGTTAACAGTGCATTTGCAACATGTACTTGTTTTGAATGAATGATGTGCCATTGGTCGTCAATCAGTAAAATGCATCAAAGAGAGCTGGCAAAATTTCATGTTGACTGTAACTATGGAGATTACTGACAATAGTTGCTCTATTCACTGAAACATAAGTTTCTCAATGTGTTAAAGCCATGAAGGAATTTTTAACCTAGAGCTAATCATATTTAGTGAAGTTTTGTCTGCATGTGTTGCCTGTTGAAGTGATTGTGTGCATAGACAAAAGGTAAAACATTCAAATTTCGTATACAAAAGTTTAGTTTGTCTTCAAATCGCACCATTCAGACAATGTGGGAAAATTATTAGGTTTCAGGTGGTACTGTAATTTAAAATTTTTCTCACACATGACAGAAACTGTAAAATTCAATTATGTATTGGTTGACAGTTTTCATTCAACTTAAAAGGATGGTCCAGCCACAGATATAGCTTTGATATGTTGAAGAGTAAGTAAATCTGATCATTTTAGTGAAACTTCTATTCAATTCCCATGTGTTGTTCCTGAGATATGAACGTTAAAAGTTGCCACATTTGTTACCGAAAGTTAACTTGAAGCAAGCAGGAGTGATGTCATCTCCCCACATTGATGAAGCATTTTATGTTTTTCTTGAAACTTCACACCAAATTTGATACTTCAATCTAGTGCTGTCATAATGTGAATGTATGAGGGGTATGAGAGCTTTGCGACCTTCACATAACCAGTACTTAAACTGACCACCGATTGATTTCAGGTGCAAAATAATAAATTCGATAATGAAGAAAGTAAAGACTCTTCATCAGTGTAAGGAGATGATGTCATTTATGCTTGCTTCAAGTTCACAGTTGGTAGCAAATGGGGTAACTTCGACTGATAACATCTCAAGAACCACACATGGGAACTGGATGGAAGTTTCACCAGAAAGCTTAGATCAATATACTCTTAAACATATGGAAGCTAAGTTTGTGGCTTGACCAGCCCTTTTAAGTGTTGCCTTCTTCGAACAAGCCAGGAAAATGTAGTAATGATTATTCAGTGAGTCAAAACAGCAGATCGTTGACACTGCAATGAGATGATCGGTTTGTGTTGCTTGGTTTCACTAAATCCTACAATTGCCGATACCGATCAAGGAGTGACGACGTGAGTGGTATGTTTTTGATACACCAGTGCGACCTGTTTTGTTGCATATTCATTATGTAGACAATTATAAGAAAAACGTTATTTCAAGAATGATTTCATTTTTATTCTGTTTCTACATTTCTGTTGCACTTCAAAGCAGTTACTGTCATTTTTGTTCATTGGATGATGTACATCATTGCGTCCATGACCAACCTTGTGCGTACATTTAAAATTAAATGAAAAAACTCACGATCAAAACATAATCCTATCCGTCTGGCATTTCCATCCATAAGCAATCATTTCAAGCTAGCTTTCTTTTCTTAACTTACTTTCTCGTTTAGCCTTAAGGCATGCAACATCACGGGAGACTTTGTTCTGCACAAACATTTTGGGTGCATTTGGGTATCCCATGCCTCGATCGTGGAATGTTAATCCCGTAACGATATTTCAGTCGAGAAACCGTCCCATTGCACCTTTCATGGCTGGTGGAGAGGCGGAGTGTCAAATGCAGTAGCAACTCTGGCTACTGTATACATGTTGTTTGTGACCTGGCAATAGTGCACAGGAAAGCTTAGCTCCAAGAGACAGCCTCTGCCTGGTACCAGAAGTTCAAGAAAGGTTACTTGGCAATGGGTGTGTGTGTATACCTAAGTCAGTATGGTTCAGGGGTCTACAGTTTATTTTAAAAAGCTTCAGTAGGCCATGTGCAGGGCAGGAGGGGTATGGAGTACATTTAAGATTCCTCCTTCCAGCTTGGATAGGGTTTTTGTTTAACACAAGATGAGAGGAAGATGTTTAGACAACTGATTGTTTGATGTAAGAAGAAAGGTAATTTCCTTAGTGTCAAAAACCACCTTGTTTCAAGTAGAGGGAAGATTACCTTGTACGATACAATTGGAACAATCCTGGCAAGTTCTCGTTCTGTTTTTCTCTATAATGGTTTGAAAGTTGGGTAGCATCAACTGTACTGTTTCTGACAACTGTTATGTTGTTCCACGGTCAAGTTTTACAGCCTCCATAAAATACAAAGTGTTTCTCTGCAACAGTTACAATTTTGACATATTGTTGAGGGGGTTCCAACTCGTGTTTGCAGTATTTGTCCCATGACCATGATAACAGCGTGATGTCACCGAACCTGACATCATCTTGACACGATCCCTAGGCTCCAAAGGTTAGTGTTAGTGTACATTTGATCCCTTCATGATTGCTCAGCAGATCCTGGAATACTGAGGGAGCTCTCGGTACAGTTATCTTCGAGCACCAAATTAATGAGTTATTTGCTGGATGATGCCATCATTTGGAAACGTTTATGGTATACTTTAATATTAGCCAATAACAGCACATGTTTATAGGCAGGTACTCATTGCCCCCGACAGATGGCATATCCTGGTGAGCATGCAAGGACCACATGTGTGATCGAAGCACCCCACCCTTGTGTACATGCAGTGTAATACTAGCTATTCTGGGAAGGGTTGGTGAGTATCACAAGTACTATAACTACTGATTTTCACAGTATCGGTATTCGCAGTATTCCTGGGTGGCGGCTGATCTTTTTGTGTGAGGGTACTGTTGAATACTCCACATCACCACTGAAAATCATTGATACCGTTACTGTCTCAAACAAACATATATGTTTTCAAAAGTAGAATTAATGCTTACATATCACCATCAAATCAGACCAAAAATTAAAAATGCCTTTTAGAACATTTCTTTTCAATATCTCATGAAAAAACAAAACTCAGTGCTTCTGAAAGTCGATGTATTCATCGCCATGAACAATCTTGGTTATCCTGGTACATGCTACAAAGTGCCAGCGTTGGAAAACCTTGCTCAGTTTCCTCAAACAGCAATTGATACCTTCCATTTCCTGCTAGCGTTTGTGTACCTAATGAGCATGCAAAGCGTGCGAGGAAATCGGCATGGGGTCTGTTGCCCACCTTACTGTGGGGTCAAAGGGTGGAACCATTTGTGGGGGTCAAGGGAGTGAAGCCCCACATAATTTGGGGGTCCTTGCATATCAAAATGCAATTGTGTCTTGTCAACTTAAAAATTCCATAAATTTTTGAAATTTAACCTTGTTTTACAAGTGTAAAATTTTACACCTGACCCACCTTTGACATCCTTGGTTTGACACTACAACATGACCCTTCTTATCAAGTTAAAATGAGGATTCAGAACTGACAGTATTGCAGATGTGTGTTGAACATTCTGTACATCTGTGAGTGATGTTTCCTATATTGAAGCACAGTACACTTATGTAAGTTTTCTCATGCTCATTTTCTGCTATGAAGGTACTACATTAGTGAGCAGAATGTGTATATACAGTACATGACGACCAGCTTGATAAATATGGTTAACACTTCATAGTAGGCTACTGAACTGGGATCTGTGAGTCCTTTCGGCATTTCCTGTGCTGAGTGCTGACACAGTATACAGTACAGCATAGTACCGCCGTACCTAACAGTGGACTGCACTCTTGGAAATTTACTGTAGCTGATGATGCTAGTGTTTGCTTTGTTTTAGAGTCATTGTTTAAACAAGATATTCTGCCCTTACAAGCTGTTGTGGGTGTGTATGTATTCGCATCGTAGACATATACATACAGTACCCCTTGGTTACAACTAATTTAGTGCATTGTGGTTTTGATTCTGAACTTTCACTCTGAGGACTAAAATCGGGTACTCAGTATCAAAGACGTCAGTGAATCCCAAGGGAAAGCCAAATGAGGGCATGCCTAGGCTCAGAGGGCGTGCTGCCTCAACTTATGTTGGGTGCACTTTGAGCAAGGTCAGACAGTGCATTAGTGTTTGGGGTACTGTAAGTTATTAAGTCTAATCACTTGTGAATACCTACATGAGTGGGTTATGGAGAGTATATTTATCATTACCCAGACACCTCAGACAGGGCTGAAAATAATTTTATTATAGTGAATGTATGTCAATCCTTTTGGAATATCGGGTTCTGGTTCCCACTGTTTTCCTGGTAAAATTATTTCAGAAATTATCCGACTGCAGGGTGTACCCTGCTGCATCTGCACAGTGAATGTAGTTTTAAAAAACACTAAGAGAAATTAGAATTGTCTCAAATTTTCTTGAAAGTTAATAAAGCATATTTAAATTGTCAAGTCCAGATCGAAACCCATCAATTTGCATATCTTTTCGTGGTCACCCGTATGAGGTAGAGGGGAGGAGAATATTTAAGTCACTTCACAGTCGTCTGTCTCTTTTGGGAAGATACAAACAAAGCTTGTGTTTGTCTTCAGAAGAGGAGGTTTGGATTGAGAGACGATGGAAATTGGCCCGTGAATTGAGTCACTGACGTTGCAGTGCAAAAATTGTACCAGCTTTCTTTATTACAAATTAAAAGGATGCAGTATCTATCCAACACAAGTATGATGCTTCGCCCTCGTTAAAACTTTAAGTCAACGAGCATTGGTGTTCCTGTATCTTACTGTATATGCAGCAATGGCTGACCTTATTGCTTGCTGTCACATCTTCAATATGGTAAATTCAGCTGCCATTTTGGACAACTGGACGAAATGATTTTCTCATCAAATTTTTTTGTTCTTTTGTCTGTTTTCAGAGCTTCTTGAGGTATTTGGCCACAAGATCCACCATATTTAATTTAGAAGAATTTACTGATAGAGGTGGCACACAAGGTAAGAGGAATTAATTTTAGACAGCTAACAGAGTAGTAATAGCCATTTCTTTATATGGCATTAGTACTGACACAAATTGTGTAGAACATGATCTAGCATGAAGAGTTTGTTAGATACAAGTGCAGTTATTGTGCTGAAACAGGTTCGTACCAGTCCTGAATAACTCAACCAGATTAGGGCTTTAACATTGACCGAAAACTTTTTTTTATTGTCTGGTTTTATTGATGATTCAGTTGTTTTCAGGTTCTTGCCTCATCATGACCAAGTGGTTTGAATTTTAGAAGAGAGTGTACTGTTTTAAGGCCCTTTCACTATAGGTTTAGTGCAATTCATTTATAGTATCGCACAGCAATACTTTTGCTTCCATACTACTGGCAACTTCTTCCTTATCCTGCAGGGATTTTTTTTCATTTTTCTGTTAATCATGTGATTTTACAGAGGGTAACAGTTAGTCACAAGAAAAATATCACCATGATAAGCAATGAAAGTTGTAATATTTTCAGTTGTGTTGCATCGTACCTGGTGTGAGAAGACTGTTTAAGTACTAACGTCCTTTTTATATCGCATCATATCACACGTAGTGTGAGAGGGCCGTAAGTTGAATAAGTTGCTCAGAAGTAAACTCCCTTGATGTCGTTTCTCTCTTTCAGGTTATGAGATGTCAATTTTTGTTAGGAAATACTCCATGTACCTGAACCAAAAAGCATACTCATACAGGAACATGGCGTTTGACTTCTGCAGGGCCAAGCGAGGGTAAGATTATGAAAATTGTCGATTTTCGTTCTTTTGGAGTTTGAGAGGGAAATGATGAGACGAGTTAGACTGTTAGGTCTAGATCACCGAATCCCTTATCTTGAAGCAGTCATTTTGGACCTCAGAGGCTTAAGGTTCTGTTTCTTGTTTTATAATGTCGCTTGTTTTTATTGTTTCCGTGTTCCTGTTAGTAGTCAACAACAAAACCATTTTACTCAATGCTATATATAAGTCAGTTCTTTAAAAGTTTCCGTAAAGATAATAAGTGGCACCTAAATAGACTGGGAATGCTAATAAAAAAAAAAATCCCTTGAAATAACAGAAAACAGGTTAAATATCAACATTCACTCTTCTTTAAGAGATGCTTGAATGAAAATTTGAATATACAGTAGATTGCCTTTTTGTTAAGTTGAGAAATTTGTTGTCATTTGCAGCTGTTGAGTCACTTCATAATAATTAAAAACAATTTTCCAAGGATTCGTTTTCATGGCGGCTCATTTAATAGAAAGGATGCAGAGTGAAATTGAAAAAAAATGTAAAACCATTCTCTTTGCCACTCATCCTCCATCAAATCGGCACATTTGTGGTAGTAGATACTTTAATCAGCCTTCAGGGTATTAAATCATGATCAGGCAGGATTTAAATACCCTTTGACTGACAGTGCCCTTGAAATATTTACCTAGTTTTCAAAGTTTGATGTTAGGATAAGCTAACCAACATCTTTTGAATTCCAAGTGAAGCTGTGAGGGTGCCTGGATATTCCTGGTACTAGTGTTGTTCATGTCTATCTCACATTTCACATTAATATTGTAGCTGTCACACTTTATGCAATATGTTATTCCATTACTCTGTCTTTTGATCTCTGCTGGGAGGTGTGGAACATGCAGTGTAATGATTACTCCATCTACACAAGTGTACAGCTTGTTGGCACTTTAAGGCTGCCGTATGGAGAGCCAAATGTATAACAAGCAATTCCAATTTAATATGTGTACAAGTAAACAAATACCTAACAAGCTTCAGCTTTAATGAAGATAAGTGTGTATGTATGTACATGTGTGTGTATGTACGTAGCTATGTACATACTAGGTATGTATAATACATTACACTAATACACTGATGACAGATGCCTAGGTCTGTGTTTATTGCTATTGTTTACTCTGCGCAAGTCCATGTTAGATATTACAGTACATGTAGAGGGGGATATCGCTCTTTCAGAAGCATTGTTGCATTTGATGTAGACATACAGTATCAAGTTTGGAGATAAAAAATTGAAATGAAAGTTAAAAAATACATGCCGAAATTGGTGATGTGTCTGAATGTGCACCGTCTTATGCAACATATTGGAGACTGTGATTTGTTACTTCATGGATATCTCGTCAGTGTATTATTTTGTTCCCGTGATGATTCAAGTAATGAATTATGAGGTTGATGGTAAAGCACAGCCGATCCCCACATGATATCATTCATGTTTGTGCCTTCTCGAGAGGACACTCCCTAACCGTTATGTTACGTCTGGATGTCACGTGATGTTCCTTCGTGCAGAAAAGGTTTTCTCGAAACATGATTTTAGCACATTGCAAGAATTCTGGGAGGACTACTGTAGGTGAAAAGTATCTACTCAACACTTTGGGGTAATTTCTCTGTTGCATTGACAATGAGACAATCTTGGAAAAGTTAACATCCAAGATGCCAACATTGCCATATCATGAACCTTCTCTCTTGGTTTTGGACTATTTTTCTTTTTCTTGTTTCCCATTTGTGGGGACATATAATGTAGCTCAGAAATGTGAAAAAAAAGTTAATAACTATGCCTGAAATATCATGCATGGTTTTTACTCACGGAAGGTTTGGACAGTTAGCTAAAACCATGTGTGCTGAAAGATATCTGTGGGTGGTGGGAGAAAGGGGGGGGGGGGCTTGTGTGACTTGGTCATCCTCTTAATCATTGTAGACTTTTTAAAATTGTAAATGTGATGCTTTGTCCAGATTTTATTGTTGCCGTTTAGAGCATGATAGTACATTCTGAAAGCATGAAAGTTGCATGTAAAGAAAATGCAAAAAAACATGCTTCTACACAGTGTGCTTTTTAATATTTTTTTTATTATGGTGGTTGCTACTGTGATTTCACCCAAATACTTCAAGGATGTCTGTTAAGCATCCACATCCCACCTGATAACTCTTTAATCAACCAGCATTTGACTATAAATAGGCCAAAGGAATATAACCCTGTGATTCACGACTTTGATTGGTGAACTGAAGAGTCCTTTGAACCAAGATAGCGAACTCCTTGAGTTACACATATATTTGCTAGTTGACTCAGCTTTGAAATTCATGAGCAGCAATACCGTATGGGTACATACATTTATAGTACAACAAGCAAATTTTGTTGCATTTAATTGTGTCCAGTTGCTAGCAGAACTAACTGGTGATGCGATATTATTTTGAACTGGGTCAACAGATGCCAGTGTCTCGAAGATGTTTAGAACTCGCTATGTTACACTTCCGAGACCACTTTAGCAGATAAAATTTGGATAAAATGTGGCTGCTGGGAATATTGGACAGTAAGCCTGGGACTCATACCTGCCGAGGAGTGTCAAGAATACGAACACATGAAGTTCATTGTAAAGAATGAAAGAAAGAGCAGATTAAAAGAAAATTACAGTTTGTGATCCCTGTGATGTTGTATGGTAATCTACTTACTGTGTTTGATTAACATGGTGTCATCTGCTTGCAAAATCAGCCATGCACAAAGTGCCTCAACAGGTAGGGTAAGATTGCTCAGGAAATTGAGACTGCACAGCAATGTATGCCAAATCGTTTTACGCAACTGCTTTACCTATCCTATTTGAAAGCAATTCTTCAAGTTTCCAAAACTTCTACAGTTTCTGAAATTTTGTCCCGCATTTATCGCCAATGCTTGTCTGTATCTTTTATTTTGCCTTTTCCTTTAAAGCATCATCTGTTTTCTTCCTTTGTTTCTCTTTGTTCTCATTTCAATTGCAAAGGAAAACGTAAGTCTACCTAAATGTCGAGTGTTGCCCCATATGCCCCTCCTCTGTCACACATTTGCGGAGTTGTATCTTCTTTTTTTTTTCAAGGGGAGGTGTAAATAATGATCTGACATTCAAAGAAGAGATAAGCTTTGTCTTCGTTCGTTAAAACAATGGGATTTGTGAACAGGATATTTACATAGCACTAGGATAGATAGACATCAAGCAAATGAAGAGACAAACATGTCTAGTACATACTAATAAATTAAAATAGCTTGCAAACAAAAAGAAAAAGAAAGGAGAAAGAACTTGTATAAAGAAAGTGAAACCAAATTTGTTTAGATTAATTATATATGGACTGAAAAGAGTATGTATCATTGCATTGTTTCTGCTAGTGGATGACAATGCAATTGAAACAACATGCTGTAATCTTATGACCTCAGCTTAGTGTGTTGGATATATATAAGGGAACAATTGAGATCTTTCAATGCCGATGGGGGAGGGTACAGTGACATCTTTAGATCAATGTAAGCACTTCGTTTTCAACATTTGACCATGCACCAAAGTACAAAGATGAAATTGAAAAGAAGAAAAAGCAAACACTGCCTGTATCTCTGTATTATATGTGTCAATGTTTAATATTAAAGTTGGAATATAAGTTGAAAGTCGTATTTTGCCACTGAAAGTCAGGTATGTGCCACTACAAAACAACATTGAGGAAGCCCCATTTGTTCCCATATTTTTATTCATATCCATTCAGATTGGTATGTTTGATTCCAAGTAACAGTGATTGACACCTGTTTCTTGGAGAGTCTGAATTTTGTAGAGCCAACAAAAATGTTGATACAGTTTTCATATTCATGTATCTGGAAGATGGATGTATATTTCTCTTCCAAAGTTTTTCACAGGTGATCTTTCCCCCACTGTCTCTTGCCTGAAGCACTGACGAAGAACAATAATAGATGACCAGGCGATAGCCAGCAAAACTCATATTCCAGCTTTAAGATATGCATTTCTCAATAATATTGCACTAGCTGGACATTTGAAAGTCCCTGATGGTGCTACTGTCATGAGAAGGCAATAGTTCTCACCATTTGGTGATGAAATATCTCAAAAGATGCTCACCGTCCAGAAGGGGTATTGTAGTTCTCGCGGGCTGAAAGTGATGACTTTAAAAGAGTTTTGAACTATCATCGTGTATGGGTACTTGGATCTGTTATCACACCTTGAACTTGGTCTGCTTGCAAACTATACTATTCTTGAAATTTTGTTTTTGGGAAGCAGGAGATGAGGGAGAGAAGAGGGAGAGGGGGGATGGAAGGAGCTGTAATGACAGCAATGCTGCTTGTGGTATTGTAGAATTTCATCTAAATTTTCGGTCACTGTAATGCCCTCCCCCCTCTCCCCCACAAAGAAAAAAATCTTTTGAATGTCTTGCATAGCCTTCATAGAGCTTGATCTCAACTTAAGCATTTTTTTTGTGTTACTTACAAGCAAAAAAAAAAGGAGAAAAAACACTTGTGGATATTCTCATTGACTCTCTTGAAACTCAGTGTGAATACAAAGATTTGACGAAAATTGAGTGATTGAAGCAAATTCATTAATTTGTCAATCCGAGGAAAACGCTTTTCGGATGTGAGACGTGTTGATCTCCATGTAGGGTACAGTTGCCACGTTCTTTCTGCCAATATTGGAGATAAGAAATGCACGTGTGTGTCCTGTGTTCATGATATTCAGGCTCTCACGCTTGGGTTCCTCAGCTGGTGAGCAAGAGCTGAAAACATGATTTATGCGTCATGAAGTAGTTATTTCCTCCTCCCAGGATGTTAAAAAAAAGTGGTGCATTAATTTTGTTTTCTTTAATATCTTTATACCAGGTATTCAATCTTATCATAGGCAGAAAAACATTTGTTTCCTGTTTAATCTTACCTGCCTGTTTTCTCCCCCCCCCCCCCCCCCGATTAATAATGGTGACAGAAAGCTTGAGCATATGCCATGAAATTTGCTGAATGTAATCGCCATGGCAACAGACTGTCAGGGAACATTTCCAACAAGTTTCCACAGATGTACAGTATGCAAACATTGTCTCTCGTTTACAGAATTTCTCTGGATCGTGTGGATGTGATCTTTGTTTTAATACAGTGTGACTACTGTTGTATTCATACTGACTGAATTTCAGCCTTTTAATCAAAATGTGGCTGTCAGGGGACTACACTGTACTGTCGGTGAATGAAAACCTTACAGACTCTGAAGTGATACCAAAAGTTGACAAAATTTTTGAAGGGATTAAGGTTTACCAGATGAGAACGTGAAAAGCACGTTGGATGGGGTATCAGATACTATCTCTTTGGTTTATATTGCCTTTTACGATGTCTGATATACCGTACACATACTGCACGTGAATGTATCACATTCACTGTAGGAGAAGTGGAAGGAGAGATTATGATAGGATATGCTGAGAGGATGAGAGAGTAGAAAGAGGAAAAGAGAGAAGGGAGAAAAAAAAGGCGAGGCAGAGAAATGAGACAGTGGGAGAATTCCTAGACTGATAACCTCTTGTCTGGTATCCTGTATGTTTTTTGACATGTTGCAATATATGGAGAGAAAAATAAGGGAAAGTGTGATAGATAGCGGTAGAGGGGGAGAGTGAGTACAGATGAGAAATAGCAGAAGAAACAAGAGGGAGAGATGGAAGGATGGAGGGACAGGAGGATGGATATGAAAGAAAGGATGGAGAAAAATAAATGTTGTAGTAGAGTGAAGGACACTGAATTTGTGATAGGTAGAGTGTAGGACAAGTACCAAAATGCCCTTTGGGACCTACAGTTAAACATAAGTTGTAACACTTGCAGTTGCAAGTAAGTTGTAACATCTGATAAGTTTTGATGCTATTTTGGCAAACAAGAGAGAAAAGGTTGATTTAGAATGTGTACGCCGTGGGTACTGTTGGCAGTCATTTATTACTCTATAATCACTGATGTTTTCTTACCCGCTTTGATGTAGTAGTGTGTTGAGGTGCCTTGGAATCTTTCGTTGATCGCAAAGTAGAGTAGCTAGTTTTTCTACTCGTTTTCTCATTTTCTGTTGGTGTCCAGAAATCTTCCACCCACGTCTTGAATTAATCACCCAACTTCGTAGATTGAGTAGTATTTATCCCCCTTTATTTTCTAAATCCCTCACCGCTGTGTATAACATTGGTCTGTTGGTGGAGAGTTTACGCTCCTATTTGTAAGCACCAAATCTGCTACATTTTGACAGTCCTGCCTTCCTGACGCAACCCTGATGTTGTTGCCCTTCCTTTTCGATGTTTTTGTGGTAATTTGACTTGTGGATCTGTTTTTTTGTCAAATTCTGATAAGCCTCGGTTGACTTTTTTTTTTACTTAATGCAAGAGAATCTTTCCTCCAATGTGCTGGTTTAAAACCATTGTCCCAGTGTTAAAGAGGAATAACTACATTTACATATGGATACTATCTGGTTAGGAAAGGTGAAGGGGAGATGTGGAAGAGAAGGGAGGCAGGGGGGATGGGCAGGGCATTGCATTAGAGATGAGAGAGGTAAGGACTAAGTGGGGTTTAGTTGTGTGTATGATGTGTTTGTTTGGTGACCTTTTGTAATTTTGACTCCTCCTTGCATTGTGACATACTGTGCCCCCTGTGATCTCACTCTCTGCTACTCCAGTCTCTCATTCCATCCTCCTCTCTGCCCTTTCATCTCTCTCCCAGTATTGTCCCTACTCTGATGTTTTTTCTCCATCACAATCTGCATTATGCTCCAGTTTTGTATTTACGTTGCACATTTTGCACAAACTGGATGAATTGTTCTGAGTTGAATGAAATCTGAAAAGGTGCCTCTTTGGAATCCTGACCAGACCAGACTTAAGGCCCGGTTTTATTTACTATGTTGCCGTGTGTCTACACTCAGGTAGAAGCAAAAGGGAACACTATCGCGGGTCTCCTCATGCTGTCTTTTGTTCTCCTGAATCAAATGGGATCATAAGGTTAAAAACTCAGTGCCAAATGCAATTGACCATCATTTTATTGTAAACAAACATTGTGTTCAAAACCACAGACTTCTGCAACCTTTTGGTGTACTTGGATTGATTCCATTTCTCTCAACAGTTAGGATCTATGATCCTGTAATGCCTAGTTGTATCATTGGTATCCATCTGGATCTTGTGTCTACAGGGTGTGGTTGTTTTTTTTTGTTTGTCCCAGCATTAATCATTACAGAAATGGTGGAACCCCCCAAAAACTGTATAAGTTGCATCTCGGTTTAGGTGAATGGAATGGCAACCTTGAAAAAGTCTTGTACGGTGTCAATGTGCGGGTTTGTGAAATGGTACAAACCAAAATGATGTGGATGGTTTATTTTATTTGGCAGATGAAGTTTGTATTTTCATTTATTATTTAGGACAGAGAGAGATGGGTAGATACATTGAGGAGAAAGGTAGTGGAAAGTCAGTAGAAAGTAGGGCAAGAATTTTCAGAAGACAGATGGTGCTCTTTCATGAAGGTGTCTGCAATTTAAAAATTCAAGATGGTGGAAATTGCCTAACTCCTCCCTTGGCCATCAATGTTTGGATGCAGTCACCCATCACTCCAAGCTGCATTTTTGGTTGGTGGAAAGCATAATTCTCAATTTGATTCTGTTCTCAATTGGTAGCAAATTTGAAAGGTGCAGAGTAGGTCATGTTAAATAGCGTTGTTTTGACATGTGGAGGAATTTCAGACAGGCTATAGGAGGGATTGAATGTAAGTGGTTGGAAGAATTGGATCTATCTTGGGTGATGAGTCACTGTCTTTAAAGCAGAGAAATAATTCAGTGTCCTCCCAAGTACCTATCTTGTATTTTAGGTGAATCCTTTGTTTTGCTACAGTTTTTTTTACCTCTCTCATATGATGCAATGGGGAAGCCCCACCCCCTCCCCCGATACGTCTGTATGATATCATTCTGTACCCCAGGACCGTAATAACATTTTTCTTCTCTTTCCTTTGTGCCAATGTCAAAAGATTGACAACAATTAAGTAACATTTCATTTAAATATCAATGAAATAAAATAAGTGAAATAGTTGTTTACTAAGTGGATGCTTAGGGATGGGGGGGGGGGGCTGTCAGAATGCTGATAATATACAGAGGCAATAGCAAAAGCCGTAGCTAAGGACAGATGCATTAAAACAAAATTCCTCCAGAATTCAGACGAGTTCTAATTTGTACAATATTGGTAGCATGTGTGTTGGTTTACTTTTACCAGCCAATCTGTACATTAATGAACATTGTAAGAAAAGTTACTGTCCTATCTTGAATTGGGGAGTTACCAACCTACTACTCAATTATTAGAGGCTGGTGGACTGGCCTTGTGGAAGGATATTTCATAGCAAAATTTGATTTGCACAGAAAATACTGCATTCTGGAAAAGTGATATGTTTACAGGATTCTTACTGGCAGGTTTTGAGACGGTCATATTAACTTAATTTACTCAGTCCAGACAGAAACAAACTTCAAAGCAACTGCATATGATGTGGTAGGCTAACATGGGGGATAACATTTGTTTGTATTCCATCTTTATCTTCTTCTCTTTTTCTTGGATTTAATAGGAGTTTGTGTAGTGGAACTTTGCAGTTTATAATTTGCTATTCCCTGTGATTAAGCCATATCATAGTTGTTTGTTGCAATCAGTTGTAGGGGATAAAGCTGAATTTCAAATTCCTGGGAGGTGGGGAGAAGTACAACACATCAGTGACAATATTCATTGATGGCATCACAGTCAGTTTGCTTGCTTCAAGTCTACTTTCATCCAATAACTGCAGCCTTCAGTACCTCAAAACAACTCACAGGAATTTAATATTCAGTGATTGCGTTTTGTCTTTAACATTTAATAAAGATAGAGTTCACAATGTGCACATTCACATACCCCTTGCTTCACTAATGCATTAAGTATGACCTCACTCAATGTGCACTCGAAATCAAGTCTGACACCGTGCCCTCTAAATCTTGGCTTGCCCTTGTTTGTCTTTTGCTCAGGCCGGAACAGCGTGCATTTCTATGCGCTTAGCTAGAAATTGTTCTTTTGAAATGCACTCTCATATTCATCAATGAGTGACCTTGTGTACCTGCTAAGCATTTCAGTTTTTGTTTCATCATTGTCATGTTTTTCTTACATTCTTGGTTTCAGAAAGGAAGATGGAGTCCTCAGAACAATGACCACAGAAAAGGTAGAGTCACAGTTGAGGGAATTATTTCCCTTTTCAACATTTTTACATATCATTTTGGAAGTTTTTTTTATTCACTTTTCTGTAGTGAACTATGAAATGTAACATTTCCAAGGTAACAACATCTACTGATTTTTGCATTTGCTTAGCAGTAAGAGCAGTTTGTGTGGCTAAATTGCACAATGTTAGGTAAACTATTCATTTGACAGTCTCAGTCTAATTTGGAAAAGTCTCCAAATCATTATTGACAATAAACTGCTTACACTTTTGATGGAAATTGGAGGAGTAAAGTTTTCACTAAAATTGCATGATTTAGAGGCAGTAATATGATATTCTTAAGGCCGGGTGATACTGCATATGTGCGATTCACCTTGTCAACGAAAATCGCACAATTTGGATTGCTATTTGTTCACATGAAATAGAAAATCGATTGAAGTGTCCAAGGCAACCAGGACTAAAGAGTTGGCAACACTCTTCTTTTCCAAACAGCTTTTATGATCAACTCAAATTGTACTAGTTAGGGTTGAAAGTTGAATTGAGCACATATGACCTGTCCTTCACTGTAACATGATATTTCACTTAGGAGAGTTCCCATACATGCACTTTGTTGTCTGAGCACCATCTGAGATGTCTCCTGATGGAAGTTGTCTTTCAGTGTGTGGATGTATCAGTCTGTGCCATTGTGATTGACTGTATTCTGTGTACCGCTTCATTTCTTGCCACTGGTCACCAAAATGAAATGTGTTCTAGAACCTCACTGTGCATTTATGTCTGATCAACAATGTGGCATGATTTAAAACTCAGTTCATCAGTGCGGTCATTCTCTGTATGAGCTGTCCACACAGTCAGTTTTATCTTTTTGACAATTAAGTGTTTGCTACAAAGTTAGCAAGGAAAGTGAGGGAGAAATTCTGTATCGGTTTGTAGGTTTCATTCTTTCCAAATTAAGCAAACCAACAAAAAAAAAAGTGTTGTATGACATTTGCGACAAATTCAAGGCTTTGGTACTTTGCTGTGTTGGAATGGATCAGCGTGCAATTCCAACCAGACCTCTTTTAATTGTATGCTGTATAACTGATATAAGTTAGTATGCACAAAAAAAAAGAAAAAGCTAAAAATGCTGTATTTTAAAGACGAAGACTCATCACCACAGACAGTTCCAGTTCTCCCAAAGAGTAGCACCAGTTGAGAATTCTGCTATCCAGAAGCCAAAAATATAGCCTGGGATGATGAACTGCTGCTTGTAAAGGGTAATTAGCCTAAATTTCAAGCAAAAATGTTCTATTAACCTACATGTGTTTTGTTTACAACCACGGATAGTATAGCAGCAGCACAGATATCTTCAAAAATATATTTTCCTTCAAACCATTAATGAAAATTTATAGGCTCTCCATGCAGTTCATTGTGAAAACAGACCTTTTTGGTGGTCTTTTTTTTTACTGATGTTGCTGCTTCCTCATTCAGACCACCCAACAAAACCTATTACATATACACAGTTTTTTTTTTTTTCCATGGCACAACCAAAACTTGCCATCAACGAAAACACAAAACCATCATCAACCAGCAGCTCAAGAAATTACTGTTTTATACATTTTCCTTTGTTCAGGTGTAATATTTTTGATAGAAAATTATTACAATTTTTATATCGTTACTTGTCGCAGTGCTACAAGTGTCATGACATCATTAGTGTTTGGTTTAGAGGCAATTCACAATGTCAGCAGTATCAGTGATGGCGTTGTGAGGTGTAGGAAGATGTCAGCATATTCACATCATAGACACGTTCACTGACATCACTCCTGAATACCCACACCATTGGGTTGTGGGGAGACTACAGCTACTCCATTCTAGACCGAAGTCCGTAATATTAATGTAACACGAAGATGTGGTACTGTGACTGAGTTTTTCTTTCTCACTTTGTGCAGCTTCTCAAAGCATTGCCAAACCTTCAGACCCATCTGGAATCCCTGCTAGACTTTGAAGTGAGTATCAGAATATTCATCTGCCAACTTCATTGCTGAAATTCTGCCAGCTCTTAACTCTCACATTTAAAAAAAAAATAACATAAAAAAAAAATAAGAAACTGGACAGTGTACATAGTGAATTTAAACATGGTAGTGTGACATGAAATAATTCATGTGTAACATTCAAAGTGTAGAACTCTCAGCAAGAGATGATTTGTCGAAATTCCTTCATGTGAAATGAAAAACTAATGCATGTAGTCTAGAAAATGCCTACCAGCAGTTGTAACTAACATCGCCCTCTGACAGCCATGTTCTGTGAGAAGATAGTCCTATAGACTACTGGGCGTTTCATCGAATTGAAAATCTTTCTCAGAAATTCTTGGTAATGCCAAGTAGCATTGAGTGAGTTGTCAAGTGGGTAGGTAAGTTTCCACAGCACAGAAACCCAGAAGATTAATTAAAGGTCATTAATGCTTAACCTGAATGGATAACTTAATTTTGGGAAGCACAACCTTGCTTTGATTTGGTATTGCTCTCTTGACAAACCAGATGATGTTTCTTTTAAATAAACGCTGTAGCACATGTCTGTGGAATTACTGAAAACTGTATTTGTTCATCCTTCTTTCCTGCCTTGACTGGAGACACTGAAAATGTTGACATTCTGGCGTTGCTTACCTACGAGCCTGCAGTCACTTTTCGCCACTGTCTGCTCAAGCAAAACAATTTTAATTAGTGCACTCAAGCCAGTTCTGCTCCCTCTAAGCTATAGGAATGGTTAATGTATTAAACTGAATGTTCACATTTCCATTTTCAGTGACATTGCAGAGTCCTGACTGTTTCTGACAGAGCTAAAATCAATTCTGCAGGAAGCACACCAAATATCAATACTGAAAAACAGTTGCATTTGTAAATTAAGAGTAAAATGACTGGAGTTTGTCATATTGCAATAATAACATCACTAGCAGTCTCCATGAAGCAGTAATAATTCACAGAAATGCCTCACATCAGTGTTTTTTCCATTTTCAAAAGTTTCCAAAATATCATGAAAATTGAAAATATGTTACCATGGAGACCCTCTGATCTTGGAAATTTGAGATGATTTTGCTTTTGGTTATACACTTAACTGCAACAGTACCAGTTTGAATGTTTTGTGGCACCTTTGTAACATCCCACCTTAAATTGACTGTGTGAGTTAACCCTCTGTCAATTGCGTATTCTTTCTCTGTTGGGACTGAAGCTGATAGACATTTTTAATGAATATTCATGACTGGTTAATGAGAAACCACATATGCTCAAAGGTTCATAAATATTTATGTTTTTTTACACAGTATAGCCTTTGTCTGCCATATATCACTGTGTTTGCCTGGCAGTTTACTTCAATATAGCGTCGTTTTGTATTTATATATGGCAAAGAGTAGCTTCAGTTAATAATTTTGCGATACTTTTTCATTTTTATTATCAACTTTGATGTTTATTAAGAATTTGTTTACAGTAGGACATGCTCGGAAAGACACAACCTGTGTTTTTGATGTAGTGCTCTTGGCATTTTGTGACACTTGTGGAAGTAATTGAATCCTTGTTGTAATTATGGTCGCTTTTACGTTTGGGAGAGGGTTTGTCTTCCATTAGGTAATATGAATGAGATTGTTTTAAGAGAGACTGAAGTTATTTGCTGTGAAATTCATTGCTGTGAATGTTCATGTCATGAACAGCCGATCGTGAACAGAAACAAGCATTTTTCCAGTTTATTTAAAAGGAAAAAAAAAATAAAAACGGTTGGTTGCACTTTCTGAATCTCAGTCAATTATAAAAGTGTTACTGCTGTTAACTTGAACAAAAAGAAAAAGTGACAGATGTTATCAAAAGATACTCATCTGAGTTCTTGTTTTAATTATTCTACCCTCTCACAGGTGAACTCAACGATACTGAGTAACGGTGTAATCAACAGTGCTTTTCTGTTACTCTTCAAAGACTGCATCAGGTTATTTGCATGCTACAACGACGGCATCATCAACTTACTAGGTAAGGCTTCACGACGTGACTCGCCGATCACGCACAAGGTGGGAAGATTCTTTACAATGTCTTTTCTTTGCGTTTCGTTAAAGGCGGTGAGGCTTTTATGATCTAGTGATTCCCATTTGATGAAAAGCATTGGTCCTTGAATTACAAACCACACTGTAGGTGCGAGTTACTCGGATGTAAGGACATTCAAAGATGTCTTAAGGAACTTTTAGAAAGAATAACAAAAAGTACAATAAGGGAAGAGACTGCAGCAGTGCATAAGAGGTACATGATTACTCTTGATTGTATCTGAAATACTAAACTAAAGTATCTGTTCACTTACACAAGTTCACACACTCACACACACATACACACACACAGACACATGTGCACACACAGACACATGCACACACAGACACATGCACACACACAGACACACACACAGACACACAAATATCTTCTTTCATCTGCTGAGATTGACTCAACAATCAACTGTACAAAGAATGTAAATCATGTCTTCTTTAAACTTGTATTAAGTAGATAGATAATTTGTGTTCATTGACACTCTTTGAAAAAAAAGTAAACTGATTGAATAAAGAAAAATCTTATTGATTAAAGAGAATGAAGTTGCTATGGGATTGTTAACTAGAGAGACTGCCAGACTATTGTTTTAGTGACTTAGCCAAGATGTGACAGTAAGTGGTCAATGATAGTGATATTTCATGCAGTTTGACAGAGAGATTCCTCAAGTTGCTGTGAGAAAAAAAAAAATTAAATTGGAACATCTCATAGCTCACCTGAATATTCGCATGAATAGCCTCCTTGTTTTTCTACGCACGATAGCAAATCAAGGAAACCAGGGGCAATCGCACTAGTGATAATATCTGAATATGCATGTTTGCAGAGACTTCCCCTCTGTTAGAACATAAGATGACAGAATGGGCTGAAGGGAGTGAGATATTAGACCGAATAGTGTCAGATGTTTTGTTTCCTGGGACAATAGATGGAAGTGCAATTGTTGCATTGAGAAGGTCAAGTGAATTGTTCAAAAATAACTAAACAAGGTTAGTTTGGGAATGATTGCCCCCCCCCCTCCTTCAGTTGTTACACCCTGCTAGTATGTGCCTTTTTTCTTCTTCACTGTTTATTTCTTTTTCCTGTATTTTGGAGACGGCATTTCAGAAGTCTTCCATATATCAATGCTTGATGACTGTTCCACTTGGTGGAGGGTCGTCCCCCTTGGCAGTACTTAGTAAGCATTGCATTTCTCATTTTCCATTGACAGACAAGTTCTTTGAGATGCCAAAGAAAGAATGCAAGGTAGCCTTGGAACTCTACAAGAAATTTTTGATCAAAATGGAGAAAGTAGCAGAGTTTCTGAAAGTTGCAGAGGTAAATATTTAAAGACGTTCACATTTCCTATTTCTTTTATTTTTTTTTCTTGAGAATTGGATGACTGGAGAAGAATACGGATGTTGTTAATGGGAGTCAAAGGTCATGAAATAACTTCAGGATCATGTGAAGGGATTGGTAAATTTTATGCTGATAGGCTTGACTCTTTCCCCAAACCTCATTTAAAATTGCAAATGAATTACTTTTGAAATCTGATCTGTTATAAATGTTCTTTGTTTCACTGGTAAGATTTTTCCATCAGTTTGGACTATTGTTGTTTTTAAAACAAAACCGAAGACACTTTTTCACTTTACCACCTGCATTGTGAAATTTTCCTTTGACCAGAACCCAAGACAAGTGGCCTCTAAATAAACAAGAAAAAACCAGCACATTTTTTAAAAACAATAATCTCGTGGCTATTGGATATCTTGACTGAATTTGTTACGAGGGAATGCCTTTTGGCAAATAGATTGCCAGATAAGGAAAACCTTTCAATATAACGATGTGTGTGACAAATCAAAGTTTTCCGTCATTAGAGGGACTTCCTGTGAGGCTTTGCATGTCTTGGCATATATCAAGAAGACATGTAATGAACTGAAAACATGTTTAATGGCCTTGTCATGTTTTCTTTCTTTTTTTTCATCAAAACTTTTTTGAGTATTGACTAATCGATCATGAACACATTGCACATCTGTTCGTCTGGCACGGAGGCTTTCAAAACATGGAAGAAGAAGGGGAGTTCCCCTGAGATATTTGAAGGGGACGTTTCATCGTTTAGTCAGTTTTGTTGAGATGAGTTGCTATCATTGTTTTAATTACCATGATAAGACAGGCAGATACTACCCCTCAAACTAATTGCACGGTCACAAGATGAAGATGTAAAGCAAAAGTGGATTTTTTTTTTCTCACTCTTTTTTTTCCCCCTTGCCTGAAGGTGAAGGCAAAATGGAAATTTGTCATGTGACTTGTTTGACAGTTTTACATTAATTGAAGGAGCAATGTGTTATACTTTTGGTAAAAGTGTTTGACTGTATTGCAAGTTGGAACATAAGACAAAACACACAACACAAAGACAAAACACAAAGATGTAGAGTGAATTGTATGGGTGTTATGACAGGTCATGTCCCGAAGTCTAGGCTTGAGCAATGCCCAGTCTGTTATCAATATGTCATTCTTAGAGACTGAATTTTGATAAATGATACAAATTGGACAAAAACTCTTGGGACGCTTTGGCATGGTGATGATATCTCACACCACCCACCAGTTCATACCCCCACAGAAGGGGGTGGAGGTGCCACAGGGTGTCCCAACAAACTTTGCCAAAGATTGCGGTTGACACAATATTGCCGTATCAAGAAATGTGAAAGCAAACCAAGTCATTTCTCAAACAAGTAGCCCAAAAGATTTTTCTTCAGCTTGCATGTTCCTGCAACAGACAAAAGCATTAATCTTATAATCCTTAGTTTCATTATTAAAAGCTCATTTTGCTGCTTGCTCAGCGAAGTTTTGAATTAATTTTTCCAGCATTTCTTTGGGGTTTGGAAGTTCAGAGGGTTGGGTTCTTGCATCTATTGACACAGCCTTTTTAATGATATCGCGAAATCATCTGACTTGTTTTTGCATGCCATCATGGCCATCAGGTTGTGTTTGAGCCATAGGCCAATGACAACATTATTTTCTGTGTGTTTAGTTTTGAACGGATTCTAAATCATTGCAAGTATGTCAGATGTAATTGAATTTTTAGTTTAATAGTACGTCAGAAAAGGTGAATCACAATCATAAGGAATGCTATTTTGCCAAAGGAAGATGGTCGGATTAAAATTTGACCCCTAGTCAATGCCAACGTCAATGTTTTCTGAGCTCATGCAAGCCACCCCAGTGATACAGGCCTAAGCCTAGGGAACATTCAGTACGGAGCTATCTTTCCATCGTTTGGTCAATTCTGTATCAACATACACTCATCAGCCTTTTAAGTCAGACATCTGACTGTTTCCCCTAAAAAATTTCTCTTGGCTTCTTTGTGGCATTGTTATGTGAGTTAGTGCTCAACCGCCTACCACCAATTGCGATTGTAACCTACCTATTATAAAGTGCCCATTGGATGGCCCTGTTATGTGCAGTTGGGGTCAATGCAATTTGCCCGACAAATTGCTGCAGTCCACCTCTCAGCACATTCTGGATTAGCAGGAATTCAATAGGAGTGGAGTTCCTTTGACGTCTCTTCTCAATGACGACAATCGAAAGGGCAACAAATTTTTCCCCAATTCGATGGTCATTTAACAGATTAAAACAAACTTCTTTAAACCTTTGACATTTAGGCCTACGTGCACAATATGAAAATAACGCAATTCGTGGAATCAAGACAGGAAGCAGAAGCTTGACGACCAACGTGATCGTAGAGCAGAAAATGGAAAAATGATGATGTCATTTGAAAAGGATCTGTTCTCTTTACTAGTGTGCACAAACTGCCACCGTGACTAGTGGGTGAACGCTCCTAACACGCTGGTTGTGGCAGACTAAGCCTATACTGAGATGCAGTAGCAACTTCAAGGCAATGTGTTGATGTATCGCAAAAGCTTTTTGCTGTAGTTTGACTGTGCATTGATAATGACATTTTTTTCATCTCAGACAAATCCTAAGCAAGTAGAAGCAAATACAAATGTGCAATGACATAACTTTGAGGTACAATACAAAAGGAAAAGAGAGTTATTCATCTTGGGAAAGAAGACAACGCAAATGGAAGCTGACATAATTAGAGAAGACTTTCAGATCCTGGTTTGGAATCGCGGTTGCTTGTGGAATGAATCAATGAAGAAAGATAGGAGGGTGGTGGCAAAGATGCAAAACAAACAAAAATACTCTCAGGAAATCATATTTCTGTATCTCATCTTCTTTCGGAGCCATCGACAGTGAGCATTTTGTCGTTGGGCCAACTGCTCTTCCTTAGGGAAGGACAGTTTGAGGTGTTACAAAAGGGCATCCAGAAGATTCGACAAAAATCCTTTGATACCCCTCGATAACCTGTCTTGAAGGTCGACCCCGAATGGGATCGTACAGCGTGTTAGCTCTGTATTTTGTAACCTCCTATCAGACATTACAGGAAGGAAGAATTTTCACCAAGTTTGAAAGCCAGACATTACCACTTCCTTAGATTCCCTGTCAAAGTAAATCCTTTTAGCTGTTGAAAGCGTCTATGGGAGAATTGCTAGTACTTGCGAACATCAGAAAAAAGGGAGAACAATTGGTCATCCCCTCTGCATAGACCAGAAGATGCTATTAAGATGCTTCTATCACTGCACTGCTCATCCTTGGTGTGAAATTACGTACCATTTTTGTCTCCGTGCTGGCCGCAAACTTGAATCGTTGGTCGCAGTTGTGTAAGTTCAGTTCGCATAAGTTCAGGATTGTTGAATGCATTCTCTGGATGTTCTTTACTTGTCAAAACTTCAGAATATATATATATATTTTTTTGATTTGTTATCCAACTCTTGGTGAAATTGATTGACTTGTTACCTTGGTCAGAGGAGCAGGGAGCAGGAAGAAAGGGATCAGACATTTAAAAATGGTAGGAGGGAAATTATTCTCTCCCATTTTTTTTTAAATTTTTTTGTGAGTTGAGATTTTTTGTGACTATTTCAAAGTTTTGAATGATGTTTCATGCAGTTTGCTGTGGTGAAATAGTTTTCTTCTAACCAGTCTAATTGAATTTGTGAACTGTATCTGCCAAACTTATCCCAGTGACCTAAGCCTGAAAATCAACCTTTTTGGGGGTCTGGTTGTGAGTCTGTTCTTCTCACCATGTATTGTTTACGATTCAATTGATTGCACACATGGAGGTAATGAAAGCTGCCTTTTCTAGGATTTTGTGTTTCCATTTTTCTGGCATCTTTAGGAAAAAGGTGACCCTGCAGTTCATACCCCTGTAGACACCCCCCTCATTGTACAGCAAGCATTCAGTTTCACGGTTCACTTAAGAAACTGTTAAAAAGCAATAACACCCATCTTTTGGCAAGCTGGGTAAACGAGAAAAGCTCAAAGAAGTCAGTTTGGTGTGCTCCAGTTATTTCTGTAGGAATGGCAAAATGATCTCATTTATCTTAAATTAAAAGGGGAATAGAATACTTATGAAAAATGGTCATAAATGAAACACAAAAAAAAAACTGTGTCATCCTTGCATTATGCAAGATCTATAAAGTGGTTTTGCAGCTTTTATCAGACGAATTGATCGGAATTGTTCCGATGAAATCCCCAACATTTCAAATTTGAAAGAAAGAGCCAAGGGAGCCAGATATATGCTAGCACTAATTGTGACTTCCAAGTTTTGAGGGACAAGAATCGATAGTTCTTGTTATTATGGGATATCTATCATGAAAATTTCATCACTTCTCCAGTTTTCCCCCAGTTTTCAGTGAACGGGAGGAAAAGACAAAGGGAGAAAAGTTTTTTATTGTCTTCTCCTCTGTTGTGTGTTACTCTGTTAGTCTAATTCTCAGTTAGTGATCATATATTAGCAACTAGTCATGATATACATAATTCAATAATTATCCAATTCTTGATGAAATTTCCACTCATCCACATTTTTCTCCCACTTTTGTTTATTTCAGCAAGTCGGTGTCGACAAGGGGGAGATCCCAGATCTTGCCAAAGTAAGTACCGCATGAAACCCGTTTCAACCATCCCGGTTCGCCAGCACTTCGCTTTCTTGCTTTCACCACTTTCCTGATAAATATCGCAAAACACGAAATCAAACGTTGACTGTGGATTCCCCTCTGAAACATGTAATTCAATAATTGTATCGTATTGTTTAATAATTACTCGTCAGACTGTTGAAGATAACCCCTGAGCGAACGTTAAGCAGCTCAGGCAGGACTCACCCCGTCGCGATGTTTCGGACACGGCATAGCTCTAAGAATGTTTGCCCACAGTTTATGTTGTGTTTTATCTCAGGAGGTACTTCTCTCTTAACTTAATTGCAATCTGAAGAATTTGAAGAACAAACAAACTGATTTAAATACATCCGGAAATCGAGACAGTGTCATTTGCTGCTGCATTAAAGGGACAGGGTGAAACTATTAGGAAACATAAAAATTGTAAAAGAGAAGGAGTGGATGCAGCATAACTGGATTTCTTGGAAAAACATTGCTCATTGCAATGGATTAAAAGATTAATTTACCAAAGGACTTTAATAAATGCAGTGAATCATTTAGATTGTGAATCAAAGGGGAAAAAAAAGTAGAGTCGTGATGATTTTGTGATGATGTAGAGGCTGTTTGTGATTATATTCTGGTATTTGCATTTCACTGACTATCCCTTTAAAAGAAGGGAATGATAATTCCAAAATGTTTTGATAGGATCCAGATTGATGATATCTTACCCTCGAATTGAAACTTCTTGAGTTATGTGATCACTTCCCGTTCCGATATAATGACGTTTGCATCCCTCTTGCGTTGAGTCGGTTCATTTGACGTGACAAATTGTGAGGAGAATTTCGGTGATATGCTCTTAGATAGTAGCATCACAACACCAAATGACATTTACAAATTTGACTCTGTTTGACTTGAAATTAGTAGGAGATAGTCAAACAGCAGACAGGGGTCATGGTTTTGGGGGACAGGCTGTGGAGGTAGGACTGTCTTGAGGGGGGAGGAGGAAGTGAGGGTGATGTTGACAAAGTTGGGTTATGAACATAGAAAGGAAGGGGGGGAAGGACTGTGATCATGTCAGTGTGTAGAGTTTGGAAAGCTGCAGGACAGGAGATAGTCAAACTTTGTGAAATGACCAAAAAAGTTCACGGTAAGGGAGAGAGTGAGAAGATGAACAGGACTTTCTGACATAAAAGATGATAGAGAAAAGATGGAAAGAGGAAGGGGTGGTCATGGGGGGGGGGGGAGTTTGAGATGAGTTAAAGACAATTTGAACAGGACTTAGGGATGTGCTGTACTAAACTTTGATGAGGTTGCAGGATTGTTTTACACAAATCTGATTTCCTCCATTCTTGTATTCCTTTTTGTGATTAGTGGACATCAACTGTCCTTTAAATGTATAATCACTGTCTGATAAAGTGGGGTAAATGCCGTTTGTCATTTTACAACCCTTTCTACCACATGCAGCCCTCATTGGCATTGTCATCCATTATACCAATGCATTATGGAGAAAAATTGATAGTTCTCAGAGCATATTCCTTGCAATTTTTTTGTTTTTGCCTAGACCAGTTTCATCCTCCCATTTTGATGAAACTAATCTCATCATCGAGGATTTCCCCGGTACTATCCTCTCAGAAAAGATATCGAGAACAATGCTCGCTTTTGTTTAGTCCAATCATGCATATCTAATCGATGGCTCAAAACTGAAATCACCCCTCTCAACGGCCACTGATAAGTCTGGACATTCAGACACCTTTCCCAAAATTTTGACTTATCCACAAAAGTGTGAGCAATTTAAGACACCATTGCAACACACTGGGACTGATTGTCCGATTTCCATAACACTATGGAGTAGAGTGTGTCCTTTATAGAACACATGCCTCCAGGGCTTGTATTTTTGTAAAATATGTCAACATGGTCCCTCAACACATCCAGTGTTTTTCCATAATTCTGTCTTTTTGTTTTGAGTTCCACTTGTGGAAAACGGCAAACAGAATTTCGTGAAAATGGGGTTGCCTGTGAATGCGTAGGTGTAACTTCCAACTTGTCATCGGCAGAATGGAAAAGAAAATGTGGTGCTTTTAAAGATAGGTTGACATCTGATTGCATTAGGGGATCATTCAAACACTCTGGCAATTAGATAAGCACATTCCTCTCCCCACCATTTTTATCTGATTGACTGTGTAGGCTTAATTTTTACTGGGTGAAATAAAAACTCCTTTACTGAAAGTAGGGATTGTTACTTACCATCGGAAAGGATACGATTTGCTGACGTTCGTAGCCTTTAGCCCTGTGAGGTTGCTACAGAAATTGAAGGCCTCAAGCGTCTGCTAAACGTATATTTTTATTTGAAAGTTTGTTTATTTTATGGCAAGAACGTTGATAAATGAACAAACGATAAGTTCTTGATAATCTGAGCCATTGGCATTATATATATTGTACTGATGACAACTGAGTATGTGCGTGTGTGTGTGTGTGTGTGTATGTAATGTCATGAATATTCAGTAGATTTGTCAGTGCAAGGACTTCAAACATCCAGTCACCGTGGAAGTCTTGTTCAGTGTGCACATGTTGTTGCAATGATGTATTGAAGTCTGTGCACTGCAGTGAAAATCAACCAGATTCAGTTAAAATAGAAATCCAAATTCAAGTTAGATATTTGTGTCAACAATAAATATAGAGCTAGCAAGAAAAGGAGAGATTCAAGCTAGTCAAAGGATTCCCTCTTTGACATGTGTGATAGTTTTGAGGTTTCTAGTGTATTTTAGTCTTTTAATCTTTCCTGTGCTGTAGTTTTCATGCACGAGATGAAGTATTTGGCCATCTTTGTTTGTTGCCAAGGAAACCGTTAATGGATGAGAAACTGTGCAGCGTTATGTGTATGCATGGGTGTTAGTATCATACCATTATGTCAGGGTCACCAGTGCAAAATTATAGTTGCAGAATATTTGCGGATGGTTCGTGGTTTCTGTTCACAAAACCTCTTTGCTGAGATGAACTGATGAATTACAATAAAAAAAAAAAAAGAAGACATTTAGCCACTTCCTCTCCCCTCTCCCATTCATTCTCAATAATTCTAGCAGTTGAAATCAGAAAAGCATCCTCGTAGACAATCCAGGGGAAACTAAAAAAAATACATGGAAGTTCCCTGATTTGATCATAGACCATAGTACTTGGTGTTTAATGCAACTAATGGAATACACCCATGTCATGTCCTCTTGCCTAGTCAATCCACTTAAAAAGGTAAAAAGGTATTAGGAATAAACAATTGTGTTTGCTTGAATGTGGAGAGAGCGGACGCTGATCGTAGCTATTCCAGAAAAGTACCATTAATCTTTTTTAGCATTTGTATATTTGAAAACTTTCTTGTCCAGAACTTATCCTTGGAGTCTACAACATTTTTTTTTTTTTTTTTTTCCAACTCTGTATTTCCTGCACCTTTACATGTGGTACAACATTGTTAGCCCATATTACATAGACCAACACTAGACGATACAATTACTATGAGTGTTACCTTTGCTGTATATACTGTTAGCCCACCTCAAACTATCTCAGGCCCCAATAAGTTGATACCGTAACTTATGCTGTGTTAAAGTGAAATAGGGTGTTTTCAGTGCACCAAACTGGCATTCAAAGAAAATGTCTCAAGTCATCGCTAAACGAGTATCTGCTCATCAACATGCAGATCTACAAAAGTTTCATCTCCTCAAAACATTGTGCATAAAGATGCATGGAAGAAGATGCATCATTTGAATGTTGAAGTTTGGGTAAATAGCATATTTTTGAGCAAGAAATTTGCTGAATTTCTACCTTTGAGAAACTTATTTCTTGAAGAATAAGGCCATCATCCTCCGTTGTGAATATTTTATCCTGGCTGTGTCCACAAATGATGGTTTTAAAAATGTGATTTCTTTTTCCCGTGAAACGAATGCCTTGATTTCCTTAACTTCACATTTTGCACCTTTCAAAGAAGACCCACACCAATGTCTTGAGATTGTACAAGACACTTAGCATTCCTAACCAAGCATTCTGTTACCCGAGACCCTTCATATCGTTAACTGTAATGACATCGAGAGTAACATGTCAGAACCTTACTTGTTACGTGTATGCCACACTTAAGCCTGTCCAACTCATAGTATACTTACCTGGATCATGTCCAGGCATTCCTGTGAAGTAGAGGGGGTGTTAAGTCTTTTCCACAGTGGATTTCAATGAGACAGCTCACCCCTGAGGCAAAATTTCTCCCCCAGTGAAATAGCAACTTCCCCCAAAAAATGAGTCTCCCCCCGCCCCCTCAGACGCTCCGCTTGGCCAACAGTAAGTTGGCATTAGGCAACTGTCATTTCAAATGAAACAAGAAGTCATCTCGAAGTAGCACCGTTTTGTATCATTTAGCATCTGCATTATCAAAAATTTCTGGAGGTGAAGTTGAACCCCCTCCCTTGCAGCTCCTGCATAGTGGTCTCTTTGTGATCGTGTACATGCTTCATGGGTGGTCACCTCCCCTCCCCCCTCTCTTGAAACTCTGTCGGGGCACACTGAGTTCAGTTTGTCACTTGGGGAAGTAAAAATTCTCCCAGCATGGAGGGTCATTTTGTCCTATCTTGGCAGGCATCAAGATATGAAGGTTTCCCGACAGATTGGAAGTTGAGGAGGTTTATGCATGATATGCTGTCTCATATGTGTCAAGCAGAACCAGAAATCAGGTCCTCATTCGTCACTATATTTGTCGCAGTTTTGGTGATTCGTAAATCCACTGATGTTTCCTCCCTTGATTCTCTTTCTCATTGTCCCGTTGCTACTTTTTTTATTTTGTTTGCTACATTTTTCAGATTTTTTGTTTTTACCTTTTGAAATTTTGAAAATGTTTCATATAAATATTTTTTTTATCCTACCCCTTCTTTTACTCACCCATTTATGTTTACGGGAAGCCTTTGCTTCCTTTCATGAGAGCGGTGTCTCTCACATATCAGCAGGTTTGTCGATACTGACTGTTCTTATCCTGTTTATTATTGACAAAGGCAAAAAAAAAAAGGGGCAAAAAGTTACGCATGCTACTTCCCTCCACCTACCAACAAGTATTATATACTTGCAAGCCTAACATGAGTAAAAACAGACAATTTTGACCTTTACCTAGTAATAGTGCACTATCCCAAATTTCAAGAAGCACTGAAAAAAGGACTGGTAAAAAAAGACAGCAAAACTGCAACTATATTTAGTGCCTGCATCCCCATGGAAAATGTGGTAAAAAGGTGAAAAGAGCACAACTGTGAAAAAAAAATTGCAGATATGGGATGCTGCATGATAATAATATTATTTCATCAAGTAATATGCCAGTTTACAAGTGTTAGCAAAAGCTGAGAGAGTCCCCAGCCTTGACAAATTTTGTTCAGCTGGTTGGTTCTTCCTTCTTGCATTTTGACTACTTTTCTTTATGTGTTTTACTCTTCAGACTTCCAAAATCCCTCCTCCCTCCTCATGCTGTAGCCAAGATGGCAATGTCAATGCATCATCTGTGTTGTCTATTAGAATATTTCTTGATTACAAAATTTTTCATCCTCTACCACTGTGCATGTTTAGAAAGCTTCTATTGTCAGTTAGCACAACTTTGCCACAATATCAACCTTTATTCACTCAGACAACTCATAGTTTGCATATGCATTTCACTAAGAATACCTTCCTCCCACCTATCCGTTTACTGTGAATATTCATATATCAGCGTGCTCAATCACCCATTGTTTTCATTCCACCTTGCTCCTAGGTGTTAGAGATTTTTTGTTTTTTCTTGTATTGGCTCTAGATGTGTAACAATAAAAAAAAAACGTATTCCTGTTTGGTGCAATCTATCTGTTAGGACAAATCAGTATGTTTTTTTTCTCCATCTCTCTTTATTGTGTGCTCTTACAATAGAGTACAATTACATTAAAGTGATTGCGTGTGTACTGAAAAACCAAAAAGATAAGATTATGTTTGATCTTAACTTTTTCTTACACGCGAGGTTGTACATGAACAGACTATGTCTTTCAATGAAGGAAAATGACAGTAACAACTTCGAAAAGCAATGGGACTGACATAAAAACAGTAAAAAACAGAAATCATATTTGAAAATTAACGGTTCTTACTATAACCGCCTACATAATGAATATGCAACAGTACAGGTCTCACTAGAGTATCGAAAACATACTACTCAAGTCGTCGCTCCTTCTTAGGTATCGGGGAATTGTAGAATTTGGTGAAAGGAAACACTGTATTTACAAAAAACCTACGAACTGAACACAACCTTGCCCGCGGTGTCAGTGATCCTGAGTTGTTAAGTGAATATTCAATACTAGTATACTTCCCATTGGCTTGCTCAAAGAAGCACACCGTTGATTTGAATGAAAACTGTCAACCACTACATTATTGTATTGTACACTTTTTGTCGTTATGTTAGAAGAATTTGAAATCATATGGTAAAAATTAACCAACTGAAACCTATTTATTTTCCCAGATTGTCTGAATGGTGTAATTAAAAGCCTTACCAAACCTTTGGAGATGAAATTTCAATGTTTTTACTTTTTGCCTATGCACACAATCACTTTAATGTGATAAGGAAAACTATCACATTTCAAGACTAATAAACAAAGCAATTAACAGGGTGTACCTTATATTTATGTCAAGAGGGCCCAAAATAGGTTTTACGCCCATCTTGGAATATGAAAGTAGGGGAAAAAATACAGTTAAATGTCAGTGACGATGAAAGTAGTTTCAAATGCAAAGTGCGTAAGGTACATAGATGCACTGAATGTGTAGGCACAGATGCGTGTATACATTATTCATGTTACAGATCAGTCTGTTACTGAGCCGAAAAACAAAAAAAAAATACAATATAAAATGAGCCGGTAGAGTGAATTAGAACCCATTTTGATTATAGACAAAAATTAAAACTTTTTTTTTGTTTGTTTAGCCATTGTTAGATTCATTGTGAACTTTGAGTAATCTGGTGATGTATCTATCAAGTCACCTCAGTGGACTCAGACGGTAGTACTGTATTGTCTCGAAAGACTAGGCATTGCTTTATTTATTTCATATTTTAAAGTCTATTTCATTCACACCTTGCCATCGAGTCACACTGTGTCCCATATTTCTGTAAATTCCAGTCTTTTTACATTTGTTATCGGCCATTCTGTCAACGTCTCGAAGCACGCTTGTGGTCGTTATGGATTTTTTTTTGAGAGAGAGAGGCTGGTTTGGATGTCTCCTGTTGCCCTTGTCCCGACGGACCCGTGAAATATTACATTACCCTCCTCCACTAATTGACACAGCACCTTAGGATAATAACATGCCAGAGTATATTGGATGGATGACAGACCTTGATTGAAATCCTTTGTACTGCATTACATACCTTAGCATTCTCTCTCATTGTCATGTCCAATTATTTGCAATATGTGATTTAATTCTGGACTGGATTCCCCGCTTTGATCAAGTCCCCGCCGGATCAGGTAATGTTTACAGACTCTCCAGCCACCTAGGAAATTGTAAACCATCTTTCTTTAGGCTTCTTCTAGAAAAAATACGGGTGTGAAATGTAAAACAGAAAAGTTCCGAACCATCTCGAATCTACCTCAAATGGAAATGAATTCTACCTGTTGCTTGTGTTTGGATTTGTGTTAAGCGGATTAAAGAAGAAAATTTGATAGGTAATGGTACAGTCAAAAGTCCAGTTGTAATTGGTTGAAAAAGCTAAGTCCCATAAATGAATCAAATATGAAGGTGTGAACATTGAAGTCAGGGATCAGTGCGAGGGATGAAAAAACATAAACAAATCGATGAGGATTTTTTGGTAATCAATGTTCAATTGGCTAACAGCCAACCTGTTGTGACTAGCAGATATATACCAGTGCTGTGGCAGAACAGATGAAGGTGGTTGCATTTGAATTCATGAGGCTTACCGTGAACCGAGAGGTTGTGGGTTCGATTCCTCGCCGGGTCACAGTGGGATGGGGTTTTTTTTCCTAGAGTAATCTACTGTAAGGTTTTCCCATCTGAACTGACCTTATGAAAAAAGCTACCAAATTTGATCCAAAATTGTCAAGTTGGTAGTCACCCTTTGGAAGTTGTAATATATGAGCCACAGGCTTCCTCCACACTTCTGTGGTTGCTTAGCGTCGTAAAATAACTGCCCTTCAAGACCCAAATGTAAAACAAACACTACGGTGTGACTAAAATGAAAATTTAACTAGTTCAAATTTGTGCCATAAGTTGTGGCTTTGACTTAAACAGTTCGGGAGAGAACTGGGAAAATGTTGGGAAAATGTTGATTCACAACTATCAAGAAATTCACTGAAATTGAAGTGCGACTGGGTTTTCGTGGGTTGCAAATTGCAATCAGTACCCGGTCATTAGGTAACTTGCGAAATATCAAACAAATTTACAATTAATGACAAGTGACTTGTAATTCAAAAGTGGATATCGTGATTCCTGTAGATCCTCTCTTGGAAATCGTAGACAACGAGGAATGCCCGAGTGACAATCTCTTACTAGCCCCTCCCTTTGCTATGGGCAGGGGATCAAATGCTTGCAGCGCTGTCTAGTGACGTGCATTCTTCTCCCTGTAGAGGACCCCAAAATGAAGGAGGACTGCTCCGTTATCGCCATTTAATTCAACGTGATGTGTATGAAGCCTCTTTTAATGTACCACAGTTTTAGCCTCCAGAGTTAGAAAAAAAAAAGAAGGCAATTCACCCAGACGATATTCAATGATGCTGTTTTTGTTTTTGTTAATAAAATTAGTACTGGGGATGGTGGCATCTTGTTGCTAAATGCAAAAAGTAATCGAGGAACTAAGAGGGAGATGTACAGGATTTCGGCTTACTGCAGTGCAAAAATGTCGGGGTTTTTATGTCTAAGAGAACGGAAGTAATCAGGGGGTTGCGTTGACTAAGATTAATCTTAGAAACAGAGTGAAACAAGGATTTAGTGGTGAGAAAAATCTGTTGACATAGCACATATTAAAGTGCAGCATCTTGTATTGTGGCCACACAACACACTTTGTCATGGCTTTTATTGGACCAAGGGGTAGGACTTTGTGGATCCTTGTAATCCCTGGTGACAGAAAGGAGAAGTTCACTAGGAATATCAATATATTATTCTCTCATATTTTTGAAATTACACCTGGTATATTGGACTAAAAGGTGATATTCATTTGGCCTATGTGGGAAATTTCCTGCTGTTTGTGACAAAGACTACATGGTTACTAAGAGTGTTGTTCTTTCCAGGCAAAACCAAATCCTCATAAAAGTTATGTAGGTCTATACATTATACAGTGTTCTCCATGAGAGGTTATAGGGGACAGCCTCTTATTGAAAATTATTGCCCTCCCCCATAGCAACAGTCCAGAACAGGAAATTGCCTCTCCCCACAAAACTCCACTCAGCCTTCAAAAAATGTTGGACAATATGCCACTGATATTTCAAAATGGAGCAAGAAGTTGTCTCTAAGTGGCATCATTGTGCATCATACAGCCCATCAAGTCCATTCCCCGGAGATCGTTTCACAAGCACATGCAGGCTTCGCGCGTGACCCACCCCCTCCCTTGTGAAAGTCTGTGAAGAACACAAGAGTGTAGCAAACAAGTACTGTAACATTGATTGGTTCTTTAGTTGTTACTGTGTTAAGTTTCCCTGGTGCATGTAATGTCCTAAACTGTTTGTAAGATTCCTTGAATCTTGAAATGATTTGCACAAATGCCCATGACAAGTAGTGGTATCAACCTTAGACATGTTATCAGAGCAGCGTGAGACACTTGTCATTATGTGTTTCTATGGGGATGGTACACATGAGACAAACAGCTGATTATTCAATTCTAATCAGTTCTGATCCTTTCCTATTGGTTGCTGCCTCTGAAACGGTCAAAATCCTTAAACTAACCTGATGTGGTCACCCAACCAATCAGTGAATCTTCACTGTCGGCCAACGTAACAAAGGCTCATTGAGTTGGCTCATAAAATTCATGATATTTGGTCACACCACTTGAATATTTACTCATGTCGACGGTTAATGTCAAGCCAAGAGATTCTGAAGATCTGACACGTAATTGAAGCAACAGTGATAGAGTAAATTTGTAACAGTCAAAATCACTTCTCGCAAATCTGTTGCCAGACATTTATACCATAAGGAATGAACCATCTGTGGACAACCCCTGTTCATAAAAAAAATACAATTTCTCTGCAATTTTTAGTAAGCACAGGGACTAGTCAGGGCATTGGGATGAAATTATTTCCTTCAAACTCGTTACAAAATTAATGATTTCAAGTCAGCACAACAAGTACTGTGGGCAAAAAAAAAAGAGGCTCAAACAAAAAAAGCAGAATGTCAAACCAGTGGGCATGCCATTTTGCAGCCTTTTTCCCAGAAGTCGTTGCATTTTAGCATGCCACACGTGTAGCACCAGTAGTTCATCCTCAGGAAAGTAACTTCTTTCAGACAATGATTTGCATGAATGTTCCAGAGAACAACCTGTAGTGTTTTATTTGCACATATTCATGTTGAATGCACCTCCATTAGAAGTTTAATGTACTAACGATGTTTCTGGTAATTGTTGTTGTTGTTTTTTATGACTTTTATAGTTTGGTGATGCGCCTGAGGAATACAAGAAAGTGAGTTTCCACTCCTCCTATAAGTCACAGTCATGCATTCACGCAAGCACCTTAAACTTGGCTCTCAAAAGAAATACTAACCTTTGCCACTTACTAATGTTGCTCTCAACTCCTCTTAATGATAACATTGTGGGTATCATTCTAGTAACCTCTTCCTGAGATCAAAAAATGTTGTAAAAATTCAGCTCATTGCAAGCACTTCCATGGAGCACTTTGAAATGGATTCCTAGGAATGTGAAAAGAAAATACTGAAATTTATAGCAAGATAAACAGGTTAGAAAAAGTACCAAAACCTTATGTTTAAACAGCCCTTAATTTAGAAGCTGGTCACTTATGGTTTCTGAGTGGAAGCTAGCAAGCAAAGTGAACGAGAGATGGATGGCGTAGTCTGAGATGTGAAATTGACTAGTGTTTAGTGGAATCTTGATCCAGTTGTGGACATTATCCAGTATCCACCATTAAAGTTACCTGGTGGGATGAATTCACACCCTCATTGGAATCACTGTTCTTCCTAGTCGAACAATGTCTCTTGCAGCATATGAAACTAACATGTAAAGCCTGGGACGTTGGTAGAAGTATTGAGTCTGAACATTTAGACCTTGAAAATATTCCATCAAAATATTTCGCCAACCTTTGTTCAAAAAACAGATTCGTGTGAAAGTCTGTAAAAATTTTCATCAGAGCTACTGTACTAATGCTCCTTTCTGTCTCAATGGCAACTTTGTTAGTCTCACAGGAAAAAGTATTTGAGGTTGGAATTAAAGAAATATCCCCACTGGTCATGTCATCAAATGTCAAATATCATTCACCAGCACCGGTCGATAGCTTTGTCGCGTAATCTGACATACCATATTCGTAGTAAAAGAGGGGGAATGTTTAAAAAATTTAGTTCCCCATCGACGACAGATATGGCAGTTAAATATTCAGAAGTGGATTCAGCTATCATATTTTGGTCGTATTTGTCTCTTCATTGCGATGTCAGCATGCATCAGAGAGGAAAGGCAACAATCTTAGTTAACCCATCGTGGGTTTCCCATCTCATGTTTGTGTCAACATTTTATCTAAACCATTGTCATGTGTGCCATGCCCCATAACCAGATGACAAGCAAAATAACTGCAAACACAGTCTTTCCAAGTCCCGTGTTGTCTAGATATTTTTGCTTATGATCCCTTATTTAGATGTCACCTTGATTGCAAAAGAGGTGAGATCAGTGGGTCAGTAGTCTTTCAAATTCTCTCCTTGTATGTGGATATTTATGCAAATCTACACTGTTTTGTCGCCATAGCAACAAATTGTGAAGACATCTGAAACTCGACAAAATAAATCAAAGGTAGAGTGTAAGGTGATATCTCCAAGATGGACGAAGGATTGTTCATTTAACCTTTTGCTTGTAAAAAGTTCCTGTTCCTTGAAAGATTTTCTGAGTACGAAGGCAGAAAATTTTCAAAGATCAAAAAAAGAACATTTACCTTAAGTCTGAATGGTCTAGTAAATCTGGCTGCCAAAATTTGCAGTTACCTTTGCCTTCAGTTTGTTGTGCTAATTATGCTAATTATAAATGCAAGTAAGCAATTAAGGCCTGTTTCATTGAGTCCCCGACCAAAAGTCTTTCCAGAATGGTTGTATTTTTGTTGCTTTGATTTACTGGATGAAACTGTTAAGAATTTTGAAGAAACAAGAAGAAACAACATTTTCCACCTTGTGTTTTGCATGGTGTAGAGGATTCAATTAATGTATCTTGCCAAAACTATTGCTATGTAGTACCTATCAAGGTATTTGAAAGATGCTTGACCAAGTCCTCTGCCACTCACAGTCAGTAAAGCTTACTGACAAAATTGTTTTAGGTAATCGGTAATGGAAAAAGCTCTCTTTATTTACTGCTTTTACTGCATGAAAATTTTAGGTCTTTTGTTCACCTCATAGTGCTGTCGATGCTGGTGACTGCACAGCCTTTCATTTACTAACACACGTTCAACCAGCACAGACCATGTCGGTGGTAATCCTTTGCATGCGGGTGGGCTCGCAGCGTGGGATTCACAGTCAGAGTGTTCTGTGACGAAGGATGAGGCCATGAGCAGTACAAAATTGGGAGAAGCAGCAAATCTCTCTATCCCAGTATACTGTAAACCCAATACTACTTGATGTGTGCAGCTTACATATATCATTTTCATATCCTTTCAGTTATCCAAATGATTCCACAAAAATTCTCTTCCCTCCCCACCCCTCTCTAACTCACCCCACACCCACACCCCCACCCCCACCCTCTGAAGGCTCCCATGGTCCACCCAACTGACCAGGTAACGATTGCTTCTCAAGAAGTCATAGTCAGCTTGCTAAGTGTAATATCATTAAACTGGATTAATTTACTGCCAAGAGAGTCATATATAAACATTGCATTTTGAAACTGCTGCATTTGTTTACGTCTTGCTCATATCTTCATCTATCCCGTATGAAATATTTCTCTCGTCTCTTGTATCAAATCCCATTGCACTCCAAGAATCTTAGTTCCCTTCTTACCAACTGGCACCGCACCGTGAACGACAATTGTCACGAAATGACAATTTTCAAGGAGATGCTTCAACGCTCTTCACCCCAGTAGTAATGGAGAGATTTTTCTGGAAGGTAGTGCACAGTCAGTGTATGAGCAATTGAAGTGTTTAAAAAAACATCGATTCTTACGTCCTAACCCATTGTTGTTGTAGTTGACATGTGATTTTTTTTTAACTGTTTAAAATTTGCGGCAGGGTTTTGGTTAATCTGAGAGGTTGTCTGCCCACGTCATTACCCGTGAGTGGTGCTTCAGTGAATATCAGTAGCTACTGAATCGGGATGTGTAGACAGTTTTGTAAATGTCACCGTACTGAGAAAAGTTCAACTTGATTGACATCAGTGAACGAGAAATTCTACTCAGTAGAAAGAGTTTTGTTCTCTTTAGTTCTGCACCCACGCTGACCAAGTAACTTTTCAGTGGTGTCTTAATTTAAAGTGACACTAGTGCTCGACGTCTCTCTTTCTCGGTCTTAGGGTGGAAGGACTGGTGTCATTCTTGGAAAACTTTCAGTCCAAATAGGAACAAGCCTGACGGGTGGTTACTCCGCCTCTGCACTTGCCCACTGCACATCCACATGGGAAGGGGGGATCCATGGAAGGGTGGCACCATTTCAAAATAGGTTAAGAGCTACCAGATCAAGTTGAAAGAAATTGAGTATATTTCCCTTGGTATTGAGAACCTTAAAGTTTACTGATCAAGGCCAATATTGATGAATCCTCTTCCACTTTCAATCTATCTCTTGTTTTAAGCGGTGAAACTTGTGTTATTTGCAGTCCATTGCACAACCCATGGCACGTCAGAGTCGTCTGTGAATCCTTAATTCTTAATGTTATTTCCATTCTTCGAAACTTCTTAGGCTTACTCTCTTCCTTTCGTGATATCTGATTGCCCTTTGGAAGGTATCTGTCATCTGCGGTGCTCACTCCTAATAATCTCATCCACTGTCTCTTTCTTTGGGTTAATTTTTTTTTTTTGCTGTTACTTTGGTTTTTAACATGTAGTATGCATTAACTTTTTCCCATCGTGCTGGTTGGTCTAACCCTAGAAATGTGTTCCTATATGAAAAGGGGGAAATAAAGTCATGTAGTAGTTGCTGTTTGTTCGTTGGCATAAGAGAGTGGTTAAAACTAATCCCTTCTTTTATCATTGCAAATTAAATTACCAGCATATTAATTTGTTGATCAGTTAGAGATTTCCACTGTCCTGCCGGTTATTGGACCCACACTTTCGTTTTTCTCAAAGATGTCGTAGTAGTTGTACTAAAAGCACAGTTGATGAGTCCTCTTAGTTTTGCTGGTTGGTCAGAGTCATCCACAACCACGTAAAAAAAAAAAAATAGTAGAGTAGGTGTGCTCTGTCGGCTGTTAGATTGAACTTTATAAAAAACACAAGTCTTGATGTTTGTCTATAGCGTACTTTAAATTTCAACTGCAGTGTGATGAAAACGGTTCATATTCCAAAGTCGTGTATTAGTGACTCATATATCTTCAATGTAAGGAGGACCCTGTTCTGTCTGAATGACCTCTGGTGCCAAAGAAATAAAAACTTGCGAATTAGTGTCGCACGTATATGAATTAAATACAACAGGATATGAAACCCTCTCCCTGTACCTCTACTCCAAGGACATGTATGAGTGACCCATTTAGTGTAGAAATTAAGAAATTGTTGTGACCGACCAATTTTTTTTCTTTTTTAGTGATGTAATTGGTAGCATTTGTGGGAGATTTTGTCACATGTAAAAATCTGTTTGTTCAGCCGATTGTTTTAAGAGGGTATTTTCAACTTTATGATGTCTATTTTTAGCTTCACAAAAGGACAGTTCTTGTCTGTCATCTGCAATCTCGTCTTACTTTCGATGACGACTCATATTTAAAATGAATGCAGTGGAAAGTGTGTCCCAGATATTAACGAAAATACTTGTAAGATGTGCTGTTCCTGAGATTCGCTGCGCGATTCGGAATGTCAACATCAGTATCTACGAAGCCGATACCCCGGACTGTGTTAACCTGAAAAGAGGCTAGGTGGTTGGGAGGAAGAACTGATGTTATACCCTCCTCTGTGTAGCCCTTTCTTCCGAAAAAGAGCCGTTGGCAACACGATTTCTGCAGAGATTGTGAATGTCAACCGACCTGGCAGCGGAAATTTTGACCGAGACTAATAATCCGTTAATAGCAGTTCTTGAATTTGGATTACACTCCTTTAGCGTGGATTTCCAAAGGAAAGTTATTTTAATTGATCTAGCATGCTGTCCAAAGAATATTTTAGCTCCAAGGTATATTAGCTGTCAGGTTTAGCTCTTCTACTCATGACTATTGCAGCCTTACAGGATGCATGGTTATGGCTCAATTCAGGCCCTTAGCCCCAGGGTAAGGGAGGGGTTTGTGTCACCACCTAAAATATTTTTGCTTTCATTAGAACATTTATTTGATACATGTATAATATATTATGCATAACGGGTATATAAATTTGTATCATATGTTAACATTCCATTACATGGGGTACAACCACTTATTTCTAGTCCTCCTCCCACTTGAATCTGACCTGGCATCAGGACCTGGTTGGAGAAAGACCGCTGTGAAACTTTGATACAGTATGTCTCCTCTTCTTAAAGGACCTTTTAAAATTTGTTTTGATGAGGGACAAAAAGTGCAGTGGTTTTAGGGAAACTGATGTTTATTATTGTTATTGTGGCTGCTATATGGTAAAATCTTTAATTGATTCACTTGGTGCGTGCAATTGGCGGTATTCTCTCTGATCAGCTCTATTGTTTTATTGCGGTAGGATATCTTATCGTTCAACCCCAGTTAGCCCTGATTAGACAGAGTTGGCTGTCCTAGGTCACAGTGACCAACGTTGGTTCCTTTGTATTGGATTCATTTTGTTTGGAATGAACTTTGTCATTGTTTTGGACTGATCGAGCTGTTGGAACTACATACAGAACTGGAGTACCAAAAATAAATTTGATTCATTCAACAGAAGACTAGAAACAACTATGTTGCAAACTTGGGATGTTGAGTATTTGCAGCATTGCTGCTTTGGCTTCCCTCCTTGTCCAAAGAAAGTTTGTTTGCCTATCTTAAAAGCTACCACTCACCATAGTTATGGTTATCAAGCTCAAGGGCATTTTACCTCAGTGAATATTCATTTTTTGTGCCACTGCTTGCAAATTAGCTGGATGGGTGTGTGACAACAGTTTACTGCTTTGCAAAAAAACAACTCTATTTGCAGAAATCATTGTGCAACATGTGAAACGCAAAAGTTTGAGAAGACAAGAATAAAAAAAATCAATCTGGAGAATGGAAAGTGTCAAGATGGATAGCAACATTCAGTATTTTTGCATCATTTTCAAATAAATATGTCATTTATAAAGATGATTCAAGACTCCATCGAAAACGAAAACAGTCAAGACGACATTTGTGTTCCATAGGATAGCAATCAAGATAGGATTTCTGTGCTAAAATGAAGTAAATTCAAACTAAGAAAATGGAAGAGTAAACAGAAATTGGCCAAACAGTAAAGTCTTTTCTTAACGTATGCTGTGCCAGACGTGTATCGGCTTTGTGAATTGAACCGTTAATGAGATGTTAATGTTAACTGTAAGCTGGAGATGGAGTGACATGGCCTATGCAGACATGCTCGGCCTATCTGTTGAAGACTGTATGATGTCATCGATGGAAGTACACAAAGAATGTAACAGCTCAAGTAGTAATGATCTCCTAAAAATATAGTGATGAAAGCCTTTCATGTTTTAATCAAAACATTGAAAAAGAGAAAAGAAAAAAAAATGTCTCTTGTGGTATACACATCGCACACCATGAGAGTAAGAGACTGTTATGGTAGGATGTGAACAATTTCCAAGTATTTCCTCTCACACCCCACTGTCCCCCCTCCCACCCTCACCCTAAAAAAAACAAAGGAAAATGTCATTCACAAATTGAAAAGAGCTGAAGGCGCTTTGGAGGGAATGTATTGTTTTTACGTAACGCATTTACATGTATGAAACATAATGTGTTTATTTACAACAGAAAGGTCAGCCTGTCACGCCGTTTGATTGTTTATGTAAACTGTCAAACAACGCTCATGCATGTCCCACAGAGGAATTAGCCTGTCAGTGTTGCTAGTGTCCAACACACACTTACACATGCAACATGGGCTAGTGCAAACACTGCATTACTCTACGTACTACACAGAAGATAGGCAAGTTCCGAAGTGATCTCTTTACTGATGGTGGCGCAAAGCTACTAGACCTTATCAAGAAGTAGAATAGAATGCATCATTAAGTTCCCTTTGCCTGGTGATCACCTTGCAAATGTGCATGGAAACAACAGGCACAGTATTAAAGGGAAATCAGGCATTCATTTTACAGAGAAAAAAAAAAGAATTGTATTTTTAGAACCAATAGTTGTAGAAACAATGAAGAAATAAGTTCATTGCAGATAGAAATTCAGTTTTTTTTTGGGGGGGGGGTTGGTTTGAGAGTAGTTTGCTCACCCAAACCTCAGAAAGTCAAATGATGCATCTTCCATAACTCATTTCGTTCTTTATATTTTGAGGAGATAAATATTTTGCAGATGTTTGTTGATGATCCTGAACGGTTTAACAATGATTAAAAACCATTTCCTTTGTTAGCCACATTGGTACATTTAAATACCTTTATTTCCCTTTACACCTTATTTTGCTATTTTTTACTCTACAATGGATGTCCACACAGTCTTAGAGCTGTAATACCACAATCAAGTTAATTCGCGGAGGAAGTGGGAAAAAAAAAATTGAACGATCGATAAAAGTCATGGACCCCTAATGGTATGTTCCGTGGATTGCGGGCGGAATGTTTCTCTTTTTGCATGATTTAACTCTTTAATTAGCTGCAATTAGTCACTGCAGTCAGAAGTCGTGGAGTCGCCTTTCTCTTCTGACTTGCAACATATTGAAAGTCATACTTACAGTTGGTGTTTCGCTTTCAAGGTGGTGTAATCAGTGTTCTTGCATTTTCGAAGCCATCGGTATTGGTGTAGTGTATATTGCTCTGTAATTCAATGCTGGACCATCCACACTCTTCATTGTACACAATATGTTCGAAAATTTGCCAAGGTCGTTCACAAGGTGACGATTTTGAGGAGGTGGTGGTCTTTTGGTAAATTGTTTGTTGACGTCTGCCAGGAGTGCTAACTTTAGTTCGAAGATCACCAGTTAATTTGTCAAGCTGATTGCTATGATTGCTATGGGGACAGGCTAGATGGGAAAGTACAATGGTCCTTTTGTGGTGACAACCAAGCCAAACAAAAAAAAAAAAGAAAGAAAAGAGTGGCTTGACTCGCATCATGACGTGTATTCAAAAGACGAATGTCAGCATGCTGGATAAGAAAATACAAGTGTGTATGTGTGGATGTGCACAATTCATTAATTTCTGCAAATCAATCAGATCATTTTAAATTGTGTGTAACTTGCATTTGATTTTGAACTACACCATATTCATCCTCTCGGATGTCTTCTCCCTTCTCCCCCCCTCCCTTTCCCAAGGAAACATTTAATGGGAAATCTAACCCTTTCCCCCTTTTTGTTTAATTCTCTTTTCATTTTTTTTTTCCTCTTCCTATCTTGGTGTAGTAATGAGAAATCTATGATAGTGGTTACATAAACTGTTGACAACACAAACAAAAGGTTAATCACACTGATAGGTCACTCTGTATGAAACTTGTCAGCATATTTTGACTTCTGCTCTGCGATCTTTACCTAAGGAGGGATAGAACAGGGAATTCTACATCTTAAATGGCAGATAAGCATCCAACATGACGGGGAAAAAAGGGGAATGGAAGGAGGTCTTATTGCACAGTGCACAAATTATGAATCAGGAGAATTTTCATGTTTGCAGACATGCTATTACAAATGATCTTTCCCTCTCTCCAGCATTTCCTCCCCACCCCCACCCTCAAAGGGAAAGAGAGAAAAAGCAGCAGTAGAAACAGCTATTGCAAATGATCTTTTCCCTCCCTCCAGCATTTCCTCCCCACCTCCACCCTCGAAGAGAAAGGTAGAAAAAGCAATAGAAACAGCTATTGCAAATGATCTTTCCCGCTCCCTCCAGCAATTCTCCCATACCCCACTTTCAAAGAGACAAAAAATAGCAACAGAAATGGCTATTTGAAGTTGGTCATACTTTTAGTTCATCTGAAGTCCACGTTCTAAGTTTCGTGTAGAGCATTTTTGGAACAAAAGTGATGGTATAGAAATGTAAGAAGGAAAAGATGTGGCAAGGGAGGGTTCCCGATGTGCAGAGAAGAATGATTAACGTCTGTGTGTTTGCACTTGTCAGTAATCTGTTACAAGTAATTGCAGAATAACTTCAGGTTTTTCTGTGTATGTGATTCCTAATGCAGATATTTGCCATTCAACATCTTGCATTCCTCCGTAGACTTGACTCGTCGGTGAACTCTTTCAGAAGTTGTTTTGACAGATTTGTCAACATCAGATAAACAATTTTTTTTAAGTCAAATTTTGTTTTCTTCGTTTCTTCTCACAGGCTCCCAGCAGCCTCCTAGAGGCCTTAGAGAGTCACTTGGCATCTCTGGAAGGGAAAACGAAAGCAAACTGGAACAAGTAAGATTTTAGTCTGATGTGAAGTCCAACATTCTTATTTGGTCATATTTAGATGTTTTTTGCTTAAGTAGAAATAAGCACAGCAAAATTAGAATAATACAACAAAATGTAATGGTGATAGCCAATACAACAAAATGTTATGGTGATAGCCTTGTGTTATGATAGACCAAGTTAGGCTATAGCTCGGTACACTCTGTGAAAGCTCTTCTAGCTTGTTTGGAACTACATTATGTGTCATTAACGTTACTAGAATGCTGTGTACTAAGCCTTGTCCATACTTTTGTGAAAGTAGCAAACATTTTTCACTACAAAATGCGTTGTTGAGCAGAGAGTAGTTCAACCTTTTGTCCTCTTTTTAAGTATTTGGTCTACTTGGCATCTTCCACTTAGATTGATTTGGCATTATTTTCAACATTTTTTAAGCAAATATTAGGGGGTGGGGTGGGAAGGGGATTTGAAATCTACTTGTAGCCAAGAAAGAATTGCACTCTGTAAACTATATGTTGAACAAGAATCCCAATATCTCCAACTGGCCGGAAATAGAAAGTAGTCTCAATTCATTATATGACTAAACTGCTTGATATCAGCACATCAACAGACAGTTGGCAGGGAAAGATTTCAATCTCCATAGAGGCTTTTAGATGTGATAAAGGTAAGAGCAAAAGAAATCATCAATTTTTCAAGCACAAAACATTCTTTGATATTATACTTTTTTGTGTATTTAATGTGCTGTGGAGTGGGTGAAGACTGAAGTTCCTGTATAGTTACATATCTTTAGTCTAGAAGAAGAAAAGAATTTGATTTGGACGTCCAGAAAAGGGTCAGCTTTGATGAAATTGTTAACCCTAGTGTCTTATTCACATTGAATAGTTGGTCGTTTGTGTCTTCATTTCAGCTTTTTAATCATAAGTCTGTGACTACTTTCTGAACTTGTTTGTTTCTGACCTGTGACATCACTGTCTTCCTTTCATTTTAGACCCCAGATGGCCAAGCAGGCTGTCACAGCTTTCTCGACGGCTCTCTCGGCGAATGACAAAGAGAAGGATAGGGCCATCGAAGAAGAAAAAGAGAGACTCGCATCTCTAAAGGTTCGATTCTTGTTCTCTGTGAAAAGCGTTCAATTGCTGTTTGCTAAACTGCACCTCGTCTCAGGGTACTAGTGACTCACAGATCCTTATTTTATCCTGACATACAACTGCTAGCAACAAGTTTAGATCTGAATGGGAATACCCCTCCCCCCTTTTCTTGCTTGCAAAGACTGTAGTCAGTCTGTTTTTTTTAATTACCCCCATCTCCCTGCTTGAGTGTAGTGGGAGGCTATAAGAGGGAGGTGTCATAGGCATGAAATTACCAGTGATCTTGTGGCAGCATTCATCATTCATTTCCAACCTTATACTGGAGATATTTTTTTTATTTTGGGGACCTCATTCTGTCTGACTTCACTCAGTGTGAATCATAAGACTTGATACCATGGTTCAGTTTGTGTCGTTTTCCCAATGGCGAAGTTTTGCCCGTTCGTTGTAGATATGTTTTTGTCGTCCTCATTTTGATATTCTGGTGTCTGCACAAACTTCAAATACAAGTATAGTAGTCACAAAGTCAGGATTAGGAAACTGCATTTGTAGAAACCACATGGTGGGAAAACCAAATGCTTCAAAAACTGCAGACCAAAATCGAAACAGAACTAGTCACATCTGAACTGTCAGTTAGTCTGTGATTATCTTTGTTATTTCTGATGTTGGAGAACAATTATGATCAAGATGTCATTATTGGAGGTAACTGATTTAAATCTGAATGAACTTAAACAGTTTTGAAGAATTTGCCATAGTAGGGAAACTGGGTGTAAAAAGAGATGGCCACTGCTCATCGATCCTCTGTCCCCAGTCTTCTCATAGGATTATTTCTAAAAGTCCAGCATTTTTATTTTCCTGTAATGGGACTGAGAAGGAGTGCTTGATGTATAAAACTTCATGTTGTGTCCTTACATTCTGTGATGCTGTCTGCTTCCTCTCCATGGATTATTTGATTGTTGCAGGGGTTGGTAACTGCTCAGTCATATTAAAAATGCATTTACGTTGTAAAGTGAAAAAAAAAATGATACAAAGTAAAGCCAATTGATGCCGACCAAGCAGTCAAAAAGAGCCAAAAGAAAACCAGAATGTTTGATGGTTCCACTTCTCTCAGGGACATTTTGCACTAAACATGATGTCTTGTCGTTTGCAGGTGGTACAGGACGAGTCGTCCAACGGTCAAGCATTTGTGAGTATGATAGCGGGAGAACTGTACTGGAGACTAGAGTGGCTGTGTAAGAACGTTGGTGACGAAATGCAGGGATACTTCACCGACAGACTCCTTTTGACACCTCAGTTTTTAATTCAATTTACAAATATTTCAGAAGATGTTTTTACATTCCCGGAACTTCATTTGGCTATCCTTCTCCAAGTTTGAGAAATGAGGGTACCGCAATTTTAGATCTGTGTTTATAAGATTCCAGGGCCTTTCCCAGAGACCAGTGTGCCATCTTTGTGTCAATAAGATACAGCAGCAGACCCTATTTTGCTGCAGCTCTGTGATACTCACACCTCTGCACACTTCAGGTCCCACCCCACCTGCTCCTAATAGGAGAATGCTGTTCCCACCATTGACTGGGTATTTATTGAAAAGACAGTTTAGGAACAAAAATTTCTGTAAACTCGCCGCCACTATTTGACACAGTCGCCAGTCTACCAGTACAGTTTTCTTGGATGGGGAATATTTATCCATCTTCATTTTGTGCATGTTCTTGCCTCTTGCCTCATTTGTAAACCCCTTGAATGTTTCTCCTAGAGGGCCAGGTGTAGTGAGCCTTTTGATTCAGGGGCAAATTTTGTTTACTTTCTCTCCCAAAACAGCAAGCACGATTAAAAGAAATTGCGACCGCTTCTCCTTCACACCAGCCGGCCACACAGGCAGCTCCCCCTGCTTCTGCTCATCAGCCAGCTCCTCTCGCAGCCTCCAACCCGTTTGCCACGCCGGCACCTGTCTTGGAAGCATCTCCTCAACAGGCACCCCCATCGCAGGATCTTTTTGCAGCCCCAGGTAAAGTGTTGAACATTTTTAACCCATTTGTAACTGCCTTTAAAAATGACAAGCTGTTGTGCATAGAAATGATCTCCCCTTGGTTACTAAACCAGCTGAATTTTTTTTTTCAAATTAGTGTATTTGTTTGAAGCAAATGAAATACAAGAATCAAATCTACTGTGCTGTACATGTAAACAAACCAGTTTCAAGAAAAATGGTGTTTATGAGAAGGTTGCTGCAGCAACGTTCTACGTGGAAAAGTGATGAGACTTTCAAGTACAAGGTAACAGTCTGACTAAGTTGGATCACAGAAGATGGACACTTGGTCGACCCTCAAACCTTGTATGTGTGCAGGCTCACATTAATTAATACCGCTATGTGTATAGGCACGCATGAGTACTGGTGTTTTTACTTCCATTTGTCTGTGGTCATTATCACAGGATGTTTCAAAGTCTCACTCCTAAAGGATGCTCCTGTGTTACCATGGGATCCCCAGTTCATTTTGACTTTCTGGTAACATTAGCAGCCAGCCCAGAATGAGTGACCAATCCAAACTCAATATTTCTAGAAAAATGTTTCATAGACTGATAGGCTAGCTGGCTCAATCAGGTCATTCGATATGGATTCATTTACAAGTGTTCAAGCAGCTTTCAGGGTTTTCCTTTAGTCAGCCAAAGCATTTGGATACACACATCTTGTGACACGTCAAGCAAAAGCATATGTCTAGTGATTCTGTGTTGTCCTCTGTAAATCTCTTGAGCCACTCATTTTGATATTTCTACGCTGTAATAGTTTGATGTCACAATTAACCACGTGGCTCGGATCTTAGGATCTGAAGGCAGCTGCGATTCATAGGCAATAATGAATTTAATTCTCTTAAGATGCCAGTTTTTTTTTCCTTTGTTGCCCTAACATGCTGTGCAGCATTTAGTTCGTCCAGGCTTGTTTGCTTGCAGAATCTCATAAGTTTGATTTAAATTAATAAAGACTAAAAACAATATGCAGTGTTTGGTAGCGTCTCGCAGTATCATATGATCTGTTGTAAACCCAGCAAACTGTAAAAAGAGGTAGAGCATCACCGTGTACATTTTTTCTTATTTTGTAAAAAAAATGGAAATTTGTTACATTCGAAGATCAAATTGAAACCAATTAGATAAAGACTGTTTTTCTCCATTGGTAATGCAGAGGTGTACCAAACTGAGGACAGGGTTAGGCTTGTTTTTTAGGAGGCCAAAGGTCATCTTGTATCAACAGCATCAAATTTTAAACATCTGTACTTATTGTCTAATGAAGTGACACTTTGACAGATCTCATATTTGGTGTGCATGTATATCACATCGAGTACAGAAGTGTCTGTTGTTTTGGTGACGGTGTAAGGTCGTTCAGAATCAAGTGACTTCAAAGTGTAAAGAAAGCATTGTAAACATGGCATCTCAAGAAGGGAAAGTTTGGACAGGTCTTTTTTTTTTTTTGGTTTATTGATGTTCTGCAAATTGTGTAATGCATCTCATTTTTGGTGATGCTTACAGGTTTAATTTAAAGGCAATACAGTATGAATCACATGTTGAAAGCATTGCAAGCCTGTTGTGTGATGTAAGGGAGCTTTGACAGTTCACCTATAAAGAACGTGAGTTACGTCTGATTAGTTCAAGAAGACTATCCGCATTCCTGTCACATCTGCAGCTTTCATTGCAAATGCGTGTGTCATTTGTCACATTTCTCAATGTTTTGTTTGCAATGCATCACTTGGTTTTGTCGCGAATCCTCGGGAATCCTCACATTCAAAGACCGAAAGAAAGGTTACTCGTGTCGCAAAAGAGATTACTCATGTCACATTGTCAAAACCAGAAAATTACCTTTTAACATTTAGGTTAAGTCTGCACAATCCCCCCCCCCCTTTTTTTTCTTACAGAAATGGTACAGTGCAAAAAAATGTACGGCATAACAGTAATCTGATAAGTGTAGACAGCCTGTCACTGCTAAAAAGATTAAACTTTTAGAGACAAATTGGTTGTTGGAAAATTATGGTGGTTTTTACATCTGGGCTTTTAAAGAGAAACAGGGCGTTTGTTTTAGAGAAAACATCCATATTTTTGAAACCAATGTTTGTGGACGTAGAATGATAGATTATTCAAAAGAAGGAAGGACAGTAGCCTTCTTTTCTTCCTCACAAGTAGAAATTCAGTTATTTCTTACTCAACACTAATTTGTTCACTCAAACTTTTCAAAATTCAAATGATGCATCTTTCGTTGCTCATCACATGCATAATGTTTTGAGGAGACGAAGCTTTGGCAGGTGTTTATTGATGAGACTGGATGGTTTAACAATGACCAAAGCTATTTCTTTTGTGTGTCATGTTGGTGTATTCTAAACGCCCTATTTCCCTTTAAGGATTTAGGCTCTTTATCTTCCTGTCATTATTTTTTTTGTTATTTATAGGTTCATTTTAACAGTGTGGTATGCTAATGCCACTGTAGTATTTTATTTTTTATTATTTATAGGTTCATTTTAACAATGTTGTGTGCTAATTCCACTTCACCTGCGTAACATAACATCAGCTGAAAGATGACATGCAAATGGAGTTCAAGTTGGTTGCCTACCAGAATGTTAAGCATTTCACATGTCAGCAGACATTGTGCAAGGCTGTCAGAAAGTGTCCATTATCCAGAAGCTTTGTGGTGTGATGGCACAGAGATGGGACTATTCAAATAGTATTTGCAACAACAGATGATGTAGTCCAAATGTAGTTCATGCTCAGTTCTCAAACCTTGACAGACAATGTGAAAATATCTAAAACTGCATTTCATGAAATAATTAGTACCTTAGGCCATTTGAGGCCTAAAAAAGGGAAATGGCAGTCAAATTGTCTTTCAGTTCTGCTTGCAATGTAAAAGAGGTTACTGTAGATTAAAGGCCAGCACTTTGACTGGACAGATGGCTAGACAGACAGACAGACAGACAGACAGACAGACAGACAGACAGACAGACAGATGAAGGGACAGACAGGCAGACAGAAAGACAACCACACTGATGGATGGATAAGCAATGAAAAGGGACAATAAAGAAAAACTTACAACAAACTGAGTCTGCCACTGTTGATGAAAAGACACCATGTCGTGTGAAATGACAATTTTAGACAAATTGAAATCAATGAAATAAAAAAAAAACTTACTTAAGTTTTGATCCCAATGTGAAATGAATAATCAGAAAATTTGGGAGATAACTGTGAGAAATAGGCGCAAAACACATTTGAAAGCCGATGAAAAGTCAGGTCATCTCAAGTCTGGTTGCAGCATTTAACAGGTCCACCGGTAAGTTTTGTTCTCTGAGGCTTTTTCTTTTTTTCAAAGCAGCGCTCTCACTCTCTGCAATATCATAATCATTTGTAGCCGCCGTTCAACAGCAGCAACAGTCCAGCAGTGCCAACGACCTGATTGGGCTGAACACCAACCCAGGGATCAATGCCGTCTTGCAGGCCCAGATGGCACAGAACCAACAGCAGCAGGCCCAGCAGGCCTCATGGGGTGCCACAAATGGTAATTGTTTGTTTCGCTTTTAATTTTTTGTGTTGTATCGCCCATTTTGGCATTTGCTTTTTTTTTTCATTATGTTACTGGAGTGTAAAAACCGCAGCAGGTTTGTCATGACCGTTTACACGACTTAGACATTTAGAGATTTCCCTTTGTTTTTTGACTGCATTATTTATTATGAAATAATTATGACAATCAAAAGCTATCTCTTTTTGTCAGTGCTTTTGCTTATATCAACACATTTCCATTTGAGCTTAGTTTGCATCATTCAATTTTTCTATGAACTAATGGCTTATATACAGAAAAACAGCCTTTGTTTGTCACAACACATGGCTTTGAAATTGCCCATGAAGCATCTCGCAAAGAATTGCTTTCAAGATTGTCAACAAATTCATTTTGAAGACACTCCAGCTTGTCTTTTGTCACGAAATAACATCAAAGCAAAGAAAAACCTAACAAGTATTTAATATGAGTCACGTGAATTTGAGTTTGTTACGTTGGACTTTATTCCTGTGCTTCTAGTCAATTGTTTTCTGGACCCTGTTCCACAAATAGTTAAAGATCAATCAAGTTAGATTTCTAAATGCCTGCTACACGATGTTAGTCAAACTTAGGATCAAGCGCAACTCTGTGTGGAATGGATCTCAGGTATTGCAGGGTTGTTTTGATGTCGGTGTTTGTGGGTTGTTCGGTGGTGTTTGGACCTCTCGTTTTTGTTTTTTTTTTCCTTTTTATGGTGGTCGGTCCCGTTCGTGCGATAGAATTTAATCACGGGGTTCTTACTGTGCCCTCTTACGTCTTTAATTCGATCTTGGTGAAGGTGTTTTTGTGGTGATGGTGAAACACATGGGTTAAGAAATGCAGCCGGTGTTGAAAATTGCTCACTTGTTCTGATTCAAATTACGTTCACGGTCATTTTTCGAGCATTTTTTAACATGAACCATGATCGTGCTTGACAAGCCTCATTTATAGCATGTTATTAATTTGTAGAACATTCTATTATTACGTATACTCTTAGATGTAAAGTTTTTGTGGTAAGAACTCTGATGCAAGTTAGTCTGGACTGCATTTTGTACACAGTCCTTTCTTTCTGTGTGAAACATTTTCCATAAAAAGTTTTGCCATTCGTGTTGCCTCCAGCTAAAAATTTTAGAAGATTGCAAGTGGTCACTGTGAAGTGTAGTTTGAAAGAAATGAATGTGATTGGTTGATTCAGAGAAAAATCAGTGTGTTGCAACTTTGCCAAAAAATTGATTTACTTTTAGGTTGACACTTTTTAGGTAGGCCCAATACAGCAGACATGGCAGACTTAATTGCATATTTATGAGAGGTCTCATTATATTTCTGTGAATGCATTTATAATCTTTATAACAGCGAATTTCTCCTAAAATTTGAAAAGTTTGAGTGTGTTAGTTTGAATGTCTGACTTGCTTGTGGGTGTTAAATAGTTGATTTATACTTCAATATCAGAGGAGGGTAAAGCAGGTGGTAAAATTACCAAAGTCATAGAGTGTCGCTTTCCTCATATTTTAGGTTTGGTGATTCCATCCCACCAGAAACAAAAGTATAAAAAGATGCAGTTTTTGGCAGCTGTACACCAGTACAATAGTCCTCCCAAATTTGTCATGTCAGCTACAGAAATGTAGTCAGTGTGTCAATTGTTGACACTGTGCATGTTGATCTTCTGCAGCAAGTATGGAAGAAGTCAACTTGTGGATTAGTCTTCCTTGAAAAAGATCATGAACTTTGCTCTGCCTGTTTCCTAGAACAGATTCAAATTCATTTGCTTAAACCTCAGTGTGTGAAATGTCAACCTTTTTTTTTTTAAATTTAAAAAAAAATTTTTTTATATGTGGAGAAACGAATATTGATACATGTGTTTTTGTCCTCAAAACTTTCTCACGGCATGCTCAGCCAGTATACCCATCCGCATCTCAAACCTGAAAAGTTCCGAGGCCTCCTGCGCCTCCGCTCCAGGCAGCTTCACGGAGTCACTCTCCTTCATGGACAAAGTCACAAGTAAATTGTGTTCAAGCCATCACCCCTGCACGCCCCTCTTTTTATGGTCATCTCCTCAGCTTGATTGGCCTGTGTGTTCTTCTTTCTCATTCTCCTCCTCCTCTTCCTCAATTGTCAGTGTTTTAGATGACCCTCAGATGCAGGAACCTTCGCAATCCCTAACTTTTCTTTCCATTCAAAACATTCCATCTCCTGGTTAGGTATGATGTTTGAGTGTCCCGAAGTGGTCGGCCCGGGACAGGCCCGAGTCGAGACATTTTCCAGTTGTGCAAAGGATGTACAAAGACCACATGGACATGAAGTCTATTTGTGCTAATGTAATGAGTCCGCAATGTCTAACCACTTCTTTTTGTGACCTTTGCACTGTCTTTGCAAAGTTGGCACCTCTACAAACATATCCTACTCAAGGGTACTTGATTAAAACTTGGGTCAGATGTTGGTCTGTCTGTGAGTGGGCCAACTTCAGATTTGGTCCACATATGCCATTAGCATGTGAGGTTCACAACAATACACAGTCTAAGTGAACTGTAAGGCTGTTAGTGGAACTTGTGCAGACATGCTTCGACCATGATACACATCTTGAGTCAGGTTCATGCTCAGATTTAGTCCAACCATGCAAGTCCTCTGAACAGTTACAATCCTGATGTGGCTTAGATCGCTATTGGCTGTCAGTAAACCACCATTTAGACACAGACCAGCTGTGCTAGCCTTCCTGAACAGAACACATTAAAGCATGGTTCCATCTACGCTAGGTTCTCAGAGTAGAACATAACTGCCTAATCACTCTAAGAATCGATGCAAAGCATGTCTAGATGCTGTCGGCTCCTCTGCATCGTGTGCGGTACTGCACGTATTTCAGAATAGCTTAACTTGCAACCTGTCATTTCTCAATGAATTTTAAATTGAAAAAAAAAAAAAAATTTGAATTGAATTTGAAGTGCTTAATTTTTGTAGATCAACATTGTCTGCAATACTTAAAGAGCAAATTTAGTGACTTCCTTTGACAGTCTTCATATTTATGTAAATCAAGGTAGTCTAGGAAAAAAGAAGAAAAAGAAGAAGAAGAATGTGTTGGCTTTTAAATTAGTTCACATCTCTGGTTGGTAAAGTGAGAAATAGTAAAGTGAGAACAACTTTTCAAGTATGGCCCCTGTGGACCTAGCTGGTCATTAGTGTTGAAGAAAAAAAAATGAACCATGTCAATCAAAACCCTTCTGAATGGGGAAATATGCCCAAAAGAATATTTTCTGTTCCTTTTAAGTAATGACTCATTGTGTTTGATACCAGCGGTCTCTGTGCTTTCTGCATGGAAAGTTGTCAAAATTGTCATTGTGCTCCAATGGATTAGCACTCCTACTGCATTTGTAATTTGGTATTTGTGTATTAACTTTGCTTTGTATCATCTTTTGCCCCTCTCGGCTGCAATACAATTTTGAGTTTTCGCGCCAGGAACTCTGTTGCATGTAGTTATGGCAGATCACGTCCATGCTGCCGATGTTTTTGCTCGTGCTTTTCCATCTCGTAGAAGTTGTCCATCGTTGAACCATAATTTGTTATGAAACATTTATCCAGGAATTGACGACTAATATGAAGAAGTGTTATTAAATGGATGGTTTTGAGACATCTCAAGGTGGTGGGGGGAGGGAAGAGGAGAAGAGAGGCTGTATCAAATAGAAATGTGGTCTGAATCATGGTGATGTGCAAATAGCAATGATGCCTGGTTATCATGCATATTCATGAATGGATGCTTACAATTTCTGAACAGAACTAAGGGTTTACTTTGTGATTTGGTTCGTTGGTCATGTGTATAAATTTTGAAGATATGAAAAAGATTTGTGAGGAAGTTTTGTTATCAAATGGTTAAGTTTTTTCGCCCAAAAATCCTCCCCACCCCCCAAAAAATTGATTTATTTCCTCTACCCCAGAGATAAATGGATGCATGAAAAACCTCAAAACAATTACACAAGGCACCAACAAAGATCGAAACCAGAAATAGCTATTATAGAAAATGAGAACTGTCATAAGTGGTTTCGTAGCAGGGTGTAATTTCTGTTAAAAATTGTCTTCATTTGACGGTTGTGGCAGGAAATAGGAGACCCTCCAGAGGGAGTGAAGTGTGCTCATATTGAACGAACAAACCTTTCCCAGGACTTTTTGATTGCTTGATTTAGCACACGTATACGGAGCTGTCTTTCAAAGAAATTTTCAAAGTCTCTCAAAAGTAGAACCCTCTCAGTGAAATGTACTTTGCACATTATGCATACATTTGAGTGCATGTGTCAATTCGTAGCTTGACCTCATTTTTCCCCCTTTTTTTGGAGGTCATTTTGATGCCTTTTTGTCACATTTCACTGCACAATTCTTATTTTTCTTTTGTATTTCTCTTTTACATCGCTGCTACGGATGTTTTCTTCACTCGTGTTCTCTCTGTATGGATTTGTTTTGTGTGTTTTATTATTTAACTTTGATGGTGCCTCGATGTCTGTTTTTTTTATATGTCCCCTCTACCCCCCGACAAATCACAAAACAGACCCATTGTCTAACACCAATCCCTTTGCTGACCTGATGGATAACCCCTGTAATACCCCTGTTGCCCCCTCTGGACCCAATGCCATACTGCAGACATTAGATGTCGACGAGGATATTATTCTCCCTTGTAGCCAGGATGACTTCATCCTTGATAATGTGCTAGATTCAGAAAGCAACAGCTCTCAACTCGAGTCTGTGTTTGGTACCGTTCCTCTGGCGCCCTCTACAATGCCGTTCTCTGCATCCATGGCCCAGTATTCTCAGCCTTTGGCCGGCTCATCTGCACCAGGTATTGCAAGCAGTCAGATTCTGCTTGTCTCATTTACAGCATACTTGTTCTCTTACTTAAACCAAAAGCAACCACTTTAGATAACCGATATGCTTCTTCTCTCATGGTCTTTCGTAGCGATTTCTGTTCTTCGCCACATAACACGTCCATTTGGAAAATTTTAAAGGATCAAATATTGGCTGTTAGTCTTTATTGCATATGTGTCATTTCTCTTTGCAGTGTAGGTGTGAGCACCCCATCAACATTCTTCAGTTGCATAATACTGTTAGTCCAGTCAGGCTGTGTTCTCTTGTACAAAATAGTCTCCGTGTGTATTTGTTAACCTGCTTCTGCGTCACTCCCTGCTCCATGTCGTCTTGGAGTAGCATCACATTGTGAACCCCTATTTTTCGTGTTTTTCGTTGGCTTGCCATGTATGTATACAGATTATGTTCCCAAGTTGTTGTCAAGGAAGATGTTAAAGTGGCTGTAAATGCTTAAACTTTGCTTCTATCAGAAGTTTTCACTTTTCCTCAGGAAAAGAGGAATAGCAGCCTCTTCTGTTTAGTAATACAACCGTTGAAATCAAGGTGGTGCAACTGTAGTCGTTGCTGCAGTGTGCGTTTAATCTACCCATAGTCAGAAACCCTTGTATTCTTTGTGTATTTGTTCATATTAAGTTGTGCAAACATGGTGCAGAAATGTAGCTATTTATAGATCAAAGGAAATGGCTCGGTCTTGTCTTAATGTGAATTATGTCTGAGAGGAAAGTGGGAAAAGCTTGCCTGTGTTCTAAATTCTATTGTGTACTAGAAGTTTTCCCAGTATCTTGTATGTGTGAAGATGATCATTAATGGTTTGATGAATGAGAGCATTATGTCCTTGGCAACGTTACCAACAATTCACCTACTTAGCCACTTCTCACCACCGGATTACTTTCATCAGACTCCCTTTCTCTCCCCTTCTCCATCATCAACCTCTCCCTGCATAATCAGAATCAAAGACCATCTCTGCGTACATTTTGAGAACAATCCTAGCAAAGAAATTGACCTAGCAAAATGTGTACGTTCCAATTGAGTACATGTGTTTGGATAAGGAGCAGAAACTGCACCTTTGGGTGTCATTTTATTGTATTTGTTATATGGTATATACAACCATACCTGATTTATGGTAAAATATTGTAAAGCATATTTGACCAAAAGTCTGTGACATGCAGAGGTGAATTGAATCTTTAAACTGATTGTGAATAAAAAGGGACAATAAGTTGAAGATGATGTTACAGAAAACTGAAGGACTTACAACAGGCTCTATTCGTGGGGACATATGTGCAGGATAATTTACTGCCGCTTCACACCTAAGGCACCTACACCTCCCATTGCAAGAGGATTTCGTCTTTTTGATTTCTTGCTGAAGGCAAAAGGAATCAATGCGATGGTGATGTTGTGTGTTAGAGTGTATGTGTGTGTGTATGTGACGCCTTGCTTGTAAACACGATATCTCAAGAAGGGTAACCCTGACTAATCTCGTACGTGGTTTGCAGATCGGTCATATTGAGTAGAGGACACCTATTGTTTCTGGTGGTGGTCAAAGGTCATTAGATGTCACCAGAGGTAAAATTGTGAAACCCTTGTAAACACCATATAAACACAATATCACACGAAGTTTAGCTGTGACTAATGACATACTTTGTGTGTGGGTTGGTCATATTAGGTAGATGATCCTTACTATTTTTGGAAGAGATAAAAGGTCTGAGGTCACCAGAGGTCAAATGTCTAAAACTTGTGAACACAATATCTCAAGAAGGGTATTCGTCACAAACGTCATACTTAGTGTGTGAGTTGGTCATAGTGAGTAGGTGATCCATATTGTTTATGGTGAAGCTCACAGGTCATTTGAAGTCATCAGCGGTCAAACTGTAAAAACCTTGTAAACACAGTATCTCAAGAAGCATAGTCTTGACTAATTTTATGCTTTGTTTGTTGGTCATAGTGAGTAGATTAGTTCTATTGTTTTGGGTGAAGGTCAAAGGTCACTTGAGGTTAGCAGAGGTCAAACTGTGAAAACCTTGTAAACCCGGAATCTCAAAAAGCGTAATCTTGACTAATTTCATACTCAGTTTGTGGGTTGGTCATAGTGAGTAAATGATTCTTAGTGATTTTGGTAGAGGTCAAATTTCATTTGAGGTCCCCAGAGGTCAAATTGTGAGAAAACATATAAAACTGCTTAGAAAACACAGTGCCAAAAGAGATTTAGTGTAGGTATGCTCTCTCTATAGTAAGGTGATTGAATGTCAAAATTGGTACAGTATGTACATGTTGTACTGTGTTCTTTTGGATTATTGGCAAGGAGTCACAAAGTCCTTTGACTTTCTTGTTTTTTTCTGATTTTGGTGTCATCATGACAAGTGCTGAGAAAGTGGAAATTGATGGGTTTCAGTCTGTAGGAAGCTTTTGTGATTGTCTGTCACACTTCTGTTTTATGAATCGACATTTTTTTGATGTACGATGAATGTCACTGGAGGACGTCAGGTATCAGGTAAACCATCGTGAACCAATGTATCCAGTCATCCCTCTCTCCCAACCCTTCCACTTGAGATTATCGTATGTCCAATTATGTCATCCCTTTTCCATTGCATAAAGAAAGTGGATAACATCCATCAAAGAGAGTATCGCTCTCGAAACTTTTTGAAAAAAAAAAAAAAAGACCAACGGGCATCTCCGTTTAACTTGAATGTCCTCGCAATAATATCTACACTACTTTGTTGTCAAGAAGGCTAAATGTATTTCATTTCATTTATTCGGTCTTTCTCGATATACTACATTTCATGTTTAAACTTAGACTTTTATAATATAATAAATTAGATATGTGTAGCAATAAGAGAAAGGAAGTGCTCTGACAAACCTTCAGAGGCTTAACAAGTAGAGTCACTCCCAAAACCAAAAAAATAAAAAATAAATCAGAAAAGATCTAAAAAAGAAAGAAATGCATTTACACCTGTATCTGCTCACTTACAAAAGAAGTATGAAATAAGTATATTGAAATTAAGCGAAGAAGGCCCAGAATAAGAGTCAAAATTAACAGCTACTCATATATATAAAAGGCACTTGGATTTCTCTTAAATGAACCTAGTGAAGCAGCACTTTTGACTGTATATGGCAAGGAGTTACAGCAGGAATTAGCTCTGTAGAGTAAGCTTTGCTTTTAGTAATGTCAGTACAAGGATGTGGTTTGTGCAAGTGTTCTGCCTGTTTTGTGTTTTATTGGTGTAGTCTCTGCTGTGTGTAAAGAAATCTGCAAAGGTGGAGGGGTCAAAATTATTTATAGAAATTGTCCTTTTCACTTCCATGAGATCATGACCTGTAAAGAAAATATTAGTATTATTAGCAAATAAAATGGTGGAACAGTTTTTATTGACATAATAAATATCATTCACATTAAGGATAAAAAGTAATGAGCCTAATATAGAGCCTTGTGGAACACCTCATTAAAATATTCGATGGCTTTGAATCTACGTTTTTGAAAGTTGTGACTTTGTGCTCTATTTGAAATATAATTACTGATCCAGTTCAGACCAACACCTAAAATACCATAATGAGACAATTTCATTAACAAAATATGATGATCAATTTTTTCAAAGACTTTGGAGAAATGTAAAAAAAAAACACCCACAGAGAACATTTTCTTGTCCATATCATTACATAAATTATGCAGGACATTTGTCAAAGCAAGCTCAGCGGAATGTCCTGGTCGGAAGCCATATTGACCTTTATAAATGATATTATTCTTACTGATAAAATTGTGGATATGTTTATATACTATTCTTTCAAATATCTTTGAAATGCACCAGAAGACAGAAACTGGACGATAATCGTCGCCAATTTCCAGATCACCTTTATTTACACACAGGAATGACTTTGGCTGTTTTCAAGGGATGTGGAACAATACCACTAGAAAGTGATAAATTAATAATATGAGAAATAGTCTTTACAATAAAATGAATTATCTCTCTCAATATAGAGGGCCTATGTTATCGTAACCAGCTGATTTATTTGGCTTCAAACCAGAAAGAGCAACTTTGTAGATTTCGCTTTCATGTGTTGGAGCCATGAAAAGAGTTGAAGAATTTATATCGTTCAAATATTTATCAGCAGTTGTTGTAGTACTGTGAATATTAGAGACCAAAGTAGGTCCAATGTTAACAAAGAAATCATAAAATGCATTAGCAATTTCACTTGAGTCAGTAGTTGTGTTGCTGCCAAATTTCAAGGCATCCGGAAGATGGGACTTATTAGCTTTTTATGCAAAACGCCATTAATAACTGACCAAGTACGTTTAATATCGTTCTTACATTGATAAAAACTTGTCCGAAAAATGCTGCCTTTTAGATATGCAAATGATTTAACTTATTCTGATAAAAGTACGAAATTTAACAGAATTGTCGTAGTTCGGACTTTTTAAATACTTAAGATAAAGTTTATTTTTATGGTTGATGGACTGATAGATACCATAAGTAATCCAAGGATGACGTTTCTTACGACGTTTGGAGTTTTTCATGTATATCAGTGGAAAACACTCATCATAAACATTTTGAAAAACAGACATGAATTTATTGTATGCATGACTAACATCCTCCAGTTGATATATTGAATGTTGTTAATAAAGTTATCAGTATTAGTATTACAATAATTACTAGTGTAGTATCCTATGTTATTACTCCTAGTGTGGCTGAGCGAAGTAATCAAAAAAAAAAATAGGAAAGTGGTCATTTAAGTCAGCAATCGATACACCAGGTACAAAAAAACTAACATTATTGTTATATGTTCATGAAAAAGATTTCATTTAAATTAGCAAGCAGTCAGTTGGCTCCTTGTCTCTGGTTGGGTTATTTTTTTTTGGCCAATGAGTGCTGCTCAAAACCTAGACTTGATACCAATATCTGGAGTGAGGATGTACTTGGGTCTGTCGGTAGTTGTAGCTGGACCTGCGTGGACCTGCTCCTGACTTTTTTATCGGTTCATCACGTACAGAAGTACAGGAATGTGGTCATTAAAAGAAAAGCCTAATGAGAAAGTTTTATTCTGGCGAGTCAAGTGTTGAAAAAAAGCATCAACCAGTAACTCCTGCTTGTGGAAGGGTCCTTAAATAAGCAGAAATGTTAGGATTATTGGGTGCAGTAAATAGTGTGGTATTAAAGTGTGATTTTTAGATGTGGTGATCTACAAGTAATCAAACTGTGAAAGTCGAGATGTACTACACACGGTTAGGATAATTTTATTTGGAATTTGTTCACTCACAGGCTTCCCAAATAACAACAACATCGGTGCAAACTTTGAATCTGCATTCGGCGCTCCAAGTAAGTACAATAATTTGATATTTTGAATCATCTGCTTTCTACATATGCAAATTTCTTGCAGTCCAATGACCTACAGAAATTCCAAGTACGAGAACCCTGCATGACCTCTCTACAGGTCACATGTTATGTGGCCTGTTTCTCAACAGTCTTTGTGAACAGAGGTGAACTGGAACCAGTGATGTACGCTGTGTGTGCATGGAGGGAAGGGGGGGAGTCTAGTAGTGCTTCATTGGGGGGGGTGTGGTGTACTGGTGATGGTGAACATTAACCATGGCTTTAAAAGGGATACTACTGGTGAACGTTAATCTATAGTGGGTTATTTTTTCATTACTGATGTGGATTTGGAGTTCACTTAAATACTGGGGAGGAGATACACTCTCCAATTCTAAATGGTGCTGCTATTTTGAGGGCAAAAGGACACAACTTGGTGGAGCTCATTTCTTCATATTATGCATATTGTTTCCTTATGTTTTTTTCTTTTTGAGGAATGTTTTGCACATTTATGTCAGCCTTTTTATGCAAACTAAGAAAATATTCTGAAACAACTATTCGATCAAAACAGAAACATTAAACTATGTCAAGTGTGACAAAAGTTTCCAGCATTCCTCATTGAGGATACCGTAGCTGTAAGAAAGACAAATGCAGTAAACTTCCTCTGCAACGTTTTGATAAGGGACCAAATCAGGCAAAGGTGAGTGGAAATTAACCAAACAGCTGAGAATTTTTACCAAATCGAAGGTTTAATTGAGACAAACACCATGTGATGTCAAGTTTTTCTCTGCAATAGTGGATTTTGCATTTGAGTTTTTAGTGGAAGAGAAAGTCTCAGGTAAACATTTGCTCTGCTGAAGTTATTTTCTACGTCAAAGATTTCACAGAAAGTTATATAAGGTGTTTCTTACACTGACCTATATTCTCCTCACAAGTGGTACACTTTTGTTGGAGCGTAGACTGTGTTTGTCTGGCCTTTGTTTTTGTGGCAACACAATGCCAATGTGAGCAGAATTGGTAGCTGACTGGAAAATAATTTTCCACATTCGATATTACATTATCTTTAGTTTTGCAAAATATTGTTCAAGAAAAATGAATTAACTTTGACCATATCAGAGTGAAAGGAAATAATTCTGTATTTAGAAATATCAGCTCATCCTCTTCCTATAAATTGGTAAAGATGCAAGATTAAATGCAACCCTTGAATGAAGATAAAAAAGCAAGTTGATTATACTTTCAGTGGGGAGCCCTCAGCAGCCTGCAATCATACCGCAGACTGCCTTCGTCCAGCAGGCAGCCGTCCCAGGTAGGCAAACAATTATCAAGGAGACTCCTCGTCTTCTGAGGAAAATAAACACAAACTTGCTTTATTTGCTTTTGTGCTGTTCATCATCGTTCATCCATGATTTGTTTCCTGCTTGTAACACTTTGAACTTTTATCTGCCACTTGGAAAAGAAACCTAACTCATAACTTTCAAACCTTTACTGTTACTCTTTTTAACATTTTTTTTTTTGGACACACATTTTTTTTTTTGACATATTTTTTTTTTTTTTTAAAGATCCAGAAACTGTTTAACAATCATATCCTTTCATGGTTTATAGGAGTAATATCAAAAATTCGTTAATGTCGTCACCAAACGATGCTTGCTTTTTTTTTAAATCTGTTTTGTGTCTTTGGGGAACAAATTCTTGCAACTATAAATACAGTGCCCCCTGCCGATGAAATGTTGCTGTCACATGTATCCATAGTTTGCCTTTTGATTTTGTGGATTTTGGTTTAATTTGTTCATTTTTGTTGTTTCTGTTACTTCTTTTATTTTAAATCTATACTGTGGTGACAAAATTATGCTTAATGGCAAAAAACATGTACAGCATTAATAGGGAAGGAACCAGAGGTGCAGGCAGAGGAGCCAGGGAAGATGTTCATCACAGATGTAAAGCAACATTTGAAAAATGACACCACCTCTCCGGCAGACATTGTCTCTTAAACAAAATCTGTCAGAAATCTCCATTTCTGGTCACTTTAAAGGTTATTGCTCATGGCACTGAATGATACAGTTAGACTTATATCAAAGTATTTGTCCCTGGCTGTTGTGTAAATCTGACTTGTGTAAATCGAGTACAGATGACAAGCAGGGTAAACAATACATGGCATTAAATAGCACTTGAAAATCTCAAAACCTCAGAACAAAATGCTGCTGCATTCAACCAACCTTATAGTCTATGAGACAGTATATCACATGTGTCAGGAATCTTGTCTGTTTGTCTGTCTTATTGTTTGTTACTTGTCGTATGTATTGTTTTCATTGGCACCAATCTCACTTTTTGGTTCCTTGGCATCAACAAAGGATCCTAATGCAATCATGTTGGCGTGTATGTGTGTATGTTTTCATTCTGTGAAAACCATTTTTTCATGTGCCTGTTTTCAGTCTTAAATTCACACCAATATCGCACCGTACGAAAGGGTTGGTCAACATTTATGGTACATGCCTCGCATCCACTGAGCTCTAGTGCATGTTTGGTATAATTGCATAACAGAGGTACTGAGAGATAGGAATATTTCTGTCAAATTAAACCTGATTCTGCGAAGAAAGAACGCCATCACTTAATGGTATAGTGCGTCTTTGACTGGGTGCTTGCATTTGGAATTGGCCTTTATTATCCAACTTTTAAAGCAATTCTTTGCTAAACAAACAACTGTGTGATGTCTGGAAAAACTGTCGAGTGATCCTCTCCACTGTTGTGAAGACTATTTTGCAATAAAGCCAGCTGATGTCCGTGTCCCATCTTTTTCAGTAATGACAAAACAGAAATTGACCAGTGTGAGCAAAACTAACCTCTGTAAAATATGATTCAAGCAAAGTAAGCAGTTTCAAAATGGAACTATAATGACAGGTTCATTGAAGTAAACTGTCTTAGGACAAGGTTTCCAAGGACAATCAGACAAGCAGTGGTTCACAAGTACATGTACTGTAAAATTGCAGTGTAGCAGTGAAAGCTCGCCTCATACATCAGGTGAGGGGGGTGGGAATGAAGAAGAGGAAGCGATTCCATTCCATAATTCGGTGGACGTTGCTTGTTTCTGCATTTTAATCCCCACACTTACGGCTTTCTGCTCAAGTTTTTTTTTTTTTTTGCAATGTATATATATGCAACACTCGGTAAACCTGCCCATGTACCTCAGCCCTCCTGGTGCTGTGCGATTGGTTGTGTGCAGATGGATTCTGCAGCAAGGGGCGGCAGGCTGTGGCATCCAGAATTCAAGCGTACAGGCTCTATTAATACGGCCAGCAATTAACAACGTGCCATGACGCTGACAGCTTGGACATTTTACCGTTCTAAAATCCTAATACATTGGCCATGGGTTGTGTCTTTAATGGAAGCGCTTAGGGCATACTTTTGTGCATTGCTTGCATATCCAGTCCTTATTGTCTGATGACAATGATGTTTGTTGTCATTGAATGAATTTGTGGGATAGAATTTCCCTTTTGTTTTACTCATAGAATTAATTGTTACTTGCAATAGCCATCCTTTTAAAATAAAAAAAAAGAGGGGGTTTTTAGGAGGGCGCATGTTAGGGGGAATTGAATGTTCAATCTTCACAACAGCCAATGTATCAAGATAAAGATAACCAGGTATGATAGCACTGCTTTTATCTCTTTATATGACAGTTACTTGTAAACCATATTTTTCTTTGGCAGTAATATTAGCATGCCCTGAGCTTTTATATATTTTGTGTAATACATTACTGATACTATTACTGTAGTATATAAAATAATACATATTTCATAAATTATGTTGAACTTGATAGTGAAGCATCTGTTATTCCTCAAAATCTTAAATCAAGGCACATAACTTTTGGACCTCGGGCTCAAACTTTCATGGAACTGTGAAATGAAATACAAAGCATGTGGCCTTGACACCAGTCAAGCTGTATAAGCTATAGTGTCCCGCCTGTTTGAGAAACACAGCACAATCAGAGAGGCAGGAATATGTTTTTTTTTTTTTGATGCATCTGAGGTGAATTGAATTTTTGCTATGACCTTAGTCTAAAGAGTGTGTAGTATCTTTTAAATGCCTGCATACCTAAATCACAATGTGTCTGTTTACAAAAATAAATCGCACCAATGCAGCAGGTTGTTCCAATGTTCCCAAGACAGTAATTGCTGAAGACTAAACTGGAAACAGTCACTCTTGGAATATGCAACTTTCATTTACATTTCATATATAAGTAAGTATTACCCATCATATGCATTGAATTAAAAGTTAATAGGACTGTTGGTTTGCTTTTTGCTTCACTGTCGTTTACAGTATGTTCAAGTTTATCGGTTTGTTTCCATGGCAACCAAGTTTGTAATCATAGTCATTTTACTGTCATCAATTTCGTTCAACATCAATCCCAGTCAAAAGATACTTTGTAACATTTAACACTATACTGACTTGTAATCATGAATTTTTTCATAAAAGGATAATTGCTCAGTTTTGAAATGTCAATTTTAAATTTTCATTGTTTCATCAGTTTTAATGAATTTTGTATTTTGCAGAATTTATTGGAATTTTTGAGTCGTATAGTGACTCAAAATTACAATAAATTCCAATAGATATAAAGTCATACTCAGAAACGAATAGGAAGCGTTTTTGCGTAATGCAAGTGATGTAGAAAGAACACCTACAAAGAAAATAAAGACTGCTTGTATTTGCATCAAAAAAAGAAGGGAAGAAGGTGATGACGTATTTTAGTGTTAAATATTTACATTGTATTGTTTTTCGAGTGTTAAGTTGAAATTTGTGAAAAACGACATGTTTGCGAAAAGTATTTCGGCAGTGGAGGGAAAGTTACAATCCTTTAATCCTGCAGTTCACTGGTTGAGATGCTGCTACTTATTTATTCCTTTTGGAGAAGCTGCCTGGTACAGGTTTTCTGTAAGAAGGACACTTACTTCGAGAATTCTTAAGGAACAAAATGTGTTAACATTACGCTTCGTCGGAACTCGTCCAGTTGATGCAGAAGCCTGACATATTTTGTTTTCTCCCTCACAGGTCAGCCAATGGGCGACATCTTACAACCAATGAACAAAAACCCTCCTCCACCACAGGCAGACACTTTCACCGGTGCCTCCGGAACTGATTTGGATTCCACTTTGAGTAACCTAGCAACCAATCTGAACATCAAGGGAGGCCCATCGCCGAAGAAGTAAGTAAAGCCGTTCGGAAACATTGAATTTCAGGATTCTTACGTAGATGTTACATTGAATGACGATATTGAGAGATGTTAGTGACTTTGGTGTGACCAGATGGACACGGATGACAGTTGTAGTGTTTCGGGAGAAAGGGGACTCATAAGTGAAAAATATGCAACAATGTTTCACTCCATATTATTGCGATAAGAAAAGGCACTGCTAAACAGTGTTCACATTTTTTTAAAAAAGTTGGCATGAATATAATGATTTGGATTTTTTATTTATGTCTGAATATAAATTTTGGGGATAGGTTTTAAAATTTCAAGAGTAAATTCAATGCTTAAAAGAAGTGTAGAAAAGAGTAAGTGTACACTAAGGGTATGCCAGGTATGTCCTTGTCTTGTGAAATTTCATGGAATTTCCAAATCTGTCGGCATGAATATCAAACAAAGCAATGTACTGTCGTTCCCCCATTGAGTTTATTCCGATGTAGACATATACCAAGAAGGCGTAAAGAAAGACCATCCTGTCATTGAACCCAAATGTTGCTTCACAATGGAAAAGTCAAAACTTATTTTCCAGATTAGTTTCAGAAATGTCCATTTATTTAGACAAATTGGACAGAGAAACAGACATAGCCCTGACTGCTCGTGTTGCCACCATTTCAGCCAAGATTTACAAATTGTTGCATCAGGCAGTGTAATTTATGTCGTAGAATAATTCGTCACATTACTGAATCACTGATTTGGCAAAGCTAGCTAGCCAGCCTTATTGGTATTAGACTTCAGGTCCTACAAGATTCATCTGTGTTTGATGGTGGAAAGATTGTTGCCAGTTACACACTTATGGGTAGATGTGTGGACAAACTAGATGGTCAGGTACAGTTAGACAGCACACTAAAACAGACCAACAGAGTTTCTGGTTTCTGTGCAAATTTGACACTGTAAGCCCATCTGGAGATTTGCAGCTTCCCTCCTTGGGCCGACATTTCCTTTTTATGAGTATTACTTTGGCCTCGTGATTTTATTTCTCAAGCATTTACCTTTTCAAGATCTCGATCAATTTTACACATTTGCACAGTTTTTGCATCTTCTTTTCATCTTCTTTCTTCTATTTTTGTTTTCTCTTTACATTTATTTTTTTTTCCCTCGGAAACGATAGATCTTCTGATCCACTCAATTTCGACTTGAGTGGTGTGGGTCGCCTGAAGTAGGTTCATACAGTTGCAGTAGTCGCCTTTTTGATGCCAGTTTAATACCCCTAGCTCCCCTCTCGTCTCTCATTTCTGTCTCACACCCTTCTTCCCCCATTTGATGTCCTAACATAAGCAAAGGAGCATACTTGTGAATTTGAGGTAATAATTAAATGAAAGCTCTATTTATGGACTTTAGGACCATGCTTGCGTTGATTGATCTACCTGTAAATTGGCTCTCTTTGCTTGCCAATCATTCAGCGGATGGTTAAATGTGTCTATAGCTTACGAAAAAGTCCTGTCTTCCAAAGTGGCAGTGTGAGCATAATATAGATGAACCAAAATGTCAAGGAAAAGAGCTTGAAGTGCAGGAAACTGCATGATTCAGAGTGTGGCAGGTTGGCTAGTGTCTGTCTCACAATTTTTGCCTAAAAATCTGCAAAAACTAAAGAAGGTTAGGACTCTCTTGACCTTTTCAGAATGTCATGTTTGTGATCTGAAGAGGTATTTGTCAAGTTTTAAGTCAAAATCTCTGCTCTCGACTGTCATTGAAAAGAGAGTGTGGGTGAGTGTTGATGTGGTATTCTGGCATTTCATCTACAACTAATCCCTAGCTAACTCAACTCATCTGATAAAACTATATGCTCCTCTTGCATAGCTTTACTCCCATTTTGCTCTCTCTCTCTCTCTGTCTCTCACCCACTAAATATTTCATGTTTCCCCCTCTTTTAGAAAGTCTTTATGGTACAAGTTCATGTTTATCATCTCACCCACTATGTCAGAAATAGATCTGTGGCAACCAGTTCCGATCAGTTTTGCAAAGCCTATGTGTGTGAATGGTAGGATGTATAGCTAGGTTTTGCAAAGTCTATGTGTTTCAATGGTAGGATGTATAGCTAGGTTTTGTATAGTGTATGTGTTTCAATGGTAGGATGCACAACTAGGTTCTATTTTTGTTTTCCAGGTGTTTCCCCTTTGTACCCCTTTGTGGATTTGAAGTGGTTAGTTTATGTTCTCGTTGCAAGAAAGAACAGACTGCAAAGATAATCCTCATTGACTTTTTAATGTAAAAACCTGGCCACCCTGCCCCCCCCCCTCTCCAAAAACCAATGTGGGAAAAAGGGAAAGAGTGAACTTGTTTTCCATTCGTGCAATGTGTCTAGTGTTAGTAGCATTTTTCAACATATACATTTTGCCCTATATGCTCTTTTTCTATTTTGCTCTTAATGCCTAGCAGGCGGAATCGGTCATATCTTGCCAACCCTTAGAACGTTTTGTCTTGATAATAGTTATAACCAGAAGACACCACACTGAAATGTTTCAAAAACCATTTGAAGGATCTTTGGCAAAGTGTCAAGTATTTGGATTGTCACTGATATGCAGCATCTTCAACCTTTCATTGGTTATGATTGGATTTTGCCCAGGGTTGCTGTTCTTCTCTAAGCTAATGGGGGACCATACCTTTCTGAGATTCCATGTGGGTAATGATCACCTTTGCTTAAGTCCCTAAAACTTTTTTTCTTTGTTTTTTTTTTTGGGGGGGGAGCCTATTTTAGGCCATGTTGTTGAAGGGAAGTGCTCAATTTATGATGCAGATATAGCAATTGCATTAAAGCAAATTAATGTTTTCTGCATGTGTACTCAAAAAAAAAAAATGCATACATAATATAACAGCTATAGGCAATATTACGTTGGATAAAATCAGGAAGTTTCCTGCAAAAAGAAAGAGAAATTGGTTGTGGAAAGCTGTTGTGACAACAAAGATGCCAAGGTGAGTGAGTGGCTGGGAGTGAGATACAGGAAAGTCACTCATGAAGTGCGAACCCCCTTTGGCCGGGGTCCAGGGCCCTACCTGCGCCTTTGGTGCAATCTGAGCCTCATTCGTACCCTTTCTGCTAAAGTTTGTGACCATAAGTTTGAGAAAGATTACTTGTATTTAGTGTACCATATTAGGGCAACAAAACCAAGTTTTCACTGTAGCTAATAGCTGTCATGGTCTTTCCCTTAAGCTGTTAATTATTCCAGGTATAAATTTTAGACTGCAGACTTAATAAGATTTTTATAAGATGTCTTTGTTTTGAGAAAATCATGATACATCTGTTTCATGGCAACTGACAAAGACAGCAAATGATAATAGAGTTTAGGAGTATCAATAACTGATATCTATATTAACTGGATCGGCTGCTCGTTGCTTCTCAATACTTACTGAGCCAGCCTCCAGTGCAGCCACCGAAATGTGCTTTCGGCCATGTATGTTCATTCAAAGAGTAGTTTTCAGTGGCATCATAGCGAAGATCTGTTCTGCCGATCTAGTTAATGAAGAGATCAGAGATCAACCCATGTTCAGCATGTTCAAACATATTGAGTGGTACTAGTGTATGTGCTGAGTCCGTTGATAGACACCGACTGTCGGACTCCAGTACGTGCATATGCATAGCGTGCCTATGCATAGCGAGCGCAATACATAGGCTAGTTTTCGTACGTTCAGGGTAGTACAACGCATGATGTATTGTTGCGTAAGTTTAGATTTCACTTCAGAATTTCAGGCAAAATCTTTTACTTTTTTACCTTTCTCTCCAAATACAGCTGTAAATGCGTGAGGTTGTGTTAGCTGAGCGCGTGAGCTTGAATTTTGACTCTGAGGTGTGTGACACATGCTGTAGGCGTGAGACCTGGCATCTCAGTTGTTACAGTGATCATAACTCCAGTTTGGCCTGACTTCTAATTAAAGTGCAATGCAATTGTGGTATATCTCATGTACAAATCTTTACATCTTTTCAAACTGAAGTTAATTGGATTGCTCGTCAACCCACACGGAGAGTGGACTTTAGTCAAATCAACTGACAGAGAGATTACTGGAAGCGAAGCAATTACCCTCGATAGATGGAGATTTATGTTGTGAGAATTTTTGAATGCCTGTGGTGCTTTCATAGCAACTGTGATTCTATTAGAATGTAAACTCAGTTCCCACTCCAAAATTTGTGACACTTGTCCTAGTTTCTTTACAGCTCACCTGTAAATGTTCTCTCTTGTTACCTCTTTGTCTCCATCTCAGGACAGACCACCAGTGGGGCAAGTCCACGACCTCAAATGTCCGCACTGGTGGCCAGAGCTGGCAGCCGAAGCAGGTAGCATCTACGACAGGTTGGTCCCAGCAGCCCCAACAGCAACCGATGATGGGAGGGCAGTACATGGTAAGATATTGAAGTCACAAACCCCTTAAAAATAAGTTCATGTTTTTGTACTCCAGATAATCATCTTTTACCTTCGACCTTAGCCCTGGCAACTCAACACAATTTTGTTCAAAGCAACATGTTCTTATGTTTGTCTGTATCATTTGTAAGTTGAATACTTTGGTGGCTAGAATGGGTGGTTCTGTGATGGTGATGTCACCATTTTTGTATACCAATCTGATTTACTTCTTCAGGTGTTTGTCAGTAGTTCTCTGACTCTCATAATTTGGTCTGTTTTGCTCCTCTATAAATCTACATAAGATAGAAAGAAGGTGTTCTGCAGAGTTTGTAATTTACCGGTATATCTTGCATTTCGTCTTTAGATTGTCTCCCTCACTACGAGAGATTCCTTGTTCCCCCCCTTCCTCCTCCTTGTTATCCCCCCTCAATTTTTTTACCATTTCAAGAATAAGGTTACATATGCTGCCAGTATTAAGGAGAAAGAAGCATGGGTGGCAGACAAACTTAACATGATAAAAATAACTTTCTGGCACCCAAAACTCAATAAACTAGGAATTAACACTTCTTCCACTATCGCTTCTCGTAGCTGTGATGCTGTTTCTTTATACCTGTCTAATATCTTAGAATATCATACTTTTTGTTGGTTGGAAAAAAAAAAAAAAACGATTCTTTTACGAGCACCTCACATTTAACTGCTACTGTTTTGAAATATTTTTAAAATTTAACATGTCTTTTACCGTGACTGTTGGTTTAATTTCCTTTTCTCTGATTTGGGGGATGGTATCTGATTTCAAAATTATTCTCTTCCTTGAGGTGGATGCTTGACGTCGTTCACGTAAACTTCATCTGTCATAACATTCAAAGCAAACCTGAAAGTGCAAAGAATCTCCTCTTTAAAAAATGTCTTTTCAACATTGTAGATTGTTTACCTGATTGAAAAAGCCTATGTGCTCCTTAGTTTGCATTCGTTTTTCAGAGTATGGTTCTCAGTTTCTGCTTGCTAAATGTAGCAACCAAAAGTTAAATGTTTTTAAATATTTAATCGTGTGGTTGGCAGCTTACTGTGCAGTCTTCTCATGGTTCATAATCGTTCCAAATGTTGTAAATGGCTGTTTTTTACTGTGAATAATCAAGGAATTTTCCCATGACTGCCTTTCACCTATCAGCATGTCCCAGTGGCTTGATACCATCTTTTTAGTTTTGTTTTTCATCCATTTAGAGCTTTTCCACAAATCTACCCAATTGGAATGAACTATCACATTATCATTTTGAAGTTTATGCATTTTTCCACCTTTTTGTTCATAGTTATCATCATCATAAAAAAAAAGCCTCAGTCAAGTGGATCATTAACTAACAAAATGTTCAAAAAAAAAAAAAAAATGGTGCACATGAAGCAGCCATGAAAAAGGTTTTTCGTTGAAATTGGTTTGTGTTTTGTTGAAATTGTTTTTTTTTTGTGTGTGTGTTTTCTTATTAAATTTAGAACTTCAATCCGCTAGGACAAACTAGGGGCACCCTAATCTTGAACACTTCTACAAGGTTCAAGCGGGGGGGGGGGGGAGCAGAGGTTAAATGTGAGACCCTGATGTGGATTCCCTGTTTGATTTTTGCTGTCTGTAACATTTCTTCGTTTTCCCCCCTTTTGGTTTGTTTTGTTTTGTTTTGTTTCACTCTCACATCATCTTTTGCTCTTCTCAACCATGTCTGTGCATTAATCAGGACCAAAGCAGTGCGACCCCGCAACAAAATGTGGTGAGTCTCCTTAAATGGTCGATATGAGAAACGTCCAGTCTTTGACTTTTGCTACATATTTATTCTTTGTCTGCATTTTATAAAATTTCCAAACTTTTGTCGACGTTCACCCTCGGTGCTTTGCCATGTTTATCGGCAAATACTCCATTTCCTCTCTATTTATGTACTGAGTTGAAAAGGAAATGATTTTGGCATTTTTCCTTCCCTCCCCCTTTTTATTTTTGGCTAAGCATTATTTGATGATGTCTCCATTCCTCTCAAAGCAGCTGGTTGTGTTTATGGGGAATAATTATCCTACATCTGAACTCCGTCAGGTAAAATGTTGTTTGCTTGGTTTTCTTATGCCTCAGAAAGGAAATGGTTAACTTCAGAAAGTTTGTCATTTCCAAGTCAATATCAGATATTAAGAAAGTTGAAAACAGCCCTAGGTGACCTGGGATTGTGGTAAAAATTTTGCAAGCAAAGCTTGAAACTTGTGCCATTAGAATTCGAAGGTTGGTTGGTGTTATTGTAAATAGAAAAAAAAAATGCTCTTGCATTAGAACAGTGACTTGAAAATGCTCACGTGACTTGAAAATGCTCACATGACTTGGAGAGGGCACATACATTTTTATTTCTCTGATGTAATTTGTGGCACCTGAAATGACTCAAAGTATGCCATAAGTTTAAGGTGGATGCAGCACTTAATTGTTTCTCAGACCCCCCCTCATCTCGTCATTTAAAATAAAATAGTAGAAGAATATCCAGAAAGTACTCACATAATCATCGAAACGATTAGCGTCAGTCAATCCTGCGAAATTTTTCCAGGCATGATGTATGCAGTGACTTTCAGTCTTTGGTGCTCATAGAGAATGTTTGGTTAAGCTTAAGAGAATAAGTCCACGTGTCAGCAAGAAGCTACCCGAAGGTGACTCGGCTAATAGTCTCTTGCTGCTGTATATATCCCAAATGCAATGGATTCTACAAAGAGCATTCCTCATTAAAACCAATGCAAAACTTAAAGGGTGGTGTTAAGGATCACAGAAAGGATACCAACAAGGTTTCAATGCACTGTAGCCATTGTTAGTGTTTGTAGCCATCTGATTGAGTGTGCTAACTCATTTCTCTCTCTAATTCAACACAACCAGCTGCTCTTGAGCAATTTCCAGTTTTTAGTGGCATTTTTTTTTTTCTCCCGCTGCATGTTCTTGGGCTCAGTTATTATTTTTTTTTAATCATTTAAAGGGATATGTATACGTCTGTGTGCATTGATGTGGAAAAGAGGGATCTGTTTATTGGTAGTGAGTAAACATGTCAGTTTAGGATCTATGGTGTAAAATCAGCCAGGATTTGCCTATTCGTAGGGGCACAGTGCACTGTGAACTTGTGTTTGTATGCAGAGGTATTGAAAGAAGTGATTTGTTTATTGGTAGGGTGTATGTATGTATCTGTTCGGGTTTCCGTTAATATGAAAAGTAGAAATTTATTTGCAGGAGGCGTGTGTGAATGAAGGTTATATGTGTCGTTTAGAACATTTCCTAAAAAAAATTGCAAATGCAATACAAACTGTATGTGCATTACAGTATACTGTAGACGGAAAAAAAAATTGCAAAATGAACCTTTGTTCTATCGTTTACACGATTACTCACAGGTATAAGTTGTGCAGTAAAGTTTGGTGACCAACTGTCAGTACTGTTACAGTTATGTTCCTAATTTTCCTTGGACAGGACGATTGGCGGTGTGGAGATTTATCGAGGTGCTTTAATCCATCTAGATTGCAAAACTGATCGGAATTTTTTTTGGGGGGGGGGGATGAAAGAAGAGTAATCCCATACTCTGATTGCCACCTAAATGTAAACTTGACAGCACCATTTGTACTCAGACGCGATTTGTACTCTCCTGCCGTTTATGATCGTCATAATTTTGCAGCGACTGAGTATTACACGCTATATGTAATGCTTTATTACCATAAAAAAAAAAATGCAAGAATATACTTCCAACCCCATTTGGTATCCTCACTACCAAACAAATGCAAAGAATTGTCGGTCAATAAAACTGAATCCATTGTTTATTATCACAGAATTGTCAACAGTACCTTGAAAAGTTGAGACAAGCTTGTCAGAAGTTTAAAATTTTTTTTTTTTACTGCAAAGCATATGTATTCGAAGTTGCAATGCCAGTTTCTGAAGGGATATGATGTTTATTAAATCATTTCTATATAGTTATGATTGCAGTGAAAAGATGTGGAGGATGGGAGGGGGGAGTTATGACGGTGTAGTTTCTTGTGAACCAAGTCAACTCATTCTGGGGGTGAAGTGCAGTATTTTGTATCATCTACTTCAAACAGGGACATCACGCGACATCAGGAAAGATGCATTATTTAGTCGTTCTCCCGTTGAAGTCAATAGACCATTCTCAAATCGAACAAACTATTTTGGAATCATGTAACTGGAAAAGTACCATTTAAGCATTAAGAGAAATAAAATGACAGTTTTTTCCAGTGATAATGCATTCAATGGGTACCCATGGACTAAGTGAAATTTTTCCAGGCCCGTTCGATAAAGTAAACCACTCTGTGTGCATATATATATTCCAATACAGGGAAGCCACCCGGCCGACTGGAGGGCAAACGCATTTTCGGGTCAATTTGTTAACAACCAGCCACAGGTTTCGGTGAGGTGCATCATATGCCATCCTCTTGGTGGACAGCTTGCTGTGTGATCCAAAACTTATTCCAATATTAACTGTTTACTAACAAACCTCTTCCGTATCTCTTACTGCAGCTAATTTCTCATTGATTTAACCATTAACAAACTATTTCTTTCCCCCAAAATATTGAAAGAGTTTGCCTCTCTTAGATTGATTGGTAAAGAGTTTATTTGTTTTAGTAATCACTCTCTCATTAGAGAGTCATCTGTGTTCTTGGTGATGCGTGGATTGTTTTTTGCACCGCTGTTCCGCGGCCTCCATAGTGAAATCCAATCCGCTCGGTGCACCCTCATCTGTTCCTCACTCTCAGACAGGAGGTCTGGATGGAGGGTATCGTTCCATCTTAGTTCCTACCAAGTCATAAATAGTCACGGTGACAGCTCGGATATCTCAGCTTTACACGTAGAGACGTGGCAGCTAGTACTGTATTGTGGCGGAAACAAAATTCGAAAAACAGGAGAACAGAAGGGCAATCGCAAAGTTTTCTTTTTGTGTCAAGAGTAAAACAGTAAATGTAGACAGTAAATGTAAAAACATACAATGTAGCTTCACAGGCAGTTCTCACATTGTGTTGCCCTACAGGGTTTACACATTTTTTTTTTTTTTGTTAATTTCTGTGTTTCTGGTATAAATGTAAATATTTATAAATGTGACATTAAAACATCATACAGTGACCGGCAGTTTTGCAGTCAAAACGTAGTCATTCCACAGTGTAGTCTTAAGAGGCCATTCACAACCACGACAGGCGGATTGTGTCATTGTAGAAACATTCTGAGCAGACGGCTGTGATCCTGTCCGACCTGCAGGTGCTTGCAGTTGTTGGTTACAAACGAGCGAGAACCACTTAACTTCAGGGTTTGAGGAGATCGATCTTCTAATCATGTCGGTGCAAAATATTTGTACCTGTCAAATAAACTGTCTAATTTCAATTTTACAGTCTTCATCCCAGTACATATATAAAATATTCTTTAAAAAGTAGTACTACTCGAAAAATGCTAAGTCAAAAAAGAGAGCTAATAATTACAAAAAATGCTAGATGATAGAAAGAACAAAAATGTTACATGATACAAAGAACAAATAAAACATTCTAAAAAGTTGAAAACTTTCTTAATAAGCCTGTAGTTCTATGTAAAAAGAAAAGTTCACACAAGATAATACTGTATTACTGTTAAGTAATTTAATTTTTTGTGTTATTGCACATGAAAACTATCCACTATTCTCTTTCCAAAAATTTGATGGATTCAAGAATATAAAGTAGCTGGCAAACTTTTCCCCTAAGACCATAGTTCGGACGCGGGAAAGTACTCGATAACCCTACATGTAAAATGAAAATCAACATTAGCAACCCACTTTTTTATGTAGACCAAAGGTTCTGTGGGAAGCTCTTAATACCGTAAATAGTAACAACTAGTGATATATAACTGTTCTTTAAAGGTACATACTCATTTGCCACTTGCTCCTCAGTTCCCAGAGTCTGTACTCCCCAGAACCTTTAAATGTTCTTCACAGTTTGTTTACTTAATGGAAGAAATCTCTTCATTTCAATGTTTGCAAATGTGACATTATTTTTTTTGTGTATCATTACTTATTTCTGATGCTGTCATGATACCAAAAGATGATTTTAGGAAGATTTAAGTTATGAATAAGAAGATTTTAAGAAAACGTTAGTTGTGAGCATAATGACTGGTTGCACACGTCAATGGTCGGCCTTAATAAGCCCAAATCGGAAAGGAATCCCTGTTGGGAAAAATGAGAGTCTTTGCTGTCTGTTCTTGGAATAGGTTTACCCCAACTTTCCTGATGCCTAAGGTTTCTAAAATTTGAGGGAGGAGGGACAGAGATTTATGAAATAGATCGTCTTTCCTTTGGAAGTGGTTTGAACTATTTTTGTGTCTGTCCACTCATATTATCAAGCCAGTCCTTTTGTAGATTTCTGTGTATTTGGCAGAAGAGCTCTTCTTGCCTATCATGAGAGTTTTAGTTGTGAATCAAGTTGTTTTGTCATAATTCTTTCCTTAACAGTTTGTCTCTTCTTTTTTTGTTCCTTCCCTTTTTGCCCTCCATTTTTCATATTTGGTTTTTATTGTTTGCATTTTGTATTCCATTCTATGCTCTCTCATGCTTGAACTTGACCCATTTCCTCCGGTAATCGGACCTTCTCGGAGAAGAGAGGCGAAATTGTACTTGTGCATGTGCCATGAAACAAACACGACTAACCCATTCATTTCACATTTGGTAATCATGTAACGCCACCATTGCTTTCAAGTCCCGGTCCCAATGGGCGTTGTTTTTTGTCAGATTTTACGGCATACCCTTAAACAGTATCCCTATCCTAAGGACAGATTATTTCTTTTTCAGCCAGGTGTTGTAACCCTAGTAGCCAGTTCCATATAGATTATTATCAATACACATATGTATTAAGTTCATCATGTAGCCACAAACTCTATATATGTATAAATGTAGATATACATATGAAACTGTGTATTGTCAAGTACAACCTATTGACCTAAAGGTGAGCCAATGTGCTTTGAAATTTTTTGCAAGATATGCAAAAGGGCGATGGCTTCTTTTTTTTTTTTAGATAATATTTATGTCAGAGGATAGTTTAGCATTATTCATGGGATGATTTCTTTTCCCCACACAATCTATAACATGATATCATGCATTTTTATAAGTCTTCAGACTTGTATCGCCTTACATTTCCTACTGTCTCTGGCCATAACATAACCTTTTCAGATGTATCAGGTATGATATACGTATCTTGAGACACGAATGTGAAACCTATCTTTTCTCCAAAGGTGATGTAAGGGAGGACAGGGGGGTGGGCCGGAAAGTCTGTCAGAAAGGGCAAAGGTCCTCAGGTGTGTGCCAACTTTTAATTATCTGAAGCATGCCACCCCTGTCATTTCCACCCAGTCTTGATTTAGAATATGTAAAACATGTCAGTGATAGATGTAGCAGAATTAGCAGAACACATGACAACATGTTTTGGGTAAAAAGAGAAACATGTCTTACATCCTCATTCTCTCACATACCCTTTGTTATGCCTGCAGTTGTGTTGTTTCAATATTTACGGTAATAAGATTGCTTTTGGATGCTTAATATAGTGGAATGTCTAATCTGCCCTGTAAATTGACTACCACATTGCATGCTGGAATCCAGTGTTATGATGAGGATCAATCAGTGTTAGATTATGGCATCTTGCCCCTGATCTGGTGTGATCTGCCATTGATCTGTTGGTAGTATCATCATGTACCTGTAAGGATCATGGTCCCATTCATGCAGCGTGAAATTTCAGATGCGTCCAGGGACAGGTTATAAAGGGGGACAAGTCGCAGGCAGTTTAGCGATCTGATTTGCTTTATGGTCAAGGTTTGTAAGTTGACTCTCACAACTGTAGCAACCGCGACCGATGATGACAATGTCGATCGTCGCTGCGTGATTACCGTCTGAGAAGGATTCTGCATGGTGTTTGGGGTGTATTTTGCGAGTTTCACATGTAAAGAGTTAGTATTGCATATTCAGATATCACAGCCTGCATGACCTAGTCTGGTGCTATGTTGTCAGTATCTGACCACAAGTCTGCCACAAACACTTAGTTGTCAGGGAAATATTATTTTGTAGCATTTAAAGACCTATTGTGTTGCCACCCACTCATTTCTTCTCTCTAGTTTGCAGCATGCTGTAGTAGTGGGGAATGTTTTGGCATTTAATATTTGGCATGCTGTGATAGTAAAACTGATCTTTGGCCCTACAAAATTATCCTGCCCTTTTTTTTTGCACAATCTTGTCCAAAGCGTTCAGTAAACACCTTGGAATAGCATTGCATCCTTTGAGCTGTCCTCCTTCATTCTATGTGTAGGTATCTAAATGTCGGTTTGAATGAAGTGTCATCGTTGGTCTTTTCTTAATATGGAACGTGTTGAATAAATGACTAACTAGGACTAACGACAAGGATTTGACAGTGGCAGACTTGCCAACCTCAAAAGTGACAAACCTTGCTTGTTTTTCAAGAAAATTTGGAAACCACTGTTTGAACCTAGAGATTGTTGAAAAGCTGTGTTATTATGAAAAGTGTCTTCTAAACTAACAAGGTTTGTGATTTTTTTTTCTCCCTCTGTATTATTTGCCATAGAAACTTGCTAAATTAGTCACTTTCTGAGAACAATTTATCTGCAATTCAGTACTGCCTTGAAACTAGCAATGAAAATCATTGATCTTGGTCTAAATGAAGAAAGATCTCATGTCGCGTCGAAGTGATTTTCACCGTGAGATCTAATGCTGGAAACCGTGGGACTCTTGTGGAAGCTGGTAGAGTTGGCAAAGTCTGCACTGAAGGCTTCTACTTGACCATGGACCGGTACAGTAAATACTTGAGTGTGAAGCCACTTTCCCTTCACTTTGTCACTGTCAGCAGTAGTTGCCGAAATGTCAGCATTTTGTGAAATGCCTTCTTCAGAAAGGCATGTTTTTTGGGGTTTTTTTAACTTACTAACGTACTATGTGGTAACTATGACATTTTTTCATTTTATTGGTGCTGCCCCTTGTTCTCATTGAGGGCAGATATTTGTTCTCTAAATTCTAAACATTTTCCCATTTATTGGGATTTTAAAAATTTTGTTCCACAGGGTATGAACGTGGGTATGCAAATGGGGATGCGTCCAGTCGGGATGGTTCCTGCCGGCATGCCGGTCTACAACCAACAGATGGGTATGGCCCAACCCATGGGGTACCCTTACCAGAGACCCCCTCAACCAGCACAACCATCTGACCCCTTCGTAAGTCGCACTGGCAGACAGTCTTGCATTTTACTCAAATTTTGTATTTTCATAACAAAATGGAATGTGAACACATTTTTTTTTTCCATCTTTTTATTGAGAATTTTTGCATGGTATTATTAGAAAGTTTTCAATGAACATTTTTTACAAACAGGATAATGATAACAACATAAAGCAACAAGGTATGTACAAAAGCAAATGGGACAAATTGGAAGAGCAGAATTTCTATAAAAGTGGAAAAGTGATAAGCATTATGAAGCCAAGTATTCAGAAAAGTAAAAGGTAAAGAAAGATATTCCAACGTAAAAATGAGGAGGGCAGCATGAACTGAGAGCAATTTCTCATAACCTCAAATTACTAGCAACTATGTATAAAAAAAAGATTAGGATATTAGCAAAGTAGTTCTTAAGCTTATGATATCTAGCCAAATACTTTTTTGTTGCGTTTGGTTTTACACTTAAGTATTTCTCAACTTTAGTAATTAATTTCGTTTTATAATAAAATTCATTACAAGTAGGTTTAATATTACTAAGCTGAACGCATGTACTTCATGCAGTAATTTTTTCTAAGTTTGAAACGTGAGGCTGGCTCTTGCCAGTGTTGTCGTTGGTTTGTAGTGCGCATGTCGAAACAAAGGACTGGTCGGATGACAACCAGTTGCAGTGTACTTTTAAAACTTTGGGAGCTTTTGGGGGACTGGTAAGAGCTAAAGGGAGTATAGATAGTTGCGAGAAACACTTTAACAAGAGGATAGGTAGTTGTGAAGAAGACTTTACCAGGAGGATAGGTAGTTGTGAGAAAGACTTTACCAGCAGGGTAGGTAGTTGTGAGAAAGACTTAACCAGGAGGATAGGTAGCAATGAGAGAAATGTTATACCAGGAATATAGGTTAATTGTGACAAAGATTTAACATACTGTTCTGTGAAGTTTACCTTCGAATGATCAATGAATACATCATGCTGTAGAGATTGCAAGTAAAAACTGCCTTGGCGACAGAAAGTCTGACCAAGAAGTTCCTTAATCCAGAGAAATGCCATATTAATTTGAATTTTATGGCAAGGGTAGGTCTCACATGTAAGGAAAATTTTAATTTAAAGCGTCTTTTCGTCACAAAAAAAAAACAGAGAATTTGCTTGCCAAAATGTTGTCTGCTTCAAATGGTTTCTGTTCACCTTCATCTTTGCAGGAAGAGATGTTTACGTCTGATAAGAATTGAAACAATGGAGAATTAAAATGTTAAATGATTTTCATAACTCCCTATCCCTCTGTGAAACACCTTAATCAATTCACATGTCACAATCAGTGCATGACCTGTATTAACCTCTCATCAGGTTATTCGTTTCTTCGTATCAGGGCCCATTTTAGATCATGTGACATCATACCCCATCATGTGACCAGCATCGTGACCAATCCCTAGCAGTGCAAGATCATTCAGCATCAACATTTTTGGGGGTCAGCCAGGACTTTAATTCCATGATGTCACACTCGGTGAAGATCCCGTAAAATCATCGAATGTAAGAATCTTGACCTAATCATGATTGTTTTAGAACAGAACATAAAAAAAAAACGCTGCACAGTGAAAGCGAATGGACGCCACATTTCGTAGAGACCAAAGCTAAAATTGGACAGACAGGAGTGAACAAGACGGGAAAATGTGCAAAAGCCTCATCCACCAAACATTAGATCTGATGCTGAGGCAATTTTACAAATCTTTTCAGGTAGTTTGATTCGCAGATGGCCTGGCCAGCTTTTGTACTCAAGATGAGTCACCTCTCGCTCTACGTAACCAAGGCAACTGACACATGTAAGCAATAAGCAGTGGTCGTAAGCCTGGTCCAGACTCTCCAAGTGAAGTCACTTTGAAGGGACTGGCCAATTTTTTTCAACCCACCACTTCTTCCATATGTAACCGTTTGAGACACATTCATTCTGGCACCCTATATCACCGTTCGATTACCATAAGCCAGCAGAAGGTCTGGTCTCTCGAACGAGCCGTCGCCGGGTTCCGATAGCAGACTCATACACAGGCTGAGAACAATTAAGAAAAAAAAAAGAGATATTGGACACAAAATGGATTTGCAAATGGACATCATAGATAGTGAAATGTTTGAATATTTGGCTATCAATAATTACAGACAATTTTGCTGGGAAAGTTGATACATTCTTGGCAAGAAGATCCTAAATGGAACTTATGCTTCGAGGGCTGTGGATGGAAGATGTGTATTATGGTCTTTTTATACAAATTACAAGAATTATGGAATAAAATCTTTTGCAAATACTGTTGAGATTGCTTTTGAGAGGTAATGAGTGGTATGAAACCAGTGATGATCATGTCTGGATGGGGTGGGAGGGGGGGTGATGGGAGTTGATCAAAGTTCGCCCCTTTGCTTTCTTCATTATGTAACAGAATAATGTAAAATGGAAGCTTGACATACATGTTTGGTGGGTTCACATGAAAGTTCGACATCTCCGTTTAGATTTGAGCAACTAAACTATTTCAGACTTAAAAAAAATTTCTCATTGGAACAGCATAAGTTTGCATTTTTGTGAGCATTTTGTTCTTATAATTTCAAGATTCAAATTAATGACAGAAGGCAAGATGGAAGGTGTTACATCTTGAACATTATTTTTTTTTCCCTTTGTTGTTGCCGTTTCAGAAGAGATGAATGTGGTAGTTAATTAATAAAGTAATATTAACAAAGAAAAGCACTGCCAGGGTGAAAGTATAACCCAACGTAGAGAATGAAATTTGCTCGGTGTTTTTAAGAAAATGTTTCGCATTTGTTGCTCTGCGTGGGGTCTTGCATTGTGACATTTTTTGTATGACCTGCCAGTTGTCAAGAGTTCCATGAGGTCATGGCAGGTCTTGCAAACGAAGCACCGTACCAGTTACAGACGCGAGAGAAGTTGACATGTGGTGACTGGATGTAGCATTTTCTGTGGAGGATGTTTTTACTGTGAAAGCAAGATTTGAAATTATGACTTCATGTTAAATTCTATTCCAAGAGCTTTCTTCAAAGGACGTTGATACTTCGATTTTGTGTATTTTTGTAGCCTACGTGCCAAGGAATTGTCACAGAGGCAGGGGATTAACTTATGTTTGAATTATAACAATGTACCTTTTGTGGATGGGACCATTCGGTGGTAGGCACAAATGTTTGACTTTGATTTGCAATATATATCTTAGCCTCAATGTTGATATTTTTCAGGGACTATCTGTTGTCACAAATACATGTAGTAGATGTCCCACAGGGGGCATTTTTTGCCAGGGTCAAATGAGGAAGGGGAGAGGGCTGGGGGGAGGGAGAATTGAAGGCTTTGTGCTTGCCTGACAGTTGAACAGTTCAACAGTGGTCACAAGTGCATGCATTCTCATGACTAGCATGGGAAGCAGTCATACCTTCGTAGAGGGGTGTGCATAGAGCCCGATCTCTGTACCGTGTAACGAGAGATCATTCTATCGCCGTGTTTGCAAGTGACCTTTGACATACCTATTTCCTCACGGTTCGCTTGCATGAGAGTAGCGCTGTCCGCGCCACGTTTGATCCTCAATAAAAGCAGCAGCAGGGACGTAACCTTTTTTGTCTGTAGACTAAGATTAGTAATCGGGGAGTATGATCTTGGTGACACTATTTATTTAGCAATGTGTAGTGCCTGGCATATAGCCTCTTTATCACTACTTTGTATTTTTGGGAATCATCTGGATAATACCCAACATTGTAAACTTTCCCACAGTATTAGCTCCAACCTTTTGGTATGTGAATGTGGCTATTGTCCCGAGGGAAGGGTGAGATAATTTCAAGATTGACTTGTAAATGGTTTTTCCTCCCTTCTCCTTACTAGAGTTTTAATAGTTCATTGGTAACCTTTTTCTCTACCTTACATATAAATGTTGTGACACTGTCGAGTCCCTATAAATGTTGTGACACTGTTGGGCCCCAGATGCCTTCCACTGCCTTACCACTACCTCTTCCCACACCCATCTCCCCTTCCCAGCAGATCAACCAGTGACACGGACAAACTCATCAAAATGAGTCCTTAAATGTTAAATACTGGAATATTAAAGGAAAACATGAAAACCACTTGTTTAAAAATGGGAAAATTGTAGGCAACCCTCTAAGGACCATCCTTAAAGGACCACAGTAGAAAATGGAAAATTAAAAGATTAAACCTCTTATAAATAGTTTGTCTGCCACTATTGTCTTTTGTTCTCTTTTCTCAACAAATGTTCTTGATTTGTTAAGTGTTGCTTTAAGTATTTGGAAAGTGCTATGAATTAATACCCTAAAATGTATATTAATATCTCTGGTCTTGATGCTGACATCTCTTGTGAGGATTTTTGTTTGTCTTCGATATCAAAACAAACGTCTTTTCATGTGTGAGTTATTTCCCAAAGATGTCCACTGCCATTTTCTCTTATGGGGTGAATTTTGAGTCATTCTATTTTAGAGCTGACTTCACTAGTTTGAATTTGACTGTCATCTCAGTCCCCCCATCCCCCCACAAGAAGGTGTTGTTTTTTTCTGTGATTTTTTTAATCACACTCAACCGACAACAACAGATAAGTTGAAAATGAGCTTTCTTTCTCCTGGCTGCATTTGCAGGCAAGTAATTGGAGCAAAAGACCCAACTACAAACGAATTGCCACAGAAAGTTTGCAGACTTTGGAAATGTTTGAATGCACTTGGAGCAAATTTCACCCAACCTTTCTCTCAAGCGCCTTACTGTTTTTGTCATCTTGCAATGCCAGAGATTGTCACGTCAACTTTCAAGTGTGCAGAAATCAAAAGGGTTGGAATGGTTTTTGCTTGTTGACTGGGGTGTGCTTGTTATCCAGTTGTAAAGAATTTGGCAGTGTCATAGCGTGCAGAATGTGATACCTTTTCATCTTTTGTACAGCCCTTTGGCTCTTCATAGGAACAGGATGAGAAAATATGTTGGGCTTAGAGAGACAGGGCTCCAGAACATGCCATATCTTTTCCTTTGTAAGTTGGGACATATCCAGTGACCAAAACAACAAGAGGATGATTTGAGAGAAAGAGAAAAGAAATAGTGGACCCAAAGAGAGTGCTACCATCATTTTTATCCACTTTATTCCTACGTCGTTTTTTTTTTTTTTGTTTTTCTGGAAAGATAAAGGAATTTTAATTTGTGAATAAAATGTAACTTTTTTTTTTTGAAGTTAAGAATATTTCTCATCTCTATTTTATCATTTGTACATGAACCAAAATATTTTGACATAATCCAGCTCTGAAATTTTCTTTCATTCGTAAACAAAGGGATGACATATTTATCGGGAAGAATTAGTCGGTCTGTTCGCGTGCAAAAGTGGTCCATTTTGGTCCGAGAGGGGAGGGGGAATGAAATGTCATGGTATGGAGATTAATGTAGATCGGTTATCGCTTAACTTTTGAATGGTATTTTAAGCAGCCTGGACTGAAAAAAAAGTGAGAAACCAACTGAAAAGGTTTTGCAACTGTGGTAAGATTCTAGATTTCCATCGGCTCTGGAAATGCTTTGACACTTAGTGGAAGATGAATTCATGGGTTTTCCACACAGACAAGGATAGTGCAAGGGGGCAGGGAAGGGAAGGGAGGAGATCAAGGGAGAACTTAAGGTAGGGGAAGAGATTATTGTATTAGTGAAGAGTAATTTAGGTTGGCAGATAGTAATGTAATATGTATCATAGATGTTGTTTTAAAATGGATGTGAGTTGATCTAATGTACTTCGTTTTTAACCTTATAATTTTATTTTTGTTTTACCATACTTTTTTGTCTGGTTTCACCTCTCTTCTTTTTTTTTTCTTTTTTTCGTTTTTGAGAAAATTCCAGTCCTGATTTGGTTCCTATGTTTTTTCCTAAGAAATGCCAAAATAAAAGAAAGAAATGAGAAAACATTTCAATTCATTATTTCATGCGATATGTTTCCACAATTTTGTAAATTAAATGTCTCCACTCGCGCTGTGTCTAGAAACCTGTAACTGAAACAAAGTTTCTGTGATATTGTGTAGTCGACTGGCCCGGCCTAATTTTTACCCAGGACGAAAAGGGGCAAATGAGTTTTTCAAAAAAGTTAAAAATTGTTTCTAAATCAGGGTTACGCACATGATGAGGGCTAGGGTAACAAGACCCAGGGTTGTTTGGCCTGTCCTTTTGTAACATTCAGTGAATTTGCAAAAAAGTAAAAAGGATCCTTGTCATTTTGGAACTAAGGATGCGTCCTATTTCCAAGAAGCTTATTCGTCCATTGGCATGATTTAATTTCATTCGTTGTGGGAAAAAAAATCATGCGACCTGCTGTCATGGATTATTGATCTGCCTAGCATACTCATCCCCTTTAAGTGAAACATTCATCACTAGTATCCACTTAAGCAAGGCTGACACTTGCACGACTTTTCGCCACGATTTTGTCGTGGCAAGTCGTGCCATTTTGGGGCACGAACTGGGAGGCTGCCGCACTGTTCACGACTAGTTCAGGCATAGTTCACGACGAGTTCACAAATAGTTCACGAATGCGTGCCCATCAGTGTCCACATCGACACGAACTGGCACGACGAGTTCGCGCATAGTTAGCGCACAGTTTATGCACTTCCCGCATTGGCATGATGAGTTTGCGTAATGCGGACGGTGTCGTGCCGACTTGGGCATGCCATATATAAAGGGGGCCTCCCCAACCCCTGCTCTCTGACTCGGTCCCACTCAGCCCCAGGGGGGCTGAGTGCATCCTGACATGACTCTCAGTGGAGATCTCGAGTCACGGTTGGTTCATATAGGTTTTGTAAGAAACTTTTTGGCTTTACAATCTCCCCCCCCCCACCCTTGGATGATGAGAAACAGTGGTTCCAGGGTGTTCTTAGCAACATGTAACCAGCCTTTATACAGTTATCTCATGTATCTGCAATTATCCATGTGGAAAAAAACTTTTAGAAAATGGTAATACATATCAAATGGGTTGAGATAGGGCAATCATAATGACATACAGTGCCTCTTCAGCTTTCATTTTTTCTTGGAGCATGTGTTGTTGGGCTGAACATACAGTACCTTTAGCCCTATAGCATGACCACCGCCGAACCTAATTCCACAGCCCCATGGTTTGGTTTTAGATTTTTTTTTCCATTCTGCAACATAATGTAACTGGGAAACAGCTTGGAATGGAGGATGTGCCATGAAAACCCCCTTCAGACTGGCAGCACTGGAACATTTTTCATGAGAGGAAGGCTCAAGTGGTGCCCATCATCACATGCTGGCTAAAATCGTGTTAAGTGGAGCACCATAATCAGATCCTTCTCAAATAAAAGTTCCATCTCCTACATCACCAGAAACCACCTTCCCCAGATGCATGCTCTTTGTTTGCAACAGAAGTGTACAAAATTCATGAAGTTCCTTTAAAAAATGCAGTTTCAGCTATTTCTCAAGTTTTTCGGCTAATGTCTAAAAACAATTGACCCACACTTGGAGGAGGCATAGCTGCAAGTAATCCCCCCTCCCCTTGGATCTGGCTGTGTAAAGGGGATGGGTTGAGCAATTTAAAGTTCACTGGCATTAAGGCCACAGCATGGTAATGAATGTCACTCAGCGAATGCAAACAAATTTCAGTAGTTGTCGGAAACACTGGTAACTGACTCTGGTCGCTACAAATGTCACTCTCACTGCACTGGCAGACAAAACATTAAAACAGCAAGGAACAGAAAGAAACACAATGCATGTGCTATGCTCTAGGCTCATCACCTGCATGATGTTTTACAATAACTGGTATGCCCTAGATGATAATATACTAGATGATTATACACCATTTTTCGGATTTCTAAACAAAAGTGGTGTCACTGTCAGAAACTATGACAATGGTCCGTCGTATATTAATGGGCGTTCCCCTGTGTGGTGAAAACTTTTTTTTTTGAACCATTATACCGCCATCGATTACGTCATTGCACAATTGTAATGTAAACACACGAACAGGTGGTACGTATGCCGGTGATTACCATTTACTGTACGTGCATGTAACAGCTTTTTAAGCCTAAGGTTATGCGGTTGCGTGACTCAGGTATTACCAACGTAACGTCGTAGGCCTAGGTTGCATTATCACTGTCAACCCAGTGACTGTGGTGAGTGGGAATCTTCTCGGAAGTTGTTCGTCCATCGCTTTATTCCGGTTAGGCTTACGTGAATAATTTCATTGGTAAGAGGTTATCTACCAGATTGTTTATGTTTATTTATTGTAGGCTGAAGGTAGACCTAGACTCCAGTCCTAATCCTAACTTAGGCTCGTCACAAGTTTTTCAAGTGAGAAATCAGCTTCGCTAACGTTAACAAACAGTTCACAGGTTAAGCCTAGTAGTTTAAATGTATGAAGTTCAAGACGCATAGTAGGACACAATCCATCATTCATTGATTTGCAACAGTCCCATACGAAAAAGTTAAAATTTTCAGGAAATCACATGCACCATATGTACCACATAGTCAAAATGACACATGGAACTTGGAAGGCTTTGTGAACTTTACTCTTACTCAGTCTTAGGCCAAGTAACAGTTAGTAGCTTAGCAAGCGGTCCAGCTTTCCTCTCGTCGTTGTAGCCTACCTTTGAAAAATGTCAGCCTAATGCAAAAGAGTACAACTGCAGAACACAATGCCCAATGCTTTCCACTGTAGCAGTGGCAAAGCTACAGTAGCAGTTTTTGCCAGAGTGGCAAATTGGCATTTAAGCCTAGGGGCACTGTATAATATATAGAAATACCCACTACTCTTTAAAGATTGCCAGCAGGACTGTCTAAGCAGAGTACCACCATCGTTGTAAGTGGAACGGGAAGGAAAATTTTGGCATTTCTTCATACTCTCCAGATGGACGGAAATGACACCTGTTTGTTGTTAACTGCACACAATATGCAGACTTGAAAAGGGATCTCATGTTTGCAATTTCACCTGTAGTACGTATTAATGAGGGCAATTACAGTAAGTCTTTGAAAATGCTAATACATATCAGATGGGTTAAGTTGATACAGGAATTCATCATAAATTATGCATCCGTTTTCATATGTTCTTGGAGCACTTGACAAATATTTAGGTTGGGATGAACATACCTGTATTTTCAGTCCCATGTACACTTTTTTCATTGGGCAGTGGATCGAGTCACAGTGATTGTTTGTAAGGAGTCAGAGTGTAGCCATAAGTGTCGCTAGATTTGTTTCCTTACTGTACTTGGCATGGGCAAGTAAGAAAACTAGTGGGCATTCTTACATGGATGAGAGAACATCAATGAGTGTGATACAGTGTGACAAGGAAATACAGAAGGCCGAAGTGCCTGTTGCATTGACGCAGCCAGAATTCTTTATTGGGGGTGAACTGAGAATTGTTTGAAGACGTCTAAGAGGAACACCAGTATGCTTGGAGCGAAGATATTAGAAAAAATTCCAATAAATACCCCTAAGGTTGCCAGAAATTGCCCTTCCCTGGCACAGCAAGTAAGCTCCAGGAAATGGTGGTGTCAGAATTTTCTTGGATAACAATCTCATATTGGAAATTTTCTGCTGAAAAACTCTGATAAAATTTGTACATTTCATGATCACTGTACTTACTTGAATTTGAAGGCAGAAAATAAATTGACAACACTATCATCATTTCCTGAATGTGGAGGGTGCTGAAGCACTCACACTTGCTTTTTCTTTAACTTCCCTTTCATTTCTTTTTCTCATTCTTATCTTTGTCTTTTTTTCTGATTGTTTTCTCTTTTTGTAAAAAACTGAAAAGGGTGTTGGTAAGTCCATTTGAGTCGGTCAGGAGGGGGGGGAGGAGGGTTGGGAAGCACCTTGCTGACCATATGGTAGCTCCACCACTTCACTGTGGAACTAGAGGCATGCATGGTGGTGGTCAATCAACATTACAAAACTTCAAGAATACTTACAGTAGGCTCACTGCGGTGTCTCAACCATGCTTCTGCTTGGGACATGGTCTCGTAATAACATCAAATACATCCCAGGCTGGATAGTGGATCTCACATAATTTATTATACTGTACAGAGTGACATTATTGTTGCATCATTCCAAGAAGCCCTTTAAGTATGTTGAATCAAAACTTGATCAATGTTGTAGCCTAGTTTAACATGTCGTCAGAAATCTATTGCCTTTCCTCACTGTGGCGCCCCGACCTTGTCTCTGCTTGGGATGTGGTCTTCCCCCATCAGGCTTAAATGATTAGATTTCTATTCATTGATCATGAGTGACATCACAATACTGTGTCTTTCCTCACTGTGCCAGTATGACCATGCCTTCTGTTGGAGAGCCCTTTAAAATTCTGATCCTGGCTTCGTATCCTGGTAGCCTTTTTGTGGGAGCTTTTATCTTTTATGGACTTTTACGTATGGAAATTATTTTTGAGTTGACTATGTGTCCTTGTAGAATTCTGTTGTAAGTAGTGCAGTTATATATAGGCCCTACTTCTGCTTTTGACAATTACTTTGCTCCGAAGGATGTTATCCTACTTAGCAGCACAAGAATTTACTCAAATTAGGAACAAATTTCATTGAATTTTGACAATTCTACAGACAAGTTTCTGTCTTATACCTGCATATGTATGAATATTGACTTAATATACAACTTTATGATGTCAACGGGAGGACTCACATAATACAGCATCTACAGGTATGCATACTGTATTTCAAGAACTTGAGACTTTTCTTAGCCGTGAGGGTTTTGTTTGGAAACATGCACTGTAGTTTCTTCTTTACAAACTTTGATAACACTTACCAAAACTCAATAAGTAATTAACCTAATTCAGAGATAATACAGGGTTAACTAAGGAAATACCAATGTTGTGCAGCACTCCAAGACCTCATGCTTGCATTAACATCAAAATCTGAACAGTCAGATCTCAAAAACATTAACAGATAGAAACACGGTTCAAGGGATTTTCATTCAGGGATTCCTCTCTGCAACTTTTGAGTAAAGTCAATTCTTTTCTAGATGCATGTACATGACCTTCAAAATCATGGTAAAGAGTCACAGAGTTGCAGTTGGTCATACATACATGGAGGTGTAGCTACGGTATTTTGAGAACTACTGAGCACGTCCCCTGTGCATGTGTCCTATAGTTCTTACGGTACTGTTCTGTAAGTGCAGTCGTAGTCACAGTTGAGGTGTGTCATACATCACGCTGTTGTTATTCTGAGAGTGAGACACAGTCGTAGTTGCAGTGTATGTACTGCACAGTATATGGTACTGTTACTGTCTGCGCATTTGTAGTGGCAATGCAGTCATGGTCACAGTGCTAGTGGATCTGTGATCGTATGTAAAGGTACTGTTATTGTGAGAGAGGAGGTGCTGTTGGGGTAGGTGATAGTGGATGTATATACTCTTATTGTGATAGTGGAGGTGCATCCTGTTAATGGCAGTGGATGCACACGGTATACTGTATTACCATTCTGCTATCCTCAGATTGGAGGCACAGTCGTAGTCTCATATACCGCATCTGTTCCTCCAGCACCCGGTACGTGCTTAATCAATGTTGGGTTCTTGTGCTGGTTTCGATTAGCCGTTATGCTAAAGTGTAAGTCAAGTTAAGCCTGTGGTCACATTTAGTCAACTGCTGTATATTTGACAATAAGCTACAGAAAAATCACTTCATTTACCTGTAGGATGAGAAATGCCCAGTATGGCTCAGATTTTAAAGATAGCAGTTCCTCCTTGAAAAATAAGTAGGAAATAATGTTGTCAGTCCATGTCAGCTCCATAAATGTGAAATCATGTATTCTCACCTAGAGATGAAGTCACCCTTTTGAAAACAACCCATATGCACATGATAAATTTGATATTGTACAAACTTTTTCTCTGAAATAACAGTGAAAAAAATTGCTTCATTGTCAGTGGCTGTTATTTGAATGTGAATCTTTGAGGATCAGGAATCTTAAGAGTGGAACTCATCGAGGATCCTACACCATGTTGATTGGGGATGAATACCGGCGAAATTCATCCTACTCTCTTCAATGAAGTGTTCAGAGGGTAATGATTCAGGGATGAACCAGCAATCCCAAACTCAAGCCTGCTCACGGACTACCGTTTAATGTCCACATCCATCCAAAAGATTAGAGTGCATCTGCCAGTCTCAAAGCCACTTTTCCCAAAGGCCGGGAGGTGTGGAGGACCTGCCCAGATCAGTAGCCCATAACCTTTACCAAGCAACCTGAAACAGACGAGACCCGAATCGGACAAGAGGAACCCAAATTGAAATCACCAAATAATTCCCTCAGCACCACTGTAAACAGCTTTGCTGAATGAGTAATTTTGAGTCTCCAAAATTTCCAAGTGGTCCACCAGAATATGATCCAGGGACCCAATAATTACAAGACCTAACTACCAGGCTAGCACTGCGCCCTTTGTGAAACCATTTGGGTCATTCCACAGTACTGGGGTACAAAAGTGTGACAAACATTTTGGGAACTGAAGTACTAACCCACCAAAATAAAAGAAGACCTGCAGCTATTGTTCACTTCTCTTTTCTTGAACTTTTTTCTTAGAAGGGGTGCAAGAACTTTCCTGTCGGTCAGTGTTTGTACTCTGTATACAAAAATGTGGTAATATCAATTTACATGAATTGATGTTGTCCTTGGATGTGAGTTAGAATATGCTGTACGACTACTTTTACCTAAAGGAATGATAGGAAGCTCAAATTATCAGCTCAAAATATGTTAGAAGTAGAGGGTCACTGAATCCCTGTTTTCCATATATCCCCACAAGGAAAAAGTACTTTTTTTTGTTTTGCAGCTAGTATTATTGTAAAATCAGTGTATACTCCCCAGGACAATTCACAGCACACTGTTAATACACTGCAAAATAAAGTTATCTTTGGCCATGATTTATATTTTCTTAACACTACTCCCCACCCTCACTGAAGACTGCAGTGTACAGTACACATTCTTATCTAATATCTGCTCATACCCCCCCCTCAACCCTCCCAGGCTCCCATCCTTTTTCACCTCTCTTCCATATCTGCTCAACAGACTTTTGGTCTTGCCACCTCCCCTCAAGCCTCTCAACTTTACCATACTGTACAGTACTTACACCTTCACTGTTCAGCCTTGTGATAGGTATTGGTCTTGGGCCATGTCTGTCCTAGATGCAATCTTTTCAATTTGTTAGAGGGTCAAAGGTTTACATATTTCTTAGATGTTGGTCTCCTAGTTTTGATCCAACCAAAGTGTTTGAATTGAGGTAATTTTCTTGTTTGAAGTAATTAGGGTGCACACACACACACACACACACACACACATGTGATTATGTGGCATCCTCTGTTTACATTACCCGTGTTTGTACTATACGGTGTAGTGACAGGGACTTATTGCGCTGCACAGTTTGAGCAATGTATCATTCTTTGCGAAAATAGAACAGAAAGAAAATAGTTTGAAACTTTATTTGTATGTATATTCATTCTCACAGTTTACCTGAAGCATTGTTCATTTGCATCGTACCCGACTATGTCTGACTATGTCGATGTTGTTTAAGTAATTGTAAACCTAATACTGTACCACTGCAGCCTGAAAAGATTTCAGACATGGTGTCTGTTTTTAATTTGGCATTGAAGTTTCATTGTAAACAGCACAATCTATCAACTGTTCATGGTACAAAAGCAACCTAGAAAATTAAGTTCATAAATTGTTTGCAGTGACTTCTTTTCTGGGTCAGGCAATAAAATTTTGCAACTTAAGAATAACTACATTTAGTGACTTAATTATGGATACATCACTGATGGTATGGGTTCTCTATCCTTCTTGAGACCAGAAATATTTAAAGTTGAAATGTTAGTGGAAAATCTGTCAGTTGAAGTCAAATTCTGCAGAATATATCATTGCCACTACAAAAAAAACCGTTTTTTTTTAATATGCCATTTTTGCATACATTAATATTCATATCCATTCTCATTGGTCTGCTTGATTTCAAGCTAAGGTGATTGACTACTATGCTTTCTTGGAGAGTTTGAATTTTGTAGGGCCAACAAAAATGTCAAGACAATTATCTGGGAGATGGGTGCATAACTTCCTTTCAGATTTTGTGGTGGGTGCTCTTTTCCCCTCCTTTCTCGTCCCTGAAACACTGATGAAGAACAAAGGTAGATGACCAGGTGATTGCCAGTACAACTCATATTCCAGCTCTAAGGCAGGAGCGAGGGCATCTGTAAGATTCTCTCTCCAGCACAGTGTAACTGTAGACTACACCACAATGTGTCCAGTGATCTGATCTGCATAATATTGTAAACCACACCCGCAGTGTATCAGTAATTTGATCCATCACTCATCATTTCAAGAACATTAAAAACTTTTTGTGGCAGTGTCTGTCAAATATTAATCAGAATTGCCATGGTTACCAAGGGCTATTGCTTTAATTTCCATTACCACACCATGAGAAGAAGACAAGGATCATTAAAAAACCAGCTGGTTTATGTATCTTAGCTTTGTCAATTAAACAAACAAATGTTTCAAGTGCACCTCACATCAGACGTGCTTTCCCTTGTACATTCTGACTGTTTGATTTCGATAACAGTTGTAATTTATGCAGTCACATTCATTCTGTCTCTTTAGAATTTTTTGCATTGTTTACATCTCATTTGTGAAACAATGTATTTTCAAAGTGTTATGGGATTTGGGGATCCTGCAGTATGATAGACCAAGTCACCTTATCGTGGAGTTAGATGAACACACCCCTTGCTCAAGTGGCACAGTGTGCACCCCTCAATATACCCAGTCTTTGCAATGCATGATGTGGTACAGTACCTTTACATGGTTCAAGTAAGTGTCTTTTGCTTTTGGTTTTTTTTTTAATGAAAATTGAGTGTAGTGTTCATCTTGTTTACACAACGCTAGGTACTTTGTCTTTTTTCTTTTTTGGGGGGAGGCAGGGGTGGGGGAGACATGATGGTAGATTAATCATTCATCTCTAGTATAAATTAAAGTGGCTCTTGTCCTTAGTGTACATGGACTTGTACAATGGAAAAGATATTCCTCTTGCAAACTTAGAAGACCAAACATGGACCAAACATGTTTTGAATAAGGAATAGACAATATTAGGATTAGTTGTATGCTTTAATTAAATTTACTACTCATTAACTTCACTCCTCACTTACGTGTCTCCTCACAACAAATGCACTTCCATCTACCATGCCAAGTGCACTAGTAACCTTTAGCACAACTGCTGGCGCCGCCTGGCCTTATACCAGACTACGCATTCTTCCTATGAGAAGGAAGTATTAGGATTAGGTATATAGTTTCCACTCCCTCTAGAGATTTTCATTCATTTTATGAGGTCTTCTTTCCTTTCAACACCCGTTCTGAACTTGACATGTAAAATGAGAGAACCTGATCTGTAGGTCTCTCTGGGTAGTGGGGATTGCCTTCATTGTCATGTCTAGGCATATACAAATTTCACTCTGTAATTGGGGAAATTTATCGTTTGTCCTCAAGCAATGTTTTCCATTAGTTAAGTTGGAGTACTTCTGTGATATGGTTACCTTAATGTGGGAGATTACATCTTTACAGTACAGTAGACAACATATATGCACATAATAGTGAAACTCCATCAAGCTCAGACGAGGAGAGCAAAGTCCAAAACAAAGCTAACACTGTCTGAATTATAAGGTAAATTGAAGTATCTCTTTGCTACTTCACCAGATGCACAATCACGGTGGCAGGTGGCTCGACACTTGGCAGCTTTCTCTCCCCTCCTACATTGACAGATTGCGTACCAAATCATGTGTCCAGTATCTGTTTGTCTGTTTGTCTGTTTGTGTACATTGAAAGGACTGGGAAGGCAATACTAGAAGGTCTGTGAAAGTTCATGCACTCAGTAGTTTGTAACAGATTTTAAGTTACAGGATTAGTAATACATGTGCAGTAGTCAAGTAACTGTGAGTCAAATAACATTCGTTGGAGAATTACATCACTGACTTAGAAAGTGATAGTAGTCAGTGGCTAGGCACTTGTTGTTTTTTGAGGCGACAATGTAATTTGAAAACATGTTGCACAAAAAGTGTATTTTCTTTTCTCAGACAGTTGTGTTATGTCTCAGTTTTAGCGATTCTATAACTCAAATTAGCTCTTGAGTTTGTTTTATGAAAGATCTTAGCAAATGACTCATGTGAAGCAGAACAGTCAAGGTTTGGAATATCAAACAGTGTTCCCTTTTTCCATCAGGCCAGTTTCTGTATTGATTCGATGATTGGTATACATATAATTTGAAATGCTTTTCCAATTCAGATTCCAAACACTTTATTGAGGCTCCAAAAATGTCCAGTTGCAACTTGGTAAAGAATAAAGAAGAGGAATCAGGGAATAAAAGACCAGTTATGAAATAACGGAAATGAAAGTATGATGGCTGCTGTACATGTGATATGATAAATAACGATTTGGTTTTGCAGGTGGATGAGTCAGCAACTGGCTACTGTACACTGCGCAGGGATGAAATGCAGACGAGCAATCGTGAGACGACCAGTTAGATGCATGGCATGTCAAGAATTAAAAACAAACACCCCCCCCCAAAAAAATTGAAGACTATAAAAATAACAAAATTTGTGTAAAATCGTCTGCTAAATGTAAAAAATTAACGGTAAGAGGAAGCAGTCAACAAGATCTGTAAAATTGCCATTTCTGTGTGTGATTTTACCAGATCCATGGTGGTTTCGATAAAAAAAATATTGGTGGAGGTTTTCTGTGCCATTTAGGATGTCAACAATCAATACACGTATGTATCTCACTCAGCATACTGATACCTATGAATGAGAATGCCTGTAGATTTTAGCACATTGTAGAGAATAAATTTAACAAAATAGTTCCTAGTTCCATTGTAGAGTAATTCTGCTAACAATGCAACTTTGATACTCACTTCTGTCTTTTTATGAATGTAGGACTGAGTGATTTTAATGAGGCACTGTCTACTGGTAGTCATATCTATGCCGGGACTTCTACCGACTGCCACTGTAGTTCACTGCATTAAAATTCAGGAAGTAAATCTGCTGTATGATTTGATACACCACACATTTGCATTTACCCTACGTACTACTGCAAAATGTAAACCAGTTTTTCACCCGTGTTTACTTTCCACAATTTACTGTTGTCAACCGTCATCTATCAAGTGCATTGTTTCTCTGTCTCTTGATAATTAATAGTGGGCCAGGTGGCCAAGTTGAAGTTACTGCATTTGTTTGTTTTTTTCTTTTGTATCAAATGGTTGAAAGTTTTCACTGAGAAAGTTAATGAAATAATGTGACATTTTCCTACGTGAACCCTTCCTTGTTTAGCAGTACAGTAGCTCGCTGTAAATCAGATGCTGTTAGGGGTGAAAAACGTGAGTTACACCCATGTTAGGCCACATCAAGCAGAAGGTGTTTTGCACATTGCTACAGTTAGATTATTCACAATTGCAGGGTGCAATATACGGTTAAGGCTCTGTAGAAGATTACTGGTATTTGGTAGTAGCATCACCCTAAATGATGATGATGATGATGATGATGATGATGATGATGATGATGATGATGATGATGATGATGATGATGATGATGATGATGATGCCTAAAATTGGCTGCCACTACCAGCTTGATGGCTTCTCTTCCCCTTTGTACAGTACTCAGAGTATGGCACGGTAGTGTTTCATTGATTCCTGAAATTTGGGACTGGGTAATTTACGTGACCTGTCTTTATCACTGGTGTTTCGATAGTACCAATACTGTACCTTGTAGTTGGCGTGGATTGTCTGTAATACTATTGTAATGGGTACCATCATATGGTATCAACAATTAAAATATGTTTATCAGATATGACAGACTATATCGCATACTGACCCAAGGAGGTGTTGCTGTCCACTGTGTGAAGAAACCGAATGGAATAATACTGTAACTGTTGGGTACAGTAGATACCTGAATTACCTGTGAAAATACTACTATACAACCCAAAGATTCATAGTTTGAACATCAGCTCAGGTTTTGCTCTTTGGACTTGTCTGATCAGCAATTCATGGATAATGGAGCGAGGGGAGGGGGGGGGGTATGGGAGAGAGACAGTGAGGTGACAATCACCTCTCACTTTTTTTAAAGGTACGCTGACTTTGGGAACAGCACACTATGCATATGATGCCTTCCTAGATATTGTACCACAAATAGTTGTCAGTAATGCACCATTGCCTTAAGAGACAACCAAGATGCCTTATGGTTGCATTTTGGTCTACAGGCTGAACCATATTGCAAAGTGTTTTTAAAGTAACCAGTGATCACATTTACTGATTACTTAAAACATCATTTTACATTTCTCCTCAGATGTACCAGACATTTATATGGTGACTTTCTTAAATTTTCAAACATTGGCTTTGCCAGAGATGTAATCAGGTCTGGTAGCCCACAGCAGTTTACAGTGGAGAGCCTCAGAGAAAGCTTGTTGTAAACTTGTAGCTTGAATTGTAGCAATTAAATTTATGTTCAATGTGCAGTAGATGATCATTTCTCTCTTCCACCTCTCATCCTCTTTACCAGAGAGTCCTGGCAGCTCCCCTGCCTCTGATGTACTTGACGACACTTAACACGACATACAGTGTTAGCTTGTTGGCAACAGGTTCTTATGAACAACCTGCCACATCATACAGAATGCTGCAGTGCACAGGACTTAGTCCAAATATTGTCCTATCAGAAAGACACAGATAAGTTTCAAATACTGTGACAGATGGATTGTTTATGCCTGCACAAACATTTTATTTGACAAATTTGAATTAATTTAGATATCAGATTTTACCATCGTTTGTTAATGCTGAGACTGTGTTATATTTATGGAAGGATGAATACACACTGCACTCGTTGCTTAGTTACAATTCCGTGCAAAGGTTGGCTATGCTAAATGCAAATTGCACTGAAACAAATGCCATAAAGCAGGGAAGTGTATTCTGAGGAATGTTCTACCGTAAAGAAAAAAAATGCTAACAGTGGCCAAAAAATGTGGGACCTTACAAAACAGGACTTGGTTTGTTGTACTGTGCTTTTCATTGTTGTAACTGCCTAATAGTTGAAAAGTTAACCTCTCTCTCTCACCTGTCCCCACACAACTGCTGCACATGCATTGTTTTATGCATAGTGGTATTTCCTTACTTTTTATCATTGGATTTTTAGCTCATACCAGCATGCTGGTGTGAGCTTTGGTTATCACGCAGCGTCTATCTATCTATCTGTCCACACTTGTTCAAAATGCTTTTCCTCCCACATACTTTCATGGATTTGTTTGAAACTTGGACATAATGTTCCCAAGGTGGTGGGCTATTTGGGGTGTTCAGGAATTTTTGGTCCAAGGTCCCATGTGGGCCCTGTGGCCCATTTTATGAAATTCTACAAAATGCTTCTCCTCCTGCAGATACTCTTGTACAGTGTTGATGGTTTGTCAGAATAATACTCTGTTAGTAGTACCTTCAGGGTTTTCAGGAATTTTTGGTTGAAGGTCGCATGTGGGCCCAATGACCCATTATGTGAAATTCTGTTTGAAATGTTGCTTCTCACACATGCATCCATGGATTTATATTTAACTTGGACACAATAATCCCTGGGTGGTGCATCATCTGGGGTGTCCAAAAAAGTTTCAGTCTAAGGTCCCATGTGGACCCTATGGTCCTTTTTATGAAATTCTACAAAATGCTTCTTCTCCCACAGATTATATTGTACAATGTTGATGGTTTGTCACAATGATGCTCAGTTATATGGAACGCGGAAAGGATCAACGTGCGGCGCTGTCCACCCAGAAGTTGTCGTTGATTCAGAAGCCGTCCATTCATAAATTGCCGTCCAAATTCAGCAGCGCCATTCAAATTCACCTGCTGTCATTTATAAATCCCCATTCAAATGCACCAGCCGTCCACTTAGAAATCGCCGGCCGAACGCAGCCGCTGTCTTTTAGAAATCCGCGTTCAAATGCAGCTGCCATCCACCCATTGCGACCGTTGATTCAGCAGCCGTCCGTCTAGAAATCGTCGTTCAAATTCAGCAGCCGTCCATTGGAGTGACAGCAAAAGTGTTAGTATTTGGGCATATTGGCGGGGCTTTGACCTCTTTGGTCAAAGTAAAGTAATTTAAGTAATAGGCGTGGCCAAACTTAAATCCCGCCCATTGAACATGAGAGGCCTAGGACACGGAACTCGCTGATCTACATTCCAATGCTAGCTCACGCTTCAATACACAGCCATCAGTGTCCAATTCACGGCTGCATGCTGTTCTGTTCACTTACATCTACTCCCCGCTTACACGTTTACGAACCATGCGTTCCATTCCCATTGAAGAACTATATTCACAGTAATGTCAGTATCGCGCTAAACACATTTGGTGTTTTCGCTAGTACCATGAAGGTAAACGGGAACAGGAATACGACGTGACAGAAAATGTCTCATTTCTGTACACAGTGCGATGTTCAGAAAGTTGTCTCCATCCTCAGTGTGTCATCACGACAGGAAATGTGTCGAGAACAAGACTCTTTTCACTGTATGCAAAACTGTCATTGAAATCTACAGTTAAAATTAGGAAACTTCTTTAATTGTAATATGGAGCTACCTACTACCCTTGCCTGAAGGCATAAATCATATTTATTTTCTAGGATCAACGATAAGAAACTCCCGTGCCTTTTCAAGTGTAAAGGGTACTCAGATCCTTCAGTCGATTTTGATTGAAAAAAAAGCGATGGCAGGGAAAGAAAGAGAAGGAGGGGCGAGGGTGGTGTGGATGGAGAGAGAAACATACGCTGTCAATTTATCAGTGGTTCCAATAACACATAGCGGTAGTACATATGTTGAGCAGGCCTATTTTACCTTGTCATTGCCAACAGTACACTTGGTACCGAGTGATTAACTGCATTCCACACGCACGCTAACCATACAAAAACAGTAGCTATGTTCAAATCTCACAGCAGCAGCGGCTGAAGCTTTTTCTTCATTGAGGCGTTTTGGTGTGCTACACACACACAACATGTACCATGCAGTGCTGTGGGGAGCAGCACACAGGCTACTTCGAAATGTAACTTTCTGTGTAGGCCTACTAAAGGCTCCCTGCGCATATCAATACTGTCACATGCATAGGGAGTTCCACGTTCAAGCGTAAAAGCGGTGGTCGTTAGTTGAAAATGAGTAACATTTTGAAGAAACGTGACCCTGTCGTCTATCATTTAACTCAGGAGATGTAAGACAGATTTACAATATAACTATTCCAGTTATATGCACTCCGTGTAGGCTATCTCACAATGAAAGAATTCTAAAGAGAATGATATCAGATGAGGATGTAAGTAGAGTGAACGGATCTATTTTCAGGCCTAAATGTCAGGGAGAAAACATGAGCTTATTTCGTCATTTCTTAACCAACTTCTTTTGCTCTTTCACTTTTTCCATAGCACATTGTCCATACAGACTAAAAAATGCAAAATCTAATGCAAATAATTTCAATCCGCAAAGTTAACTCTTTTAAAATTTCATCCCACTTATGACTCACTACTAACAGAAATGTAACTTGAGATCCCACAGTTTGGGACCAAAGTCCCGGAGTTTGAGCCAAAACAGATTAGTCAGTTCTGTTATATCAACTTGGCATGAAAACTGGTGGCTTGAACATTTCCCCAGTTTTCTAGTCGTACATCCACATTTCATTATAGTCGAAAAGCAGTGTTAATTGAAGTTAATTAACTTACCCTTTCGCGAAGTTACGGGAAACCTGTTCCGCATTTTCGATCTCCAGAGCAAGAATGATCTCTTCCATTTTGTCAAATTGCAACAATCAAGTTCGAGAATGGGGTAACTAACTTAGTAAGCTAAGTACATACTTTCTAATTATGCTTATCTAATTGTGCATCAAATAATTTCGAGATGAAGATGCGCACGAAAGACAGATCAGGGACACTTAAGTTTTAGTCAAATTAGTGTTTGTCATGTATCACATTCGGAGATACCACTGGCCCTTTCGTTGGACTGTACTAATACGATTTGGGGGTTAGAGCATAATATTCACTCAATGGGTGGGAGTTAAGTTTGGCCCCGGCTGTATGACTAAATACCAACACTTTTGCTGTCACTCAAATGGACGGCTGCTGGGTTTCGGCAGCGATTTCGGAATGGACGGCAGCTGAATTTGAAATGGGATTTCGAAATGGCAGCGGCTGCGTCTGGACGGTAATTTCTGGGTGGACGGCTGCTGCATTTGAACGGGGATTTATAGATGGCAGCGGCTGAATTTGGACGGTAATTCCTGAGTGGGCGACAGCTGTGTTTGAACGGTGATTTCTAAATGGCAGCGGCTGAATTTGGACGACGATTTATGAATGGACGGCTTCTGAATCAACGACGACTTCTGGGTGGACAGCGCCTCATGCTGACCCTTTCCGCGTTCCATACAGTTATTGGTCCCTTCAGGGTGTTCAGGAATTGGTAGTCCAAGACTCCCATGTGGGCCCAATGGCCCATTTTATGGAATTCGGCAAATTACCTCTTTTTCTACTGTTAAAGTGCCCCTTTAAACTGTCATACACTTCTCAAATATCCCTACCGTGCATGAATGATAATTGAGTAATTGGACAGTGTCAGTTGCTTTGCTAACTGAAACTCTGTATTTCCGTCAGGTATGTTGACCAGTATTTGGACTTAAAGGGGCACTTTGAATTGTTTCACGAGCTTCAGTTAGTCTAAAAGATCAAACTTCTGCAATGTTGGGGCTCTAGTTTATGAAATTCTGAAAATTGTGCAGTCCTACAGATTTTCTTGTACAGTGTTGATGATTTGGTATAATGATACTCAGTGGTACCTATAATTTGACATAATGATACAAATGGTACCTTCAGGATGATGAGGTATGAGCTTCTGCACCAATTGGTGCTCTAGTTTTCTGTAGTCAAGGTAGAGGCTGTGCTTTAACATTTCTTTCATTCATTCATCTTTAGCATTGGATTTTTTTCTGTTAGTAATTCAGTCACATCTGTTTCAATTGGCCACCTGTCCATTGTGGTGTAGGTTGTACTCTCCTGTTGTCAATTTTATTATCTTGGTGGTTTCCGTTATCTGGCAATTTCTGTTCATTTGGCTCCAAATTAGGTTTAATCTGTCCACTCCAGTTTTGATAATTTTCAATTGTTTTATCAATTAGACTGCTTCATCAAACTGTTTCTTGAAATACCACCAGTTTTGCCGGTCACCTTTCATAAGAATCACAGTGAATGAAGTTTTATATAGTCAGTACATCCTCTATCTTTCTGTTATTCTTCCTTTGTGACTTGATTCCCAATGTTACAAATTTGCATCCCACCTCCCCCCTCCTTCATCCTTACGTCAATATTTGCGTCTGTTCGTTGTAAAGAATCATTGACGTGACATAGTGTTTGTGTGTATCCATCCATGCTATACACACTGTGCTCTGTATTTCATATCTTCTATTGTATAAAAACCACCATTTCAAATTTACATATATAACTCTGAACTCCACACAGTCAGGTTTTGTCGCCGTGTAATGTTTGGAACGTCGGCGTGAGCAGTGTGATGTTCTGCTGTGCCATAGTAACCTTGAAAAGAAAGCAAAAGTCTTTGATGATTGCTGTTGGTGTCGGTGTGCTCTTCTCATGTTAGATCTGCACTGCATCGAAAGCTGAAACGATTCTCATCGAGGCAAATCTGCAATTTATCACACCATTTGGATGCATCTGCGCGGTATTGTGGGCGGACAGAAATCTGTTTCATTGCACAGGAATTACAATCTTAGCTGGTGACCTACCCCTGAGTGCTGTGTGAATTATGCAGAAAAACCTGAATACTGAAGATACTTTGTTTTCTGTATTACAGTATTTTGTCCTTTTATTCTTTTTTTTTTTTTGAGGAAAAACAAATGTGGGAAGGATTATCGTAGTAAACATTCATTGAAAATGTGTTTGTCTTGTGTGCGGAGGCTGCTCCCAACAATTAGCACAACATCTGTACAGGCTAGTGTCTCTTCTAGGAAAAGACATTTTGGGTCAAAAGAATTAGCGCTATAGATGAATGTTAGTAGCATTGTATCAGTAGTAACAAATGAAACAAACCTTTTTTTTGTTATTCTTTCCCAACGAACATCAGTGCGTTAAATTTTCAGGTCATAGCATCAAAATCACGTCATTTTTAATAGCAGCATACCCTGGTGCCAGTTATTCAGTCTAGCAGACAGATAACATTTTTTGTCCTTACCAGGTTTGAAGGTGCACATTAGGTTTGAAAAGTATGATAGAGTGGGACCATCAGTCTTCTGCCAATACGATTGTCCTATCAGGACACTTAACTTGTTAATAGGTGTAGTGTTTTATAGTGAGTCTTTCTTTTCTTTGCAGTATCAGTATTAGGCACGGTGTTGGTACAGCAGGTCACAAATGGATAGGGATTTCCCCCATGTGTACCATACTTCATCGGCACTCACACACAATAGACTTTGGAATCAATTGTAAATTACTGTGGTTCATCAGTACTGTACAGTAGGTCTCAGGGTGTCCTGGTTATAGTGAAAAAAAGAGAAAAAAAAGCTTCACAAAGAGTCAAACCACGTTCTCAAATGTGTGTCCTAGATCAAGAGAGTCATCAACTGGAGAAAAGTTAATTGAAATCAAATTTTACTCTGACAGATTTGTTTTGTTTTTTTCATTAAGTTTTTAGTGATTGTTTTCATTAAAAGTAGAGAGATGGGGTATCTAGGGGCAGGTTAATATTGACACTATCTGTAAGAATGATCTCTGGTTTTTTGAAGTGTTGCATGTGTCTGTTATTTACATGGAAATGTATTCAGTCAAACAAAGGGTGCAGTTTTACTGCAGTCAATAACTTTTCTGTAGATTTGTGTAATTGAATGTATACTGTGGTGTTATTTTACAAATGCAGTTGGAGTTATGTGTGTTTAGCATACTCATGCATGTGTCCCTTTGTGTGAGTCTTTTCACACGTTTCTCATTAAGGTGACAACCTCATCAAATAGATCCGTAACAAACTTGTAATGGTGCAGCATGCATTAATATTTTTTAAGATCCACGTTGCTCTTTTTTGAGGGTGAAGAAACCCTCCCCCCAGCTTACAATCTAGTTGCTATTGTTACAAAATTGAGGGTTGTTTGAGCCGTAATATGTTGTTTTACAAACAGTCAACCACAAACAGATAACCACAAACAGATGCTAAGCATGTACTTTCTTTTTATCATCTTGAAGGTGAAACATTGATCGAAAGAAGGTTTGACCAGGATGGATGGAGACCACAAGGTTTGGGTACCCCACGTGGAAGATGGATTCCAGCTGGGGAAGATTCTTGACATTGGCGCAGAGACAATCACTGTGGAACCATTCAACGCACCAAACAAGGTAGAATAGCTGCCACTACATTCAAAGCAAAGTTATGCCATATTTGTCAAAAAAAAAAAACAATATGTGTTACCATGGATACGTGGATAAGTGGTATACGATAGGAACTAATTGTTGTAGGTGCAATGGGCTGATGGTGGATAAGAGGTGAGGGTTTTAAAGTACTTACTTACTGAAGATGGCGCTTTCGTTTATGACAGGTAGGCCAGAGGAAAAAAACTGTTAGAGAAATGATGTATAATTTGTCAGGACCTAATTTGTCAGGAGTTAATAAATGTGATGTAGTTGTGTTGCAGGAGCATATTAAAGTTTGTAAGTGTGATGTAGTTGTGTTGCAGGAGCATATTAAAGTCAGTAAGTGTGATGTAGTTGTGTTGCATGAGCTTCTTAAAGTTGATAAGTGTGATGTAGTTGTGTTGCAGGAGCTTCTTAAAGTTGGTAAGACTGATGTAGTTGTGTTGCAGGAGCTTCTTAAAGTTGGTAAGACTAATGTAGTTGTGTTGCAGTGTCAGATGATGGGAATGTTGCTAGGGGTTGTTATTCACCTTGTAGTGTTCTCCGTATGCCTTAGTGAAGAAATTTGTGAAAGTTTTGATGTCTGAGATTCCTGGATGTCTAGCAGAGAATGGATTCCAAAAGTAAGGTTTTACAAGGTTAAATTACACATCTTTCATGACTACCGAATCATAAAGTGAATTCTGAATTTTTAACATAATATTATGTAGTGTTTGGCATCGCATTTGTTCATGTGAATAACAAAATGTGAATGCTTGTATGGTGTTACAACCTAAAAAAGACGTTTCCCAAAAGTCTTGTCAGTGACGTGACATTGGAAAAGAGAAACTTCATTTTAGAAGGACACAGTTGGCAAGTAATTAGTACGATAAACGACAGGCAGACATTGTTTATATTCATGCAATGATGGCAAACTGTCTGTCATTCTGTCGTGTTTCCACTTCTAAATTTCCATCCAAAAACCTAAACTCATACAGCAGATGTTCCAGTATCATGCAGGTCTGTTTTCAGAGAAAAAAAAACTTGTCACATTTTCAAAGGTTGCGTCGAAACCGTACAGAAGGTGTAGTCAGCGATCTTTGTACTTTTGAGTCACAGCATGCACAGGAACTGAGAGATACTGTACTAGAGGGTGGTCAACACGTGCCAAAAGCTGTTATATCCCAAGGAGGGGATTCTCTGAACTGAATTCTTATTGAGTTGATACATGTTGTTATTTTCCTGTTTATTTTAAGCTTATCAGTTCCAACAATGGACCTGACAGGCTCCCATGCATTGGGATGAAAGAAATATCACTTGGTTCAGTTGACTTCTGGTCACAGTACCCTCCTATCTTGTATCACTCGTCTACAGGGGATACATCGAAAATTCTATTCACGCAGCTGTTGATAAAATGGATTCAAATTCGTAGGAACTTAAACCTAGCTCACACGAGGGCATTTTTTTACTTGGCACAAAGTGCATCTGAATAAAGTGTCAAGTTAGAGGGCACAGTGCTTAACCTTTTTTGAGGGTGCACTTTCTACAAGGGCAACAATGAATAAGTGTGAGTAAGGCAGTAAGTATAGTCACTTTAAATACACACACCGAGTTCTGGGGAACTGCTGTTAGTATTAAAAGCTTTGGAGTTGATCAGAAATTTTAAGTAATGTACAGTAGTTTCACATTGAAATTTACCTATTTTGAACCAGTTCATACTCATGAAGCTGCCATTACATGAAAGAGAGCAACATTAAAAGATATATGCCAACTATGCTTTGTATTCTACAATGTTTTTAAAATCATTTTCATGTAAGCCAGACCTTTGAAAATGCTATGTGCCTCTCCTCTGCCAATATGATATCATTGTAATACTATCTGTAAATTTCCAATTAATGGTAGTTCAGTGAAAAGAGCAAGTAATTGACAAAATGCATCTTATTACAGTGCGTAAAGAGGATAGTACTTGAATGAACATGGCATACCTATTGGTTATGTGAATTGTGAAAAAAAAATACATAAGTGTAACAAATTAAACAAAATTGTAGGCTTTGAAAAGGAGAGAGCTCGGTGATTCTGAGCTAGTAAAAACAAAAAAAGAAAAGGAAAAGCAAAAAGCTGGCCTGTGATGGCATTCAACTTAGGTAACCAGACAGTGTTTAATTTGGATTTTTTTCTCATTAGGATGTTTGTTTCTAAGTTACATTTTGATTGCCTTGTGAAATGTTTTGTGACTACAAAATACCATACAGTGTACTTACACAGCAAGCTCTCAAATGTTGCAAATTGCAGTATGGATCATAAGACCATATTCTTGCATGTATCCATTGATGTTTATAATTTATACCAGTAAACAGTGTCAGAATGATCTTTCTTTTTGTGGCACCTGAGGTCCTCACCATCTTCCTCACTGAATGTTCTCAGAATCAGCTACATTACATTCGCAAACAGACATGCTTCTCTTTCTGTTGGAATGACGTGCCCTCCTTCACCAAGAATGCCATCACATCCCTTTCCATATTTGGAAAACTTTAAAAATGCTTTCCTGGTCAAGCATGTTCTTTAGAAATGGCTGCTGGTCAGGTGGTCATAGTGCCTCAGTGCAAACTATTATATGTGCTTTGTTTTCCATTGGTAGGTGTATTGAAGCTATTTTGAAAGTCCCATACACACAGTGTACATACGGTGTATCTCGCAGCAATGATGAAGTGACACGTTGGTTAGGAACTAATGGAAGCTTCTTGAATGTCAAATAAACAAATTTGAGACCGGAGAGAAGAAAAAGGTTTGCTACGAAAGAGAAAGATGACATTGAAATCATTTTTTTAAAGTTATTAAATAAGGAACTTTGTTTTTCTCTTTTTCTCCTCCCACTTCCAGCCAGTGACCGCTCCCTATGACAGAGTCTTCTCGGCTGAAGATGACGAATCCAAGGAAGTGGAAGATAATTGTAAGGAGGACAATCTTTTGATTATCTCTGTCATGTAGAAAACATTTTTTCCTCAAATCCATAATGCTCTGTCAGACAGCATTCTGAATCTTTTGTGAGGAGGACTGACACTGCTTTACTTTCCTGACAGTTTTGGACTTGTTTTGGACTAAAACTGTTTTGGACTAAAACTTCTTTTGGACAGTTTTGGACTTAAACTGACTGTTTTTTATTTAACTGACTGGGATTGGTATCAACTGGTTTGTACCTCTCTAACAATTCTGGATTTGACTGACAGCTTTGACCTCAGCAGATATTCTGCACTTCATCAACAGTACTTTTTTTCCTACTTTACTGACTGTTTCGTTGTTGCCTTTCAAATTGGCATCAAATAGTCATCCCGTGTCTGTGATGAGTTTGATCACAATTTACAAAGTAAATATGGCAATGTTGGCAAAGGTTATGAAACACCACCCCACTTAAAGAAAGAGTCTGTAAGCATTGTTCAAAAATCTTCTTTTATGGACGACCTCTTTTCAAAATTTTCCTTGCTTTTGTTGTTAAGAATTAGGATAACTGTAAGTTGGTTTTGCTGTTGATGGTGTATCTAAGTCAAAACCTGTAAATTTGTACAAGATGTGCCACTAATTTTGGACACTCTCTTTTAATGCACCATCAGCTGTCAGAATAGAATAGTATACAAGGTTATGAGAGAGAGCTCGCAACACACAGTGAGACTGTGGCGCCCGTCACTATGGTTACTTGATTTGAATGAAGTGATGGTGGACATTTTACAGTATGATGTCATCAGTGAACAGATAACAGGTTTGATTCATTCAACAGAAGACAAAATAAACGCATCTTGTAGTGCACAGAGATTCTACACCACTGATGCTCTAGTTACATAATTTGTGAGGAGAAATGTAATCCACTTGGTCCCATTTGGTGAGTGAGGCATCTGAAACAAAAATGTAAAACCTGACATTTTGGAGGAAGACTGTGGAAACTTTTCCCTCTGTGCAAAATGCACTCTTCTTTGTAGTAACATCTCTAATTGAAGTTTTCAATTGAATCACAGAAAAGTTGGACCATTCATAGATTGCTATTGAAGTTGATTTTATTATACATGTGTTTTTTTTTGTGTGTGTGTGGTTGTTGTATAGTGCTGCACGATAGTCCTCTGGACCCTCAAACATAATCAGTTGATGTCATCAGATATTATCATCATTGTAACATCACTCAAATTTGCAAAGCTTTATAGATAGAACTCTGTATTTCTCGCTGTATTCAGTTGTATCTTGGGAAGTTGACTTCAAACATTCTTGTCTGTATGTCATTACTAGAATATAAACTACAGTAAGTGGTTCAGGGTTGAAATTGAAGGGTTGTCCGATCGCCCGAGACAAGCGGAAATCTCATCAGACAATCGTATGAACTCTTCCCGGCTTTCTGATGTGACGAATAACTTTCTGGAGCAAAGTTCCCCTGTAAAGAGTTTTTAACAGTTTGTTGATATCATCCTTCATTTACAATTTTAATAACAAACATAACTATTTGGTATGCTCTGAAACAAGAACTATGTAATACAGAATGACAGAATAACATGGAGGAATCCTCAAATCTGTCATGTGTAGGCCTATACAAAATTAATAATGAAAACATTATTATATATATAGCAAAAGTTTAGTCTTGCAATTTTGGCTTGTCCTTTAGTTTTCTGTCTGGATAACCAAAATGTGTTTCCGACAACCACACGTGGGTAAGTGGGCTGTCAGGAGCACAACTTAGAATTTTTGTTAGAAATTAGACCTGTGGTTGTGTTTAACTTGCTGTAAGACATCGCCATGTAGAGCAGAAGGTTACTTACAGGTATCCATCTGAATCAAAGATGCAATAGTGCATACTAGACCAACCACCAACTTAACAAAAAGCATATTTTACTTTCAATGTCCTTGTTAGAGTTATGTGGTTTATTCTGCATTGCTTCTGACTTAACTCCATTCTCCATCCCCCGGCCTCCTGGATCAGATGTATGTCAACCTCATGAAGCAGATTATAAGCTGCTGCTAATAGCATTGGGGATTCCTAAACATTGCATAGCTCCAACAGTTTGTTAGGTCCATGGCCATGTCCATCTTGATAAACATAGTCTTGCAACCTAGACACTTTTAGAATAGTCAAAGTAACAGCATAACATTTAAAATGGTTCCAAGGTGGGAAAAAGTGGAGATTTTTTCCTGAGCATATTTATATCAGGCTGCACCCTTTCTTGGTTTGAGAGAACACGAAGAAAAACTGAGGAAAAATCAGCGTAAATGATTCCAACTCTTAGGGAAGCTCAAAGTTTTATTTGACAAGTCTGTATATGAGTATTCGTCTTGAAGTTTTCATGGTGCATTCAGAGTAGCAATTGTTTTATGCATCTGAAATATTCATGTGGCAGTCAGTGCGTCACCTGTTTTCTGTTATGTTGTCATGAGGAAATTGACCACTGACTATGGTGATCATTATTGTGTCGCTATGATGCTAAGTCTTTTCTTCTTTATTAAGAATTTGCCACAGTTCCTCTCGTTTAGATGCTGTTAATTTTTCTTCCCCTCTTTTTATTTGCAGGCTCTCTCATGTACCTGAATGAAGCCACATTGCTACACAACCTTAAATTACGCTACAAGAAAAACAGCATCTATGTAAGTATTCCTATGTGTCATGTATTAATGTTCCATACGTACCTGTCTTTCGACAATAGGCACACATTTTACTACCTAGCTAATAATAACAAGCACACCCTTTGCACTGTCAGTGGTGAGTATTAGGTCTATTCCAGCCAAGCTACCACCCATCCCTTCTCACCCCCCTCTCTTCTCTACAGAAGATGCAATGACAAGAGTTAACAGTTTTGTGGAAGATGGAAAAACAAAATACAAAAATCAAAATACAAAGCTTCAGGAAGCATAAAAAATTGAGAAGACAGAAGAAAATCTTTTAAAATTTTAGAGTGTCCAATTTCAGTATTTCTCCACATTTTCAAAACAACATCATGTCTTTTAGATGTGATCCAAGACTTTACAACCCCACCGAAAAAAGTCGTCACAATCTTTGTGTTCCATTGGATTATGATACCAAATTCTAGTCACATTATGATAACCTGTTCGTCCCATAGCACACAAACAACAACTTGTTCAATGTACACCCATGATAACTTGTTCATTGTGTAGCACACCCACGATAACTTGTTCAATCTCTAGCACACCACAGTTTTGTTCAGCTTTGTTACTGTAAAGAGAATCCAGCAGTGACAGTTTGATAGCGGCCATGCGATTCTGGTCACTTGTGCCTTAGCTGCATGTGAATGCATAAATGCAGTGACTCATTGCCCCAAACAGTTTCAGTCCTCCCAAACGCTAAATTCTAGCCCTTCCCACTGCCTGCCTCTTTGTGCAAACACAATTCTCATTTTAAATGCAGCATAGTTTGGTGAGCATACGAGGACCATATGTGTAATCAAAACACTCCGCCCCTGTATTTGCTGTGTAATGTGAGCTACTCTTTTGAGCTAATCTTTTTAATTTGTTGTCAATGAAAGAGCAGAGCCAGCAGACAGTTTTGCTTACCCCTAGCCAAAGATGTAGCTTGAGGTGATGAGTGACTGCCTTAGTCGTCATCTAACCACAGAATTCCCAGAATTCAAGATCCTAGCATTACGTGACCATGTTCTCTAGCGTCTCATTCCATGGGAACAAAATCTTTCGTACATACCTTCGTACGTATATACATATACAATCATTCTTCTTTTTTTTTCCAGACCTACGTAGCCAACATTCTGATAGCGGTCAACCCGTACAAGGACATGCCCAATCTGTATTCGTCAGAATGTATCGAGAGATACAGAGGGAAATCCCTAGGCGTCTTGCCTCCTCACGTATTTGCAATAGGTAATATTCTCGTAGATGTTCTTGCAATGTGTTTTCAAGGATTACAAACAGCGGTAATGATGTCAATCCCACTCATTCAATAATTTGATACGTCGACTGCCTCCGTCATGTCATCTACGTAGAAATGTTGTCAATGAATCTGTAAACAGTCGATTCACGGAGATGTAATACAATAGATTCATCGAGTGCAGTACAGAAGTTGGTCGACAAATATGCCTCCGCTTTTATCTTTGGCCTCACATTTTCTGACCTCTTTTACCACAGCTCGCAAATTTTGGCCTAATAACAGGTCATGTGACATCTCTGTCATTGATCTATTATCATTTTTTCCTTTGCTAACTATTTGATAGATGATTGTCCAATTTTACATCAGTGCATATTTTGCAAACTGTCGCTGTAAATTATGTTGACACCTGGCACCTCTTTTTTTTTAAAAACCTGGCATCTCTTTTTTTTTTTCTTTTCACCTGTCATCTCTTTTGATGTTGATTTTTGACTTCTCGTTGTCATGGTATTTCATCAGCTGACAAAACATTCCGTGACATGATGGTCTCCAAGCAGAGCCAATCCGTGATAGTCAGCGGAGAATCCGGTGCTGGCAAAACAGAAACGACCAAGTACATCCTCAGGTCAGTGGAAATAAAAATCAGGGCATAAAATATAGAAGAATAGTAGAAAATATATTAAAAAAAATAGAAGAAATATATAAGTTCAGTTCTCACCCCCCACCTTCCAGTCGCTACCTCCCAGCTTCTCCTCAATCAATGCCATGTCATAAATGTAGTGAAGTTTGTTCCTCTATACCTTCTCGATTACTGCATAGGTTAGGCCTCTGATTTTGCAACACCCCTCATTGGGAAGGGAGCTGAGTAGACAATTTCTTTATGAATTCAAAGAAAAACAAATTCTTGAAATCTTAATTTTCTTGTTAAAAATGTAAAGATTGTAAAGATTGGTGACTTTGGACATAAATTTGAAGCAAAGAATGTGCAAACTGGAGAGGAACTGTGAATTCATGCACTGAGATGAATGTAAGAATTATCATATCTTCATGTTGACATGTCAACAGATACATTAGCCCATAGATCAATTGATTGAATGATGAATTGATTGATCAATGTATGCTATAAGATGATTTTAAAGATAGTCTTAGACCCATGAATATGATTTTGATCTTTAAATTAAATTTGGAATAGTAGAACCAGTGCACCTTTAAAACCTTTGTTATTGGTTACCATGTTCCAACCGTGATCGCTTCACTCTTCTTGCAGGTACCTGACAGAATCACATGGACATAGTGCAGGCATCATCGAACAGAGAATCGTAGAAGCGAACCCTCTGTTAGAGGCGTTTGGCAACGCCAAGACGGTCAGAAATAATAACAGCAGTCGATTCGGGAAGTTTGTCGAGATGCATTTTAATGCCAAGGTATGTCTGTGTGCTATTAACTTTCAGTTTTTCACAAATAACATCATGTCTGCAGCTTGTGTGGCAGTTCCGTATTAATCACATGTCATGTGAAGACAGTTTCAAAATTGACAGATTGTTGTACGATATTTCAATGGAGAACTCTGTACATTTCACTCTTCTAAATTTCAAACACCTGACATGATCCTAATATCTGTGCCATTCTGTCATCCAGATTGTTGAGGTGCATTTTTAACTGGCATGCATTTCTACGAATTCGCCTTTAATCTCTCCAATTTCTTTAACGACCAAAGATGCTCTTTTGACTTCGCAGCCTCAGGTCGTTGGCGGACACGTCTCCCATTATCTCCTGGAGAAGCCGAGAGTCTGCTGGCAGAGCAAGAATGAAAGGAACTACCACATCTTCTACTATCTCTGTGCTGGGGCACCGGATAAAACCAGAGAAGCTCTCAGGATCACCCAGCCAGACAATTATCAGGTACACTGTCGTCGCCTCTCCGTTGACCTATGACCTCTTGCCTCAGTCGTTTTGTTTCGCTTGAACTTGCTTGTCCCGTATCTGACCTATGAACTGAAAGGTCATCATTTGTCTTCGTTTTGAAATCATTAAAAAAATGGAGGGCTCTCAAAACAACTCAGAAGGAAATGTTTTCAGTAAAGGTCGTGAAAGGTTATGAGAATTTTTGCCAGCTCGCAAGATTTCAACTGAGGAAGAAAAGGTGACAAATCATCTCAAAATCAGCAAATGAACTTTTGTATGTTCTGGACTCCCTGATCGAGACCCTTATCAGTTTTCCATATTTTGTGAAGGAAGACCAGAGATGAAGTGGCTGAAACTACCTTCTTTTTCATTTTTTCTCTCTTGTGACCAGGAGAAACATTTGAAACTTGGTGTTGACAATCCACCAAATTTCCTTCTTCCTGCCTTTATGTAGAAGTTAGCTGATGATATTTGTGCCCTACACTTACAAACTTCAGTGTTAAGTGTCTGTATTATAAGCAGCAGATTTCTCACCAGAAGATGGTTTTTATCTGCAACTGATAGAGCCTGAAAACCTTGAAGTTAACCATTTTGTTTTGCTTTGTTATTTTGCAGTATCTGAAGTATGGCAACACACAGTACTTTACATCTAAGGAAACTGCCAAAGGTGTGGCAGATGATAGACAGAGTTATCAGGTATGTTAGCCATTCAAAACATTTATTGGTTAAAGAGTTTAAAAAGTATTGTTTGCAAGTCCTGACTGGAGGAAGGGAGGAGAAGTTGTGTGCGCTATTGACCGAGTTTCTGATAGTGGGTCAGGAATGAGACATAATTTGTTCCCTTCACCACAGTAGCAGAACTATCCAGATTTAAAGTTAAAAATCTTCAAGCTGCTTAGGTCTGGCTTTCACATCCAACATAGGAGGTGTCTACGTGTAAGAAACTGTGTACATTAAACATCTTTAAAAAATGGGTATAGTGGTGGAAGCGTGGTTATAAAATGGAAAATGTGTAAACATCTTCTCCAGACTCCTGCTTTTATGTCCTCTGAAGTATCGATGGCCACTTGTTTTATTCCTTGCTGAAGGCAGGCAAGGAATCTACATGATGGTGATGGTGTGTGTGTACCTCTAGAATGGAAAGGTGCTTGATCTTCAAAGTTGGTGTGTTGGTAGTCCATATTGAGTTGATGATCTCTACCATTTTTCATGGAGGTCAAAGGTCATTTGCGGTCATTAGATCTCAAAATGTGTAAACCTATTAGGGCGATATCTTAGCAACCAGATGTTGCGGGAACTTAAACCTCTTTATCATTGGTGGCACTTGACGAGTAGATAATGTCTCTCATTTTGCATGGAGGCCAAAGGTCATGTGGGGGTCAACAGAGGACTCTGTTTGAAAACCTCTTAAACACGGTATATCAAGAAGGGAAAGGTGCTTGACTTTGGTTTCTTTCATTTGTTGCAAATGAAATCATTCCCAACTAATACATTTATTTAAATGATGAGATTTTCTTCAATGTGGTTTGTGTGGTAGACAATGTCTGGAGTGGCCGTTAGACAAGGTTTGGTGGTTCACTGTTCCAGTGTCATCCCATCATGTGCTATAAAATAATTCTATGGAAAATGATAAACCAATGTCCCAGTGAGCATTGCATCAAACTGTGGCCATCGCACATTTTCTTTTAACTTTCCCCTGGTTATTTGGGTAATTCCAGGTCACATCAGCATTGAAATGGTTCTGTAAAATGTACCCTAAACTCTTTTAATACAAACAGATTGCAAATTTTGTTGCATTTGCATTATCTGCTTTGACCAAAATGAAGCAGCGACAGAAAGAAGGGCTGAGAATTTGAAATGGGGAAGGTTTAAGTATGTGTGGTTTGGGATGGAAATTAGAACAGCAGTAGTTAAGATTCTCAGTTTTCAGTTAACCTACCCAATAACCGTTAAAGCATGTAAAGCTAACTGACTTGTAATCTTCTTTGTGAGATTTTAACCTCCGATTTATGTTTGTTTTACCCCTGCCTGTTGCATTTTATCTTATTTTAACAATATTTTCGGTGAGTTTGATACATTAATGAACATGTCACAGTTTCTTTTTGTCCTGCATTCCACTTTTGTAGCATGCCTTTGAATGGTCGTTTCAAAAATGTTGTTGAGTGTATTATTGATGAATCATTTGAACAAGGGAAGATAAATGGAGTCAGCTAATTAATCAGACACGTAACTCGTGGAAAACCGATCATAACAATTTCAAAAGTTGTAAACAGGGGTCGACATTTATCGGCCGATGAAATCAATAGCGGTGTGAGTATCAAAGACCTATTGTACCAACGTTTCTTGTTTACAATACTGCGTCTCCTGTGCAGGTGTGTGAACCTCACCTGAAAATTTTCCAGAGGTGCTCAGTGTCCAATTGTGTTATTCACATTGAAAATTTTCTCAGAAACATATTTTTGTGAAAAATGTTTTACATTAACTGAGTCACAAAAGATCTTTCTTGCTTGAATTATTTTTTATCATTTTTAACATCATCTTATAGCTCTTAACAAAACTTAAACAAGTCACATAATAATAATTTATCATAGTGATGTTGTCTTATACATCTCCCATATCCATGCTGATAAGTGTACAAGGCACTGAACAACAAAACATCGAAACCAAGTACCCACTCTGACAGAGGATATAGATGCCATTAAGGTGCCAGTTGCACTCAGGTCTCTCACAGGTGCCCAGTTAGCACCTGGATGGAGAGAGGCATATTGAGATAAATATTTTACTCAAGGGTTACTAAGTGGATTTGAACCCATGACCTCTGAATTACCAATTTGATGCCTTTGCCAACTATCCTACCATCTGTCTGACCGTGCTCTCTAAAGATCAACAAAAAAATCACAACAGACAGACAGCCATGTAGTTCTACACATTGGGTTTGTCTGTTTCGATATTCTCACGGAGATGAATAAAATGACTTTTCTTTGTTCATTTTGATGGTCATCTGAATTCTAGCCTTTCTTCTCATATCTCAATTCTTCTCACCCTTTGAACTGCTATTCTTGCAGTATTTGTCACACTTGTTTCTCACAGTCACATCAGCAATGTCTCATTTTGACAAATTGTCAGCTAACATGTTTTTGTATCCACGTTATTTTCGCACACTTTGTAAAAATGTGAAAAATTTTGCACCATGTTTGAAGACTTTTCTTGGGTAAACTGCGCATTGCTTGACAGAAAATGTTCGTGATGATGCCAAAGTTTTGGGATTGGCAGTTTCACAATTGCTAGTTTCTCGACCTCAAGTAATATTTTCAGTTTTAAAGTTACAAACTCCTGAGAAATATTGACACACCAAGTGGAAATATTCCGGGAGTTCAATTGACTCTACAGCAAATTGTAATTCTGCTATTTGAGAGAAATAACGACAGTGAGATTGCATACATGTGGAAAGTTCCGCACACCCGTAGGTACGACTAGTTTCATCAGTAAGTGCAGGTAAGACAGTGCAGTGACTCAACATACACTAGTACAAATCGTCAAGAACAACTCCCCTTCCCGGCCTTCACCCCCCCCTGCCGATGTGGTGCTGCCCACATATTGTTTTTAAATAGTGGTGTGCTGTTGCCAAGGAGAGCGTACAAGACAAAAGACCGTCAGTTTCAGAATTTTGTCTTAAATACATCAAGCATGCCTTTTTGTATTACACTTAATTTTTCTTTTCTTTTTTTTTCATATTTTTGTTTTACAGTTTTCTTGAAATGATCAGTATAGCGTGTGACTCTTTGTTCTTCATTTTGACTTTGTTTTGTTTTTTCTTCTTATTCCTTTGACCTTTATATTCTTTAAGCTTTTTTTGTGTGTATCTGTGCTTGGTAAAATGATTTGATGACATCGCGGAATTATACCTCGCTATCTTTGATATATAGTGAGGTAGACTAAAATATGCTAACAATTAAACAAGTAATACGTAGTAAACTAAATTGAGTAAACAGTAACTCCGTATTTCTTTATGGCCTAAAATACCAGGTCATTAGTGGTGTAGTTGTGTTTGTAATTGTTGGCATGGTTGGAGGAGGGACTGGGTCAAATTTGAAAATTCTCTGAGAAACTTTTCGTTTTAAAAGTTTGTCATGTGGAATTCGAAAATTTACACAACATGAAGATGCTTGCCTGTCGATGAATAGTTTAATGTTCTCGACAGCAAAAGGAGTTTAATAACCAGAAATAACCAGAAAAATAATTATATTATTTAAATTATACATTATTTATGTTTTTAGTTCAAGGTTCCCATGCCACAAATCAGAGCTTTATTGCAAATTGTGCTACAATGTCATGTTTCTTCATGAGGCCTTAAACTTGTTGAATGGAAATTTGTAATCCTTTTCATCTTATTGGCTTAATAGAATAACTAAGAGTGTACTACAGAAGCACATTTTGATGTAGGTGTCTAAAAAAGGCCTATAGAAGCAAACTAAGCAACATATGGCATTTGACTTCTTGATATATTATTCCCATTTATGGCATAACCAGTACAAGAAGAAAGGCGGCCTGTACGACATCAAGATGGATGACGTGTTGGGGTTTTCCCGGGTCAAAGAGGCCATGACTAAGATAGGCCTCTCAGAGAAAGAGCAAGAAGACATCATGAGAGTCACGGCTGCCGTACTTCATCTCGGCAACATCGCATTCAAAAGCAGCGATGCCATTGAAGGTACGTCTTTCATCTCTTTGTCTCTTCTCGGTCTCTGGGCAGATGGTGTAGTCTCATTCATCCCGTAGAGAACTTTGGTGACCTTTAACCCCTTATCTTCCTCTGGTATCTGGCTGATGTCGCAGTAAAGCTCTCGCCGTTCAAAAATGGAGAATGAAGTAGTCATGTAGACACAGGTGTGAGTGTCATTTGTGAATGTTTTGAAAAACAGTGATTTCTTTCTAGAAATTGTTGTAAGTACATGAAGGTGTGTTGACAAAGTTTGTCATTGTTTACCTTCATCTTCAGGGTTTTTGCCTCTTTATGACTGCATGATTAAAGGTGGCAGTAATCCACAATAGCAGGAGAGATCTTGAAATATTTACAACAGCCCCTTTGGAAGTATTAAAGTCATACACAACAAGGAAGTTTCAATGCAACCATCTTGTTCAGTGCAAACCAAAGGAAGTACCAGCATGTGTTTGGGAAAATGTGCGATAGTGTCAGATGCTCATGGGATGGCTATAATCTTGAATATGAGTACAATAATTTATTTTACTTATTTAGGCTCTTATGCTCTCGTAAAGAATGAGATTGCAATTTGCCAACCCACTTTTCTGTGCCATCTCAGGATGGGTGCCCACCAATGCTGATATACCTGCCTCCCTTCTACCAGTCGCTAACTGGTCTTGAGGATAGATACTAGTTGTCATGAGAACTGGATAAAATTTGTAACTCATTGCCTGTAACATAGTTCAACCAAATATTCACACTCAAGTGTGTGAATATAGCTATTTTGATATCAACTCCAAATGTTGCAGCTAGTTCCCTTTAACACAGATCTTTCTCTGCAGCTGCCTAATTACCTTCTTGTCTGCCATTACTCCACAATCCTACACTACTTGTGTTCTTTTCTGAGCACAATTTTATCCTCTATAAACGCTTTCCACCATAAATTGTCCCACAACTAAGAAAAGATTCTTAAATACAAAAAATGAGACTATAGGTATGTCTGATAGGATCATTTTTGACACCAAAGTTTTTGTATTATTATTTGCGTCAAGCTTCTAGCCATGATTCAGCGAACCGCATTTAATCACTTTTTGTTCCCCATGTCTTTAAAGAATGTCACTTTGTGTGGTGATGTATCTGTCGTACATTGTCACACTGTATGTGTAAAATTGAGATGAGATAGAATGTAAAACAGTCGTAATTAGCAGTTAAACATGATCCATGCTTTACTCAGAAGGGAAATGCTAATTTTCAAGAATAAATTTCCTCTTGGAAGCTGCTTCATTTTGTGATGCTGTTTTGGGGGAAAACCTCAAAAACCTGCCCCAGCTGGAAACCTTCATCCAGTTTTAAATGGGGAGCAATAGAGATTAAGAAACAGTTTGTATTCTGAACTCTGAGTGTGCAAATCTATAGTTTCAGCAAGGTAAGAAGGAAGAATGTGCTGAAAAAGTACATTGATCTATTTGTATCATAATCCCCTTCTTTCGACGTCAGTTTTAATGCACTGTATTTTCCTCTTTTCTTGGGAGGAAGGAAATGCGGGAAGGGCCAGAAATGCTCCAATATGCAGAAGATTGTACCAAATATACACTAACCACTGTTTTAATTAAGCAAACCAAAGTGGGGAAAGTTTATTGTTGTATGAAGTGCTTGAGTGATCAAAGTAGAAAGATTGTTAAACCCCAGAATGATACAAAAAAGGGATTCTCCTGTTGTGGTCTTTAGATATCAAGGACTTAAATTGTTATCATCAAAAACTAAATAGAAATTCCATGGATAAAAGTTCGTTTATGAAAGTGTACGTATGTGGCTGCATCACTGCGAAGATTTTTGTCGATGAGCCGTGTGCATAAGTCATGCATAGACTTTATTTTTATGATACATGTGCATGCTTAAAACCATGATTAATGAATGCATGCTGAAGTACAGAATTTCCACGACTTTTTGTACAAATGAGTCTATGCTAACGGGGTCCTGCATGTGAAAGGAGAATAAAGGGACATGATTCACATTTTTGCTCTCTCACAGGGGGCTCGGTGGTGAGCGATAAGGCGAAAGTTTCGTTGGACTTCACGGCCAGTTTGATGAGTCTCAAGTCACATGAGCTCCACGAGGCTCTCACCTGCAGGAAGATGAACTCTGCCTCTGGTGTCATAAAGTGAGTGTCTTCATCTTTGATCTCATCACCAGTTTGTTACAAGACCGGTGCGGATCGAAGCTAACGACCAAACAATGTTACAATGTCGAGGATCATTTTCATATAACTTGAACAAGGGTGGCATGACAACTTAATTTTATAGATTTTCCTCTCGTGTTAAAATTTGATCCGAACGAACGACCCACCAGGACTTATTCGTAAATCTGCCCATTCTCCCACAATTCACTCCTGATGTTGACAAATTACCAACCCACTTTTAGACAGTGCGTTTCCGATCAATGCATGTCGACCCAGACTTATCAACACTCGCCATTTATCTGATTCCTTCTGTTTCAGAGTTCGTTTGGCAGAAGAGCAGGCCTCCAATGCCCGAGATGCTCTTGCCAAGGCTATTTATTCTCACCTATTTGACAACATCGTTTATCGTGTCAACCAGTGCTTTCCTTTTGAGAATTCACACAGCTACATCGGCGTCTTGGACATTGCTGGCTTCGAGTTTTTCACCGTCAACAGCTATGAGCAGTTTTGTATCAACTACTGTAACGAAAAATTACAGCAGTTTTTCAACCAGAGGGTTTTGAAAGAGGTACATCTTCAAATATTTGGGTTTGGATCCTTTTTCTTTGTTGAGTGACTTTTAAAATGTGGTTTGATATTAAGTTGTCTCACAAAATGTAAAATTACTTTACCAAGCTAGTTTTCAAGTTTATTGTCCATGTATATGTATTTGAATTGCAAGAAAATGTTGATACGAAACCAAGTCACATTTTTCGGAGTTGATAGGTTGTCCATAATCACGCATTTACTTCTTTTCCAAAGTCGTAGCATGTTCACAAAGTATGGGTCATTATGAAATTACATCAGAATCATGAAGGAAGAAGATGCACTGGTTTCTCAAAGCTTCGTATAAAAAAGACATTACCAGTCTTGGAAGTATTTTACCGTTGTCTGCTTGCCAACAGGTCACCTTGAAAACTTGACTTTCTTACTCTATGACAAGTTGCAAGGATGAGTTTTACATACTGATAGGAGTAAGTCGTTGACAACATTAGTGTTCAGGCAAATGTTACTCTCTCTTTTGCTTTAAAAATAACACTTAAGATGAAGCAATTAAGAAAACAAACCTCTTTCTTTAATTTTTCAGGAACAAGAGCTGTATGCCAAAGAAGGTCTTGGCGTCAATGAAGTTACATATGTTGACAACCAAGACTGCATCGGTACAGTCTTCTAATTTGACGTTATGTTTACTGCTATTGTCCTGTTTAAAACAGAAGTAAACTTTGTTTTCCTTTAACATTGATGTAAGGAGGCATACGCAACACAGACTCAAATGTTTGTCGCTAACGTTTTGATTGGGTTCTTCTTGTCTGTCTGTCTGTCTGTCTCTCTGTCTGTCTGTCTGTCTGTCTTTCTGTCTGTCTGTCTCTCTGTCTGTCTCTCTCTCTGTCTGTCTCTCCCTCTGTCTGTCTGTCTGACTGTGAGGAACATGGAAGATGTCATATCAAGTAAACATGTCTCTTAGATTTTCAACTTTGAATAAATTACTTCTCCGTTGGTTGTCTGCCCATTTCTTCTTAACATTGAAAGTTTGTCTGCCCCAGCCTCGCATCATAGATAGATGTAACTTCCCTCCATGCTATTTGACATTTGAATGGTCTGATGAAAAACTTTTAATTTGCATAGTTGCAAGTTCAAGCAGTAATCATTCAGAGCCTCTGATTTATTCTTTTTGTCACACAAGTTTGATCCTGCCTTATGTGTATCTTCTTTGATGTGGATAAATTTTGCCTGAAGTCTTTCAAAACAAATGATCCTATTTAGGGACAATTTAGAACACAATTATTTGCAAGTAATGAATGTGGTCAAACTTTTTCATAGAAGTAATGTGTAAATGGATTAATTTTTGTGATTTTTAAAGAAAATATTTCCAGAAGATTATTGGTAACTTTTGTCACCAAATATGAACCTGCTGCACTCCATCAGATTATATTTTTCATTTTGATGGCTGGTAAAACATAAAACAGATTTCACCTTGAACAGTGACACCATGAACTCCTTCTTAATTTTGGGGGCTATACAATGGTAAAAACTGTATTCCTTTCTCATTTCAAAACATTGAAAGCAAACGGTGCTGCAATTATTTTGCAACCACTGATGGTGTTGTGGTGTAATCGTTTTCGATAGTCAGTTATTTCTTAATCTCGTAAAATTCCTTATGAGGCAAATTTCTCCTTGGAATTGTTCGTAGACTCCTCAAGGCCATCAAAATGTTTCTTTATCTTTTTAACCTCCCAACCTTGTGAATGTTTGAACACTCGTCGAAAGAGCTTTTTCCTGTGAACCATACCCAAGTTATCCACTGTACTACACATATCATTTCTTCACAGATTTGATCGAAGCTAAGTCTGGCATCATGGATCTTCTGGACGAGGAGAGTAAGGTCCCAAAGGCCAACCCAAACAACTTTACTCATTCTGTGCATCAAACTCACAAGGCACACTTCCGTCTCACGGTAGGTCACACTAAGCATCTTCTCTCCTCTCCGGTATTTCATTATGTTACTTCAAGTGACATATTGAACTGATACCAATAGGTTTGTGTGGATTTTGAAGGGTGCAATATCATGACAATGCTTATAATTTGCATAATTACTCAAGTTTCACATCTGGTAGTAATCTAAATAAGTCAAGAGTTTTTTTGAGTTTTTGACCCTGTCTTGTAATGACTGTGTGCACACAATTTAGTAGTATGTGAAACGTGTATGGTCACAGGTTCCAAAAACCCTCATCCATGCCCCCCTCAAAAAAAAAAAAAAAAAATTGGTAAAAGCTGAAGATGTTAATTTTGTTTCTTTTGGGTGCAGGATATGTATTAAAGTTGATAGTAATGAATTCTAAGTAATGAATTTTAACATCACTATCAAAAGTATCAGCCACTCAGTTTTTCCTGTGCCTGATATCTTTTTCCACATGTACCTTCCAAGACCTTGCAACATCCTTTTAAACGGTCTGTCAGCATGTATCCCCACTGATTGCCAGCTTCCTTAGAAGCTTTGTTCCTGGCCCACCATACCCTCTAGTGCATCCTAACCAGTTTTCCTGTTTCTTCACCGATAGATACCGAGGAAGTCAAAACTGACCAGTCATCGCAACCTCAGAGACGACGAAGGTTTCATTATCAGACATTTCGCTGGTGCCGTCTGCTACCAAACGGTGAGTTTCCACTTCTTAGATTTCACAGAAATACCCATGACTAAGTATACCTCTTTTAGGTTACTTTAAATGTTCCCTGTTGGATTCAGAAGTCAACTTCCTCTCTCCCCTCCTTCCTCTTCTCCTTCCCAGGAGACTCAATCATTGTAAAAAAATGCTTCCAGTTTTCATGCACCTGACAGAACAGAGAACCTCTCGCAGTTGGTCATGTAATTTTGCAGAAAATTTTCTTCACAGAATCAATGGGAATATGCCATTCAAAATGGTGTTCATTCTCTCTCTCTTTTTGCCGTCTCTCGATCCAGAGTGAATTCATAGAGAAGAACAATGATGCCCTTCATGCATCATTGGAGGCCATTATCCAGGAGAGCAAGGATCCTTTCCTCAAGAGCCTGTTCCCCGAAAGATCCAACAAAAAGGTGCAGAAACTGATCTTTGAGAGTGTGGGTGCAAAATTTAAGGTAAGTTTTCTCTTTCCCATTTTTCTTTTCCTTGGAGATATTCCACCTGTGATCAACCATGCATTAATAAAATATGAAATGCAGAACTTTTGCAAAACATTAGAAACTTGTTCTTGTCACATCAACGAATATTTCAGCCCCCGCCGAGTCGGAGTGCGATGGCTGCGGAAATTTGTGAATGCAACTTACTTTTTATTTCTTAATCGTGTCAAAAGGTGCAACTCCAGAAGCTGATGCATAAACTGAACAGCACAGGATCCTCTTTCATCCGTTGCATCAAGCCTAATGGCAAGATGGTCTGCAATGACTTTGAGGGGGCCCAGATTCTCAGCCAGTTGCAGTGTTCCGGTGAGGCTTCTGAAACTTTACACACATGTTTGCACACACGTGCATATTTGTGAAGACATAAAAGTGAGGACATCTGTGTTTCTCTGTTCAACTGTGGATATCCTTGTGGAATATTTAAGTACTAAAATGAAGCTACTGGATATACAGAGGTTATAGAGGTGATGTTGTTGCATTTCAATTTACGATATTGGATGTCACTGCCCGTGTGAATGTGGCATATTGTCAGTTAAACAATGTAGCCTTAGTTATAATTGCCGGACAGCGGAAGCGGGACGTCAGAACGGAGTGTTGCACCGCACAGTCACATGGATGAAAAACTTCTGTAGATGTGAATGAACAGGTTACCAAGGATTCCCCCCTTACTAGTGTCTCATGTTGAATGTACATATACAACTACAACAGAGGACATTGTGTGTAATACTTGTACAGACTGTGTGTGTTTATTCCTAGGTACTGATTATGTCCAGTTTAATTTCAGAGAATAGATCAAATACATGTAAAAAGTATGGACAAATTTAAACATGAAATGTAAGTGACACCATCCCTCACAAATAATCCATGAATGTCCTCATATGCCGATGTCACTTCTGTCACAAGGTTCTATTTCCAATTGAAATGGGTGTTTGAAGATTTTGTTAAACACATTAAAATATATGCAAATATTTGACCTGCTGCAAAACATTACAAGGATGCTTTCAGTCAGTGGCAGTCCAACTACGTTCATATATTTAAATCTGTGAATTTTTTCTTAGTACTATTTTTCCAAAGATGTTTTGCCTGGCCACTGGCTGTTTAATGGCATATATCCCCTCGTGGAGATTTCCAAATCCGTGGAATCTGGACAGTGGTCCTCATAATTCATTCTTCATTTTGATTTTCCCTCCATCTCGTAGGAATGGTGTCGGTACTGGATCTGATGCAGGGTGGATTCCCTTCGAGGACCAACTTTGCCACGCTGTATCGAATGTACGAGAGTTATCTCCCGAAGGACCTATCCTCCCTGGACCCCAGGATGTTCTGCAGGGTAAGCAACGTCAAATGTGTGGCTATGTTCAAACTTGTCTCGGTGGAGCAATTGTCATTTTGTCATAAATTTATAGACTGCCATGAAGGTCAGACATGAAAAAATAATGCTCATGAATTATATCATTATGATCGGAATGAATCAGGAACTTGTTTTGATGAAGAATTAATGCAATAGCCTGTCATTCAACAGCTCTCTTTTAAGGGAGAACCACGGTTGCGGCAGTAAGTACTTCAGCAGGGTTCTGCATTAAAAGAATAATAGAATCTCTGCACTTTTCTCGCTTTAGAAACAAAAGTTAAATTGTTGCTAATTCTTGTTTCAATGCTTTGTCATAAAATTGCTCCCTATGTTGAATTTGTCAGTTTGCATAAATTCAATAAATTTGGGGTTTGTATTTTACTATTTGTTTATTTTGCTTTTAAATATTTCCGTTAATATCATCTTCAGCTATTTGCAGATGCTGTCTTTGGTCTTTTCAGTTTCCTTTTTTTGTCTTCCTGCATGTGTTTGTTTGGATATCGGATACTGTTGTATGCTTCTACCCTTTCACTAAGTTTTCTCCCTTTTTTTCTCTCTTTCCTGTCTGTGTCTTCTTCCAGGCCCTGTTCCACGCTCTGGGTCTCAGTGATGAAGACTACAAATTCGGTCTGACCAAGATCTTCTTCCGACCCGGCAAATTCGCAGAGTTTGATGATATGCTGAGGTCCGACCCAGAGAACCTGAAGCTTCTTGTTAAGAAAGTTAAACGTTGGCTGTGTTGTGCCAGGTGGAGGAAGGCCCAATACGGTACCTTGATGGGGATTAAATGTAAGTTAAAAATGGTGACTCTGAAACTGAGATAAATCTGTAAAGCCCTTTTTAAACGTTTTTAAAAATAGCTTTACTTATCTGTCATCATCAGTCATTACATTACAAAAGACAGAGTTTGTTGACTGAAAGCTGACCATGGAAACCAGTGTTTGTCAGTGTAGCTAGAGTGATGGTCAGTACCGATAAAATGGTAACCTACATGCTGGCTTCGAACTGCAGGCCATCTCACTATTGGCAAGAGTGGCTCGACTTCAAGTGACTTTGATGTGTTGTGCAGCTAACGTAAGGTAACAGCAAAGCAATGAAAAGACTGTCACATGCTGCTGTTTTTACTGTATGTGGAGGATGACACAGTCTGGGTCTTTGACGGGGATTGACATGTGACTTTTAAATTAGGTCAGATAACCAGTTTTTAGTGTGGCTTGATAATGGTAGCTGCCCTCTACTCTGTCAAAAGCAATGAGTCAGGTTTTTTTGGTTTAAGACCATTCAAATCAGAACTTGTCAGCACGAGCCGGAAAAGGACTGTGGTGCTTCGAACGGCATCATGCTTGTATGGCAAGCCAAATTGCAATAATTTTGTTGACCAATGAAGTGTGCGTTCCTCATAGCTATGTGTATCAGGTGATTGATACAGTTTTTTTTTCTTAGTAAATGCTCATAAACCACAATGACCTTTGGCTTTCTGTCTCAGTGGATGAATTTGGTATTTGCTTTTTTGCTGAAAAGAAAACAAGTTTACCCCTAATGTAGTTTTTTCTTTTTTATTTCACATTTTTGCCATAAACACCAGCTAAATACTCTAAAACGAAGGCACATCCCATTTGTAAAAGTGGATAAGTGGCCTAACTTGCAAGAGAAGTTTTATCATTTTCGAGTCAGCAACATTTTGTCAATCCTGATAGATTACCTCTTTGCAAAGGAGTGACATGCAGTGATTTTTCATTGCAAGTGAGAAAATTCATATCAATAAGAGAAATTTGACTATTACAGTCCAAACATTAGAGCATTTTCACAGTGCAAAAATATTTCAGATTTGAATGTCAAACCTTCTGCAGTCTTAAAGCTTTCTCTCTCCGTGGAAACATTTCCACTGACATTTCTGGCAGTATTGTGTGTTTTTGTCAGACACATTTCATAAATTTGCTGTTTATGATTGAGATAAGGTCTTGTTATGCTCTTTTCTCTGACTAAAGTGAAGAACAAGATCCTGTACCGGCGTGCTGCCCTCATTAAGATGCAAAGTGTATTCAGAGCAATTATCGCTCTTCGAAAACACCGTCCACGAATCGTCGCTCTTAGGAATGCCATGAAACTCTTCTCGGAGGTTGAGAAAATGTCAGCAATTGGTGAGTGGCCCCTTTTGTGATGGTTCTGATGTAGTGGGAGCAGCATCATAACACCCTTATTAAGAGATAACCATGTATTCGTCATATGAAGGTAACATACCCTCTGCCATATATATGGAGACTATGAATGTATAACATTAGGCTTAAATGTGGCATGTAAATATCATGGTAGTAATTATGATACACTTCATAATATCTTTATGCAAATTTCTGTGCATGTCAGAATTGGTATGAAGTTAACTTCAAAAATTGTCCAATTCGGCTTTGTCATCTTTTTCAACATGCGTAAAGTCAACCCTGAACTCAGTTTTCATAAAACATTTGGCAGTGCCAACGGCTACAAGTTTTGGGTTGTGACTCATCCAAAACACTTCTGACCACTTTTTTTTTTGGCCCTATTTTTTTTCATATCTCCTCAATGTATCAGTGGGAGTCTTTGTTAATTATAAATGTCATACAATAGCATTCTTTCCTATGTCACACAAAAACATGCTGTACCATGTCACACAATGTATCGTACTATGTCACACAATAACATTCTGTATTCTATCACACAATAACTTGCCATACTACATCACCCAATAACCTGCAACATGCTGTCACACAATAACCTGTGACACTATGTGATTGTGACAAGGTGTCACGATCAAAACAAATCGTAAACACTTAAACACTGTTTTGTATTTCTAATGTTACAACTTTGTTACATGAAAAACTGAATCCGATCAGGAAAGGTAATGTGGCAGTTTATGAAAATTGAATGTTCAGGCAGTCTTACAATGGAACTCCTGTTGTGTGTTATTCTTTCCAGAAATGGAAATGTAACAGAACCGCTGATACCAGCTGTGAAATAAACTTCACCTGAGAGATATACCTGATGTAATTTGTCAGGGATGATTCATGTTTACAGTTGTTAGGATTTCTTTTTTATTTTGTGGTTTTATTTTGTTCTTCAGCCAAGGACATCGAGGACAAGAAAGCCAAAGCTCAGGTGAAAGATACAAAGAAGAAGATTGATGCATTCATTTCACAGATCAAGGTAACCTGCTCTCAAAATTTTTACCTTTCAAACTGGTAAATCATTGCTTTCAATCTCATCAAATGTTACCAAAACTTCCATCCAAGATGTTGTGTTATTTCCAGTTGGTCAGAGTTAAAGTGACTTTCTTCGAAATTTTGTACCGACTTGAAGTCAAAGAAGCCTGAAGTTATTGGTCTTTTTAGTTCTGAAATGGCCACTGAGTAAAAGATCTGGTTGAAAGCTTTTATTTCACATTGATATGTATTCATCTAATATACCACTCCTGAACCCTTCTTGTCATCTGAAATTGCATCTCAACAACAGTTCATCATGTAATACACAATTGACAACATAAGGAGGACCGATGAATAAAGGTAAAGCAGTCGCAAAGAAAGTTGCCAGAGAGAGTATTTATGAAGTTTCTTGCCAAGGAAATATTCTCCTAAATGGAGTGTTTAAAATGGTATTCATTTGCCCACCCCTGTTTTCCTTCGCCATGCCCTTCAGACAACAATTATGACCAGGAAACAAATGGAGGACCACCACCTGAAGCTGTCGATGGAACTCGCAGGTAGCATCAAGAGCTTGATCAACCTGAAGAAAGCCGAAGAGGCGGAACGAGAGAGGCTCCGCCGGATCCAGGAGGAGATGGAGCGCGAGAGGAAGAGAAAGGAGGAAGAGGAACGACTGAGGAAACTGGAGGAGGAAGAGAGGGAGAGGAAACGGAAGCTGGAAGAGGAAGAGAGGCGCAAGTGAGTCAAAAGTAGAAGCACTTTGATGAGAGGGGAGGGGGGAGGGTTGCTTGTGAGACAACCAAAGACAATTTTGAAAATAGATATTGTCAACATGTTGTCAACATTCCATTTTCATAATTCTATTTGGGTCTCACAAGCAAACCTCCCCCCCCTCCTTTCGTCTGACCAAAGTGGATTAATCAGCTGATATGGAGTGGAGTGAGACAGTTCATAGTGGCCTCATGGCAAGTCATGGGGGCACTTTGACATGCTGAATTTGTGGGTACATTTTCATCTACGCTATCAAAGCACAAAGTATGTATTAGATCATTACAAACCGTCCTACACATGCTCTGTCTGTGCTAGAGGTGCAATCTGTTTCCATCGTTAACAACTGAACGTGACGTATTCTTTAGAATATGGTAAGAATAAAATGTGGAAAAGACAACCCAAGTTAACAGGTTGAAGTTAGAGAGATGATGCATCACAGTCTGTTTTTTAGCTCTTCAAATATGACCTTGTCCATATAAGACAACATAGTCTCATGTTGTACAAGGGATTTGAAAAGCCACCAGTATGTTTTACTTATGCTCTCTACATTAAACATGCCGCCATGTCTAGAAATGAATGGTGAAATGCAGTATCCTGACAAGAATGACAGGGAATAAACTTAGAACTTCAGGTGTCTCAAGGGGATTCTGGGAATAATGGAGAAATATGTCCATATTTATAGTGAAAGATGTATTGATTAAAGTTGCCACCAAGGCAGGCTTGACTGTGAAGACCCTTCTAGTTGGAGGAACTCTCCTTTGCAAGGTTAGGAGTGGCAAATGAACTAGCAAATACATTTTCCACAGTATACTTTGTGAGTTACAAGTTTCTTTTTTGGCTATGGCTCTTTGCAACCTCGATACATACTGCAGCCTTAAAAGTTTTTGCTGCTCTCCAGCCAGAAGCTCCTGCCCTAGGCAAAGAGGTGGGCAAAGCAATAGTTTGCAAGGGTCATGGGAGGATAGTACGTCAGCAGTAATTCTCAATTTAATTCCCACACCATGTCATCCTCAATCATTATGCTTGTGTGCCAACTCTGAACTAAATACAGAGCAGTTGAAGGGGACTGAAAACAGAATCTCATATTTTAGGAAGTGGGGGGGGGGAATGTCGTTCATTGGCTTTTGTAATTTTTTTTTTTAACACTTGAACCAAGGTAAAAGGACTGGTGGGATGACACTCTCTATTTTGCTTTGATCTCTCAGGAAAGCAGAGATGGAGGAGAAGAGAAGAAGAGAAGAGGAAGAACTGCAGAGGCAGCTGGAGGAGGAGAGGAAGAGACTGGAAGAGGAACGGAAGCAGCTGGAGAGAGACCGGAAGAAGCAGGAAGAAATGCAGAGGAAAATGGAAGAAGAGAAAAAGAGGTTTGTTTGTCAGAGAGTCATAGGAGAAGCAGATTATCTGAGAGTTTAAAAGGATTTGAGATAGCTAAGGTGGAGATCAGTTTGAAGCTGAGGGTTCGTGTTCGAGAGGTGTTAGATGTGTGCAATCAAAACCAAAAGACGAGGTGGGGGGAGCAGGGGTGCAAAATGCAAAAGTGATGAAAGCAATCGTTGACACTCTTTGTGAGTGGCAACATTGAGTCAGAGGAGAGACAGTGAACCAAGTATCAGTGTACCTTCTGACTGAAGTGTCACCTCAGGAGTCAAACTATTTTATTCACTCGATGACAGTATTAGACAATGTAAAACCATTTCCCTTTTTAAAAGAAGGTATAATGAAAAGTTATTGTCATCACAAAACTTTTGCAATGAACTTATATCTCCTTTCTTTGATGATTTTCGAAAGAGTGTACTAGCCTAATTTATTTTTTTCTCTCCACCTTTTGCTGATTTCTTCTTTTTCTTTCCTTATGTACTCTAGTGTCTTCTTTTGGTGTTAGTGATAAGTTGCTATCTTTGTTATCTAACCACCTTCTAATTATCGTGTAAATAATTTATGCAGTGGAAAACAATTTATAAGAATTATACTTCAGTTTTTTCCTTTCCATCACATCTCGAATATGTTCAAGACAAACTTAAAATATGGATTATGTAAATATTTATATTGCGTTTACCATTGTGTCGCTGCTATAGGTTATGTTTTCCAAGTGGATGGAATAAACTGTGTCATTGTCACGTATGATGGCTATCTAGTGAGACTATAGATCCCTTGTACTTGAGTCATTGCTTTTGAATGAAAAATTGGTTTTAAATCCATTGTGCTGTGAGTGCTAGATGTGTTTCACAGAATTACAATTTGGTCCATTTCAGTAGACGGTTACAGAGATTGACAGAGAAGGGCAAATATATCTCAGTATGGTCCCTCAGAGTTGGCATAATTTTTCCGCGGTCATGTGTTCCTTTCTGAAATCAGAATAAAGCCTTTTGGGTGTGTTTGCATAGGACCCACAAAGAGGGCAGTCTTCAAATCAGTGTCATGTCTCTGGGTGTGTTAGTGTGGGACCCACAAAAATGGTAGTACTTCTCTCATCCATTTGCTTAGGTTACTTTCATAAGTCCGAATTCTCCTTCGCTTTTTCACAGGCAAGCTCAGCTGGAGCAAGAACGATTGGACCAGGAGATGGCCCACAGGCTGGCTGCAGAGAGCCAGGCCCAGGTCATCCAGGTGGAGGAACCAGTTGTGACAGTGTGAGTCCACAGACCACAAACAAATCATCTTTAAAATCCTCTTTCCTCAATGCTCCCATCAGGGAAAGTCTCAAAGAAATAAGATACAGGTTGAGCAAATAGTGACACAGCACCAAATGGTGGCTTCTGATTGGTCCTTTATTTTTGCTTGTTTTTTTTATGATACCAGATTCTTCAAAGCATTTCAAGCAAAATCAAGGAAAGCCCTGCATGATGCCAACCAAATCCTTCTGTGGCTGGAACGTTTTGATTCCGAGTGCTATTTTGGACCCAACGGTTTCATTAAATTGTGAAATGCGGTACAAATAATTGAAAACCAGAAAAGGAAAATGCTTGGTTCTTGAAGGGGGGGGGGGGGAGTATTGCGATACTTCTGGCATGTCTACCAATTTTGGAGAGTATTAAACTGTCTCATAGCACTGAAAAAAAAGGAAGAGACTTTCAAACCTTGTTGCGGATACAAAAGACTTTGAGACAGCATTGTGTTTCATTTGCCTTGGATGAAACTTCCTTGTTGAAGGACGTTAACTTTCTTTGAAATTTGTAGTACCCATTCTCCTTCCTCTCCCCTCCTTCTTGCCCTCAACCCCCCCCCCCCATTTCCCCATTGCTGGGCAAACTCTTCTCAAGTTTTCACCCAAAGGTGATAAAGCTTATTGTGTTTGTTGTGAAATTCTGCAAAAGAAAACAGTGGATTTGACAACCAAAGTTTTATGGCAAGTGTTCGACCATTTTTGGTTTGGGGAGGGGATAACGCTTGGTCGGTCTTTGTCACATTCGTGTATTTTTACCTCCTCAGGTCAGAGATACCAGTCCAGGCCTCTGCGCCATCCAAACAAGACCTGTCCAAATTGAAGTACGCTGAACTCAGAGATTTGATCAACACATCTACAGGTTAGTTCCATTTAGCAACTTCATTTTACTTCGCAACTTTTGAAACTTAGATTTTTGCAATTCCCTTTCACAACTTCCATGTTCCATCCTGATAATGCTTCATTTCCAATCAAGTTACCCTGAAACCAGACTCAGAGTGTCTGCTGACATATTTTATGTCAAACCAGAAAGACATGGTTTGCTGACGTTTTGATGTCATATCAGCTGAGGTTGCTAGAAGCGAAATTTTTGGCGGTTTATAACATGCTTTGTCATCAATGGGTAGAGATGCCATGTTCAGGTAATGTAAGGCATACTTCTTGTAACTTGAAATGTTTGATCGAGTGAAACTGTCTGGTATCACCAAGCTGTACCTGAAAATCAATCCAATATCTTCTAGTATATCAGAATGTTGCCAAGCTAGTTCATCTTTCTGGATTTTGCTTAGGTCGCAATTCCGACTTTCAAGTGATATTTCTTGTTGTTGTTTCAGAGATTTTTCACAATTTTAATGGTTTGACTTGCTTGATACTGCTTTTTCCAACTTATTAAAGTGCCATTCCTGATTTGCTACATCTGAATTTGCCCACAGATAGTTTGCAATTTATTGTACTTTCAAATGTATCGTTAAAAACCACCCATGCATTAATTTCTCATCCGTTCCAGTTAATTTACCTGCTTTTTCACAAAAAGAGACATCTGTCTTTTTTCTCTTGCAGACGTGGAGCTGCTTGCAGCCTGCAAGGAAGAATTCCATCGTAGGCTGAAGGTCTACCATGCCTGGAAGACCAAAAACAAGAAGACCAACTCAGCACAAAATCAACAGCAAAGAGCTCCAGAACCGGTCATGCAGTCTGGTAAGTCTGAGTCAACATGATAATACTTTCAAAGATGGCTTGTGCTGCGTCTGTGCAGAAAATTTAGCTTTCTTTTAATTTTTTTTCACTACAAAGATGTGGGAAAATACACAGACAGATGTAACTAAGAAAGGTGTGTCATAGTCATCTAGTGTTTCCTCGTAGAAAGTCAGTCTGAGGTAAAAGTAGTAACAGATGCTGGATGCTAAAAGTTAGATCCGTTCTCAACTATCGGTTTAGCCTTGTAGTTACAAAGCTTCACAGGAGCAGAAAATCCCCACTGGCCGGTAGCATGATGCAGCATGGTGTTGGGAGCGACCTACAACTAAATGCAGTAAGTCTCCGTGGCATGAAAGTTTCATGAACTATATCATAGTTCAAGTTTCTGTCTTTTTAGGGAGGGTAACAAGGTAAAGGTAATAAGGTGTGAGAAAGATGTTGCATCTTTTTCTGTAACATTTTTCCTCTAAAACAAAGCAAGAAACAGGCATCTTGCAACAATTGCTAGTAGAAACCGTCTAAAACACCCAAAAGTTGAACCAAGATCTCTCAGTTGGCTGAAATGGCAGATTACATTCAAATCTTCCTCAAGTGAGTATTTCAGGTGTAGGGTAGAATTCCACATTTTTAGCCCATGCTTCCTTAAAGGGATTGATTGATCAGAATGTCAGCTGGTGAGTCAGGATTTGACACTCATCGCCATGGTAAGAGTAAATGTCATCCGAGATACCTGATCACATTTTGAAGTCTACCAGACTTTTAGAAGCAGTTAGAAAGTTTTAAAGTTTCTCTCATGAATTTTTATCATTTTTTGGTCTGATTCATGAGTGCAGTAATCAGTGGATCTAATTTGTGTGGATGTTTTTTTTTTCTTTCTCTTTTATCAAACTGCAGTTCAGCTAAGAAAGTTCAAATTTATATGCTGGTAAAAAGTTAGTGATGCTCATGGATTTATTCTCATGGGAGCTACTTACTAGTTCAGACAGAGTGCTCAAAGAGCACTCTTTAGTGAAAAAAACGCCTTTTCTTTGAGAGGGGATTGGACTGCCCAACATTAACATTTTCTCTACATTTATCACTTCCCTGTCGAACTGTTGATACTTATACTCTTTTCTTATCTTTATTGTTCTTCATACATTAATTCACAGCCAAGCAGTATGAGACTCTGGTCCAGTCACCCAAGCCTCCAGCCGCTCAACCCAAAGGGCAGCGTTACTTTCGTGTCCCATTTGCCGCTGGTGGGATGGGTCAGAGAGGTTTCTGGTACGCTCATTTTGACGGCCCTTGGATAGCCAGACAGATGGAAATCCATCCCAACAAAGTCCCGATCACCCTTGTAGCAGGTAAGAGTGACTGGGCGAAAAAGATGTTACGAAGGCAAAGTTTGTTGTGAAATTACCTGATAATAAAAGTGTAATACTTTTAGCCTACCTGGGTGTTTTAAGAAGTAACCAAGGGAAACCTCCCCTGATGGTAACGAGAGAATACCCTCAGTCTCTTATAATTTAAGTCCTAGTGGTTTAGATGTAGCTGGAAGTTGGGGAGTGAGACACAAGTAGAACCAAACCTCATTAAAGATCCCTTGTAGGTCATGTTAGTCTAAAAACGTGAGTGTTGTTTGCCACAAACAAATTAAATGCAAGAGAGAGAGAGAGATGTCAAAGAGGTTTGTCTTCGGATAACATCGTCAGTGACGGGTGGAGATGGTTTCAGTCGCCATTGACCGGCATCAAATGAGATTCGTCTCACTCTTTTGACAGGCAAAGATGACCTCAACATGTGTGAGATGACCCTGGATGCGACAGGCCTGACGAGGAGGCCCAACGCGGAGATCCTGGAGAGGGAATTCGAGGAAGAGTGGGAGCGGGTCGGCGGGAAGAAGTACCATCTGGAGGCAATCCGCACTCATCAGGCCAGGCCAACTGCAGCTACTGCAAAATTGACCATGTGATGAAAGATTTTTGGTTTAGGTATCATTCTATCATTTTCCATAAAAATTTGAATTTTTTAGCTGTTCAGCCGTTAGATCATTCGCAAGCGCTTCTTTGTTTCTGCGTCGTTTCCACGTTAACGCTATCCCGTAAACGTCGTCATGACGAAAATAGTCGGCATGTTTCAGTTATGCCATTTGAATAGATGATAAATTTGTAAAATAATAACACTTTTAGCTTAGAACTGATGAATCCTTTGGTGTAGTTTTAAGAGTCACCAGTTTGATGTTACAAGTCTTCACTGATGTCACCTGTTATGGTCAAGTCAGGAGACACTGTAAGCTGTTCGCACAGTTTGTAACAAGTGGAATGAAATGAGTACACAATGTTTTAAAAAGAGACAAACATGCACACAGACAGATACTTAAACTTGTGAAATCTGAAATCTTGTCAGTCATGTGGAAAGGTTTCAAGAGACCGCTTCTTATACCAGATAATCACATGGAGAGTTGTATTCATTTACACAAGGAAGTAATGAACTGCTATAAGCATATTATGATATGCTTTACCGAAATAGAATAATGAAACAGGGTTTTTTTTTTATATTCCATAATCGAGGTACTTAAATTTCTACTGAGGGATTCCAACAGCGGTTTAATTTCCAGTCAAATGCAAGTTATTGCAAATATTTTTTTTTGTATTCCTTTAATCTCAGTATTCAGAGGCAGGGAAGAGCAGGAACTGAAGTATCCAGCATATAAAACCACTTAAAACTTAAAAACCAAACAAAGATGAAAAGTGGAAGGAAATAATACAGTTTTATACTTCCAGCTAATGAAGTTTTTGCGCCTTCTCCTTCGTACACGACAGATAGTCGAACACTTCACCATTGCCTCATTTTTGCATATAACTGAGAATTGTTTTCATTTGTAGTAGTTCCACAGACTGTTAAAAGTGATTAATGTACCTTATTTTCTCAGTCATTTTTGCTGAGGAAACATTTCAGTTTGTCACCTAATGACCCATCGCGATAATTTTATAGGTTCATCTTCACCGTTCCTGATAGATGGGCCTTCAAGGAAAAAAGTACTGAGAATCATGCATTCCCCATTCCGGTCAGTCGGATTCAGAGCGCTCGCGCTGTCCGTGCTCTCCATCTGTTCTTTCAACAGCAGCTTTGGCCTTAAACTTTCAAGAAGTTGACAAAGATGTGCTTTCATGAATAAGAAGGAAGAATAGAAATGACTTTTTTTTTTTTTAGATCAATGTTTCAAATGCCAATGGCCTTGAGTGATTGCGTGTTTCAAATCTTGATGTAATGTTTTCAAAGAATAAAAACTTTGATAGAAATAGGATTGCAGACAAAACATGGAGTAGGAAGTGCACTTTTTTTTCACACCTGTTTTTACATTCCTTTCAAAAAAAACTTGAAGTTTTTCTAGTAGTATTCATTTTATATATTCAATGACAAAATGCATACATAGATATCAAATTTCTTCTCTTTCTTGGAAGTAATCATTTTAAAATCTTTTCTATTTAAGTGACTTTTGGTTCTGATGTTATCTTATCATGAGTCTTTGGTTTGGTCTTTCCTCGGCATCGTGATATTCATAATGAAATGTGACGTAATTGCCCAAAAGAACAATTGGTCATTGTTCCCATGCTGCTTCAGTATTCATTTATTGTTGTTTGTAAAGATCTATCACTGTATGTGTGTATGTGGGGGTTGGCCACTATAATTATGATTAGATGTAATATGTATAAGATGTATGTTACGTGTCAACCAAATGAAAACAAGGTATTGAATAGAAAAACATGTTTCAAAATACTGCTTGTCTTTTGAAATATTGTAGAGAAGAAAATATCGATGAAAGTGTACATTTTGGATACATTGAAAAAGTTAATAACTAAATGTCTTTGGTCAATGTCAGTCGCTTTTTCTCAGTCTTTTCTCAGTATTTATGTGCATTTCTGCAATGTTGCATCATAAAAATCTTTTTGACTTGCGGAAAGTCCGATACCGGAGAAGCTGTAAGCATGATGATTTATCATCAACGATACATGTAGTGGCAAATACATCTCTGCGAAGTGAAAACGGTTCATCGCCAAGGCTAGCACAGGATGTGCTCCTTTAAATAGTCGTTTTACATCTTTCACTGTGTTTGCAATCTCTCCTGCCGTGATGTGGGTGGCCACCAGTACTTTGTGTAGATATTCAACCTTTTGGAATTGATGTTTTGAAGTCTTCAGTAAAACCTGTAAAAACTGGCTCCAGAAAGTGGTAGAAACCAACTGTTTTTTTTTTCTGATATTTCTTACATTTTGTAATATGTTGATACTCTGGTTGTGTTTTATGTTTGTAGAGTTGCACACAGAAACACAATTCTCTGTGAATTAGGATTTCCTAAACCCTATGTCATAAAGTCAACAGCAAACCTGCATCGTGTTCACTGGAAGGCTTGTCTGTTTGGATTTTAATTCAGTGTAGAATTCCATCATAAAACAGATTCTGCACAAATTTCTCACAACTTTTGAAATGTGTGTGTGAATGCTACTTTAAACCCTATATAATGTTCAACTCCCTCACTGAAGGTGAATCAGAAAAGTTTGGTCGAAAAGAAGAAGTCATTCCTACCTGTACCGAAATTTTGTGTATCCTCATTATTGCATTAAACAAAGTTTTGTGTAAATTTGCAATTTATTACAGGCTTTCCAAACATTCCTAGCATCGTGAAACGTATTTGATGGTATGACTGTTATCTTGTTCACATTCAACTCACTAGACAAAAAAAATGCAACTGCGGACAAGGAGAGGTAACTTGGTTTTATGTGATCCAGGATTTGTGTTTCTTCATAAATCTTCGTGGTATTTCTCTTCATCCAACATGGGCGTCGGTATTGCTACAAACTTTCTTCATAAGTTTTTCTTTTTTGTTGTGTCATTCAGTTGTAACTTCAATATCAGAAGTTTTTTTTCTTTATTAAATTGTGAATTTTTTACTGATATATTACTGATATTCGTACTTTATGGTAGCTGTCTCGTAGGTCAATTTTAAGGTCACATGACCAATTTGCAGAGATAATGGTATTGAAGAAACTTTGCTGTAGCTGTTGTATTTAAATTAGTTGTATGTTGCAAAACTTACATACAGAGAAATGGTATGGTATTAAATTTCTTATATGGCATACCTCTCACGTCAGTCGTAACTTTAACTCCAGTTTTCAAGTTACAAGACTAAGAAATTGTTTTAATTTTCATATTTTGGCATAATTGTGGTGATAATTGTTGTTTTTTGCATTGGATAATTGTACAGAATATTTACTTGTTCAAATTACGCAGACATTAATTACATTCTTTAATTTTAAAAAGTGCAATTTTGAGAAAAATATTCAGAAATCAAAAATGCCTGTATGGATAGTGTCTCTATTTAGTTAGCAAGGCTGTTACCCTGGTCATCAAATTCTACCCTATTTGGTTGTTATCTTATCAGGCTTACAGGAGTTGAGGTTAATGCCACTAGGTTGTAAATGGCTGGATTTGGTAATTAATTTGTAATGCAAGGTATTCTCAACTGTGTTATGTAAGTTGAATTGCAAGACCAGAATTTTTTAGCAATGAAACATACTTTCATGTTTCCCTAGCAACTCACCTTTAATTTTTTTCTTTTTCTATGTTGTATTTTTTTTCTCTATGAATAATTTTGCATTGTTTTTAGAGGTACATCATTGCGGCATGTTTATGTAGCAAGTTTGGATTCTAGACTCCAGGAGTTTACCTTAAGAAATTAATTGTTTCCTGGGTCTAATTAAGCATTCATGAAACTTGTGAATTCAGAAACCTTTTTTTTCTCGGAGTATTGTTTGAAAAAAGGTTTTCATTGTCATGTTTTGATGTTGTCATAACAACTTAATCATTTTTTCTTACTCTAGACTTTGCCTCATTAAATATTCTTTTTTTTTTGTGCTTAAACTCTTTTGTATCAGCTGTTTTACCCAAATTCAACAAGTCCAGTTAATGTAATTGCAAGTACGCAAGAAGAACGTATCTGTCACTTAAGCAGTACACATATTCATCAGAAAAGTATTTGTACGAAAGTATTACCTTTGTCTAAGTATCGTTTAATATACGAAATATTAGAAAAATAGTTGCAAAATATCAATTGTGAAGTACTTTATGAGACGAAACATGTAACTGAGAGTAACATAACTTGTGAAATACAATTTAAGTAATTTTGATGAAGTAGTACTTACAGCACCCTTCCTTTTCTTTTTAAGGAAAGAATGCATGGTTGGCATCATACAGACTTCTGAAGTATTCTGTTATTTCTCTGGTATTCGATTTCCATGAAATTTCCCTATTAATATGTTTTTCTATTTATTACTTTTTTGTGTAAAATTTGATTAGTTTTAATAGGCAAGGCATATCAGTCAGTACAGAAATGCATCAGTTCATACTTAATGTGGTTCACTGCTTTAGTTTGAAACCGGTGGCAATATTGCTGTAGCTATTGGCAGGGAAGGCCTGTACCTCTCCCGGCTAAAGATATTGTTTGGCTTAAAGAGAATGCCGTTAGAGTTAAGGTTTTAGATTTGAGGTCAGGTTAGAGCCACCTGGCCTTGTCTCAAGTAGGCAGTCAAGGGAAACTCAGTGAGGTTCTAGTGCCAAAGAATGCACACCAAACAATATTCAAAGATTGAACATCGATGTCTTTAACAAAAATTCTGTTTGCTCTAGGAAAGGTAACTTGGATATCAGCGAAAGTCACCAAATGGAACAGCGGGCGAAATAAAGGTACTTCTTCAATAACAATACGGGCAACGATGGTAGAGATATTGCCTTTGATGAAGGGTCAGAAAGCAATTTTAAAGACAGTATTGAAAGTCAACGGAGTTGATGACACAAAACGATTCACCTCAAGTCTTTCTTCAAATCATTGCCTGATTTCTTTCTCATTTTGCATGTTTTATAAAAAAATAATATTTTCATTGAAGTGATATTTATACCTACAAATGATACATTTCAATTAAAGCAATCATGTGACTTATTTCATCATGCTGACTGTCAACTCCATCTGTCAATCAATGATATTCTATCGTAATCATGATATTCTCCATCTTTTTTCTATTTTTATTGTTTCTAATTATTATAAATGTTATTTTCTTTTTTGGATCCCTTAAGTTTTCCTGCGGTCAGAAAATAAGAATACTAAGTATCCTCCAAATATGACATATTTCCCTTTAAGGCCAAAACCTCTGCAAAGATAAACGAAAAAAGGAAAAGACTGAAAACTGGAATGACAGCTTGGGATGCCTTTCACAATTTCTCGTTGTTCTATGGTCGTAGATTTGTGAAGTCTTTGTATCTTGGAAATGGACCGAGCGGCGAAAGGGGATAATTTGTATTACCTTTGCTGTATAAATATGGAACTATTAATTCGTTTTCTTACTGAATCTTTTATTCCTCACATTGAAACACTGTAGAGTATTCTGTGTCCTCGCTTCTTTCCTTCCGTTTTCGTGCAGTCCAGGTCGTGTTATGGCTAAATATTGGGTATCTTGTGTCCAGCATTTTGTCTTTCTTCAACTTGGACATTCACGAACATTAGTAATTAGTAGAACAACAATTCTTTTGATTTCTTTCTTTCTTTGTTTTCACCTTTTATTTGTTTTTCTTCCGTTTGGTATTTTTACCAAGCCAGAAGAAGAAAATACGAAACAGAAACATAAATATCGGCACAGCTTTATAATAAAAATACACTGACATGATTTTGTCTTTTATAGTTTTTGTTTTATTTTTTTTACTGATGCAATGCTTTTTAGTTCATATCGGTGTTTCATCATTTATGGCACCTTGAAGTTCATCCACTGACCCAGTTATGATGTTAAGGTGGGGGCGCCTTTCACAGCAGCCGTTACCCGGGATCGTTCTTACCCTGTCTCCTCCCCCCCCCCCCAGAGATGTCCATCGTCCATCCATTTCCCAAACTGACTGGTCGAGACCATATGAGACACTTGAAACCTGGACTCAAAAATATTATGGACATAATTGTCCCAGAAAAGTACCGTAACTAACGGTGGCAATCTCTTGGCAAAATTTATCTCCAAACTCAGAACGAGTGACCTTTTGAGAAACATTCCAATTTTATAAGTTTGATGTTACCCCCACAAACAGGAATATAAAACTCAAGATTTCAACGTACCGGTCAAAATCTAAACACATGGCATCAAAAACTGTTCATTTGTGTATACTTGAAACATGTCAGTCGAAATATAGACCACGTGATGTAAAAAAAAATAGATAAACAGAGGCCATTTTCATGATTGCATGCTCTCCAAGGAGTTCAGGATGGAGGAGGGAGGTTACCCCCCCCCCCCTCCATCCGTCATCCAGATGTAGTACCTATGGAAAATTCGACTTTCTCTTACAAGGTTTGTCGTCGGCATGTTGGAGAATGCGAGTTTTAATTTCACAGGTATAAGATCTTTCATGCTAATAGAATCGTTTACTGTCAGTGCGAGAATCTCCATATAAACATACATAATAAACAAATATTGACAATCACCCGAGAGAACGAACTACTCTCAAAATGGTACAACCATTATCACAAACCAGCATTGTTGTCGGCGGTATAATTTTATTCTTTAGTTTGAAACTGTTGGAGAATGTTAGAGCACCGAACGAAGTACATTAACAAAAGACGTTTTTTTTTTCAAAATCAGAAAGGGACAACAAGGGATATTTTAATCATTTTTTTTTTTTTTTGTGATGAGTGAAGTGTGACAAATACTACGTTCTCTCCAATGAAATTTCCTTTTTAGGAACACCGGTCTTGATTGTCACCGACATAAGGGTTTTTGATAACAGATTTAAACTGCACCGTCACTTAAGATCATTCATGAGCCTTGGTAGATACCAATTTCCTGTCAAGTCACTGTTTCGAAAATTGGTAGAGAATTAAAGCTCAGATAGTTTGTGCCACCAGAATCATACTTCCAGTCGTACCGTGTGATGTGACTGGATTTTTAACGTCCCACGACAACTCGACGAGAGGAATCGGCCGAGCCCAATGGCTGTCATAAATCACGTCTTCCTCTTACGGAAAGCGAAAATGCGCTGTTTTCTTAGCATTTGTAAGATACTACAAATTCCGATGAATATGTAAGGCAAGGTCGGAACGGTCTCAGAGTACTCCTCTTAGACCACACCCGCCAATACATTCAAAACCACACGTTTCCACTGTTTTAAAACCAAATATTGGATATAATAATTTACCCATATCAGATGTAACTAATAATTTACATACCAAAATTTGGGCAGGGACCATGCCCATTGTTCCTGCACACGATTTACACCCAGGAAGTCAACTTTGGAGGTTTGGGGCATTTCAGGACATTTTTTTCCCTTTTTTTTTTTTTTGGTCTTTTTTTCTTTTTTCCTTTTTTTGGCTTTTCCCATTTTTTATTTTTTTTTGGTTTTTTATTTTTCTTTGCCGCTCTCCTTTTTTTTTCTTTTGTTTTCCTTCAATTTTTTTTTTTTTTTTTTTTTTTTTTTTTTTACAGCTTAGTTACAAGATGGGACTTAGAGTGATTCCACAGTACACATGGAAATTTTGCTTGATTAGGATTTTTTGGGGGCGATTTTTTTTTTCTCCTGTCCCGAACACCCGTCCCCGTCGCAGCTCCTTCCTCTGCTCTCTACGGCGGAAGATTGCAACTTCTTCCTCCTCTTGTGCAGTCAGATCAATGATCCTTCGTTACTTGAGAGAGTCTTTAAGATGCAAACGTACCGCCGCCGATGAATTACTCGGGTGGGGTGTAGTTCTTTGGAACACTTTATTTGTTTGTTTGTTTGCGTTTGTGTGCCGGTAAGTCGTCTGGTCCCCGCTAACTTCCACGCAGCGGCGAATCCTGCCAATTTATACCAATGCAGTTGAATACAAACGGGCAAATATGAAGCAGAAAATTCGCAAAAAACTCTCGCGACAGAAGTAAAAAGTCAACGAGTCATTCATCGTCATCGAATAAAGTGTAAGTTTCGTTTTTAGTGTATTAAAAATCATTAAGTCACCTTTTCACATTGCTGGCAAATTAAAGTTTTGTTGTTTCAGTTGAATGAAATTTCTATTCTGAATGAATGTCTTCGTTATGAATATTCATTAACATTGATATGCGCGAAGTCAAATCAACAAGAATCTTCCTTAAAGACAAAGTTCGATCTTATCACAAAACAGTTCTGCCAAAAATAACAGATTAAAAAAAATAATATCTCGTCCAAAATCTCGGTCAAATCGCAAATTTTCTTTACCACAAATCTCATTAAATCCACGTAGGCCTGCGTAGTTTGTTGTGCACAACACTTACGGGCGTAATTTTACATCTCTTGCTTTGATAACAGCAACACGCCCAAATGGCAGGTTAACTGAACTTTGATCGTACTATTGTACTTCGTCACAACTTGAAGAGCAAACTAATATTTTAATTAATACCTACTTTTAAGTTTGATTATCAAATCGTGAATATATATCTAAGTTTTAACCTGACTGTGTACGTCATTGAGATCAATTGCGTTGACTCATGGTGTAAGTTCATAATTCGAGCATTCTGGAAAACCCCTGTTTGGCAATTTCAACGTCATGACCACACTATTTAATCCCTCCTGTGTGATACGCTCTCTTTACTTCTGCAGTAGCTCCACGTTCAAACACTATGGATTGAATTACAAAAAAGTTAAATTGAAACCTTTTTAAAGGTTGTGACTATCTGTCAGGTGGTTGTTATGGTTACACCATGCAATGACTTTTCTGCTCAGCAATTAAACATTACGAGATATGAAAAACCTTGATCTCAGAAATTTGTGTTGTGAATGAATTGCATGCATCCTATCTGTTGCATTCACTATACGTAATATACAGGGAGGGGATACTGCACTCCATCGAACTTTGTTGTAATCGCAATCATAAATGACACCTAAAGAGCAAGTCCACGTTACAATTCTTGTGGTATTCAACTGAAACTAGGTGGGTCAGTGGGTCCTATCAGGGGGAGCACAAATGACACGGATGGTAGCGGTTGGGGTTAGGGAGTGAAGAGAAGTGCATTGTGGGTTTTCATGGGTATGTGTGTGTACAAAAAAAGGTGCCACGATCTCCTCATAGAATGTAGGACCCATTAACTTGAAAGATGATGAGGGGGTGCATAGGTTAGGGTATATTGTCTCTGCCGCCTTATCGGTGACGTCATAGGTCAAAGGTTGACAAGTTATGAAACGAAAAACTCATTTTTAGCATTTTCTGTATATGTTAATCTCTAATAGACATGACATAGCAATAAGATGATGCAAACATTTTTTAAAAAAGTTATTATATCAAAATGTCACAAGGTCAAAGGTCAAATCGTCAAAAATGTTGTGACAAAGTGTCACGATCTCTTATTACACTGTTAGTCAGATAAACTTCAACCTTGGTAGGGAGGTGACTGAGTGCAAGGTATGGGGTCCGCATCACGGATGATGTCATAAGTCAAAGGTCAAGGGTCAGGAAAATGAAAGCCCGTTATTTTCCATTAGTTTCACGTCTGAATGTCGTACAGATTTGAAAATAACACGTATATGTTCAGTAACGAAGCCACATAATTTCAAGAAATATTCATCATGTCAAAAGATCAAGGGTGAAATCGGCAACATGTTGTCACAAAGTTCATCTCCTAGATGTTAAGTCAGATAAAATTTATCCTTGGTAGGTAGGTGCCCCAAAATGAGATGTAGTATATACGTGATTGGTGAGGTCATAGGTCAGACTAGTTGATGTCGCGGTAGCACACGATATTCACTCATTATATTTATTCCTTTCCATGAAGGCTGACAAAGTGTTTCAACCCATGCAAACTTTTTTGGCTGAGTGATTATGTCTGTTAACAAAGTCATATTCCCTGCTTTGATAAGCCTCACTCGTGCGCAGGAGGTTAGCATGTTGCGGGACTCGATGAAATCGAAAGCTTTCCAGCTGGAAGAACCGCGCCGATGGAGAAAAAAAATGGGGTCAAATTGTCCAATGCAAGGAGGGTCATGCGCTGCAGGAATGCTTGTTATAATAGGTGTAATAGTTTCACTTCGGTCGCGATTAACAATAACAACAGCTATAATATAGTCTTATGACTTTCCATTATTTGCATATGTCAAAAGGTCAATGCCTTATTCTCATAAACCAGTTCTGTCTTGCCTCCAAAGAGATAACCAGTCGTTTTGATTGGTGAGACAGATGTTTTGACCGTAGAAGCTTTCTTCTACCATGTATGGTTCTGACCAATCCTTTCCACATGGGCATAAGTAGGTGTGAATGAAGATTAAGTTGGATATCCCTATAGGAATAAGATGAGTCACACAAAAGTAAAACGGTGCTCCCCGCTGCACTCATCCCTTTATGAATTGAAAGTTGTTAACATCAGGGAAGTCTGATAGGGTTAGCATAAATTAACCTTCCCGTTGTATCTCCTTAATTGCACTCCTTGATCAAACGACTGCGCACATCGCGCAACGTACACTGTGCAGTACTGTGACATTTCATCATTGTAGCAGAGAAACAGTTCAGTGATTTGCTCCTCAAATGCAGAAAATTTGTGCTGTATTGTAATATAATCCTCATTTCCTACGCTGAGGTAAAATTATAATCCTCTTTACATCTAATTAAAGGGAAATAAGGCGTTTGTTTAAAGGCTGTACTGCATCACCCCAGACAGTTTCAATTCTCCCAACCACCTATCCTCTAGTCCCTCCCTCAGCCTGTCTTACATTCCTCCACATGTGTAATCAAAACAATGGATCCCTGTGTACGCTGTGTAATACGAGCTGCTCTGCATCTTTCGAATTTGCTGGCAATCTAAGAGTTTTGTAACTTAGAACCAGTTGAGAATTTTCCTTTCAGGGAGGTAAAAATGTAGCTTAGGGTGATGCAATACAGCCTTTAAAAGAAAACAGCCTTAGTTTTAAAACCAATGTTTGAGACCGAATCCCGGCTTAATGGTGATTAACGGTACTTCCTTGGTATGCCATATTGGTATATTCTAAATGCCCAGGCTATTTCCCTTTACGCAGTGATAAAACTAGGGTGCACAAACTTATCATACTCACCATAAGATTACATTCCCGCAGCGGGTGACCCTCCAGGGTGGGCCATTTTCTTATCGGGGTAAAATACTTACAGCTAACGTATAGGATTTCTATGACTTGCCCTGACTTCAAAACCAAAGAGACGGGTTTCCTTGTCTTTAATTGCATGGGTCTGTGCTGGAAAAAGAGCAGAGATGTTTGCGATTTGTGCAGGGGAAATCACGCACATTATTCCACTTCTTGGAGGGTATTACCAATTTCACAGAGTGACCGTAATTTGGACTACCATCTAAGTGTCATTTTTGGCGACTACAGCAGCTCCATCGAGTGAAATTTCTCCTCGAGGAGAAAAAATTCTCCTCGCAAAACCTTAACCCACATCCTCCAAATAGCCCCCCCCCCCCCCATCTCTTCCAAGGAGATAATGATTTCCTTCCACGACAAAGTCAAGTTAACTGAAACAGAATATTAGGCTAACTTCATTTTTTAAAGATAAAAATGACAGAGAATAATAACTGAGGGAAATATTAGTCTACAAATAAGAGTAAAAATCTGAAGTAAAAATGTAGTAAACAGGTGTTTACTCTATTTTTCGCACTGGAGAACGCTCGTCAGTTCAAGAGCTAGCGTCAAACTCCAATTCTTCGCTCACCCTGAACTCCGTAGAGGTTCCCATTGACACCAAACCGCTCATCCGTGGCCTGTAATAGAACACCCGCATTTTCGCTGCGTAAAGTGATCCCTTGCCGCTTTATATACCGTAATCATTTTCGCTGATGGTAAAATAATGAAGCATAAATAATTTCTGAAAAGAGAACTTAGGTACATTTTGGTCAACGAAAATAACACTCACGACGTTCCTTTCCGTTTCTCAATAATTTCATTTACATTAAAATTTTGGGGTGTTGTAAGAAACTTCTAGAAACCCACTCAAGTTGTATTTCTGGGCATTTTGTTTCCCCTCTGTGACAATGATCTAGGTGAACGACTAATTATCGCAGCTGTTACATTATTCATTTAAAGTAAACACCATACTTTTAAGGTTCTTTGATCTACATATAGTATAAATATCAATACGATACGGTATCTATTATAATAGTACCATCTGAATAATGATGAAGCAAAGTCCACTTTGAGTTTAGGTGTTGCTTGATCAAAGAACCTGTCGCATTCTCTTTTATATGTAGTACAACTTTGATGGACGATCACTGGAATTCAGTGGTTGAATGCAACGTAGCCTATAGTGATCAATACTGACAAATGCCTAGGAAAACTCAGAACGGAACAGGAGTCTAGTAGAACATCACGTGATAACTCAGTCCATACATTGATAATAGAACACTCTGAATATAACTGTTCAAAAGGGGCTTAATCTATTTCAAAGTGCCGTTGCTATCACATTTTTTCATAATTATTACGATAGCATATCGTAGTCTATGCATTCACACTCTGATTTTGCGAATATCTTATGTTAAGAGAGTTTACTTTGCGTGCACTCAGTTTTAAACACACCCCCCCCCCCCCCCTCCTTCTTAACTGTCTACGCAGTGAAAAACAAACACCCTTGATTTTTCGATGTCAACCATTTCTGCTGGAACTTGTGAAATATTTTTCACAAAATTAAGTTGACGAAAGAACGTTCGTCGCCAGTAAAGTGATTAGAACTACTGACAAGTAAGTAAATACATGGTGTTTGAATTTCGGTGTTTTGTACGCCGGAGTTTGATGGATACAGCTACTTAATGAACGACCGGCAAGTACATATTAACTTATAGCGGACTATCTCTACCACATACACCGACAGGCCGAGTCATCCACATACAAACGCCAACGTGAGACTTAGGGATATAGGTCATCTTCGAGTAAATTCAAAATGAACGTAAAGTAAGTCCCCTCCATACCGTATTGCGAAAAACATTTAGACATTGCCTGTTTCTAGAGAATCGTTTGTGTAAACGTTTTTCCCAACTCTGGCTGGGAAAATGATCTCGCTTAGGTAAAAAGTGAAAACCGTCTGTCTCAAATTGTTTTAAGCAGAATTGAGGTGTTAGTAATTTCATTCCTTAAAGGCTGTATTGCATCACCGTAAGCTATATTTTTACCTCCCGGAAAGGAAAATTCTCAACTGGTTCTAAGTTACAGTACTCTTAGATTGCCAGCAAATTCGAAAGATGCAGAGCAGCTCGTATTACACAGCGTACACAGGGATCCATTATTTTGATTACACATGTGGAGGAATTTAAGACAGGCTGAGTGAGGGACTAGACGTTGGTGGTTGGGAGAATTGAAACTGTCTGGGGTGATGAGTCTTTGTCTTTAATGATCATTGGTATGTGTAATGAATGAATCATCTTGGTATGAGAGGGGGGGGGGAGCCCTCACATAATCTAAATTATGATTCACGAGTCTGCCATCCGTCCGTCCCATCCTTGACTGGCTCAGAAGAGCAAAGGATGCCTCGCTACAGCCAAAATACCTCAGGTGAACCTATACATATATGCTTACATGACACTAAAGAATCCAGCTGGTTGATCTCATTCAGATTTATCAGAATATCTTCTGTATTGTGAAACATGTAGTAATCCTTGGGACCTTTGGTTTCTTATTTACATTTGCTACGGATGATGATAACAGTGTTGAACTATGCCACACCATGTCTATCACTTGGTCGAGAAATATTGGCATAAAATGAATATATTTGTTCTCTCTTTTGACTGGTTGATAATGAATTCGTACACTTCCAACCTACAATTTTACACAAAACTCTCGGAAAAGGGTAGTACTAGGAGTTTCTCACCCTATAATATTTGTAGGTAAAGGCTACTTGTTGAATTAGGAAAGGCATCTCCTATGAAATCCTCATTAAAGCTAGGCGGTTTTGTAAATCATCAGCTTCGAAGCCTTAGACATGTATCACTTGTGTAGCTTCTTAGCCAGAGAGCCATGTTACGAATTTGGCTGTACCTTTCAACCAGTCTTCAACATGATATCATGCATTTTGATAAGTCTTCAGACTTGTATCACCTTATTTTTCCTAATGCTTATGTACATAACCCAACCTAAGTGCCGGGTATATCGTGGATGATATAAATTTCTTGAGGAATCGGTCAATCCCCACATTTCACTTTCTTTGAAATTTTAAAGCGTATGTAGTTCTCTCTTTTAAGAGAGCAAGATAGCATTGGAATGTATTTCTTAACGCATACTCCCAGTGGTTGTTGAAATAACCCTAACGGATATGGCAAGCGAAATGTCCAATAACTAGAAAAACCAGATTTATATGTCGAAAAACAAGATTTATCTGTCGAAACACCAGGTTTGACGGTCGAAAAACAGAGTTTATCTTTCTTGCCGATAAACAAGGTTTCTCGACGGATAAACCTGGGTTTTTGACCAATAATCTTGGTTTTGCGACCGATAAACTTGGTTTTTCGAATTATCGGTCAATTATCGCTTGCCATGCAAACTTGTAATTTTTTAATTATCTGTCTTATTAACAACTTGGTTCTTCTAATTATTGGACATTTCGCTTATATGATAGGCCGCTATAATCTGGACCGATAATCTTGGTTTTTCGACCGATAATCTTGGTTTTTCGACCGATAAATTTGGTTTTTCGACCGATAAACTTGGATTTTCTAATCATTGGACCTTCCGTTTCGGAAAACCAAGTTTATCTCTGATATACCAGATAAATCTTTTCGACCGATAAGCCAAGTTATTTTGAAAATCTAAGTTTTTCAACAGATATACCAAGATTTGGAGATAATCTTGGTTTTTCCACCGATAGACTTGGTTTTTCGACCGACAATCTTGGTTTTTCAACCGATAAACTTGGTTTTTCGATCGAGAAACCTGGTTTTTCTAATTATTGGACATTTCGCTTCCCGTATACGGAGTGACCTGGTGAACTTAGAGGCAGTTCAGCTGGTTGTCCATTGGGTAAACAAATGTGCAATGGTTGTCCTTTTCAAATTTAAGCTCTCCCCCTCTAGAATTGTCATTAATGTGCATTAACACATTTAACAAACTAAATTCTCAACGTCAGTTGTTAATGAGCTACCATCAGAACACTTGAATGGTGCTGTTTATGAATCAAAGTCACTACCAGATAAATTACTATTGCTTCTAAGAGGCCTGTTAAGTATGTCACATATACGTATAAAATTCGTACGAAAAGGAAACTGGATTTGTTCCAGTCATACGATTGTCTGATGGACAACTTTGTGACAAAATTCGGTACTTTTGCAGAAGTTTTAGGTGTCTCAGACATCTGCCGGACTAAAACTAAGCTGGAAGCATTGTGAACACCACAACTATGTGAACAATGCACACAGATACTATTGTAAAAAACTATCGTCACCAGTTCATTCAAAGGTATTTAGTTATATGCTAAGTAAAACTTATAGTTATATTTCATAGTGGTGTAGAAAGTATGAACTTTTCGCAGTAACATTTTTTTTTATTTGAAAAACAATTTACCGTCGATGTTTGCTGACCGCAAGCTAACCACTAGGGGACAGTGACAATAGTATACATTTTGTGTGTTAACGTTGTAGCCCATTTGCAATATCACCTTAAGAAGCAGAACCACCTCACCGGGCCCCTTCCCCACTTCTCGGTCTTAGAGGTAGGGTTAAAGCATCTCTGATTGGTCAGGGAGGTGCTCCTGGACATGTATCATGCTGCATCTTCTATCGCATCAGATTGTCAGAACCGTCAGAGTACCTTTATATGGATAAAGTTACCCTTGATGCAGATTGTGTGTAGCGAAATTTTAGCCGATTGGTATGAGATCTTGTAACCGAAAAAGTGTAAAGAACACCTTCCCCTCCCGAAAATGAAAGAAACACAAAGTTGAGGGACTCTGTGGTTTCCAGCCAGCATTCACAAAGAACAAAGGACAACTTAAAGGGAAATAGGGCGTTTGTCTTACAGAAAACCACATTGTAAAACCAATTACTGTGGACATAGAATGATAGATTATTCAAAATAAGGGAGCACTGTAACGTTTTTATCAAGCGGTAAGTTTCTTACAGATAAAAATTCAGTTATTTGTTGCTCAACAATAATTTGTTTACCTAAACTTTTCAAAATTCAAATAATGTATCTTCCTTTACTCATCACATGTATAATGTTTTGGGGAGATGAAGCTCAGTTTGGCAGATGTTTATTGATGAGACTGAATGGTCTGACGATGATTAAAGGTATTTCCTTTGGTATATTCTAAATGTCTTATTTCCCTTTAAGTACCAATCTCGAAGGTCTATTAAGTAATACCCTTCCTGAGACAAAATCTCCACAAGATTTTCAAACTATATATAATCTCTGACGACCTCACGTGACATTTTAACTTTATAAAATAAGGCCACCAGCTGCATTGAAAATCGTGAAAATGTATAGTAGTACTCAGATTTATTTGAAACAAACACCATGTTTGCTGTGATTCAAACAGCAAGTTCATCACGTTTTGTATGTTAACACTGAAGAAAAAATGGGGTATCTACAATCTTTATAATTTCATATATTTTCTTCTAAATTTTCTATGTTTGGTAGATACCCCGTTTTTTTTTTTGCTTTTGTGTAGGTTTCAGTTTGCATATTTTGAATATCAACAACTTATATAGTTCCATATTTATCTGACTATGTATCTCAATTGCATCAGTAATCTAGGAGGGCGACTATTCAATGTTAGAGTCAGCGTCAAATCAGCGATTCTACACTGGACCCTTATATCATAATCGTTTCCTCTCAGTAGCCATGTTAGCATTCGCACGACGACGTTCGCAGTGGCCCGCAATTCAACACCCAGTTCAGGCATTTTGCATGCGGGTTACCTGTAATGGTTTCTGTTTGTCTTATATACCGCGATGTTTCCTGCAAATAGTTCAAAATAGAGGCATAGAAAAATTCTAGAAATATAATTTGGTACATTAAGTCCACCGAAAACAACATTCAGAACTTTTTATTCACTTCTTTCAAGGCTTTTTTCTATCTCGAACGTTGCTTTTGGGTGAATCTCTCAGACAGGTCCTCATGTTGTAATACTGAACATGTTTTTTGCTGTTTGTGGCAATGATAGGTGAATGGATAATTTTAGCAGCCATGTATATGCATTTTAAAGTCAAGACTATACTTGGTAGGTACAACCCACATGGCACAAATGTCTTTAATGGTATGTATTGTTATGGTGGTATTTGAATAATAATGAGGTACAGTTCACTTTCAGTTCAGGTGTTGCTTGTTCAATGAACCTCATCATATTTCCTGTTGCATTGCCTATTAGGTATGTTTTATAAACACTTATACCTGGTAATACACATAAACTAATTTCTTTTGTATAAGTGAAAATTCTGCCATTAATCGTGTAAAGCTACATTCCATCGGGACTATTACTCTTGACAGTTTTAATGTAATCTATACTGGACAGCAGTTTATAGGATGATCAAGAACGAAGTAAGGGGAACCTTTTTGGTAAACCCATAAAATGGCAATAGAACATGCCGAGGTTCACTGTTACATGTTAGCCTATAGACTTTGTCAAAGAACGTGTCTATATTTATTGTTGCTATGGATGGTTGTAACACCGTAACTATTCGACCCCAATCCATCCTTTGAACCAGAGATATTGGCATGCAATGAAGATACTTTTCTCTGTTGAGGCTAATGAAATTTGTACTCTCAAGTTCTAACGTACAATCTTAGACAAATCTCGTTAGGGGCATCCAAACTCCCTCTTTCAATACTGGCTACAGGATTACAGGTCCTAGCATACACTGAGTCCTTTTGTGCAACATTTAGGTGGGGCGCGGGTCCATTGTATCCCCGACACCGAGATTCGAGAATGTAATGTCATGGCCAATAGTTTTGTCCAAGATCGTATAGCTTCAGTTATCAATCACAAGGTTTCTACATATCTTAGGTAGGCATCCTCGAATCATATATCAAGTTACTCGAAGTTAGGAGGAGAAAGTCGGGATAGACACTTTGGTTCAGCACATGTTATACACCATTCAACGCCCTCACATACATGCACACACATAAATGCATCCCTTTTAACCGTCCCAATAGGATTTTCCAACACGTCATTTGCATACCATTAGGTAGGTGGTAAGCTCCCCTGGTGGATCCATTGGTTTCAATTAAATACCACGAGAGGTGTAAGGTGGTTGGACGGAGTCGTTCGATGTGGTATCAGTGATAATAGCACTTTCAGGGTCGGATCCAGTATTTATTTGGGGGGGGGGGGGGGTGGGTGCACTAGATTCGCTCATTGTGGGAAAGTGTCTTCAATTTGAAGGATTTACAAAACAAAAATTATAATGCTGTCAGTATTCTGTATGAGTTTCTATGCCAAAACAGTGACGAGGAGAGAAACATTGAGATATCTCCAATACAGCATTAAGTACATCAGTGATCTTTTTTTTTTTAATTTTTTTTTTTGATACTCCAGGTGATAGGGAGGGGTGTGTGCATGCACTCATATAACCTAGTTGGATATAGCCTGCACTGAGATAACGAAAGCTCATGAAGGGACTACTGTGGAAACATCTGAGAAATAAATAAACCCATGTGCTTGTTAAAGCAGAGCATTCCAAACGGTTCCGACTATATCTGTTTGATATGGTCTATATATTTTATGTTATAGTATAACGGACCGTACGGCACACTTTTTTATGTGCACCGCAATATGGATGATTACACTGAAGGCTGTTATGTCCATTTGCACACCAGTCCGTCACTTACTATTAATATAGAGGCACAAATATAGTGAAATGTCGGCATAAAATGAAAACACTTTCTTCTTTGATGCTTGATAGTTTTAAAATTTATACTTTCAACCTTCAGCCTTGGACAAAACTCGATCGAATACCCAAGCATTCCTTTTTTGAAGTTGGCCACTTACAGGAACGGACTTCATAGGATACGTCAACTCTTTTCGCGCAGTATTGGAAAAGGGAGAAGTGTCCTCAAGTTTCTTTCTGAACGGAGATTCACGAATATTACGCTCAAAGCGTCTCAACCAGGGCTCTATGTATTCATTCCTGTTGGTAAATCTCATAAATGAACAAAATCTCGTTTAAGGAACTTGGCAACCCAGAATTTAATGCAGTCAGTTTGTCAACAACATCGGGGCCTATTTGAAAATGTCAATGTTGAAACCCTGGTAAACTAACATGAAACCTCGGGGACACTATCATGAACACCGCAACCATGAAACCACGGGTCAACTAACATTAATATGTTTCATGCACCAGCACTGAAAAATGCAGATTTAAATCTGTAGGTGAAAATGCCATTGTGCTTGCGAATAATACAGTTTACTGTTTTGAGCACTAATATGACAGGTAAATGGTTATTAAGACCATGGAAATTGGGGGAGGCGGTTGAACACTGTCTAACCCAACAAAGCTGCAAAGAATCCAATTGACTCTTTTAAGTGAAACTCCCGGGAAAACATGAGCTAGCTGCATGCACCCGTTGTGGGATAGACTCAAGCTTTTAAGTAAATGACGTACATCTTAGTAAAACTGACGTACTTTTAAATAGTGATATGATAGATTAGTTTTTCTTTTGGAGGGGGAGGAGGCCCTGTGTATCCCGAAAAAGAAATTCCAAACTATAATATTAAAACACATTGCAATTCTTTTACAGACGTTCTGCTCTTTTTACATGTGGAAAGACTGCAAGATCTTACTTGCTCTCTCTTCCCACTTGCAGTAAATTTAAGGAAAAATTCTCCCAGAAACGAGCTGAGGTTACTACAAACAACAGCAGATGTGTAGCAAACTACTTGACCTATAAATTAGTTTCTAAACATTCTAACATAAAATACTTTATCAGGCCACTTTATCAGGCCTGTGGTATTGTAAAATAATCTCACAAACATCTACAAATACTTTTCAGGAAAATTTTTGATCAGTAAAATGGTTATCAAAGATGCAGCAAGAAATATCTAGCAAAATAATTGATCTGAAAAATGGCTACTCCCTAATTTGAGGGAAAATATCCAGCCAATTTATTATACTGCCAAATGGTCACGCTGCGATCTAGCAGAAAATATGTAGCAACTATTTTAACTTGTGAAATGGTCATTGCATAATCTAGCAGGAAAAGTCTGGCTAGTCCATTGTGTTGACAAGTGATCAAACTAAAATCCAACAGAAGTATATAGCAAAAAAGTGGCTTGTAAAGTGTGAAGTAATGACTACAGAATCGATCACATTTGGCTAATTCTTTGTGTTGTATGTTCACACTAAAATCTAGCAGAAATTGTCTTAAAAAGTAATGGCTCATCAAGTTGTCACTAAAATTTCTAGCAATATATCTATCCAATTTAATACATTGCAAATTGGTTTCTGTGAACTACAGCAGAGAATATCTAACAAAAACATATAAGTTGCACAACGTTAGCGTCAATGCTCTACATTCTAGCAAATTATTTGACCTATAAAGTGGTTAGACTAGCAGAAAGTTTCAATTCAATCTGTAATACTGTCATTTGCTAACATTTGCTAGCATTTAATAATAACCAAAAATATAAGAGCCATTAAGGATATCATATTCAGCGGTCACAAGTGATATCTGATGGAAATACTACTCTAATAAATATGTTGCTTCACTGCTTACAGTATACCATAGTCACGAGTAAAACTGTACCAAATCAATGACTTATGACAAAGGCACCTAACTTTGCCGCTTACATCACCATATAACTTGGCGGGAAGATCAACAGTCGGCTTTTCATCGAGGAAAACGAGAGAAAACTTCTATCTTTTAACGTCATGGTTCTAAAGCTACCCTCAGGAAAACAAAGGTAAATTCTTAATAACAGATGCGTTTGCTTTTGGGGAAACATACTTCGATCCTTTAAAACGGTGGGAACTCTTGGAAACTAACAAAGCATTTGTGGAAGTTGCCATAGATGTCACTTTTTCTTGCAACAATTGCATTGTAGCATTTGACTAGAACATCTCAGCTGGTAATGGTATGCTAAGCTTGTGAACCTTGCTTCAAGTGAAAGAACCTGTCGTTCCATTTACTACGCTCGTTTTTAAAAGCGAGTTTCTAAGGTACATAAAGGAAGAATTACATGGATAAGATGGAGAGGGATCATTGGTTCAAGCAGTATTTTAAACAGAGGAATTCAATCTCTTGATATGCTTGAGGAACGGCCAAAGGAAATCGTTGCCTTAAACATCATTCTTCTTTATTTTTCTGGAAAGGTGAAACAAGTTTGTCAGCTTGAACGAAAAGTGATTGCCTACTTTGTGACTGCGCGATTTGTGAGATAAATGGAGAAAGTCTTCTGAAAGGATTTAATTTTGATTCAATTGGATGTACAAGTTGTTATCGGATATTTTATGGACGAAATATTGAACCAGGAACCTCCAGTATTCAACTGTACTACGGTAAACTATTGCAGATATTACAGTTCTTAATTATTGTACTGTGATATATAAAATGAAGATTTTAACCCATACTATAGTCAGATGCAATGTAGGCCTAAGTGTTGCAATCATGGAGTACCCGTCTAGTAAACTTTCTTATTAAGTCATACCTAGAACCGTGCTAACAAAAAGAGTTGTCTTATTAATCGGCTTATATAAATAAATTTAAGAAATATCAGTTTACCCTTATACTATATCAGCACATTTTGCCAACATACATTTAGAAAAGCGATGAACTAAAAAAGTCTGGAAACCACGCCGAAGTCCTAGCAGGAAAATGTAAATTCTTGAGTTATTGGAAGATCTCTGTCAAATTACTTATCCTGACAAATGGCAATTCATCATATCCAGCAAACATATGTAGAAAATGTCCTTGTCTTGTAAAACCATTACTTTACGTTTGTAGCAGAATTTGAGGCAAGTTTATCTATCATCCTGTAAAAGTTAAGATCTAGTAAGAAGATATTTAATCTTTTATAAAAGTTAACATAAAAATAAGTAACAAAAAGCATTCAGCAAGATATCTTACCTATTACATGTCTATCATAAAAAGCAGCAGAAAATATCTAGCCAACTATTTGACAATTGGTTTCTATAAAATCTGGCAGAAAATATCGAGCCAGTTTATCGAGCTTAAAGTCTTGTAACTTGACGTCACTGAAATCTTACGAAATCTACTTGGGAAAAATATTTGATTTGTAAACTAATTACCAAAGATCTAGCAAAATATCTCGTGACATAATTGACCTGTACTGTAAAATGTAGAAGAGAATATCTGGTCAATTTTTTACATGTATAATGTTTACATTGCAATCTACCAGGAACTATCTAGCAGATGTTTTGAATTGTAAAATGACTACTATGAAATCTAGCAGAAGACATCTAGCAAAGTACATGTCTTGTGAAATGGTTACAACAAAATCTAGCAGAAAGTATTTAGCCAATTCATTGAAATGTAAAATGGTCACATTAAAATCTAGCAGAAAATATCTAGCAAAATACTTGACTGGCCAAATGGTTACAACAAAATCTAGCAGAAAACATCTAGCCTATTCATTGGAATATAAAATGGTCACACTAAAATCTAGCAGAAAATATCTAGCAAAATACTTGACTGGCCAAATGGTTACAACAAAATCTAGTAGGAAACATCTAGCCTATTCATTGCAATGTAAAATGGTCACACTAAAATCTAGCACAAAATATCTAGAAAATTATTGACTTGTAAAATGGTTACTACACAGTCTAGCAGAATTTATCTAACTATATTTTTACATTGAGAATTGGTCACACAAACATCTAGCAAAAAATACCTAACAAAATACTTCAATTGTCAGATGGTTACAACAAATCTAGCAGAATATATCTAACCAATTTGTTATTATGTCAGTTGGTTACCCTAAAGTTAAGCAGAAATATCTAGCGAACTATTTCAGTTGTAAATGTTTATTCTAAAATTTAGCAGAAAACTCTAGCAAATTATTTCACAAAGTAGTTACTATGAATTTTAGTAGAAACTCTCTTTCCAATTTACAATGCTGTAAATGCCGAAAATCTACTATAAACTAAAAAGCAAAGTAGGCCCTATTCGATTCATTAAGCAGATCATATGTAGTGGTTTCATTTGAAATCTGATTGAAATACAATTGTACCAAAACTTACAGTGTACCATTGTCACGCATGAACCTGCGACTTAAGGAACTAAATGGCTGATGAATCAGACATCGAACTTTTGCCGCCTTTATCAACATATAAGGCGGGAAGATCAACATTCAGCTTCTCATCAAGGAAAGCGAGAGAAAGTTTTAATTTGTAACGTCATGGCTCTAAATCTATACCCTCAGGAAAACAAAGGTAAATTCTTAATAAGTGATGCGTTTGCTTTTGGGGAAACATACTTCGATCCTTTAAAACTGTGCTAACTCTTGGAAACTAACAAAGCGTTTGTGGAAGTTGTCATAGAGCTCCCTTTTGTTGCAACAATTGCATTGTAGCTTTTGACTAGAACACCTCAGCTGGTAATGGTATGCTAAGCTTGTGAAGCTTGCTTCAAGTGAAAGAACCTGTCGTTCCATTTACTACGTTCTTTTTTGACAGCGAGTTTCTAAGGTACATAAAGGAAGAATTACATGGATAAGATGGAGAGGGATCATTGGTTCAAGCAGTATTGTAAACAGAGGAATTCAATCTCTTGATATACTTGAGGAACGGCCAAAGTAAATTGTTGCCACAAACATCAAGTTCTTCTTTATTTTTCTGGAAAGGTGAAACAAGTTTGTCAGCTTGAACGAAAAGTGATTGCCTACTTTGTGAATGAATTTTGAATAGTGTGAAAAGAGATTGCCTACTTTTGGTGCGATAAATGAAGAAAGCCTTCTGAACGGATTTAACTTTTATTCAATTGGATGTACAAAATGTTATCGGATATTTTATGGACAAAATATTCAACCAGGAACCTCCAGTATTCAACCGTGCCACGGTAAACTATTGCAGATACTACAGTTCTTAGTTATTGTACTGTGATAGATAAAAATAAAGATTTAACTTCTACTATAGTCAGATGCAATGTAGGCCTAAGAGTTGCAATCATGCATTACCCGTCCAGGAAACTTTCGTGTTAAGTCATGGTTAGAACAGAGCCAACAAAAAAAAAGAGTTTTCTTATTAATCGGTTTATGTAAATAAATTTAAGAAATATTTACCCTTATACTACGGTATATCAGCACACTTTGCCAACATACGTTTAGAAACACAATGAACTCAAAAATCTGCAAACCACGCCAAAGTCCTAGCAGGAAAAATGTTGTCCTTGGATTATTGGAAGATCTCTGTCAAATTACTTATCCTCAGAAATAGCAACTCATAATATCCAGCAAAGTATAGGTAGCAAATGTCCTTGTCTTGTAAAACCATTACTTTACGCTTGTAGCAGAATTTCAAGCAAGTTTATCATCCTGTAAAAGTTAAGATCTAGTAAGAAGATATTTAACTTTTTATAAAAGTTAACATAAACATAAGTAACAAAAAGTATTCAGCAAGATATCTTACCTATTACATGTCTATCATAAAAAGCATCAGAAAATATCTAGCCAACTATTTGACAATTGGTTTTTATAAAATGTAACAGAAATATCAAGCCTGTTTATTAAGCTTAAAGTCTTGTGACGTGGCGTCACTGAAATCTAACAAAATCTATTTAGAAAAAATATTTGATCTGTAAATATAGTACGAAAGATCTAGCAAAAAATCTTGTGACGACATTGACCTGTACTGCAAAATGTAGAAGAGACTATCTGGTCAATTTGTAACATGTTTAATGGTTACATTGCAATTTAGCTGGAAATATCTATCAGATAATTTGAATTGTAAAAAAACTACCACAAAATCTATGATTAAATGGTTAATACAAAATTTAACAGAATTTAACTAGCCAATTCATTGTTATGTAAAATGGTCGTACTAACATATAGCAGAAAATATCTAGCAAAAACCTTGACTGGCCAAATGGTTACAACAAAATCTACCAGAAAATAAATAGCCAATTCATTGTTATGTAAAATGGTCATACTAACATCCAGCAGAAAATATCTAGCAAAAAACGTGACTGGCGAAATGGTTACAACGAAATTTTGCAGAGAATATCTAGCCAATTCATTGCAATTTAAAATGGTCACACTAAAATCTAGCAGAAAATATCTAGCAAAATAATTGACTTGTAAAATGGTTATTACACAATCTAGCAGAATTATCTAGCCATATCTGAATGTTCAGAATTGGTCACACTAACATCTAGCAGAAAATATCCAGCAAACTACCTAAATCGTCGGATGGTTACAACAAAATCCAGAAGAATATATCTAACCAATTTGTCACTATATGAGTTGGTTACTATAAAGTTGAGCAGAAATTCTAGCAAACTATTCCACTTGTAAAATGGTTATTCTAAAATTTAGCAGAAAACTACAGCAAAGTTTTGGACATTTAAAGTACTGAGTATGAATTTTAGCAGAAACTCTCTTTCCAATTTATAATGCTGTGAATTGGTTACTCAAAAATCTACTGTAAAATAAGTAGCATTTGTAGCATTTGACTAGAACATCTCAGCTGGTAATAGTATGCTAAGCTTGTGAGCCTTGCTTTAAAACGATGGTCTGGCCACAAATGTAGCTCCTCACATAGCTCAGCAATGTGAGGAGATGATGTCACTCCTGCTTGCTTCAAGTTCAACTGATAAAATCTTGAGAACCACGCATTGGGACTGGATGGAAGTTTCACCAGAATGGTCAGATTAACATGCTCTTTTAAACATATTGACGCTAAATTTGTGACTGGACCAACCTTTTAAGTGAAAGAACTGTCGTTCCATTTATTACGCTACTTTTTCAGAGCGAGTTTCTAAGGTACGGTACATAAAGGAAGCGTTAGATGGATGAGATGATGAAAGTCAGCGGCGGTTCAAGCAGTAGGCCTATTTTAAGCAGTGGAATTCAATCGCTTGATTTGCTTGAGGAACGGCCAAAGGAAATTGTTGCCACAAAACATCATTCTTCTTTATTTTTTTATGGAAATGTGAAACGTGTTTGGTCTTGCTACTTTTGTATTTTTCACTTACCTGAGGAGGAAGATGTGATATCTTCGAAAACGTTTGTATTAAAGTATGACTTTCGATAACATTTTCGTGTTCATTTGCTCTTTCATCTGGTTCTTCAAATGTACAACTCTTCCTAAATTATATCCCCCTATAAAGTATAGTAGATGCAATGTAGACCTAAGTGTTGCAATCATGCATTTATTCATCTAGCAAAGTTTCTCATTAAGTCATGCCTAGAACTGTTCTGACGGGAAAAAACTGAGTAAACTGAGTTGCACTGGCAGAGTGTGCATATATCTTTATTTTACATTTGCTGTACTGTGTTTACTCTCTTTTGGTTCTGCTTTATCCCTCTGTCCCTACAAACATAGGTCTATACAATAATATTAAAGGAATAGTTACCCTTGTAATATATCAGCACATATATGTCATCAAAAGTTTAGAATATGATTAACCCTGTAATCTTCGTCAAAGCACGTCAAAGTCATAGCAGATAAAATATTGTCCTTGAATTGTTGGAAGATCTCTGCCAAATACTTACCCTGAGAAATGATAATTTATCAAATCCAGCAAAAAATATCAAGCAAGTTTATTGTCCTGCAAAATTTACTATTTAGTAGAGAATATGTTGGAAAGTTTCCAACATAGTTACAATAAAATACATAGTAACAAGATGTATGGAGTAACTCATTTTACCTTTCAAATTTTTATTATTAACATCAACAGAAAATATCTAGCAACTAGTTGACCCATAAATTAGTTTCTATAAAGTCTAACAGAAAATATCAATCCAATTTATTAGGCCTATATTGTGAATTGCTATCACTGGAATCTAGCAAAAAGCATTTAAGACGATATTTCAACTGTAAAATGGTCATCAAAGATCGTGGGAGAAAATATCCAGCGAAATAATTGACCTATAAAATGATTACTACAAACTATAGCAGAAACTATACAATTTATTATGAGATCAGCCCACCCTAAAATCTGGAAGAAAACATCTAGCCGACGTTTGACTTGTAAAATGGTTACAACAACATCAAGCAGTACACCGTAGCCTAATGTTGTATTGTAAAAATGGTCACAGTGAAACCTAGCAGAAAAATATCTCTATGATTGTCTCCTGTCAAATGGTTGCTCAAAATTCTAACAGAAGATATCTGGCCAATTTATTACATTGCGTATTGGTTACACTGGTACTAAGCAGGAAATCTAGCAAAGGGACACTTCAGGTCTGGTTGAACCATTTTAGCGAAGTAGGTGCTTATACAACGCACACTGACAGCATCCAAATCAATCATGTTGACACTTTCAAAAACATACTTCACTATCCATCCCGAGTTATAAAACTCTTCTGTAATTCTTTACCTTTTGTTTCATTAAAGGTAAAAAAATGACCCTGTCGCAATGAATTAACTTCAACGATACATTGAGAATCATCAAAATTTGAGGATGAGTAGAAGATCCTTTTTCATACCAACTTTAAACTACACAAGTAAGGTCTCGATTCCATCCCTGGATAGGAAGGGGTATCGTGCAAAGACCAATGGGCACAGCATTTTATGGACGTCTATTGGTGACAGTACGAAATCAAATGAAGGCCTAAAAAAAAAAATCAGTCAATCTTGTTTGTTATTGAGATCTCTGTTGTAGTCTTTGTTCTTCGTAGTTAGTCTTCGAATTTCCTGCTGTGGATATTCATTTGTGAGTGTTATTGTTTACCTTAAAAAGTACCAACGTGTCCATTTTTCTTTTTCCTCCAATCATTTTTATACTCACCAAATTTTTGAAGCTCCTCGTTTTACAAAATGAAAGCTATCCAAGCCTAGTTCTCGAACCCCAACGGTCCACGGAATGGAATATTCACACGTCAAAACCTGAACAAGGTCTGTGTATCAAAAGGTTCCCACTAGGTTTGTAGTTATCAAGATAAAAAGTCATGCCTGCCTGTACCACACACAGATTTGTTAGACTGAGACAAAACTCTATGGAGGGCGGTTTGAAGTCTCAAAGATCATCGCATTAATTCGTCTTTTGTATCGGATCATCGCAGTAATTTGTCTTTTGTATCGGTCCTGACATTTCTGTAAGGCATATACAGGATTGGATAGCAAACACAACATGGTATTTGACATATGTTACACTTACAGTAGGACAGGGAAGTTACCCCAACTGCCACAGCATTGCCGAATTTAAGAAAATAAAATATAATTCCGCCTTCGACAGTATACGGTAACCTGGCAGACTGTAGGTTTAAAACCTGAAAAAAAAAATCTTTAAGGTCTATCTTATTACTGTTTCAGGAAAATTCCAAAACTTCCCATCTATCTAAGTTGTCGAGATATTAGGCTTCTGCCTCTTCAGCTTATGTGAATGCCGAAGGGGCTAAATGTATTCATAAATAGTCGTTCCGAGTTGCCACCTGCTCTGAAAGTGTTGGCGGTAACACGCCTACAATCCAAAGTATTGTTCTGATCGAGCTAATTAATTAAAGATTAATTGAAGCCAGGGAGGAAATACATTTGAGCCAACAAACCAGCCTGTCTTCACTGGATTTGGAGGTCATAAAGTCAATTTGTTGTTTCGATTTGAAATGTCAACGATCGGGGATAAAGTTATGTGAGGACAACAATTTAAAGAAAAGGATAAGCAAGAATAATATTGGACCGATTACAAAAAAGGGATGACATTAAGTTCCCTATTAAAATCCGCGATATTATCGCAGTTCTATTAACAATCTAGGAGGACGAGAGTTCAGTGCTAGAGTTAGCGTCAAATCTCCGATTCTACGCTCGACTCTAAGTTGGTACACGTTTCCTCTCAGTAGCCATGTTAGCAGTCGAATTCCGACGTTGGCAGTGGCCCGCACGATAACACCAAGTTCAGGCATTTTTCTTGCGGGTTACATGATACGTTTCCTTGTCATCTTTTATACCGTGATCATTTCTGCTACAGGTAAAATACTGAGGCATAAATGATCTCATAAAGTATAACTTCCGTACCTTTCGTCCACCAAAAATAACATTCAAAATTTCTTATTCATTTTTTCAATTCTGATTTCCTATCTCAAAAGTTGTTTTAGGGGTCATTCTCTCAGAAATTTAGCCAATTTTGTAATATTGAACATGTTTTTCTGTGGCAATGATGCATCTGACTGGATCATTGAAACAGCCACTTTTATTCATCTTAAAGTCAACACTTTACATTCGGTGGGCACAGTACACATGGCACAAATACTTACCATAAATACTTATCTATTTTAATGTGAGATTTGAATAATCATGTGGCAAAGTCCACTGTTGGTTTAGGTGTTCAATGAACCCGATCATATTTTCTGTGTATTAGGTAATTTTGTTAAACATTTTCTGCAGCTGCATTGTTTATAAAAAAAAATATGGCAAGTGTATGGAGGATCATTCGATGGGGTGAGTGGTTGAATGTAATGTATATTTATCAATACTGAAAACAGCCTAGGAAACTCAAGATTATTAGTAGTCGTCTAGGAGCACGGCATGTGATAAATAAATCCATATATGGATAATAGAACATTCCGAATGACTGTTCCATAAAGACCAGTCAGAGTATACCGTTGCTGTGACACGCTTTTTCTTCTTTTTTTGTGCTGTGAATGATGATAACAATGTAGTTATATGTCACACACGTCCATTACTTGGAAGCGAAATATTGACACAAAATTAAGATTTTGTCTGTATTTTGGTAATAATGCAGTTGTGTTCTTCCAACCTACAATTTAAGACAATTTCTTGGGACACGGAAGTTTACTCTTTCAATGGTGACTATACAGGATTACATTTCACCGAATACGTTCACTTCTTTGACAAAATTGAAAGACTCCAAGGCTCTCAAAAGACCATAAGAGGGACTCAAATATGCCCACATGCTTTCGCTACTAAATATGATTTTTATCGGCACAATCAAAGTGGACCCACAGGAAACTGAAACATTTTCTCTCAACACTCAACAGCAACGATATTCTACCTCTCCTCCTCCCCCTCTCCTCCTCCCCCTCTCCTCCTCCCCCTCTCCTCCTCCCCCTCTCCTCCTCCCCTCTCCTCCTCCCCCTCTCCTCCTCCCCCTCTCCTCCTCCCCCTCTCCTCCTCCCCCTCTCCTCCTCCCCCTCTCCTCCTCCCCCTCTCCTCCTCCCCCTCTCCTCCTCCCCCTCTCCTCCTCCCCCTCTCCTCCTCCCCCTCTCCTCCTCCCCCTCTCCTCCTCCCCCTCTCCTCCTCCCCCTCTCCTCCTCCCCCCCCCAAAAAAAAAGAGTGTTCTATGCCAATTCCCTTAATCACATTTCAATGTTTCACTGGATATGGTACAAGTTCCGGAATTTTGTACACTAACATGTTTGGTTGTTGTTTGGTGCAGAGAGGATAAAGTTGGTCCACGGCCGCCTAGAGCTGATCAGGGTTCAGAACAGTTCTTGTTCACATATATACCCACGTGAGGGGAACGAAAAAAAAAATGGGGTAGTGTGTTCTGACTTCCGGCAGGAATATTGGAGTTCCTTCTTTATAAAGAAACTTTAACTCTGATATCTAAGCGGAGCACCAGCATAAAGTTGCGCGGAACGTGCAAACTTTTTTCTCTTCAACTCCCACCCCCCCCCCCCTCCCAGATGGCCGGATACGGCACTTTGGGGTGTTCTAAGCTGCATGTACTCTGACTTTAAAATGAGGATCTCATGCCTGCAAATTTCCCAATTAATGAGAAAACAATCTGTGACGAATGGTAATATATATGAGTTGGGTTGAGATGATACAAGAATCATCATTTTACATCATTTCTCTTTCGTTTATTCTTGGACCACTTGGCAGTTATGGAGGGGTGGTGGACATACCATAATTCCCACTTTTTTTTCGTAGGGGACTGAGTCTTAACACCCCCACCCACTGCTTCTAGGCTCTAGTTCTGTGGCCACTGTACGTTCCCTTAAAATAATATCCAGGCCAAGGGACATTACATGTTTTGCAGGTTCGGGTTTAAGTTAATACCAAACTGTTGTTTTGATTTCCGAATTCCTCCGTATTTTCGCGTATATTATTTCATGACTTAATTGCGCAGACCCTCAAATTGACCCCTTCGGCGGCCCTGGGTTGGTCTTTGGTAAAATAACTGAATCCCATGCAACTGTCTTCCTTTCAAGACGCACTTCCCGTTTGCGACGAAAGTGTGGGTCAGATTGGATGTATGACACATAACTCATTATGCCGTTAAGCCCTCCACCACCCCATGCACGAAAACACATTCATGCAACTTCTTGTTTAAACCCCATTTATCCAGGGGTGGCCAACCTTTTTTAATCAAGGGGCCACATTCTGGAATTCTGTGGTGCATTAGCACAATTTGCAAGCACGCCATCTAATATCCTTTTTTACACTAGCTCCCTAGCGGTATTGTATGGGTGGAGAGAAACGTTTGCCAGCGGTTGTTAAAAGTTTTCGAGTGTGTATGGAAGTGGGTAGGAGAGTGGGACTGTGGGAAGGGTAAAAATTATGTTTTATCGGGGGTTCGAGGCAACTGGTGTAGATTCTATGTCTTCGCTGAATTTTGCTTCTTTTTTATGAATACCTATGCCTATTATAGATGGAGAAGTCACCTGATGCAGACCGCATGCGCATCATGGTGTAGATGGGGACCGCATTTAGCCAGAGAGCCACGGGTTTGACATCGTTACATTAATCCATGCATGTCTCGATATTATTACGTAGGTGAAAGAAAATAAGTGAGCCATGACATGCAATGATGGACTTTAAAGGATGAGGTGTCACTGATACCGATAGTCTCTTACATATGCCGTGCATGTACACTCAGGGAAGCTAAGTAAACACCGTAGCAATTATTGCTGTTGCAACTGAGATGATTGGATGTAAATTAACAATATATATGTATTAATGGATGAATTGTGGATTGATAAAATAGTGAATTAAGGATACTGAATACATAACAGAGAGAGAGATCATCAAGCTTATCATCAGTTTAGTACGTTTTGATTTAAGGGGAAAGACAGCATGGCGTGAGACCTCCAACCTCCGTAGAGCTTGCACAAACAGTTGCAATATTCGGTCCCCGATCATATTCATGATGTTCAGTGGTGTAGGGATATTTCACCATGTCGATCGTTTCGGGTTGTCCAACTTTCTTCTATTTCTTGCATATTGCCATCAGTTTCAGGTTGATTTTTTTCTTTCTCGTAATATAGTTCTTCTGGAGGTTTCTACGCCTCCTCAAAAATCACTGTTGGCTCGTTATCCTTTATTGCATCATCGTTTGAACTCATAACTGAGTTTCCATCACTAATATTACGAAGAGTGATTGTGTTGGTCTAAAGATGCAGATGAAATTTGGATTTGATTCCATCGGATATTAGAACCATCATCTTCAGACAATTCCCTGTTTCAACATGTTGTCAGTTGGTTTAAAGAGTTCATACGTAGGAAGAGAAAGTTAGTAGCTCTAATCCCGGTGGAGTCATTTATTCATTTCAGATTCTAATTTTTTTTAGGCTCACTTCCTTCATGTATGTGTATGTGCAAAGATGCACAGGTCTATATCAGGCCTGTACATGCGCGGGGTGATGTGTAGATCATCATGATTGTGTGCGTGTGTGTGTGTGTGTGTGCGTGTGTGTGTGTGTGTGTGTAATGATCGATCTGTGTAGCATACATACCTTACATAAACACGCTTAGACTCATACTGTGAAGACTGCCCCCTACAACACACTATTACGATGATCAGATCGTAGATCCATTTACACCCCTACCCACCCCTCCCCGACTTCGGATGTCTCGGTGCAATGACGTCACAAACAGGCCTGTGTTCCTCAAATTAACACGACCAATGGAATCGTGAAAGTCGTGACTGGGAGCGCAGGGAAAATAAAGCCATGGCCCATAGCTCTAGTTGGTTTTTATTTTGTTTGTTTTGGGGGGGGGGACAAGAAGAAAACGGCGACGAATTTGGTTAATGAGTGACAGCCACCGAGAAAAAATTTTGCAAGAATTAAAAACGGAACAGTGTATTGTATCAGATGTCTTGCCTGGGTGCTGGTGGGCACCATTTGAGCCCCCCCCCCCCCCATGAAAGATGTACCCACGGTGCCACTGCGAGGTGCATATGTATATAGTACACTGTAGTTGTCTTCACTGACGTATATATTCTCTTTGTCACTACTTAACGTCCCTGTTTTCAGTCCTTGATTTTGTGTACAACAATAAAAACAATCTGATCTATCTATAGTGTTCACCACTTGGGAGATCAAGTTCTATGTAAAGTCAAATTCCTAGATGAAGTAGTACAGTGGATAAGCAAGAAAAATAATATCGTGTTAAAAGAAATAAAACTAGACTAACAGGAGGCACGGCAAGTTGAGAGTAACAACTGTCACAGAGTGGAAGCTCCCTGCTTTAATGTTATGGTCTGTTGCAATGTTTTAATGCTTGCCGAGACACTTCTCAATTGTAGCGAAATGACAGCAGACAAAAAGTGATGATGATATTTTCAGCAGGGTTTCAAATTGAAGACACCAAATCAACTGCAAAAAAAAACTTCCCATTATACAGTCACTTCTATTGTCTGGTAACAATCCAAATAATTCATAACCGAAATACCAAAATATATTTTGCTGCCCTCTGGAACACTCAAAACCTTTGATTGTTGTGAAGGACATTTTATAACAACAATACATCATCACTCAGCTTAATTAGGTCATTGTTTATTGTAACAACATTGTATATCGATTAAAAAGTGCGTGACGTGTGTGACGCACGCCAACAGCCCATGGTGTAATATGGCACAGGGGGTTTTAATATATAAGCTTGCATTATGCGCGCAATAATCATTCATGCCTTTACTGTTTCATAAAGTTACGATCGTCATATTATTTTGCCTGCAGTGAAACTCAATCACAAACACAACTTATTTTTACATTCAGATCAAAAGAAACATATCACTGACTGAAGCGATATGTCCAATAACATTGCACATAGGCTCTTAATCGAACATAACTTATGAATATTCACTTTTAATCATGGAATTTCCCCGCACATTTTGGTATGTTTTTCTCTGAATAATTGAACAATAACTTTGCAACAGACAATTTTAAGGTTACAAAAAGTGATTTTTGTTTCTTATGTGATAATCTAAAGGAATATGTTGACATATTTTTTAAAAAGTCAGTCATCAAATCTCCATCATTTATCATGGCCGTAATATTAGTTAAATATTTTATGGCATTTTGGTTTCTTCAGACCAATTTTATGTTTCATTTTTCTTCCACGACCAACCAAAGCAGTGGTATAAAACGCCATATAGTTCAGAACGAAGTATCCCGTGTTGTGAAAATGGCTGAGAAAAGGCTAATGCTAATAGCACGGTCCACTGCTTACACTATATGTCGATTACTAAGATGGATGTTACTAGGGAATGTTTACGAATTTAGAGTCGACCGAAGAATCGCTGATTTGTCGGTCACTCTAACTCTGAACAGCAGACCTCCGAGATTATCGTTGGTCGTTCAATGGTTGGATTCTATGGCTTGACTTAACAATACTATAATATCAACCTGTTGGTTGATTTTTTTTTCTTTAACCTTTTTTCTAATCTTTATCATCAGACATTCAATGCAGGGACAGAGTTCATGCATGTATGATTTGAATGTTTTTTTTTTTTGGAGGGGGGGGTCTGTAGAGTAAGGCCTATACTTGTATGCAATATAATTTGTGAAAAGTTTTTTAAGACTCATAACTTTTTAAAAATGTTTGTTATCTTCTGTAAGATGAGATATGACAAAACGAACCATTTCTTATATATAGGCCCATATATGATTGCTTACACATTCCAGTTCTGCGAAAAAGTTCGACTCGGCCATATTACACATGCACCAGCACAGGACTATAGTTATGGTCTAAAGTAATCCCCCTGAATTACAATCACTTATGGTGTGAGGGATTTCTCGAATCATAAGACTATACGTAATAAGACAAACAAATGGCGAGGAGTAATTTTCGTGAAAGAAGAGGAGGCTAATTTACAGACACATCTTACTCCTTTTTAGCGCTGGTTTGACAGTGTGCAGTGCACAGTGTGCACCGGTGTGAAACAGTACAAATACGTAATGCATCATAGAAAAGATAAATTGTATAGAATTAGATAAATCAAAAGTAGAAAACAATCATACAGCATAACACTGAAAAAATTCAAATGAAAGTTACACAAAGTCTGACCACCGCACTAGAAAAAATACGAAAAACAATTAACGGAGGGGAAAACCATAATGTTTTTAAATGGGTAAGCAAATTTCAATAATAGAGAGATGAAATGGTCATACTTAAGTGAGGTATAGTTTGAGATTTTTCTAGAAAATATTAACTGTTGTACTTTCCTTAATATTTGGCAAAGAATTCCACAAATGAATACCGTGTAATATATACATGTTTTCTCAAGTTCATTTCTTGACTTAAAATTATGAATTAAGGCAGCATTACGAGTTTTGTAATTATGAGTTTCAAAATTATACCTTAAGTGATTTTTATAGTACTAGGGAGAAGATGCAAGGCGGTACATAAACAAATTGCCTAGCATGTATATCATAAATGGTCATTACATCAAGTTCATAACCGTGAAGTGTGGATTTTAGACTTTAGTCTTTATCAAGACGTTTGTAATTTTCTTAATAATCTTTCGTGTTTCCACACGCAATGCTTTTAATTCTTTATCATACATGAGGTCATTGACCACAATTAATTGTCTATGAGTAGTACAATACGTTTGATCGATTTACAAAAATATTCCGTTCATGGATCTATATATCAATTGAAAGGTTAGAGGTTTACCAGTTCATAGAATGTTTTTTACATGATTGGGGCTAATTATGCATGCAAATATGCAAATGAACTGAATAACTGGAAATCTGAAACGCACTCCTTCACATCAGCTCTCAGTTTGAAGCTATCGTCAAATCAGCTCTAAGTACTCGTTTCCCCTTGAGAGGACATCTGACAAGAAAAAGTGCAGTTTTCATTCACTTGTAGGGAATGCTGAAAACGGATGTCTTTCAACATAAAATAAGTATGCGCATAGTAATTAGACAAAACAAAATAAAGTAGGAACAAGAACTTTTCAAGCATAAAAGCTATTTATTGTGGTATTATCAGGAATCAACCTCCGAAACCTCCAACCACCCCTCTCATTTAAGACTTCCCATCCCTTATCCACCGAACTTGAACCCCCACAACCCCTCCTCCCCCTCCTCCATCCCTCCAGTGTCGTCAGGCCTGTGATTGGTGTAAAATGTTAGCAGCAAGAAACGACAGACAAACTGATAGGTCAGAAACTAACAAATTATTGTAGAATACCCCTGTCCTGTGTTCACAGCAGCTCCTACACAGCTGCTTTGAACATGTCTCCCCCCCCCCCCCCCCCATCCCTGATACAACACCCTTCTTCCATATACACAGTTATGTCAAATATATCCACTATCAGTGTAATGATAGCTCAACAGGAAAGCTTGAATAAGCACGTTTACCAACATAACTATTTCAAACAATAAATATCACTGTCCTTTCCTTCTCCAATCCAATAGCCCCACTCAGTATAGATAACGAACAAACATTATACCTTAAAGTACATAAAAAGTACATGCATTGTAACCTCAACTTGTTTCTACCACCACCCCCACTCACCTCCCGCCACCCACCAACACCCCCACCCCACCATATACACAGCTGTATTGAATAGGTCCACTTCCCGTGTAATGATAGCTCACCAGAAAAGTTTGAAAAGGCAAGTTCTAACAACATAACTATTTCAAACGATTAACATCACGGTCATTTTCTTCTCACCCCTCACCCTCCTCCACATCGATATGGAACATTTTACTGTAAAGTACATTAGAAGTACATGCATTGTTCTCTAAACTTGGGTCTGTTTTACATCCTGCCCACAATGATACAGGTGTATGGGTAGTTCTGAAGATCCAATGGGAGTTGTAAAAGTTGAGTGATTCATTGAATGATGGAACCGAACAACAACGTTACAGAATTAATCCAACCTTAAAGATCTGATACCGTCTTTTACCGCTACCGTATGCGCTATTATACGTACTACAGAGTAAGAAGAAGCAGACACTAGAAAAAGAATAAAGAGAACTCCGTTCGAAACAACAGATCATTTTATGTCCTTACAATACGTACATAAAGTAATGCCCTCGAATATTCAGGAAAGGGGAGAAGGCACAAGTATTGTGATGGATACAATAAAATACTGAAGTCCGCCAACGAAATACTTTAGGTAGCAATAGCTTGGTTCGACCAACTCACAGATCAGAGAAAAACAGTGTTTCGGAAAGGTAATCTACCATCCACGTTACAGGGAACTAGTAAATACCGACAACAAACCTTCACCAGATTTTTACCATCACATGATTTGAAGAAAACTGCGATGAAATAGGAGCCATGGTTACAGACCTAACGCAGAATCTGGCCTGCAGAAAGTCAAAGGAAATGTCATTTGAATATCACAGGCAAAGTGGAGACAACATGAAGATATCAAAAACCGCTGGTTTCAAGGATTACAATATGTTTCACCATACACATGAGATTCTGATAAGCCTACAGCTGATTGAGGTGAGGCAAATTAATCGAAGGCTGCGAACTTCAATTGTTGGAATTACAAGGCTCGTGATTTGCATGCTATCACAATTTTCAGTTTTACTAGTATTACGCCAGTATTTGACCTTCTTTAAACGGTAGGCTACCTGATGATACTGTAGCTCAAATTTGTCAAAATGTTGAACCTTCCAATGACAGAAACCTTCAAATAACACCCCTCTGCTTGTGCTCCTCGAACAGACCCGGGCCCATTTATTAGGTCTTAAGCATAACTTACACTAACGTTAAGTTTGATAGCCAATCAGTGATCAGTTTATCCTATATAGGCTAGCCTATCTGATATCGCAAAATGAGCCAATGGCAATGTCGTGAACAGCATGAGGTCCTAATGAAAATAATTACCGACCGTCGGCTAGGTATGTAGTAACTTTTTACCTAAACTTTATTTTTCTGTACCCACATTTTGGAATTAGGTAATCCTGCAAGAGTACTGCTTAAGATGTAACCAAATTACTGAAGACCTTACGCAACATGGTAATTTGTAGGATTAATGCCCGTGTGTACGTAAAAGTTAGGTGTATCTTAGTCGATGCACTGAGTCTGTGTATGTTACATATGCGTACTCTACTGCATGTTGGTATGATCGACACGGCGTTGTCGATTGTCTTTCAGACTTTTACTGATCACGTCACGCAAGTAGCTGTATCCATCCACCGCACTCGTACAAAAAATTCAAAATCGAATACCAGTATTTATTGATTTGTCTATATTTGTAATCATTATATTGAACTAAATTTGAGAAACAAATTTCACGAGTTCATCGGAAATGATTAGTGATATCTGTTGAGAAATCTATGGTCTTTGTTTTCACGGCGTACGAGGCTAGGGAGTTATTAAAACTTAGCGCTCTCAAAACAAAAGCTTAACATAAGAAATTCGCAAAAGGAGAGTATGGCTGCATTAGATTACGATATGCTATCGTAATCCAAAAAACGATGAAGAAGAGAAAGTCCTGTATGACCAGCATATTGACATTTTGCGAACTGCATTGTGAAAATTGAGGCATGACTTGGAGAGAGAACGGCTGAAACGCATAGACCTACCACTCAGTTTATTTGATATTCTTGGAATTTTACTACATTTTTTCATAAAAATTTGTGTGTGGAAAGATGTAAAACATCAAGCGAACAGAGACTTGGCACGAGAACTAAACCTACTCGAGGGCAACCTGGTCGGTGATGTTGAGTGTCACATTTTCCAACTAACCCAACTTTGACTGTGACAGTCGTCACATGACAATCTGATGACATCTGACATATAAGTGGGTAGATAAGTTCTTTGCGGGCTCTTGAAAGTTGAAGGCTGGCTGTAAAAAGTTTGCTCCTCGGCCAAAACTGGAATTCCGATTCTTTGACCGATGGACAGCCAAAACTGGTGGAGTAATTGTGAACCTTTTTTTTTGTTGGTAGTTAAAAGTTAAAATGAGGGCCCCAGCTTATAGAGCTATGGGGAAAGAACGTAGTCATCTAGGAGCAGTGGTAACCACCACCGAACCATCAAACTGCGATGCAACTTACACCAATGACTATATACCTCCCCCCTCTTGGGCTTCAAATCTGTGAAAGTGGTGATTTGTTTCTTGTCTCCTTGAAATGATCCTAGTACGGCTAAAGGTTTGCGCATATATCTATATACCTTGTCGAAAGAATAGCTGGGTGTTTCATGCTGAAAGTGTGAGGCGGTGTAAAAAAATGCTTTGGACGTGTTGAGATACTTGAAAGACTGTAAACGATCTGTGTTATGCTTTTACATCATTTCTTCCTCCCCACAGGGTCTTAGATCGAAACGTATTTGTGAATTTTTCACCTAATTCCAAATAAAGTATAAACGTACAAAGATAATATTAACTTCTTCACACTACAAAGACTTAGGAAAAGATTGTGAGAGAATAGTAACTTATAGTAAGACAGCACACAAGAAAGGGAATGTAAAAGTAAGGTATAAACCTATTATTTAAGGTGAAGTGAAACTAATGTAAATCTAATAACAATCTGGGAGGACGAGTATTCAATGCTAGAGTTAGCGTCAAATCTCCGATTCTACGCTCGACTCTAAGTTGGTAAGCATTTCCTCTTAGTAGCCATGTCAATATTCGGATCACGACGTTCGCAGTGGCCCGCATGATAACACCTGTTCCAGGCATTTTTCTTGCGGGTTATGTTAGATGGGTCATTGTCACCTTATATACTGCGATCATTGTCGGTACTGGTGAGATACCGAAGCATAAATTGTTCTTTAAAATATGACTTCGGTACTTTGAGTCCAAGGACAACTTCATTCACAAATTTCCATTCAATTTTCTCAACATTCTGTCTTGTCTCGAAAGTTACTTTTAGGGCGAATTTTACGGAAAACTAAATAATTTGCAGCACTGAGTATGTTTTTCTCTGACAATTATGTAAGTGAATTGCTAATTAAAAAAACCGCTTAATTATTCATTGTAAAGTAAACACTATGCCATAGGTTCTACATTCTACGAGGTACAATGTCTACGACGATATCTATTATAATAGTACCTGCTGAATAATGATAAGGCCAAGTCCACTTTTAGCTTCGGTGTTGCTTGATGAAGGAACTCAATCATATATTCTGTCAATCTGTTGTATTAAGAAATTTTGATAAACATTTCATGCGATTGCACCATAGACGGAATTGTTTGTAAAAATTTAAAAAAAAAAAAAGTGACAATTTTTTTATATTACATTGTACTAAATTACTAACAGCAATTTAGGAAAATAGTGTACTAGGAGAACATTCGCGACGTAAATAATAAACCCTATATACACTTAGAAATAGAACGTTCCTAATAGAGATATTCCACGTTGGAATATAACCTATGTCAGAGTACGTTGGCACTCTTTTTATTGTCTCTGCAACGGGAGTCATGCCCACGAGTACACCATACAGTTCACCCCTTGGTCGAGATATATTGGCATAAAATGAAGATATTTGTCTATTTGAGGATAACGAAATTTGTACTTTCAATCTTCCGTCTTGGACAAAATAAGTTGGGACACGAAGCTGCCTCTTTCAAAGCTAAAGGATTACGTTCACTTTCTTTCGCAACATTTGGAAGGGTAGAGGAGTTTCATTTTGTCCTCTGAACTGAGATACACGAATATCACAGCAAAGTGGCTCAATCAGGGCCTATCCGGTAAGAGGCGGTCACCTCTAGCCAACGTTCGACTCTTGACACTATAGGCACAAAATACCGAATGTTTTCTTTTTTGTCAAGGGGCCCCAACTATTGGCCACTATCCAGCTATTAATCGCTGTACAGATTTATGCTACATGATGATACGGGTCGCAAAAGAGTGGCAAGTTTTTTTTTTGGGGGGGGGGGCTTCCCTGTGTTCCAGTCGGCCCCTGCTTTAGAGTATTCACATATACAAGGCATATAAAACAAAATTAACAAACAAGCAAACCTGCCAATTTCTAATTTTCAAACATCAAGGTGACATCACTTCTTGACACAAAGTTAGCTAAAAATAAGGGGAAAAGGGCAAAACAAAAAAATTCTTTTGCCATCTCAGAATATGTCAACTATGGTTAGGCGAAAACTTTTTAACGCTATTCTCATTAACGTTTACTGGCATGCTATTGTTTTGATGCAAGCTGTCAGTCTATTCTCAAACAATTTTCACAATGATTTGACTTTGGTGTTGGTATAATGTTCCCAGTATAAAAAAAAAGTTGAAAAAGTGCCCTTATACCGTAGAAGAAATTTAACACTTAGTATGTGATGAATTGTGTCCGCATGTGGAATGTAGACAAATGCCAAACGTATGACGTGTCAATTCATGTAACAAAGAAGTTGACAATTGATGTGATACAAAATCCACGTGAGACGAATTAGTGTAATTCTAATATTTTTCTTCCGGCCTTAGATACAGCATACAACCAAGCTCATTTCCTGAAATATCGATAGAACGTTTACACAAACGCAATTTTAAAAGTTCTCTATTTTTTTCATCAGTTGTTGTTTCAATTTTAATTGTTCTTTTCCTTATTAATTTGGGATTGGAGCGAAAAATGAAATAGCACTTAAAGGGGTATATTGAATTAATTTGTGAGGATTTTGAAGGATGCAGCCACATGGCAATCGCTTGTCATAAGAGTAAGTAAGCTGGTTTTACATCAAGTAGTTATGAAAACTGTCAACGTTTTTTTTATTTTTTATTTTAATTTTAAACCTAGCTCGCATTGACTGCAACATATTTGAATATGGAGAAGTGCATAACGTAAAAAAAGTGTCTGGTCACAAATTTTCTAAAACCGAATTGTATCGTTCATTACTCATTCGTTACACACTCATTTGTGTGTGACACATGGGAATCCCCTTGGTGTGACCATGTGACCGGTAAATGAAGGAGACTCGACAGGTTTGAAAGAAATGAAAAAAGAAAAAAAAAATACTGAAACGACTCAATGACCCAATTTAAAGTTACTCTGGAGAAGCCTCTCAGTTAAACGAGTTATCTTGAATCATATCAACCATTAGAGTATGATGTGTAGTTTCTGTAAAAGGTTTCCATGTAAAACTCAAAATATGGAAGGATTAAGGGCATGTCACCCATGTGTTTTGCATTTACGTTTGTCATGGTAAAGTGGTCCCAAGTTCTTCCGGGTTACTCACCAGCTTTTTCCTCAAAGTCATATATGTGGTACATAATTCAGTTGATCACACACAAGAATTTGAGCAATAGTGATTTGGTCCATTAAAAGTAGGTAACCGATTAACGGGTACCTATTTCCACTCGAAGGGAAAGAATTTTTCCCATTCGTTTTTTCATTCTGTCCTTCAAGAATCCATTTTAGAAGCAGCGAGACACTGACAGTTGGAATATTCTCGTATATGCATGAAATGAAGAAAAAATTAGAAAGGTTCAGTTCGAGGAAAAGAGAGTAAATACCTCCTTTAGGAAACACCGTGTGTGTCCCAGTCCCTTTGTGCTATCGATTCAGTCAGATCGAAAAGAAAAAAAAATGCTCGTGCACGAAAAATTTCATAACGCGAAAAAATAACCAAGAAGTGACGTAGAGACAAATAAGTAAGATAAGCCAAGATGAGCCTTTCTCTGAGCCAGATATGAGAGCTTTTAAGTGACAGATCTGCGATTTAAGTGATTTTTGTATAAATTTCCCTTAAAGTTCGTGAACGAATATACACAGCCACGAACAACTGAGACTCATTCACCGAGTGACTTATCGGCCAGTTTGAAAAAAAGTTGCACTTGAATGAACATATGTGACGAAGACCCACACAAGCTGTAGAAGAGGTAAATTCATGTACAGAGAACATAGTTGTGAGTTAAGGAGTCCACCACAACATACCACCATTGATACCCCCCCCCCCCCCCCTCTTTTTTACACTGAATCTTTGGATATGTCAACATCAAAGAACTAGATTTCTATGGTCAACATGCTATTGTTTTTAAAGCTTTGATTCACGTTTCTGCATGCCGCCCTCCATTTGCAATTCTTTCTTCAAGTTTGTAATGGGTTTGGCCAGGGTTCACCAAAGTAACTCGGCAATAATATCATACATATGATATACGATTCTGTTCATAAGATTTCGAACTATTGTAATTCAGAAAAACATCTGTGAGGAATGAACACCTCTCGGTGCCGTTACAACCTTAGCTTGGGACACGGGAAACACGGGAAATGAAACCTCCTCGGGATTTCAGCCGGTGTGAGCCACCTTATTTGGCTGACCTAACTTTGACTTCAAAATCGTCATGACGGAATCTGACATAGAAAAGTCTGATTAGTTGATTCGTGGCGTAATAATGGGAGGTAAATTTGGTCGTAGAAGATTGCAGCTCTTCCAAACTTGGCACCTCGCTTCTGCAATACTGCGACACGACTGATCATTTTTGATGGCCAGCCAAGAACATGATAATTTGCAACGGGTGAGCTACAAATGAAGGGATGAGGGATGTCGAATTGTCGTGTGGACAGTGCGGTGGTGATGATAACCGTTGATAAAGCAACTCACCTCTTGAGCTGCAATCCCCCCCTCCCCTCCACCCTCTCTCTATCACCGACTTAGCTATGAAATGATGGATGGTCGTTCTAATCATTGCCTTGATCAGTGCTGTGCATATACATTTACTACCTCATGTACAGAAGAAGGGATTACCAGGTAGGAATCACAATGACGATCTGATTCGTGCTGGCCAGTGGACTGGACAGGTATTTGAAGACAATGGCAAGATCTAGGGTTTGGCATCTTCCGTTCTCATAGTGTTAGGTAAAGACTTGAATCCTACCCACTTCAGGTCCTTTGTTTTCTTTAAAGCCTACCATAAATTTATCACACAATGAAAAGGGCAAATTGAAAGATCACAAATGGATCATACGTGACCTTTTTAATTGTTGACAGAATATTTCGAAAAATGTCCACAAACATGGCGGATGTGGGAGTGAGGATGGGTAAAGGTCATCATCTGAAAATAACTATCAGTCAACCCAAAATTTCATCATACATGGGGGGGGGGGATATTGTCCCAAGGTTGTTTGTCACTCTGAACAGTTGTGGTTCCTAGTGGCATTCTGCAATTCTTGTAACATAAAAGTGAATAAAAACAAAATACGGATCACAGGGTGCCGGAGAAAAACTGTAAGTCTAAAAGAAAAGGGAAGAAAGAGTGAAAAAAAGAGACAAAAGGAGACACTGAAAAAAGGAAGGAGACCCAATCAAATTTGAAATTAGCGTCGTTGGGATACCATTGAGAACTTTTCAATTGATTAATTTATATGTTCAAAGCTAAAGACAAAATCATTGGATTGAATTGCCAAGGTGTTGGAAGGAAGCCACTTTGGCTGATTGTTCCTTGTATACTTCGAGGGAGGAGACCAGATTGGTGGTGGTGGAACTTCGTGGGCTATTAAGTGATTTCATCACGTTTAATACACTCAAAAAGTTGACAAAATTCCTCTTTGTCAAGTTTAGAATAAACAATTCTTGCCCCCCCCCCCCTTACTTGGCCAAGTTGATAAAGATTTGGACAATTTCATTTAAACTGTGTGGTGCTAGAGTTTCGTACATACATACATAAAGGTCACGTCCCTTCAAGGCTCAACAGTATGTGCATACGAGGCACACTGAGTAAATACTTGAGTACAATTTTATTTCACTTAAGTGGAATACAATGCCACATGAAAGTGTAACACATTAAGTTAAATAGAATTTCACTCAATTAAGGAGAATGAAGATGTTGTGTACCACGTAATTCTACTTAACAATTTTACTTAAGTCAAAAACGATTACACATAAGTGGAATCTTATTTCCATTTATCAGAATTCAGTTTCACTTAAGTAATACGGTAGGTAAGTATTGTACTTAAGTGGAATACCATTCCACGTAAGTAGAATATATAAGTAGAAACATAATATGTAATATTAAAAATTATAGTGATAAAAACATATAATGCTATTATATATTAGGAATGTAATAGTATTATTTTAAATGTTAGTACATTAGCAATATATAATACTGTTACTACTATTATCGCAATATATAATATATACTATTGCAATTAAGTAGGATATCAGTAGAATATACATTGACATATCCACTTAAGAAATAAAATAGCCTACCTATTGGACGTAGGTGGAATTTCATTTCATTTCAACTGAATTCTACTCAAGTGAATTGCATTTGACTGATGCAGACCTGAATTTTACTTAACTGCAAACTCTTCATTCTAGTCAAAGTAAAATTAAATTTTACTTAAGTACAATGCATTTCACTGAATTGGAATAGAATTTTACTTAAGTGGAATTGTATGTTACTTCATTGGAATGTGTTCCACTTCCGTGGAATTAGTTGCTAAATGTTAAAATTGCTTTGAAATATAATGATATCCGGCCTAGTTGTAATTTCACGGTTAGGATGCATGTAGGCTACTGTGTGCGTAAAGAAGGAGGTTAATTCAAAACATACCCACATAAGGATTTACGTACCAGTGAAGTTTCGCCCCATTCAAGCCAGTCAGTCACATTTTGCTTCCAAAGAAGAATGAATTAAATTGTATTCCACTTAAGTGAAATATTCGGACAATTTCATTAAAGTGGAATTGTATTTTACTTCAGTGGAATCGCATTCCACCTAAGTGAAAATAGACATCGATTACGCTTTCTACATAAGTAAAATACTATTTCACTTTACTAAAATTGAAGTGAACGTTGTCTATTTCATTTGAGTGGAACGCAGTTCAACTTAAGTTATGTTGTATTACACTTACGTGGAACAGAATTTTACTTCAGTGAAATACTTATGGGAAATGTATTCCATCTAAGTGGAATTAGGAGGGGGGGGGGGGGGAATGTTAAATGACTTTCACAGTATATGTCATTGTCGTGTCAGTCAGAATTAAAGAACTACCTTTTTTTTTTCAGTTGTGCATGGATTAACACTGCACGCATGTTTTGTGTGTCTTCGTGTGACCCAGTTTGTCATCTGTCTCTCTACACCAAACTGAAGTATGCAAATAAAAACTATAACCACAAAGTGATCACAAAATGTCTGATCTAGGTTTATATTCCAATTTATACGTCTCTTGGTTGGCAAGTGATTAACGAGAAAGCCAAGTAGCAACAAAAGATCTAATTTGGAGGATAGCGACGCATGCAGTCTAGTCAGATAGCTTTATTCCAATTTACTGTCTTGATTGGCACGTGACCAAAATGAAACCAAGTACAGAAATAAAAGCTGAAAATGTCATTTGGAGAGGGTGAACGACACAGTCAGTCAGCTATATGAGAGTAATTATTAGACAATGCTGATAACCTAATTAATGGAAGACAAAGATAAATCCAGTTCGCAGTTTCGGTCGTTCTGTTACAGTGATTGATTTCCACAACCATGTGGTCATATTCGATCCTCACATAAGGCCTACATTTACATAACTTATGGCAATTGTCGGGAACACTGAACTGCCATAATTCAGCATGATTGTGAGCGAGGCGGCCCTCCAGTCTCGTCAGACTGACATCGCTATTTATACTACGCCCTTAAAGAGAAGAATATTATCACAGAGAGGGCCGGAAAAATCGACATTCAGTCTGTTGGTTCATAATTAGGTCACTGCACTGTTCATGCAACACAACGCAGATGCCTTCATTTCTTCATTAATAAACTTAGCGTTGATATTGCGAGCACTGTGTGAAAGAAGTTCGAAACTGGTATCACGTGGTCAGCAATCCAGAGTAATGTATAGGCCTACCCATCCTATCTTGTTCAGTATAACACATTAGTTCAGTGGGCCTAAATATATTCACATCTGTGCGTACATAAGTTGAATTACACGAAAGGCTACGACGTAGTTTCCATAGCGATAATCGGTAACATAGCAACAACGTACTGGACGAACTTCGCAACAAGAAACTGGACGAACTTCGCAACAAGAAACTGCACGAACTTCGCAACAAGAAACTGAACCAACTTCTTTCGAAATTACGTTACGGGTTGTCTTTCAACAATCTCTCACTGATTTTTTTTTGTTTCAAGATTAAGTCCACGCATTATTATTCTAGATTATCACTGCTGCATGCTTAGTGCCGCCATCGTGAGAATGATTTTCAAAATCAATACCCATGAGGTATATCCCATGCATGATCCTTTTCAGATATTTCACTGATTAGGGGCACCTTGGGCCCCCTCCTCGACCTCTGTTGGCACCTGGCATTTGAGTACACTCGATCTGCCTCGTTACCCCTTTCAGGATATTTTGCTGGGTCCAGGAAAAGACCCCTATAACTAAATGAATCACTTAATTGGGCCATATTTCGCTTTAGTCCCCCCCCCCCCCATTTACTACGAAGCGTGGTGGGAACAGTTGGTGGTGTGGTGGGAAGGGGGATACTGAGGAACGGAAAGTCACAGAGTACAAGATCAGGTGATGACAAAATGATCCCCCTGTCAGTGCAAGGTGTGACGAGAACTGGGGTGTTGGATTGGGCCATTGGGTTTGAGCGAGAGTGGGGGGACTACATGATTCAGGAATAAATTTTTCATCATCATTGTCCTAATCTTCGGTCTCATTGAGGAATACCATCTACCAGGGAGCATAATCGATGGGAGTGTCCGGCATACTGCCATTAATCGGGGAAGATGCAGTCTCCACCCTAACCCCCTCCCCCCCCCCCTTGTACTCCAGTGTTATGAGGAATTTCACAAGACTTCAAGTGCCATACCATCTCACCTTGGTTGAAAGAGTAACGCAGCGTCGGCGATATTTAAGTGCAACTCACTACACGACTGACGTCTGCAGCATTGCACTGACGTAAAAAGATGAAGACATCAACAATATAAAACCTTCCCTTGTTGTATTTCTTACCTGGATGACATTACGCCGCACCCGTTTTTCCAATGTGCGAGTGTTAACAACGAACGTCTATTTTCTTCCTACAGCAGGACACCAGTTAATGTTTCCAAAACACAAGCTCTTTCATCAGTTAATTGCAATCGTCTGGTGAAGAAAATTGATACCGATCACGAAGCCTTGCACTTTTGGTATACTTCATCCATACCTCTATATCCTTTACTTGAGATCAAGTGGCCTCAGTTCAAGTAAATAAAATTTTCAGTTCAATTGACTTAGCAACTCTCTTTTCCTGCAATATTTGCAGTTAAGCAACAGTAAAGACGTCAGCGTAAATACATCTCTCACTACATTCTTTCGCACCATTTACCGTTCTTTAACCTTTAAGTGCACGCGTCTCCATACAATTTTGGTAATGAAAACATGAGTTTCTGGACGTTTTCCTCTGGTGGCAACTGCGTCAAAGTCAGATTCAGAATACATACCCTTTGGGGACATAATCGGACTATTAACAAGAGCTGCTTTAATGTAAGTTAGAACATCCATGATCACGGAAAGCTAATCTAACATTGGGTACAATATATACATATATATATATTGAACTGAAAATCCTGGTGTACCAGAGCAACGTTTGTTGTCAATACTACACAATCCGAGTGCAAAACCAAGACCGAGTCCTATGAATTCGACTTCTAGACCGAGTCACTTAAAGTGATTGCATGCGTAGGCAAAAAGTAAAAACATTGAAATTTAATCTCCAAATGTTTAGTAAGGCTTTTAATTATACCATTCAGACACTCTTAGGAAATAAATAGGTTTCAGTTGGTCAATTCTGCCATATGATTTCAAATTCTTCTGACATAACGACAAAAAGTGTAGAATACGATAGTGTAGTGGTTGACAGTTTTCATTCAAATCAACGGTATGCTTCTTTGAACAAGCCAATGGCAAGTATACTGGTACTGAATATTCACTTAACAACTCAGGGTCACTGACACCGCGGGCAAGGTTGTGTTCAGTTCGTTGGTTATTTGTAAATACAGTGCTTCCTTTCACCAAATACTACAATTCTCGATACCGACCGAGGAGCGATGACTTGAGTAGCATGTTTTTGATACACCAGTAGGACCTGTATTGTTGCATATTCATTATATAGGCGCTTATAGTAAGAACCATTAATTTTCAAATATGATTTCTATTTCTTACTGCTTAAATGCCAATCCCGTTGCTTTTAAAGTAGTTACTGTCATTTTTCTTCACTGAAAATGTAGTCCGTCCATGTACAACATGGCGTGTACATTTAAAAATAAAGAAAAAGTTACGATCAAACACACGCAATCACTATAAATTGGAGTCTGAGTCAAGACCGAATGCAACAAATAAGAGCTTTAGAGCCACGGAGATCCGTGTCCGAGGAAAGATATTTTTTTCTAATAAATATCAATGTCTAAACTATACTATCTGAATCCTTATTATATTTATACGCTGACAGATACTTAATACATGACGAATACGTTTCAGTATAAGTTGTCAGAAAACGATTAAAAATCATAAGTTCCATCATATTTAGTAAAATTCTCAGCTCCTATTGGCCTATTACAGTCAGGTGACAGTGCATTTCTTACCGGACTATTGCACGGTCAATTTTAGAATGGAATCACCGGCGGATGGATACAAAAATGTAGATCGACAGTGTTTTGTCGTCTGCTATCTTACACAAAACAATGGTGCGGGTACTTTGAGCACGAACATCGTTGACGTTCCGTTAATCGTGTTTGCCTTTTCTCGGTGTTCCTTTTTAATGAACATGCGGCTATTTACAAACCCAATTTCTTTTTCCCTTTTTTTTTCATAAAAAATCACTGTGTATGAATGAACCACTTGGTTACACAGTGCTGGACTAAGTAAGTATAATGCACTTTCGGGAGTAATGCTAAAACTGCGTGCCCTCGGGCTGCGCCCTCGTGCATTGCTTGCATTATAAACCCCGATCATGAATTATCCTTCCTTTAATGCAAGGTCCATGACTGATTAACCATTTAATTATGTTTTTTTTTTTTGCTAAAGATATCCTGGCTAACAGTGACACGCTATACCAGTTACTGAGGGGATTTCTTTGTTGATTTATGTCACATTTGATTTCCTATCTTTCTGAACGTGCTATATCTGTACAAACTTACCAAACACAAATAATGGAATGGTTACATTATGTTTGGAACAGGGAGGTGCATTTAGGAGATACATCTAATTCTTTTCTTTGAACCTACCTAGTTGACGCCGAAGGCACCTTATTTTGTCCACCACTTACAGATTCAATGGGCTTAAAGGGTATCAGGAACTCAATGTGAAAGGGTTCATATCGTCTGCTACTTCTTCAATTACATCGGAAAACTTTTGCCCATAGCTATAACATTGCCAGTCGCTATTCTTCAAAATTAGTTTTCACCTTTTTAAGCGCGTTTATCATAGTAAATCAGTTTCCTTTATTGTAACTTGATGAGCATGGGTACACCAGATGCAAAATGCGAAAGTTTGATAAATTTTGAATTTGATAAAAAATTATACAGTAAATTATAGTCTTATGTCCATTTTAGTCATTTGCATATAATGAGCCCTCTATCTTATTCTCATACGTCAGTCTATCTTGAGTCGCCGTTTATTTGAAAGACCTAAGTCTTGTCTTGAATGTCAGCAACAACATTGGCATCAAAGTATAGTTCTAAGTAATTTCTTTTCATAGGGTATAAGCAGGTGTGAAGGAAAGTCACTTTGTTATCAACTACAAATCGGATATATGATACAAAAGTTACAGGGTGTGTTAAGCCGTACTCATCCCTTATGAGCTGGAACTCATACTATCACACCGCCCGTTGTAGCATACATTAAACTCCTTCTAAATTGCACCTCCCTTTTTGGAACAAATTAGACACTTCATTCGGTAGCGGGTGGACGGAACATAACAATAAAGAAAATAATGGCGGCAATGTCCGTGAAGTATTTCTCGGATTGGTTCACGATGTTTTTCCTGATGTGAATTGGCCATTTCGGGTATAGGTAGTAAGATATAACTGAAGTCAACATTATGTAAGGCTTCCAGTTAGTGATCTACTGATCTACTGGTCTACTGATCTACTGATCTACCTATCTACCGATCTACTGATCTGAGTAGAAACAGACTGCTGGTTATGCTTTTCTGCGGTTCGATCCTGGACTGGAGAACTGAAGAAAGAAAGCTGAAATGAAGAAAAGACTCAGTATTCACTGCTTGAAAAAAGCAATTGCTTATTTAACTTACAAAAACATTGAAATGAGCACATCATGTGATTCAAAGGTTTCTTTCTTTTCCCTTCACGTTGGTTATAGAGTCATCAAAGTATTCTCTACAAAAGGTGTCATTGTCAGCCTGCCTTTGACGAGTGGCCACAGGGTACAGAACAGAGATGAATACATACTGCATGTGGTTAGGGTGACCATATGCAAGTTCTCAAAAAATTGTCTTTCAGAGCTGCAACAAAGTTCGTTATTCATCTATATTTTTGTGAGCATATCTCCTTATCTGAAAAAAAAAAATCAACTCTTACAGGCGCACATAAGATATTACAAAATATCAAACGAAACAAGTGACCACATGAATTTCTATAAAAGTAACGGACATTCATATCTGCCTTACGCGGAAGAGTCTGTGGATTGTGCTCTCCGGATTTCTTTGTCACGGCTGTGTCGGCGAAGAGAGGTTGTGAGAAATCTCCTGTACACAAGATTCTCAGCAACTATCATTAGATCGCTGCAGGAGCACTTGTTAAAAATAAACCTAAAATAAAAGTAAGAGAAAAAAAGGATTTCGTTGTATTGACTGATAATTCCACAGCTTGAAAAACTCATGGCTTAATAGCATATGGCGGCACATCCATTGAATTAAAATATCAAATCAACCTACTTTTGAAGGCTTAGTCAAAATTACTCAATACGGAGAGCGGGGAGGGGTGGGGGGGGGGGAACCAAACGAACAGGAACGTCTAGTAGGAGCAGATAGAACGAATGTGACCAAGAGCCAGGGATGTGACGTGTCACATGAATGTACGAAATTTGACTCAAGGGGATTTTCAAGGAGCAAACTTTGCGTGATGATTGTGATACCTTTAAAAGTATCTGACTGGAGCTATCGTTGGGACGTAGCGTACAAGAAAATTTTTGACAAAAGAATACTGACTTGCCAGATCGCAGAAAATAGCACTTGCCATGGTCCATTTTAAATGTAACAACTTTCATTCAACAAGATTTTTAACATCTAAGAGTATTGCCACCACAGGTAGCTTACGAGAGAAAAGTTTGGCAAAGAAAAAATGCATTGCAGATAGCAGGAAGGACACTTCCAAGGTGCACTTTCAACATGAAGACTTTTAAGGGGGGGGGGGGCAAAACTTATTTGGTTATTTAGACTTTTCAGTATCAAAGGTTAACTGTCTAACGGATTATTTTAGCACAACAGGTTCATTATGGAATCAAGAGATCATGCTCACTCTGGAATTTCCCATCCCCACCCTCAAAAAAGAGGAAATATTGTGTTCTCTGCCTTTCACACCTACAGTCCTCACAAAATAATCATAATGTGTAAAAATCGTGTCTCGAGAAGACCTTTTCTGCATGATAGAACATGACGTGATATCCAGATTTACCATAATGGTTAGGGTATGTTCCTCTCGAGAAGGCATAAACATGTATGATATCACGTGAGGATTGGCCGCCTTTCATCCCCCCCCCCCCCTACAAAAAGAATTCGCATGACGTCTCCGGTACACACGCATGCATCCATGCTTCCAGGATTGTCACCGGGGACAATTATTGCGTCAAGCAGGCAATCATAAAGCATCCATTCTACATATATGTGTTTTCATTTTTCATTTTGTTAGGGGATGAGCGGGGGGGGGCAAGCCCCTTGTGCCGCCCTCCCTTGACTGCGTCATTGATTAATGAAGACAGTTAAGTTTGTCGTGGACAATATGCAAGCAGTCACGCTGCATGTCGTCGAACATATACCACCCAATTCCGGGAAGAGAAAGGGTGAGAAAGGTTGAATTTGCGAATGCTCGTGGGCATAGTAGTTTACGGACGTCATTTAAGGCCTTTGCGACAACAACTGTTAAAAAAAAAAATTGAAAAAGTCGTTTGTGAGAGCGAAATAAAAAAGATTGTCCATATCCTTAGTTCTCAAATCACGAATAGCGTAATTCATTCACCTCTAGTGGTACCCAAATCATGGTTTCGTGCTAGAGGATCAAATGTATCGTACTTTGCAGCGCCCGGTTTGTGCCACAGAAATATGTATTTGATGTGCATATTCCTATGTCATTACTTTTTCATATCGGTCGCTTCGAACCCATTTTCTCCCGCGAAGGACGTATACTGCCAATGCTCCAATTGAGTCACAGCAAGCTTGTAGGGCCACAGCAATGTGATCCTGGAAACAGTGAAAGTTTTCGCCATATAAGCTACCCATTCACTTGTAAAAGCAAGCTGACACATTGAGAGTCCATCACAGTCAGGTAATATTTTTCCGGGCTATAGGTGGCTAGATCTTTTTCCCAAAATGAGTCTCAACTAATGAAAAACTTTTGTTTTCTTCTCCAGCCAAGCTAGTGAATCTCCTCCAACTTCTTTTCCCATATCACACATACACTTGAACTGCTTCGTCATTTACTTCACAAAGCAGAGGCAGTTACTCGGTGAAATATCGAAACACGGTTGCCGAAATGTCATATATGGAGAAATTTAATGAGAATACACAGCTTATTCTATCATCTGGTTTCATAAAAAAAAGTGTATGAACAGGAAATGCGGTTAGCAACCGCGCTTGGCGGAAATTCGCTTTTAGTTGCAAACCTCGCGATATTCGTGTCAGACTTACTGGTTTTCCGGTGTCCCTATAAGTCGGACATTGTCGCTGGATTCAGTCGGCTAGTCTTGTGCTAGTCTTGTGTGAGTGCAGGAGATTAAATGTCATATTTGCTGGCTAACACATTTGATGGACGATTGCGAGCAGCAGAGAGTGCAAAAAAGGGTTTTAAGACGATTTTGTGTCTTTTCAAAACTCCCAAATAAAACGTTCAATTGGCACGAACGAGATTCTTAGCCCTTAGTATCAGTGATCGTGTCTATCGTTACGATTAGGGTTTGAGATTATAAGTTCATGGGCCGGTTTTTCCGTGTAAACACAGCCACCTTCAGCTTTCAGATAACTGTTCAGCAAGTATAGCTCTAGTGAGAAATATTAAGACAACAAACAAAACATGTTTGAATTCTTGGCCTATGAAGGCAGGAGGAGGAGGGGGGGGGGGGGGCGGTGGAAGTTGCAAAACGTTGATGAATACCTCATACGTAAAGTTTTGCTTTCAGATTGACGAAATATAAAAAATATATACATTGAAATACTGAAAGTCACTCTTCAGTCTTTCTAACTAAATAAATGATCGTGAATTTACAAACTGTTCATTTTGATGAAAGAAAACTGCACGTTACATGAGAAAGAAAGTCCTTCGCATATAAAGCATTTATTTGATTTTGACCATATCGAGTATTTGCCTGTTCCGACGGCCTTAGATAAGATCAAAACAGACCACTGTGGGAATGATACTGAGCTATATGACACTCAACCCCCCCCCCCCTCCCTTCCAACGTTTTCCAGGGAGTCAACCAGTAACTCCCATGTATTCAGCATATTGTATCTCAATAAATTAATCTACTGTTTAATGCGAGAGAATGCTATTGGTCAAAATTCTGTTTCTTCCTGACAGGATGCCATTCATTGATGGTTACCTCACGAAAGCTCATTGTCGCCTTGACTACCAAAACTGTTTGGTCAGCATATCACGTGATATTGGTAAATGATAGAGAGCACAGTCAACGGCCAATGAGGAATAATATATAGGCCTACTATATTTGATTTTCTATCTGTATACCGGCCAGTGAAACACTCCAACCATTAAAGTAGTACTTCCGTGTTCCAACATGTATATGAGACATGACATAATTGACTGAAGGAGTACAGATTTTGATGGAATGTAAGAAATTGTTTGCACGAAATGGCCCTTTTTCAGTCTATCCGCAACCACCGAGTTAATTAGTCCACCTGACCGATTCTCTAAAATTCTCGGCTACACTAAAAAGTCTCAATGGAGGCATGTCCACGGAATTAGACTAACAAGTGATTGCGAATAAGTTTATTGAATAATGAAAAAAAGAGATTTCTATTTTCCATTAATGCAAGGTAGGTGGACACTTTGATCTTCCATCTCTTTGGAAAGATTCTTTAGGTAATATGCACGATATTTAAAAACAAATACAATCGAGGAGAGGCTGTTATTTCTAACGTCTCAAACAGCGCCTCCAACTTTGCGAGTACCTGGCTCATTTAATGAATCAGTTCTTTATTTTTCAAACGATATTTGCAGACGACAATACAAGCTCTCCGTAACACCAAAATGACAAAGTTTTCTTGACGCAATCGCCTATAATCAGTTTAGGATACAGCGATTTTTCTGCCCATTTTGTATCTACTATATCTAGCCTATATACACATACGAGTAGTCGCCAGCCTATGGTCGCCAACTATAGCCATCGTTTTACGTCGCATAAATAGTCCTGACATGCACGTTTAAACAGGGACGGAGCTGATTCGTCTCACACTTGCGGAGTCCCTTACTCATTTATTATATATACTGATATATAAATTAAATGGCACATGGTACGTAATTGATATCAGTAGAGAGAAGATAACATTTTCCTGCTTTTTTGATAATAATCGAGTGGTTTTACAATGTCTCGATGTAATAATAGATAATTTTACGAGGTATTGGAAACACATTTACGGTACTTTCATAAGAAAGGTCAAATTCCAACTTTTACACATCCATTCTCGCCAAAGTGGTCATCAGCAGTATTTTGTATGTTTTCGCAAATAGTTTTCATGATTGTAATCTTTTGATAGTTTCTAAATGTTGAGATATTATGCTTGAAAAAAAAATCACCTCTTTTGGTCCCATTAGCATTGAAAACCCCATGACGTCACGAAACGTCATGCACAAAATGTAAGAGAAGTAAGCTCTTTTTTGTGTGGTTGCGGATAGACTGTTTTGGTTTACGTTGAGGAAGATCCCAGGGGAGTAGAAAATTTCGTATATTTCATTAAATGTATTTAATTTCATTCAATGTATAAATCATTATATACCGACCACAACCGCAGTACTGTTCAATACATGATCACATTCAGCTTAATTCTTTATTTGTTCACCAGGATAGACTCGGTAGTCAAGTATTTGAATCATGGCTACCCGTCACGTTTCAGTGTGACGAAGACGTGCTAAAGTCACCGTTGGCTTCTATCTTATATCATCACTTTACATGTCAGTCATAGAGTCGTGTTTGCTCAAGTCGTACCATGCATGCTTGTGAAGAACAATCTAGAAAGAATTATTATACTGTAGTATGTAATCGGGATAAAATGCGGGGGCATCCTTTATCAGAATTATTGACGTGGTTTAGTTTATACTGCAATAAGATATTAAATCACCGGTCAAGGTCTGTGCCGACTCAAAACATGAAAGTAGGCCTTATCTAATATCAGTACACCTTATACGCTAGCTCAAGTTCTCTAAACTTGCATTTCCAAAAAGCCTGTGATGCAATAATGTTGTAGTGAGTGAGCTATAATAATGCACGAATTGGCTCTTGGTTTATTGGTTTATTTTGCGGGACGTACCCCTCATTCCAAGTGTGTTTAATGAACTCCCAAAGTGCGCTTAACCAGTTGTTGTGGATAAAAGTGCTGAATATTCAAATTTGCTTAGCGCGAGTGCAGATCTACATGCACGGTCACATTGATCTCCGCACAACGTTACTGTCACGGTACGCGTTACTTCGAAAATAACAAATTCTTGCACTCTTGCGCGTCCCCACAAAGCTAGAGCACGCGCGGGGCTTCAAAGTCTCATGTGCATTAAGCTTAAGGTATTCCTGAGCTAGCTGAGATCCACATCCGGTAGAGAGATCCATACTCGCGCGAGCGCCGTCGTTCTTGGTGTGTTGATATCAATGCGCATTAAAATGTGCATTAAACGTGCATTAAAATACGGGCAAAAAGTGCGTCATGTGCGCGATTTAATGTCTCACTCAAATAGGTTAACATTTTGGTAATATACACTGCCGGATATAAATCCTCTGTTTGGGAGGGGCCAAACCGGTGGTACAGTGATAGGGGGGATGATCCCCTCCCGTTTGACCCTTTTGTCATTAAGAAATGCCCTCAGATACCGTGCGATTTGTTGCAACTAAAGTGTACAAACTGTGAAGTTAATTTTCTTCAGTTTCCCCCTTTTTTTTGGGGGGGGGGGGAGGGTGGGGTAGACTAGGGAAAAACTGCAATAATTCTACTTTTACCGGCTAATAGTCTCGATTCTAAATTTAGCTTAATAAGTGACCCCACTCACCTCCTCGCCCGATATTTATCTAAATTAGAGCCTGGATTTTATTTCCGTCCGTAAAACACTCCATACTGCAGTCACTTCTTAATTAATGAAGACAGTCTAGCTTTGGGTGCGGCCATGTTCGTCGTTACCCTCCCCCAATTTGATTCTCCAGTGTGTATAAATGCGATGCAAACAAACTGAGTGATGCCACTACCAGCAAAAAAAAAAAAAGAAATATTTACCAGATATGTCAACTCAACCAAATACATGTTTGCATTTAGGTTTAAATATTGGGTCATATTGCATGGAAAAGCATGTAATAAGTCACGTTAATGTGCGTGACATGTACTACCCGGCAGCATCTATAGAGGCAGATTATACAATACTGTACTATAAGTTATAATAATCATGACCTTTGACATGTGACGTCATCAGTTCGGGCTTGAAGTTTATCCGACTTCATGCCAGGAGGACACACTTTTTAACAACATTCAGTTTGCTGATTTAACCTTTGACCTGGTGACTTTTGATTTTTTTTTTTTTTGACGTGTCGATATTTTGCCTTCTTTAGGTATGTATGAAAAATAACATCGCTAGGATATTCAGACGTGCGCGTAATGGTTTTAGTTTTTGTGGCCCTTGACCTTTTATCTATGACGTCATTGGTAGACGTTCATAAGCAGCAGAAAGGGGACATGGTGCATTAGTCCTCCAGTCAGAACCTTTCCACGTACCCCCTTCCACTGAAGTGGTGTTCTATAGTGATGTTTCTTTTTGTTAAAAAAGTCCTGAGACTATTTCTTTTCTTTACCCAGAAGTATGCTAATATCTCACAACTTCTGTGGTTTGGATCCCATTTCCCCTGGACCCCACCAGGGACCCTAAGATTTCATGTTTTGTTGTTAGCTTTGAGGACTAACATGGTGTAGCGGAAACGGCTATGTTCCACGTGGCTCTGACCTATTTAATTTTACTAACATCCGCCGAGATGATTGTTCTTGTTTTGCGTTTGGGGTCAAACCGGGTGCCACAGAAATGACGTAATTTTTACTTCGTGCTGATTTCCTCCCGTAATGTTTATGTGGAGATTACGGGGATGAGATGCGATCTAATTGAACGCTAGTCTTGGTCAGGACTCAGTGAATCTTTCCCCTTCCTTCCCACATGCCCACAACGCCTGTTGCTACCGCTACTCCCTTATGCGGACTGCTCTGCTCTGAACTGCTACATCCTCGAGTTGCTTTCGTTTATTACTAGATGGTTGGGGTTCAGGCCTTACCGTAGTTTATGAGCGGACATAGGGTCTGCCTTGGTTCGATTTCCGAGGTATTTAATTAAGAGACATTTTGTGAAATTAGTTAGTCGGTTGGCCAGACCGAAGTTGTTAGAGCTTGAAGTCCTTCGGGTCGGGTGCGAAGTGCGGTTGCAAGAACCTAAGTCCCAAGATAGGCTATTCCTATAGGCGGCGCAGTGCCCGACACCTGCGTTGCCCGAGACCTGCGGAGTGCTCAACATCTGCGCCGCACAACTCCTTGCGCCGCACAACCCCTGGCTCGCTCAATACCTGCGCCGCCCGACACCTGCGTCGCATGACACCTGCGCAGTGCCCGATACCTGCGCTGCGCGAGACCTGTGGAGTGCGCTACATCTGCGCTGTCCTAAGACCTGCGAAGTTACCCGACATCTGCGCAGTGCCCGACAGTTGCGCTTAAGGTTTTATGTGACTACTGTGTGATGGTTTAGGCAGAGTCCGACAACTGTATTAGGTCCCTCTACTATGCGCATACAGTTTATTTTGTAAGTGTAAAACGTCGAGTGAGATGCAATTATAGTAACTTCAAACTTACACAAGCTGCTTTTGGCAATTTCTGAGTTCGTCTTTGTACCACTTACCCCTTAAATTTAAGTTTGCCCGTGCAGAGATATATGCTAAGACCTCCACAGACTTTTCCTCCCCCTGAATCATCACCATGCAGTAGTTAGCCTTTAGATTCCCACCAGTGGCCCACTCGCTAAGGCTGGTACTCACGTTTTGGGGGCTTTTCCCCCAACAGTTTATTTTGCCCTCCACTTGTCCCCCCCCCCCCCACCCTCAATTCTAAAATCCCGGTGCCGCCATTGCTGGCACCAGTCACCGTACCATCAGTCTTCCCGCTCCCTGATATACTGTGGTATCCTATCAAGTTTGAGGTTAATCCGATTTACTGTCTACAAGAAGATCCCGACTCACTTCAAAGGCTGCCAGATTTATCTTGTACTTTCGGCCAAATCTTGATATATTTTCGGTCAAATCGGCCAATTTAAATTTCGGCTAAAATTCGGCCAAATTCTAGTACCACATGCACTGTATGTGTTACCAAGGTGCTATTCAAACCCCAACCCCAGTGACCCATGACGGTCCCTACAATGTATGTACTAACAATTCCCTTTGGATGTATTAATGAAGGAATATAATTCACATATAATTCCACTATATTCTCTCCTATTTTAGGTCAAATTTCAAGGGTAAAAGTACGTAAATTTCACTTCTTAAACTTACATGATTTTCACATAAAAGTTGAATATTTCACTTTGGGTGAATGCAAACAATGTCATGTTTCCCTGAAGAAGAAGAAAAAAAATTCAATCGGGTTTTGCATCACTTTGGTATACGCTCAATAGTGTTCAACCGCCAACTCCCAACTTTGATTGCAATGGCGGTGCAGCTGACTATAACTTTTTTCATAGTATTCTTAAAATTGTTCTGAGATAAAAGTTAAACGAAAACGTACAGTGTTTCTGTTACTTTTTGAGGGGTAGAGTCACAATCAAATGATGCTTGCATGGGTGGGGGTGCACAACTTAAGGCAAAATATAGTCTATTACACTGTCTAAAACATGTTTTCGTTTTCATGGACTGTGACCCTTGACCTTTGACATCATCGACCCGGCGAACAATACATCCCTGCTACCATATTTTAAAGGTAATTGTCTACCTTTCCCGAGGTGATCATGAATGACGCACTTGTGGTTGTACACACCCACCGAGACACACACACATACATGCTTTTAAACTACCCCTTTTCAGCCCCCAAAGCACTGCCCATTCTGGACCGCAGGCGTATAGCAGCCTTACGTAAGAAAGATTGGAGGTGCAGGCGCTATAAGGGCTGAGTGCGGTTAGGTTTATCCCAGCGGCAGCGCCACCATTCGTTGAAGTGTAACGTACAGGACAATTTTGGACGAAAACGGCACTCCCCAATTGCTCTCGGCTCTGTGTACCACCGTTTGGAAAAAATATGGGGACTTTGTGCGCTTCCCCACCAGAAATTCCCGAAACAGTGCTCGAAATTGTATTGGCGGGTGCGAACTAATTTCTAAAAATAATGAAAATCGCCATCGTAAATTCTCACCAGTGTGGCGATATGTAGGCTAAGTACCAGAAGTACAGAATCCAGAGAACGAACGCTGTATGTATAGGCACTATTTAGTCCTCTCTTTTGTGTCCAGAATTTTCAAAAACATAACTTGTGTGCGTGATCACATTGCCACAACATGTAAATTGCAAGTAATAAGAAATCTGTATTGGGAATTCGTTAATGAATTGTTCAGTATGTAACACTCGAAAATTTGAAAGCAGCACTCGAAACGAGATTGGCCGACTATTTTTTTTTTTTTAAAGAGGACTCGAAAATAAAAAGAAGTATTTCGAACTGTACCGGTCATGTGATAGAGATCGCATGTCTTCAGTTTCTCTATCAATGAGAAAAGACTTCCATCTATAAGAAAGATGTTTGAGATGAGACGAGAATCATACTTACGCCTACTCTGTTTCATTTCTTTTGGACAAACATTGGGTGTTGGGACTGAACATAACTTTATACTCAACTTTTTTTTTCATTCTGAAGACTAAGCTCCATCCCCTCCCGAAGCTGAAAGTTTTTGACGAATAGTGCTATATGAACAGATATTTAGATGTTAAGATATTTAGAGAGATTGAGATATTTAGTCTGACTAACAGCTTATCGTCCGGGTAGGAGGCCGGCCATTCCCTTTCCCCTCTCCAGTTCGACTATGCTGATCGACCCCACTAAGTTTCAGTTGAATACCACCAGGTTTGTTAGGGTGGACTATTGGCTGGAGCGTAAGTGTCATATTTTGCCAAAACAGCTCAACCTAGTACAGTACTTTCTCCCTGTGTACAACTTAATGAATGAGGTACACATCGGCTGTGTGTCGTATGCTAGCTGCCTTGTAACTTCCAAAGATTTCTGTTGCACCACATTTGACTGCCACTGTACATTTCTCAGAAATAAATAAACCGCCCAAAAGCACTAGCATAATTATGGAAGGAGAATCTGGTCAGAGAGAAACAATGTATATTTGCCTAGAGGTTTATCCGCAAGTGAAATGCTGATTGGACAAATGGGTACACACCTCCCTCAGATAACGGAATGCTAGATCACCCTCTTCCCATTTTGTGATAGTAAATTATTGAAATATTTTGTCAATATTTTCAATTGATTTAGGTAACTTTTGTGACTGAATTCGACATGAATGTAATCATGTCAACTCTTGAGAAATAATTTTAGTCTTCATCTGCAGTAGTAAGTGGAAATAGTCTCGCATTAGAGCCAATCTATACGTAATACGGAATTTGCTTTAAGTCACTGTCGACATCTCTATCGTATGTTTTGTGGTGTCAAGTTTGTTTATTGCTCTGGACGGACTGTGGAAACCGCCGGTGTATTTTCTCTACGTTGAAGACCAAACTTTGAAATTTTATCGAAGAACTGGCTTTCACCACGTAGGACCTATCTACCGTTTTCATCTGGGACGGCAACTGTTTGATTTTGGAGTCCAATTTAGAGAAGGTGATGAGTTTTTTGTCTCGGAGAAAGCTTTACCATTACATGCAATGCTGTAGTATACTGGAAACACAGTGTATTGTGCTCGCCCTTACTTGCTCTTCGTGTGTGTTAGTGCTGTCAGTGTGTAACGAACGGGATCGCAACCTCAGTCCTGTGGAAATACGAACAGTTATCTGGTTGTAGTTGTCCTCACATGGGCCAAGTCGCCTATGTTTGCAGACGACTGTATTGTGTAGTGACTGTTACAACGCACAGCCAGCATACAGTAGTTACTCGTCCATTGAAGAGTGCTTAGGCTTACAATTTTCAAATAATTTAGAACTAATTGTGTGAAAGTTGAAGGACTATAATAGGATTTGTTTTGAATGAACACACAAGGCTTTGGGAAAAAGACAGTGTGTCCGAGATATTTAGCTGAGAAGTAAGGAGTTTCGCCTGTGACTGGGGTTTGCCGTATAGCCTAGTACTACCCAGCCTAGACTTGCCCTTGAACAGAGCTGTGCATCAGGTTACCCGCCACACCACAGCCCTTGCGCCGCTAACACAAATTTTTAACCCTTGCAAGCTTCGCTACGAAATGCCCCCAAAACAGCAAAAACTATTCGTAGCTTCATACAGTACTTTCATTACAACTAAATAAAGTAGCCTAAATCTTAACTGTAAGTATAAGATTACTCATGAAACTGTTTTTGGTGACCATTCGAAGCACAATACAGGAAAATTCAGCATTCACTCACTCGAAGGCTTGCAAATATGGCATACAGCCACGTGCTGACTTTGTGTTTCGTTCAGTTTTCGAGTAAAAATTCATTCTTTCATCATATTTGGGTAAAAAGCTTATGCAGAAAGGTGAATGTGGTGCCAGAGATCATGTGTGAAAAGGTTGGTAAGAAAACGTAACTGTTTATGAACGTGAGTTAACAACCTTGGCGAGGGTTGGCTCATTAGTTAAAAATTTGTGTTAGCAGTGCAAGGGCCTTGATGTCGAGTGTCATGAACTTAGGCCATGTAACGTAAGGCACATCCCTGTTCAACGGCTAGCGTAGGTCATCCTTCAGTTCACATTAGGCTGGTTGACATGGTAGTGTGTCTGTGAGTCAGCCATACAACAGAAATATGTCTCTATAAATCCTTTAAAAACAAAAAATATAACTTAGCAACAGAAGCACCACCCTGATTCATCAAAATTAATGTAGGCCTAGCCAATTTCAACCTATGGTATGCAGAAATGTGAGCATTATTAATGACCAAAGTAAGTGCAGCATTATGGCTGTACTCAAACTTACTTAAGCATTAATTAACCAACATAGAGCCATGCACTTTGTAAACTCTTGACAGAAATAGTTGCACTGATTGTTGACATTTTATATGTCTTCTCTTGCCCAGTTCTGGTAATGCTCTTAAGTAAATAAAAACTTTTCTCTGTCTTAGCAATGCCAAATTGGAAATGTTGGTAATAAATTCAGACATGATATAATAAAGTGTAGTGTTATAACTTCAGAAAAAACTAACTCTACAATTAAGTGTTGGTGAATAGGTCCACTCCTCACCCAGGTAGGACATTTCTCATACTAAATTTTAGCTAAGTAAACATATTGCAAGTTTTTACTAAAAGTTATAGAGTATGTTGAACATTCCAGTCACATACAGTACCACATTATCTATCCCTAGCCTAGATGTATATGGCATGCAGTGATGTGAACAGGTGCTTGAGGTGAACAGGATATGACTTAAAGTGGTAGTTTACTGTATGATGGAAAGTGGTACTACACTGTACAGTAGCTTTACAGTAAGAGTAGAAGTCGATTACTCTGTCTATGGAAACTTTAAAGCCCTCCATATACCTTTCTCGAACTTGGTTAAGTTGGTTGTAACTTACAATAGGCTAACACAATGGATAAAACTTTTTCTGACTTGGGCAAAGTGTGTACATCATGTACAATATTGCAGTCAGTCAGTCTAACAGTTGAGTTAGGTGTATTGGAATGAACCGTAATCATCTTTTCTCGTCTCACAGCCATCAAGTACTAAGTCATGAGCCACACATTAGTCCAAGGAAGTACTGAAAAGTTGAATGGATTACTTCTTGTGTATCTTCCTGTGCTCTTGGTGATAAAATGCCCAGATACCTGCTTTGATTTTTCTATTCTTTAAGATTTAAATGACTAAAGACAAATCATGCTGGCCTGCAATCCCTATTTATTCAAGGTTAAAGTCACTATTTAATGTATAATTGCATTTACTTGAAACATGGTCAGTATTTGCACTCATTTTCCTTTGCTCTATGTGTCCACGACCCTTAGAGGTCAGGTTTCTTTGAAGATAAACTTTATAGACTAGAACTTGAAAATAAAATAGACAAACCTGTAAATATACTTGCCCTTGAAGTTGAGCAGTGGCTAGCAGAGGACATGTTCTAATTTTTGTCGGGAAAGTACCATATATTGATTGGATAAGTCAACCTTTCACGTTCCCTTTAAATAAATAGACATAAGACAGGAATCTAAAAGTTTAAACTTGTTTGCAGTAGCATTTTAACATTTGCGAAATGCAGTCAATACTGTCAGTTAGAGTCATGATTATGAAAAAAATTTGGAAATTCGAATGGGTACAGTAATATATTTGAAGTTTACAGTATTGTTTGGACATAGGGATTGAAGCAAAAAGTATGGAAGGCATGATAGAAAATTAAACTTTTTCAGGAATGAAAACCTAATGAGAATGAAAACTGTAACTCTGTGGTTAGAGTGTCGGCCTTGCAATCTTTGAGTCTCTGATTCGAATCCCTGTGGAACCACTTGGAAAATTTCTGAGGATTCAAATTGGGCTTGTTCAGTATTTAAGGTGTTTACAGTGCTGCTGAGGGGTTTATTTAGGTTCCTGGTGTCCGATTTAAGTCGCGTCCATTTCAGGTCTTTTGAGATACATGTAATAGGCTGCTCAGCTAGCCAGGTTCCCCACCTCCCAGCTTTTGGAAAAGTGGTTAGGGACTGGGGAATGCACCCTCTGGTGTCTGGTCTGGTTCCACCCCTGTTTCATTATCCTCACAACACTTCTAAAAAAGAGAAGGCGAATCTCCCTGGTGTTCATCCACGATCGACATGGTATACCGTAGGGTCCTTGATGAGCCCTTGTGGGCTTCCTGGTGATCACACTTTGAAATTTAAATCTGTCTTATTCAAGTCTATTTACGATGACAAGTGGCAAGAAACAAGAAATTCAGTCAAGTTAGATACAGCATGGCTGATATTGTCTTGTTTTGACTGCAGACTACGGTGTTGTTGCTCCTAATAGGTGTTCAGTAGCATACATGTGCTTCTTCATTATGACAAAGTCAAATTGAACCACACCAACAAGGTAGTCCTAAACATGTTGATCTTGATTCAAATACTGATTTTTAGGTAATTTTCACATATGTAATTTAAATGCAGAAGCGAAGAAGAAACTTGCCAAATTAAGTGCTTTTACTCTCCTCACAGTTGCCAATGTGTTTTTTCTTCAAATACCATCAAGTCATAGGTGCTGGTACTACTGTACTGTACAGTAGATAGAAAAAAAAGGCCAAGTGCAGGCATATCTTGTGCTCTGAAGTGCGAAAATAACGTTTCCATACTCCTACTGTAGGTCAAGTCTCTGATTGCATGGTACTAGACATTGTACCATGGACACACTTGTGTTGTGCTGTTTACAATGCAAGATAATCGCTAGATTTCATAATCTTGTCTCAGATGTATACTAGTTGATATCCCACCTTGGGACTGTTTGTTTTAATGACAACCTTGTCACAGGGTCTGATCACTTGGCAGAAAATTCAGGTTTTTCAGATGCAGGGACTATCAGTCTACCACTCTACCTCTTTATTGCCCCTTCCCCTCTCCCTTCTCATGTAGGTTCCAAGAAGGGTGCAATAATCTTGCTATTGTGATGAAGCTCTACAACCCCGTGGGATAACCCTCTTCCACATGATAGGTACAGTAGAGTAACTGTAAGCATGACTTATAAGCTGCTTTGCAAGCCAGGGCGACCTTCTTGGCTTAGTGGTATCGACCTTCCTCTAGTAATAGGGGCCCTCATTCCCAAAAGGAGTATCCTCATGTTTGCATCCAATGAAAAACGGATTTGCGACTCCAAAGGGTGGTTTGCGAATTATGTGCAATGCAATGAATGTCAGCCCTACATGATCGTAAATACAGAACAGTTTAGGAAACTTCTTTAATGTAGCCAATTAAAGTGTAGGGATTGGTTTTATACACTGATCGTGGTAGCTACATGCCCAAACTTCCACACAGTTCTAATTTCTGTAAAAGTCACAAAATGCAGACTTTGCAAGTACTGTAGTAAAAGGTTACTCCATTTTGTGTCAAGAGATTTTGCAATCATGAAGGATGATGTGAGATGAAATCTTTTTCCATTTTTTTGACCTCTCAGATAATGATACCTCACGGAGGTCAGTGAATATTTTCCTGACGGTTTGCATCCTATTCTTACAAGTAGATCTCCTTACAGTCCTTGAAGCAAAGTGTCTAATAGTTCAGTACTTTCCTCTCTCTCCATTGATAAAGTTTCATCATTAAATGGCCACGGAATTGGCGTCTAAAATTGAAGAATTGGAGCCCGATGCGAGCTGGTTGTTTGGTTGTATTGCTTCCAGAGACATCAATGAACGTACACAAGCTTTGCAGCAGTTGGAGACGTGGGTTAATGAAGTAATCGTAGTTTTTCAGTCAGAGAGCAACCGGGACGAGAGCACAGAGGAGGAGGAGGCGGAGGAAGACCAAGTGAACAAAGATTGCTCCCAAATCAACTCTGAGGATTGGCAAACTCCCCTTCGCCATATTCTCTTGCAAGTATTGCGACTCTCAATCCAGTGTCCTTTCGAGGATGTGAAGAGCAAGTGCTCGGATCTGTTGGTGTCCCTTAAGGTAAGTGCATTCCTGTGCATTCCGCTCAGTATTCTTCATTCTGCTAATATGAAGACAACATGCATGCTTTAGTACACATCAATAGACATTTGGAGTTGGCTTCCTTTATCATAGTGTTCATTGTTTTATCGCTTGACAAACGCCCAAATAATCGGATGTGATGTTGATGTGTGGGTCAGTCTGTGTACTGTAAGTGTGTGTATGTGTGTGTCTGATATTGCATCTCAGAAAAAAATAGTCCTCAGCATGTAAGTATGGTGTGTAGACACCATAGCCTTCAGTGAGTGACTGAGTACACACCAGATGCCACACATACAGCCTTGTTAAATTACCGGAATGGAAAGTCAGTTCAAGTTCAAAGCCAGTACAGTGTGTACAGTGACCTAACAGGTAGGTCGTGCAATCCTTGCTGTTGCATTTCAATGATTACAGGCTGAAAACCATGTACGCGTAATATCACAAAATTTAAAAGGTGGTATAACTCACAGGCCTGTTCAGCAGGTGATGACTTGTTTATTACTCGGACAGAGTTCAAAGGTTGTCGGGCTTGCTTGCATATTGCAAATTACGTATGTTGTTAAACCTTGACTACTGTATGTACTGTAGACCAGTAACTTCTCAGGTCAAAGTACTGTAAGTCACCCAAGATCAAACTCTGGCATGAAACCAAAACTCAAGGCATCATCTGCCACTGCAAACTTTGACGAACTGTGTTTCATGTAACCAAAGTGGTGGGAGAATGACACAGCATTTATTAGCTGCGAAGTCTCCAGTTCTTTCCTTTTGCAGTATGTTGGTGTGCAGAGTGCACTGAATCCTCCCCTTCACTGGTGAATTTAGTGCTTTGTAAGGGAATGTATATTGTATTTCAGAATTTTATCATGTTATAAACTCTTTAATTGATTTTAATTATCCTACTGGAAGATGCAGAAATGAGTCAAGTGACCACTACATACAGTAGGCTTCTTTTATTGTTTATTTTTTTTAGAGTGGTGACAATTTCATTTTTGGTTTTGGTGATAATAGCAACCTTTGTAATCATGCATGTTAATGTGTGTAATGTGTGTATATGTATGTATGTATGTATGTATGTATGTATGTATGTATGTATGTATGTATGTATGTATGTATGTATGTATGTATGTATGTATGTATGTATGTATGTATGTATGTATGTATGTATGTATGTATGTATGTATGTATGTATGTATGTATGTATGTATGTATGTATGTATGTATGTATGTATGTATGTATGTATGTATGTATGTATGTATGTATGTATGTATGTATGTATGTATGTATGTATGTATGTATGTATGTATGTATGTATGTGACACCCTACCTTGTAGACAAGATATCTCAAGAAGGGAGGCTTGGCCAGATCTCATATTTGGTATGTATGTGTACCTTATTGAGTACAAAAAGCCTATTGTTTGGGTGGAGGCCAAAGGTCATTTTGGTTCAAGGGGGATCATATTGTGAGAACCTTGTAAACACATTATCTCCAGAACGAAAGCGTGGACAAATCTCATATTTGCTATGCATGTAGATGTACCTTATTGGGGACAAGAAGCCTTTTGGTGGAGTGGTGGAGATCAAAGGTCATTTGGGGTCAACATATCTTAAGACCTTATGCAATATGCCAGATTTAAGGTGCTCATAACTGAATCATCGAAACCACAATGCCTTTTGTCCTTCTGGTGGAAAATCTGCTTTGGAAAGGAACCAAAGTTTCTCACTGAGACCAGTTATTATATTATGACAGGGTTTAGGTGAGAAGTGTGAGGTGATATTCGAATGCATCCACAGCTGTGGATACACAGTTTTATCACTTACATTCAAAATGCAATGTGCATCCCCAGGTGATGGATTTGCAGCATGCAGTACAGTAGGCCTTTGTACAAAATTTTATTATATGTGGTATTTGCTGCCATAATTTCATCGCAAAATGAACAAAATGTGTATTAACATCTGTTTCCACCTAGAATTACATTTTGACATTGACAGTGACATTTATTTACAACCTAGCTTCCAGTTTTCCGATCAGTTTCATAAACTTTATTTCAGACCCTTTAATCAACTTGATTAAATACATACATAGTGCAACGTACAACAGCGTAAAAATATAACGAGAAGAGGAGACTTGGGAGTGATTACACAAAGCTTGCAAATGCATGTAAGGGTAATTATCCGGAAAATATTAAAACAGAAAAAGAGATAGACTTCACTTATTCCACTTAGAGCAATTTTACAGTTTTCATCAGTCAGTGCACCATAGTGTGAGTTAATGAATGCTGTGAAATGTTTTGCAAATACTGACTGCATGGTTCTTGTCTTTAGAAACAGGGCGCTGTCGAAGATGGAACTCAAGTCTGTGTTACAAGAATTGTTAACTCTGCCTGCTCATACTGTGGTGTAGGCCTTCATAGTACTGTACAGTACGTAATAGATTTCACTCTAGATCATCTGTGTGGATTATGGTACTGTTCTGGATGCTGTCCCTTTAAATACACACTGTAATTACTTATCCTCCTGATTGGCTAAAGGAGTAGACCTATGTATTGAAGACTGTGAAGTCTATCGTCGTCTAATCACGAGGAGGGAAAAATGATATTAATGGATGTTCACATCTGCATGCAGTTGTTTTAAAGACAAGTTTCATGCTTTAACATTACAGTATTGTAAGAGAAAGAAGGTGATAATTAAGGCTGTCCAATGAGACAATGCTGTGCCTGACTTTTGCGCTCTACAGTAATTAACCACACGTCTTGTTAGGCTCTCATGAGACTACTTACAGTAACCTGTTCTCTGTACTCTCGCAGCTTCCCTCTTCTGTATTTCATGTCTGAGTTTGCTCTGTGTTTCCTCTTCAGTTTGGATCTTTTCTGTAATTAATGTTACTGCACATGTCTTAAATTTTACACATTGAATGGTGAAATTTGCATTGTGGATTGACTATAGTAATACTAGAACGTTTACCTACTGTACTTTTACAAGTCAGAAGTTCAAGCAGCACTGTAGAATCATCCATATGTTCAAAGCCCGTCTGATGAAATCTCTCAGAAATTTTTAGTGCAAGTTAAAAGTAATTTAGTTAATACTAGACATTGTTATGGTCCCTCATCATAAAGTGAAACCATCTTTAAAATCTCATGCGATCATACTGTATTTACTGTGTACTGTACACCGATTATGAGTTATACTGTACCTGTATTATAGCGTATAAGTTTATTTCTGACATCAAAGTAAAACATAGTGGGCCAAAGTTTTGCATTTTGGGCATTCACTGGCAGTCTCTCACTACTTCAACAATTTTGAGTCATAGCAGATCCTGAATTCAATCTTTTTCTGACTGATAGTAGGCCTACTATTGTCCTAGAAGGTGTAGGCCCTAATGTACAGTACATGCTGATGTCAGCCCACAGTGACATCAATACATGACTTGAACTAATGCTAGTGAGCTGATACTCTTACAGTATAAGCTCAAAGCAATGCCTATGTTTGCACAATTAAACACACAACCGGTCCTTTTACACTGAACTGTTGCATGAACAAAGGATTACAGTATAAATTCTTTATCCCACCGTGAATTCCAATGAAGCTCTACTCATGCCTGTAATTTTTTTTTCTCACAAAAATTTGTAAATTTACCATTTCACCTTCTGAATAATAATACTGTAATACTATTTTCTCGTGCCCTAGGTGATTTACTGTACGTTGGAAAATCACATCACTGCAAAAGTGGGTCTCTCGTTTGTGTGCCGTAAAAAGTTTTCTTTTTTGCCATCATGTAGTTTAGTGGTGGCATTGCCCTTACAGTACTTTTGCATTTATCCATGAATACAGTAATATTACCACTTTGTGAACTCTGAACTCTTTCACACATGGACTGTACATGGTATGTTGTCATTTTGAGTACTTTTGACACATTTTTATGACCTCATATCCTGTTCACCATGTTCTCTATTGTCAGTGGCTGTCATTACACGCTGCTTTGAGTCTGTTTGAAGGAGGGGACGTAAACGTGACATTTCAATCGGTTTAGCATAATTCAAACAATGTGTCAAAGTTGGTTCAGTAATTGCCAGTTAATTGGATCATCAGCTGTCGAAATATTCAGTCGATTCCCGCTTCCATTTACAGTTTCTGATGCCGTATTATGAAAGGTCATTAAATGTACAGACCCCCACTGATTTCTGACAACTTCTATGGCAGAGCAACTCCAGCTCTTTTGTTTCACGAACCTACTCATTGTTTGTTCCTGTTGTTTTACCTGTCATTATTGTTTTGTATGTTTGTGGAGTTGCTTAATTGTGAAGTGCTGTGAGCAGCACATTAGTGTAATTGGTGCATTTTAAGTCTACCGTAGTAATAATTATCATTTTGTTACAGTGGCAGACAGTGAACAGTGGGGTACAGGGACTCAAGCAGATTGAACACAGATCTAAACCATTTCTCAGATGACAGTTTATTGAAACAACAAAATTTATCAAATGATGCCCAGAAAGCAATATTAAATCAAGTAGAATGGTAAGCTGTACACTTACACAGTATAGGCTACATGACTTAAAACCAGAATAGCTTAGAACCTTAATATACATGCTGCCATTTGTGGATCCATCTTTAATTTCCTTATGGAGCATCTAGGGTTGATTTGTCACTCTTTCTGTTCCTGCAGTAGCTTCGTATTACATGTCATCAATATACTGCACTACTGCCATATACTGCACTACTGCCAATAGAAAATTCAAACTCACTGCGTGTGATGGCATGTCATACAGAACATGTTTATCAACCTAAATCCCCCAAATTTATTGGCAGTGTTTTATAATGATTTTGTGTTCCAAAGTTGCAAAGTCTGTAGCAAGTAGAATATAATATTATGCAGTAATTATGTAATGAATGGAACTTATAATACCACACCAAAGATGGACTCAGCACACTGGATTGCTTGACAGAGAGGAAAGCAGCAGGTGACATTAGACAGTAAATGCTATATTAAAAAAAATTGAATCTTTTGGGCCTAAATTGTTTTGGGAAGATGGTAATTTAATTTTTAGAATTGATAAGAAAGAACAAATGACACTGGTAATTTTTAGTTTCAGTGTTGATTGCACACTGTTTGTATGGGGAGACACACATTATTATCTGGCTTTTGGGATGCTGTACAGAAAAATCTCGAACACTTTCTTTGCCTTTGCTAGAAAAAACATAAAATATGTATCCAGTCAACACTCATCCACAAGTTTGTATTTCTATGGACTATGCTTACATACTTAAAAGGCAAAAGTAAGGGTTAAAAAGCAAAAAACAAATTGTAAAGTCATGAAAACTTAATGGTTTTGGTATGCTTCTGCACATATTGTTCAACAAGTTTGAACTTGTGACAGCTCGCATGGAAAACAAATGACATCTGGGAGAGATTTGGCTTATCTATAACAGCTTTCAAACATGAAGTGTTCAGTAATGGCAAATTTAAACTCTGATACTTAGTATGCAAACATAACCTGATAACGTGACCTAGTGACTCTATGGACATTATCTCTCTGTTTTGTTTGAGCAGAAGAGTGTTTGGCAATCTGTTTATCAGGCTGGTGTGTGGAGATGGTAAACATGCTCTTGAAGTCTGGTAAGGATGCCTAATCTTCCTTACCCAAAATAGACTTGCCTTGTATTTTTGTTTTGAAGTGAGGTTGGCTCAACACTCGATTTGCATAAAGCTGAAACCACCCTCCTGCATCCTCCTCGCATATTGCATTTGTAGTAGCCTGAGTAGGCCCCCCCTTGTCTTCCACCTTCCTTGTGGCTTCACTACAAGAATGAGGGACAGGGAGAAAGAGAGGCACAGACAGCAGATCCAGTGCAGACCCACTACAGGCCCGCTACAGACCTGCTACAGACGTCAGCAGGTGTCAGTGTTGTTTTATGTTGGTTAGTAAATTTACATATTTCGTATCAGTGGCTTTGTGCAAAGTCTTGTACTGTAGACTATGCCTTTTTGGATGCAAATGGCTTGTGTGATGTGTACGTATTTGACTGAAGAAATGACATCATCAGAAGCAACATTTAGACCCGACACTGCACTTCATCAGTGTATCGCACACATGATTAAACTGTCCCAGATGTGCATCTCAAACATTCACGGTATCATCTGTAAAAAAAAAAAAAAAAGGGAATATGATTGTCCTGACAATGCTCCTGTCATATGGAGTGTTGTTTTTTTTTTTTTATGAGGAAAAGGGTAAAAAAAACTCTAAAATTCAATGCATTGACAACACACAAAACTGCAAGAAATCTCTCCTTACATCAGTCTTGGCATTATGCCCCTCAGTAATCCTTAAACAGAAGTCACTTGTGGTCAGCACCCTTCAGGATGTGAAGTATTCCTGTATAAATGGAAATTCCATAACATCCGTACTAACTTGGCTGACACAGGTTTTACACTATTGCAATATATTCTTCTGTCAATTAACATACAGTAGAGTGTGAGGCAACAATTGGCAGTGTTGAGAATGAACCTTTTAATGTGTGCAGTACTGTAGTTTAAGATGACAGGCACCAATAAAGAAACACAACTCTGACCACAACAACTGACATAACAAACTTTGCTCTTAATTGGCTTACTAACTGGCTTCAAAGCTACAGAAAGGGCTTTTCCCCTTTACAGTGTAGTGCTGTTGGTGATATTGTGCATTCAGTTAGTAGTGACCAGCAGCAGTGCTCCATGGACAGGAGCAGCAGAGATTCCACAGTGGCTTATCATGGTTGCATCACCTACAGTTTAATACCTGGGAGGTTGCATTCCTCCCTTGATCTCCATACAAAGTGATGTTTGAATTTGTTTTGCTTTTTTTCTTTTTTTTTTAGGTTCACGGTTCAGTTGCCAACTGTTTTAGTATTCCACTGATTTAGAAGCTTTTCCAAGTTATACAGTATAAGTTTCAATAAGTTGGTGATGATGACCTATTGACTCAATATGATGAGATGAGCTGGTTTTTTTTTGAGCTGGTTTTTTTTTTGAGCTGGTTTTTTTTTTTGAGGGGGAGCCAGGCCTTCCTTGGTGTACAGTAGTTTGTAAACTCTACCAACATGGGCACTGGACTTGTACAGTATATTGTTCTTGCACAGTACAAACACTAAGCTATAAAAAGAGCATAGTTTTTACATCTTTCACCATGGTGTTTCATCTGATTCCCTTAGAGAAAGATAGTGCACATCTCAGGTTATGCAAATATACTGTTATAAAACAATAGATGTATGAAAGAACATAAAACAGCCATTTATTTTTTTTCAGAATGTCTAAGTGATGCTCACTGTGACTTTCTGCACTTCATTGATCACAGAAGTGAATATAGATGAATGCACAGAACATATTTTTGCTTGTTGTACGCTCCATACACAGAGTGCTAAAGGAAGAGAGGACTTATCAACCATGTCATATAGAACTACTGTATGTACAATACTATACAGTAGCCTAGGAAGCATGGATTCTGCCAGAGGGTGAAAAGGAGGGATTTGTCTTCCCCTTCAAGAGGAAGGGGGGAGGGAGTGACAAAATCCCCCCCTTTTCATTTCCATAAAATTGTACATATGTTACCTTGGTTCAATACCTACTTACAAAGACTGAAGTAGACACTTTGTAGCAATGTTCGAACATTCGTTTATAAAATGGCCGACATTGAAACTTTGCAAATTGCATTTTACACAGGCCTTTAAGCAAACTTTTGTCCACCTGAACCCACTTGCAACCTTGCCAATGACAGTGTCATGGTTTGCAGTAGTAAATCTCCTTCCCCTCCCCCCTCCTCCTTCTTTGAAATTCTTGTAGAATCCCTGGGAAGGTGCAGTCTAAATTTGCACCTCCCTGTGTTCAGTGTGCAATCTAAATTCCATGTGTATGTTGATCATCAGCTGTGTTAAGAGGGGATATGATATTTCTGCGTCCTCAGTAATGCATGGTTGTTACTACGACATATGCTTGTCATACAGTTTTGTCAAATTCAGGATTTATTGAGGAACAAGTTATGATAATGATGCTTTTTGTAATGTAAATTAGAATGCATCAGAAATCGACTGTATTGCGCTAAGAAAAAACCAAGCAGGATAAAGAAAACACAACAAAATGAGTTGATTTGTGTACACAGCACTTAGCACCTCCATACAGCCCAAGTGCCATAGCTCATCCATATATGTTAATTTGTTTTTGTTCTGGGATAAAACTTACATTTACTGTGTGTGTCTAGATGTATGGGTGCTTGCTGCATTAAAGGGATAGTGCTACGATATGGTGTTACTGGCCAATAGCTGCCATGAGATGATTATGATAAGATTGTCAGTATTGCCAAGAGCAATAATGTTCGAATACGACTTCACGCACACCTTACAGTACGTGTCACAGACAAAGGGTGAGATCATGGATACAGTCGATAGAGAAGCAAACTTTTGTACTGTATCATTATCCAGAGCACCGTCCTGTGGCTCAGCATATGCACGGTAAACATTGCATGAAAAATGATTTCCCTAAGTGTCTTGATGACATGTAAACAACACGGCAGTGATTGCAAGTTTGCCACTCTGTTGATAATCATCAAAACCAGGTCACAGAAAGAAAGTCTCTAAAATTCAAGATTATTTAAAAGATAACAGAAAAGTCAAAACAAGCAAAAATGCAGTACACTACTGTACAGTAGTTAAGCATTTTTTAGATGAAGCGTGCAGTACAGTAAGCACCAGAAACTCTGGGAACTGTCCACTTGCTCTAGTGTATGCAGTGTCAATCGTTTACACCTGTCATTTTGTTCAGCCTTAACGTAAAGTAGGTGTGTGGAGAGAGTTAACATTTTTAGCTTTGCTGATTTTTTTACCTTTTTTTTAAAAAATCGTGGTTTAAATCAGCAAAAATCAAACAAAGTGATTTCAAATAAAATAAAAACATGATGTTTTTTTAATACAAATCATGACGTCAGTCATGATTTTTGTCTGCTAGCTTTTAAATCAAACACCCTTGCTGTAAACATGTCAACGGAATAGCATAATTGGATAACCAATTTTATGGAAAACAATGTAAATTAGACTTTGCAATATTTATGTTGCACAAATTTTGAAATCTGACAGGGAGATAAAATGCAGATTTTAAAGTGAGATAATTGTGAAGTGAGTGGAAACCTACAGTACAGGCTACGGTTACTGGAAATGAGACAGCAAGCAATTGAATATTCAGTAAATAGTGGGGCTTTACTGTAAGTTACTGTAGCTCGTTGCCTGTAATTTTACTGTCTTCATGATACTACAGATGCATCTCTCTCGGTCTGCATCCTTACAATGATCAACTGACAGAGTGCTGTTTCAAAGATTCTGAAATAAGCTTGGGAAGATGTATGAGAGATATTAATAGCAAAGTAGTCTAGGAATATTTGATTAAAGCAGCACATTACTGTAAGTCAATATTGATAAATTTGTGAGGATTTTGAAAGGTGCAACAAACATTGCAATGCTTGTTTCACATTCAGTGGGCATGAAAACTGTCAATTTTTTTTTTTTTTATTTGAAATTCTTGGTCCTGGCTTGAAGTGGTTTTGTGCTTGTATGAAAATAGTGTTAACCGTGAAAAAGAGTCTGGTCACAAATCTCCAAGAACCAACTTGAAATGTTAATTGTAATTCATTAATATTCATGGCTATGTGAACTGTTTGGATCCTCGTAGTGTGACCATTTATCAATATTGCTTTATGTCAGGGAAACTTGACAGGTTGTTTCACTAATCAAATCAAAGCATCCCCTTGATGAAGAGATATTGTTTGTTTTTATTTTTGTCCTTTTGTGAGAAATTTGCTTTCAAGTCATTTAAATATAAACCATGATCCTCCTTTTCAAAACAAAAAGTTCTTAACTTGATCATCCAAACCATGACTTGCAGATTTTGAATTTGGGTTGCTGAGGATGATAATGATGTCTCAGACGTTATTAACCAAAACACTGACAACGAATGAACTCACCTGCTGAAAAAAAAGATGTTGTTTTGTTTTCCCAGAGAGCCTAAATTTTCCACAATTTCTGATAATACTTGTGGGAATATAACGATCAAGTGCCAACATTCCCTCTAAATGCACAAATTTCCCTCAGAATGCACTCATTTCCTGGGAAGGAACGCTCCCAGCTTCCCAACTTTTTCCATTGACCCATGATCATGATTCACAGTATTAAACAGCATAAATTTTTTGAGGTTAATTTTGTGTGTAGGTCTTCTCTCTGACCACCAATATTCTTATACCCTTCATTGTAAAACCTTGAATCTAGATGATGTTTCTCATATTTGTTCGAGACCCCTGACCTTTCCGAATCAGAGCCATGAATTTTTCTCAACAGAGAAGAAAAAGAAAGAGTGTAAAGAAGACCCAGGTGCAGTTTTCCAAAAAAAGACCAATTTTGGCACTCACTTTAATATAGCTTGCCGATGACAAATTGCATTTTATACTGTACCTCCTGGGCCTGTCAGCAATGAACTTGCCGTACTGATGGATATGCAGTAAATGTATCACACACACACACGCATGATGCTGGGTAACAATACATTGTAATAAGAAGAGATTTGGTTACTGTGGAAAGTTTAGTTCTCTTAGATCTGTTTTTAATCAAGAGTCAAACTATTGGGATACATGAGTTTCTATTTACTCCTGGTGCAGCTGGTTCTTTCAAGTATAGTGACACATAGCTAGAAATTTAAGTTACACATCTACGAACTAATTTCTGTGGCATGTTTTTTTTTTTCCTCTTCTGCAAGGCTGATGATTTGCTCGCAAGAGAAGAGGATGACTAGGGATCGCATATTCCTGATAGTTTCTAGTCATTAGGAATGTGTAGGACTTGGCAATGTTCTTGTGGTGGCTGGTTAATCCCCTGTTCTTACAATCTTCAACACATTCTTTTACTTCTCCAAGTAGGCCAGCTGTTCACTGTTGACTTTTTCCATCATGCAGTAATTTTCCTTTTTGTTCAAATTTATGCTGCTTTCCAGTGTGTGAGCAACATGAAAAGTATGTAAACTTGCCCTTTCCAAAGTTAAATTGTGCTAAAAAGTATTTGAAGTACAGAACAGTGTAAGGATAGACTTATTTCTGGGTTGTTGCAACATATGCACTACTGGAATTTACACCATTGTCCCTCCACAGTAAGCTCAACAAGGCCACACTTAGGTGTAGAGGCGCGCAGTACTAGAACTTCACTTGGGCTCTCTTTGTGTAGGGGTTGTCGAACTGACAATGAATAAGTGTATTGTAAGCAAGCGGCTATTTATAGTCACTCATGAGTATCTCTTCGCCTTTCTTTTGAATCACATTGCACATGGCATTTAAAGTGAAAATTCACTGCCAGCATTCGTTTTTCATTATTTACTCTGCATTTGTGGCTGTCTATGGGACAACGTAACCCCAAAATTTAGTTATTCACATCATAGACATGTACTGTACTTGCCCCTTGCTTACTCATGCATTAAGTTTGACCTATCTCAAAGTGCAATCAAAATCTATTCTGACACAGTGCCCTCTGACCTACTGTAGGCTCACCCTTGTTTGGCTTTTGCTCTGGCCATAAAACGAGGTGTATTTATCTGTGCTTGAAACTGACCTCTCGCGAGAGGCTCACTAAACACAAACCTTGAGTATTTCTTTTCTTTACTGATGGGTTTCGTCTTTATTCTGATTTACGTAAAATTTCGTTTGTTCCTCGCTCCTTCGAGAAATTTAAGACATTCACAGGATGATAATTTTAAATTTTGTCCGTCTAAAAGTTACATTAGCAATACTACCAAAAATTACAGTAGAAACATTGTGCTTAAAAAATAACAGAAGTCAAAGTTATCTTGAAGGATGTAGATTTTTGAACTAGGACACACTGAGAATTATAACAAGCAAAAGAGTTCTGACAAAACACATTTTTAAATTTTGGTGCTTTGTGGGAGTAAATGAATCCCATTACTGTGAAACATGCCAAATGAACATATAGAACGTGTATCAGAAACTTTCAAAACTGAAGTCAGAACAGGTTTTATACATGGAGGGAAAGTCTACCTAATCGAGTCACTATGCAATTAGTTGAACAGTAGTGTAACAGCTGCCTTCTCATGCTGTTCAATGTTGACATGAAAACTTTATTTTCGCTTGACCACCCATGGACTAGACTGCAGAACCCATTTCAAATAGAAATTATCACCAAAGAAATTTCATTGCCGCAAATAACATATATTGCAGCGAGGAACAACATGTACGTGAAAATTTGACTGTGCCATTGTGATCAATAATAATCCTTCAATTGGGGTACGTGCCATCTTCTTGGCATCAGTCAAGCGGGAGAAAGCTGCCTGGGGTGACAGCATCACGGTACTTTATGTTCATGCAGGCTAGTATTCTGTACAGTAGATCATCAAAAAAAGAGAAAAACAGTAATGTCAAAAACTTCCTATATGATCAATTTTCATTGGGACTGTCATCAAAATGTTAGTCAACTTTGATGTCAATGAATGCTTTCCTACGTTACTCCACAAAATTTACAGTTATAATGTAAACTCAGCTTGGAGCCTTTGGAGGGGATTCCCATTGTCCCTGAATCGTTTCTCGGTTTCGCCCAGTGCTACCGACAGGTAAAACCTCTGTGTTTGGTAACATTCACAAAGCACCAGACACTTTTGCAGAAGGATAATAAGAAGCTGAGCTTTTTCCTTTTGTCTGGGGAGCTCTAAGAACTTTTTCCCCTGTTGAGGGGGAGACCTCGTCTTTTCTCCCTCTACCAAAGGAGAGAATGTAGAGGTATTGATTGTAATTGTTCTTTTGTTTTACCATCTAAGATCAGCCATGGAAGTGCTTCTATGGGTCAGCTTTCTTTTGGCTGGTAACAATATGTTTGCATGGGTGCTGCTTTGTGCAGTGTTTGCCGTTGTGTGGAGTGTAACCCCCCACCGAGTTGACTATCTGGCATGCTGTCACAGTCCGTGAGCAGTGTCTGTTGTCAGCCCCTTGGAATCACCATGGATTGCCAGCTCATGGTGACAACAGTCCGTAAAATCTAGCCTGACCAAATTGATTAGAGTCTATTGTTTGTTCATTAACATTTGAAAAGTTCCATGACATCCAAATGGAGACCAAGCCAATGGATAAGTGATTTTACATATATACTGTAATGTGCCTCAGGATGTTAAAGCACAAAAAGAGAAGTTCTCACACTTCTTCAGACTTCTTCAGGCATTGAACAAATCCAAGATTTAAATGTAAAAGTAGTACTTTTATTTGGATGAGAGGGAGGATAGGAGGGAGTGATGGAGCTGTGTTGCAGAGGATGGGAAAGCCTAAGTTGGTTGAAACAGAACCCTAATGTTTTTGGAGCCAGGCAAGTGATCTCGACAAGGTGTTGGATGGCATAAATTATGCAAAATGTAGTTAAAGGGAAATAGGGCGTTTGTTTTAATGAAAGCATTCATATTTTTGAAACCAAAGTTTGTGGACGTAGAATGATAGCTTATTCAAAATAAGGAAGGACAGTAGCCTTCTTTTCAAGAAATAAGCTTCTCACAGATAGAAATTCAGTTATTTCTTACTCAACACTAATTTGTTCACCCAAACTTTTCAAAATTCAAATGATGCATTTTCCGTTACTCATCACATGTATAATGTTTTGAGGAGATGAAGCTTCGGTAGATGTTTATTGATGAGACAGAATGGTTTAACAATGATTAAAGCTATTTTCTTTTGTATGTCATGTTGATACATTCCAAACGCCCTATTTCCCTTTAATTACCCTTCTCGTCTGTCCACACTGCAGAGAAAACTGACTTGTATTTTCTTTGTGAAACCATCACAAGTTTTCGTTATGATTGTTCACCTTTTGATTTCCCTTTTACCGTGCAGGGCTACTTTTATAATAGAGATACAGTGGAATGTACTAAAACACCCTGGTGTACAGAAAGCAAACTAGTAATGAAGTCGAGCAAAGCACCACGTCCATCCTATACAGTGTTCACATTCTCGTTTTATTTCGTTCTTCGTTGTTTATTTCGTTCTTCATGGTTCTTCTGCTGTAGCTGTCACTATATTGCAAAACAGCATTGATATGTGATAGTAACTTTACTCTGAACTTACCTGTCTCCACATGGCTAATGCATGTCAATCTATCTCAAATATTATAACACCTTTCCCAGTTTTGTAGCACACTTTTCCTCTCAGAGTTTTCCAACCCCCTTCCCAAAGTGTCACATTAGGGGAAGGGAAGAGAACTCACACCGAAGTTCACTTTCTAGCACTTGTGAACATTTGGTGTTGCTTATACTATAAATTTTTTCTGGCATATATACAGTACATGCATAGCTGCAGGATCAAGCAATGTTTTACTGTAAATCTAAAAACGTACAATTTAGTTTCGTCGAATTCCTCTCTCTATCATTAGAGTGCAGGATCTTCTTCTCATGACCATTTACACCTCAGATGTATCCACAAACACAACTTAACTCTCTTCATTTTGTTTAAATCCCCACACACAGTAACCTTACCTGTCTTTCCACACTCACTGCACTTCAAACTTCAATAAAACTGAAAATATAGTCATCTTGCTATAACAGCTGGCTATTGACATACAGTAAACTCTGAATATGCAGGTCCTTAAAAGTGAATGGTAGTGTCTGAGAAGAGCTGGTACAACTACTGTAGGTTATTTTTGGCATGAACACAACAAGTTACATCATGTGATCAGTATGTCACCAAAAGACAGAAATACTTTCATTTCATGCATAAACCAAAAGGCCAACATGGAAAAAAAATCAATTTCATTCTTCCAAACAGCTCTGGCAAACATCCCTCACCAACTGTGGTTTTTTAATTTCATAACCTATCCAGACCATTAAAATGGGGGAGAACTGGAGGACGACATAAACTTCATATTTAGTTAGTATTTGATTATTTTTTGTCAAGCAAAAACATCCAAAGAGCCAACAACAGTAACAAATGTACTCTAACCTAATTATTTTGAGCAAGCAATGCCATTATTTTGGTATATTTTTCTGCATAAAACATGAAAAGCAAAACACAGTGTATATACAAACAAAGTGACTGTGTGAAGTATGCCATTTCGTGTGAGAAATTTCAATGTGCTTTTTTTCAATTTCAATGTGTTTGCAAGTAGTTTTCAAGGAATACAATTTGGGTTATTTTTGTAGTTATTTTTGTAGGGTATCTGGCTTTTGCAAAAAAAAAAGGAAAAAAAGAAATGAACAGTTCTCCAAATATTTACAGATTATATACCTGGAGGTGCCACGTCATTACTGCAGACTAAAGTAATGCACTTCTCTGATGAACACTATCTGGCAACATACTGTAAGTACTTATTAAAATGTATATGTCAACAACCTCAAAACCTTCAACACTTTCGTACAGTGTAATATCCATTCACTCCCAGACAGCCATTCGTCAATCAAATGTTTAGATTGTAAATATGTATAATATGCATCTGTAAAAGATCTTGACTTGGAAGGCTTTTCAGAATGCTTCGGTCTCATCTCCAAACTGATGTTATGTGAGGCAAATCTCACAATAATAACCTGCAATCATCTCAGAGTGAGTTGTTGGTACCCGGTGTAATTAGGATAGCAACCAGAGATTAATAGTCCTGCTCCAGTGCACATATCTCCTCACAGATCCCCAGTTGTGTGCACTCGAGCATGTGGGATATGTGGGCTACATCACGAGAAGCAGTGTGAAATTTTGCGGACCTCAGATGAAGGTTAGATTTGTGAGGCTTCCCTAATATCTTCACCACTGCCCACACAACCAAGTTTTTGGCAGATACATATTTTGCACTTGTTGCCTTTTGTCATATTTCTATACTTCTGTAGATGGTACATACATTCTGCTGGTTGATGAAAGCCATGATTTCTTAGACCTTGACTACATTAGTGGTAAATTTGATGTGATGATGCCCCACTGGTTTTCATATTTATACCGATATTTAACTGCGAGTTTTTATTCAAGATTTAATACTGGTATAACATCCCGTTTACAATTTTGTACTCGTAAAATGTTGACAATCAGCATGTGGCAAAACCGCCAATAAAAGAAATGCTTCAAACCACATGCTAAGTGTAAAATTAAGACTGCTGAGGTTGCAATTTGTGAGTTAGGTCTATCCCACATATTTACAAAAGTAGTTCCATTGGGAGTGAAAAACTTAAAGGTCATGTGATGTGAAAATGACATTTTAGAGTATTATGTGCATTAAGCATTTAAAATATTAAAATAGCCACAAATGCCATCAAAGTCCATAAAAGATTGATCAATTTAGAGGAAAATTAGTGTCTCACAGCTGCATTATGAATAAACATTAGCTAAGTATGCAAATTTGTGACATCAAGAGATGGACTCTTATGATATGTCTTATGTAAATCCTTTGTTTATGTAGCCTTTATTTCAAGGACATTTGAGAATTTTATAAGCGTGGAGGGCTTTATTTTGGAAGCTTGTATTTTCTTCTTCAAAAATATCGATATCACCTACCAGTGTGAAACTCAGTAAAAAAGAGGCAAAATGTATAGTCCTAACAAAAGAAATACTGACACTGTGCAACACACCACGTCATCTGTTTTGCATTTTTCTCAAAATTTGAAAAGACATATTTGAAAAATGGTGAAAAATGTAAACAAAATTCTAATGGATTTCCTCTCAGGGTTTTATTTTGCAACTTTGAATGAAGGGCACTCTTTTCTAGAAGTATGTCACACAGTCTTTAATGTTCTATAAAGTACTGTTTCTATATTTGAATTTGCACCAAAATGCTCCATTTCTTATGAGTTGATGTAGTAACCGATCTCCATTTTCTTCTGCACTCCTCAGCTACCCGTCTCTATACTTCTAATACACACCTTGCTTGTGAATTTAGGCGCTGTTATCATTAAACTATGCCTTATACATGCCTAGGCTCAATCTGGACTAGCAAGCCCTTCTCATACCTCCAACCAATAAGTCAACTGGGAATCTACTCTTCCAAAAACTTTGGAAAATTGTCTCATTTGGCTCAGATACTTTATTGGTAACCATTGGTATTCCATTCATGACATTTCCTGCTTTTGTTCTGAAGACCCCTTGTCAAACTCAGGCATTTTTTTTTATTACCTTCATCTAGAGTGGTATCATGTTTTTTACAGTTTTTCCTTCCAGGGTTGGGGCCTTTTTGTCATTTTCACGTTATTTAATAGTGTGAAAGATGTTTTGTATCGCAGTCACTTTAAACTAGGAGTCCTTACAATTACTTTGCTAGGCTGATGGCAGTATTTTGCATGGACAGTAGCATTACTGTAAAGTGGAACACTTTGATAACCTTTACTAAACACAGCATTTGTTGATCTCTGATCTAATACCTCCTTCCCATTCTGCCATCCTATGTGCGAGGAGTGTGGAAGTATTCTATGTTTTCTTATCTTCGGATACCTTCACGTGAGGTTCCACTCTCAGACTCAGCTCTGCTGCACTCCTTCTCACTCTACCACTCTACTTGTCTACCATCACCATGTACTGTATATCTCTACCTTTTACAAATCTTGAGTACCAAATCTCAAGCTTACAAAATTGCCAAAGTGATTTCATACATTCCTTCCTTTCCTTGTCTTAATTCATGATCACCATTCAGGATAACCAAACCAGATATTGCTCAAATGTTATTCCTTTTGTAAACCCATGAATGAGTCATGATATAGCTTTGTAAGAGTAGGTGGGGTATGTGCTGCACCTGCCACCTTACAAAAGAGTGCCATTGTGCAAAAAAATTAAAGGCAACTGCAGACAGGAGGGTGGATTTGAATTGGAGGAGAGCAGTGCACAGTGGTGTTATGCTGCCTCATTGTTTGGTGGTGGCATTCATGCAAGTCTTGGTTGAAAAATGCCTACAGGGCTTTGTTTTTCTCAAGCAGAATCTGCTCGAGGTCTGCAGTTCTGGTCAATTCCATGTACACAGTGTGTAATATGTATGGTACAGTTGACAAAAATTTACAACTTAATACAGAGTTCAGTGATTCATGCCATTAATTCTCTTCAGCTTGAGAGATTTACTGCCTTTACATTTGCTTCACTCTCTCACTTCAACTGCCTCAACACAACAATTGCACTAAAGAGTAGGAGGTGCTACAGTAAATTGTAAACAGCATATTATACAAAGAGCCATTAGGGAAACTATTGTCAAAGTTAAATACCAATCTGCTTCACCGTGAAAGACCTGTGCAAATTTTTTAGGCCATGTTGATGCTGGAGATGGGTAAATTCTTCACTTCTTCATATGCCATTCGCATCACAGACATGTACCCCTTGTTTTCACTGATGCGTTGTTGAACTTATTGCGAGTTCCTTTATGGAGAGAGTTGCACCAACTCAAATTTTTGATGCCATTTTGTTTTCATTTGTGGGACATCACTCACACTTCACACGACAGTTGCAAAATTTTGTTTCCATTTTGGGGCATACTGTCACAACTGTCTCTGTTAAGGAACTCTGAAGAAAGTTTTCCCCACGGTGCGTTCTGTGCTCTAGATCTGACCTTAAGTTTCGCTTTCAAGCTGACAATGTGTGTTCTGTTGGATCCTCGCATTTGCTTACAGAGCAGGAGCTACAGAAAATAAAAACTTGAGTATTCACATCGTAGACATTTACTTACCCCTTGCTCACACTATCGCATAGACTAGCTACAGTAGCTCAACACTTACACAAAACCATTCTTGCACGGTGCCCTCTATGCCCTAGTTCTGCCTCGTTAGACTAGTAGGTTGCGGGGAATTCGTGAGAACCAGGTGAGCCTATAGATATCAAAACGTTCATTTGGTATCATACTTCATTCTTAGTATTACCATTGAGTTAACCTACTAGAGACAGTTTTCTGTAGCGCCGTGGTGACTATGTTGTGCGTATTTTAAGCTGATAATGTTATCCTCAACAACAAACAGTCACTGTAATCAGGGATACCTCCTGTACATTACTTATAGCACAGTTGTCCCCTTCGTCTCCACTGAAATAGCACACAATTCCATGAGTGCATGTGCTAAACCGAATTTCTTTTTTTTTCAAGGGACACTTCGAGTTGTGTTGTGAAATTCACTATTTTTGTCCAAACCTTTCAAGTGTTCTTCACATGTTCATGACAAATGGTCAAACTAAGAAGATCCCACATGAATCACTTACACATACGCACATTAATGAGTGAGAAATAACCAATTTCATTTTAGAAAACCTGTGACTAGACACTATTTTAGAAATATGCAGACAACCATGTTACTGTAAGCCAGTGTCCACAGATCAAAACTGTTGACAGTTTTCATTACTATTGTGTGTGATACGTGACACATTGAATTATGCTAATTCTTAAGATCGCCACGTGGTTGTTCCCTTTAAATCCTCACCAAGTTCCAATATCAACTCGGTGTGCTGCATTTATCTGTGTTATCCATTTTTCGTTCACTGAATAGAGAGACCCCTGAATGCAGTGAAGATGTAACCTGTTGATAAATACCCCTGGATGGTGTACTATAAGTGCAGTTTTGATGGATGGTCTAAATTTAGAGTTTGGTTGGCTGAGTTTCGAACTGTGTGCACATGCACTAGTAGAATTTCTCAATATGGCTGTGTACACACATATATATTACACAGTGGTCATGCCATCTTTGCAGATCTGTGCATACACATCCTCATGACAGCTGAGTGGACGAATGACCTGTTTGTTTAAAACTGTGAAATGAACAGGTTTGCGAACGGAATTTGAACCCACATTATCCATGGTATGCATGTTATTGCACTTTGTCTTCCCACCAATGGTGTAAGCTTTAGGTGATATTTTTACCATTTTCTTTATACTGTAAATAGCAACTGTGTAATTCATTCCAAAGAGATTTGTGATGAAAAACCAAGTGCTTTAACAATCACACCTGTTTCCATATTCATCTATAAAACAGTTTCGATATTATGTCAACAGAACACTGGCCAGTAAATATTTGCATCGTTTTACTTGCTTTAGAGTATTTCTTTATGTCACCATATGAATTGCACCTTCTCTACTGCAATGTACAGTTTAAAAGATAAAATATGCTCCTTGCTAAGTTGTGTCTGGTTAACTCTTGCTCATCTGAGTATATAAATAGTGTACAGAATTAGGGGGCATTGGTTTCTGGCTCCCCTTTTTAGATCACGGCTTCATAATGCTTCTTTCCAGGAAACTACCATGGTTTCATACCAGGTTTCACTCTAAGGTGTCCAACTGTGTGATTTCGGCACCTGACTTCTAAAATCCTCCTCGCTCAGCCCTACGAGGGCAGGCTAGGTCTTAGAGTATGCGGCGCTAGAATTAGTTTCGAGGATGATTTGAGCATGGGTCAAATTTATGCATTAGTGAGGCAAGCTGTAAGTATAGTCACTCATGAATACCCACACCAGGGAGTTGTGGGGAGTTTCTATGATGGAATTCCCACATCGTGTTCCTGCGTTGTTATCCCTTTCTAATGTGTTCAGGTTGTTGTCAAAATGGGCCTTCTTTCCCTGATCATGTTCTCACTTTTCAAACAAAAAAACAGGCAAAAACAATGAAGAGGCAGCTGGAGATGGATTATCACAGCTATCCATGTATTACCACGACTAGTACTGTTAGTGAAAGTGCTCCATGTATCATCATGAACATAAGCGATCTCGGCAGTGAAAGAAGGGCCAACGTATAGTACAGCTGATTGCTAGACTAGGGTTAGGCAGGACTGAAATATTGTTTGTGATTGGTTCCAAGTAAGACATACCGAGTTCCAGTCTTACTTAAACAACATCTCTGAAAATTCCTCTTTTTAAAAATGAACATCCATGCTAAATTATTTTTTGAAGGAGGACATTTCTCTCCTTAATTCTATAGCCTAGCACTAACTGCTTTATAATGTTCATTACAAATGCTTCTTGGATGAATATGTTCCCTTTTGGCATTATTTTCCCTGGCACAAAAATTAGTTGCAGCCTGAGGGAGTGACTGCAATTTTGAGGCTAGACTTGGAGGGCATGGTGCTAGAATTGATTTTGGGTTCACTTTGAGCAAGGTCAAATGAACACATTAGTGTGTGCAAAGGGTAAGTACTGGTCCCTCATGACTTGACATGACATGTTCTGTTCATAAAGCAAAGCATTAAATGTTCATTTACTTTTCTATATCAAATCAGATTGTGTTAAACGTAATTCCCTAAGCTATCCTGTAAGTGGTCGGTATTGGAACTTGTTACAACAGGTATTTTTCCCAAAGACAGTCAGATTCAGAAGGAAGCTATATGTAGGTCTGGTGTCCGGGAATGGAAGTCCTCGGGGTGCAGGGAGTTTCGGTGCTCCTCACTTGTCTCCACAGAATACAAATTTCACTACTGTGCAGGTGAATTTTTTTAAGGTTCTGATACACAAGCTCCAGTCAGGAATGGGTGCAAAGTGCAAAACAGTTGCACCAAAGTGTGATGAATTTATTGCAGATAATGCACTTCACAAGCTTCATCTATCCGGCTCAGAGAATGTTGATGTGTTTTTGAGTTAGGATATATATATGAACACTTGTTCAGTGATGTACAGTAGTACTGTCTTCAATGTTTCATGTGTACAGTGCATTTACTATGATTGTTTCCTGTATGTGTGTTTTCCCTCCCTGTCATGTACAGTACATGAAATTTTGGCTGAAATTCTCATCTTGTTTCGTCTTGTTTGCATTTTGCCCTCTGGTCAGAGATCATGCAAACTGTTTGTAATTGGATACAGTAATTTTAGGTCCACGTTTTATTATTTTCCCTCTTCTCTCTCTCTCACCGCTTCTCTCACTCTGTCTCCCTTGGGAGGGAGGCTTGTTTATTTTCTTCTTGCAGGCTTCATTAGCAAGTTTATTGCTATATTTTATAGTGATCCCTCCAACCATGTTGCATAAAAATTGTTCCACCCCAGTGGGCTTGGAAAAAATTCATCCTTGCATCCCTTGAGCTATAAACTTCATCTTCTCTTTGCCAAGTTTTTTTTTTTTTTTTCAAGTCACAATATCTCATATTTTGCAATTTATGTTCATGTTTCAGACATTTTGCTCATGGTGAGGATTTCAGAGCTTCACTAACTTGGCCTTGAAGTCTTCTCTTTTCAGAGCTAAAACACAAAAATATTAAGCAAAAATGAAAGAGACCCAATAATAACAAAAGAGAAGACAGCTGATCAGAAGTATATTCTTAAAGTGACTAGTGAATGTGAAGTTAAATAATCGTCATCACAGTATCTTATTAAGACAAACATCATTGATTTTTGTCATTCATTACTCACTTCATACCTAGCTGTTGCTTGGAATGTAACATGCTTTAAACTTGCATTTCATGTAAGTTTCAGGTTAGCAGCTAGTTTGTTTGAGGTTTAAAGTAATTTTGAAATCGTATGAGGCCAACTCAGAGCATAGACGGTGCATTGCTAGAACTTTATTGGTAAATACTGTATAGTGCACAAGACATAATCAAACTGTAATAGTCACTTGTGAACACTCACACCACCGAGTTGTAAGAAATTCATTTAAATCTGTCTGTTTGCTTGTTTGTTTCACTGTCTGCTTTATTAATGGAATGATTTAAATGTCACTGCAAGCTTTTCAATTCACAGAGATAATGACATGACTCTGAAATGTCAAACTAACATCAGTTTTTTCAAGTTACACAATCTTGTCCTTCATACTGTATGTATCTCATTTGGATACTTTTCAAGAGGGAGTCAACAAGGAAAAAGTGAATCTAATCACATTGCTCTCCTGACTGTTTGCTTTGGGCTTTGTTATCTTTGTCGATAAAACTACGGTAAAAATATCTGCGAAATAAAAACCACTGCTTGCTACAAGCATACCACTGCTGTGCGGTATTAAAAAGGGATGATAATTGAAACTAGTACCCTGGATTTTTCCAGGTTTAACTTTGATTTAACTTCCATCCCCACACACAGAACTTGCATTACTGTATGTACTAACTTCCATGACACTTCTTAACATTGTCTTGCTATACAAATCAAACCCTAAATGTCACCAGTGGAATCCACCATGCTGCTCACATGTCTTCTCACCACAACAACTGCACTCCAATCTGGGGTGCAATCTGGCAGTTGTGTGTGCATCTGGCCACCTGCCTTCTGTAATTGCTGGCCAATTTGTCTCACAGCGAAGTTTCTGCACTCATTTGCATCTGCCTTCATCTGCATCTTTTTGGACCCATTTTGTGGTATTCTACATGTATCGTTTGGACTCGTCTTTGATCTTGTCTGCCAAGGACTCGGATGAGTATCCTCTCATTTCCTGTGGCTTCCATGATATATATGATGTCCCTTTTTTTTTTTTTCACATGTGATGTTAGTGTTGGGATTGGCTGTGCCTGTTTCCTAACACTGACTCTTGTGTGTTATGTAGGGTAGTTACCGTATACACCTAACGTTTTCCGGCTATTTACTGTCTGTTTCAATGTTGACCCTTTTTTACTTTCCATGTTTCGGAGTGTCGACCTTCTTCATCCAGAGGGACAACAGGATCATTTTATTAGAGCATCAATCAAGTTCTGAGCACATCCTCTTGTTGTTCGAAGCATTCAGGAAATCACAAAGAAAAGTGATTGTGTATTACACAACTCAAATAAAACTGTAGTTAGTGGATCATACCATTTACAGTTGAATAGTCTGATAGTAAATAACCTGCATCTACCTAGGACAAGTCAAAAGTTAATTACCAGTGAAGTTTCTGTATGCACTGGTAATATGAGAGTAGGACACATGTTGTGAATGATAAGAGTCTAATGTCACACGCATTCTGTATCCAGTCTTAGCTGTTACCAGTTGCTGGCACAGAAGAAAAGGTGCATTAGTTGTGTAGGGACAGGTAACCTAGCTGTCCCATAAATTTCCCAAATAGGTAGTTTTTTGGGTATATTGGTTCCTAACATACTTCTATATACAGTACCACACTAGTCACTTCACTTGCCCTGTATGCACTAACAAACATTTCAAGTTGATTTAAGCATGACTGGTACACTGACGAGTCACTGTTTGGTACAATACCTCTGGCATTCATATCATAGACATATGTACTTACCCTTAGCTCACACTTATGCATTTTTAAAGGCTCTGTGAGATGAAAATAACATTTCGGAGTGTTAGGTCGCTTAATCCTTGAAAATGTTAAAAATAACCACAGATTCCATCAGAGATTGACAAATTTAGTGGCAAATTAGTGTGTCACAGCTGCACCTTGAGTAAACATTGGCTAGTATGCAAATATGTGAAGTCAAAAGATGGACTCCTATATGATGTGTCTTATGTTAATCCTTTGTTTACTTAACCTTTATTTCAAGGAATTTGAGAATTTTTTTCGCCCACAGGATTATATTTTGGAAGCATTTTTTTCCTCTTCAAAAATATGGATATCACTTGCCACGGTGAAACAAAATGTAATTAAAAGGCAACACACAGTATATAAGTTTAGCAAAAGAAATGCTAACGGTGCAACACTCCACATCGTCTGTTTTGCACTTCATCAAACTTTCAAAAGTCTTATTTCAAAAGTGGTAATAGTTATAAACAAAATTCCAATGGATTTTCACTCAGGATTTTACTTTGCAATTTCTGAACGAAGCCAGCCATCTCTTTTCTAGATGTATGTCAACCCCCAACCTTTAAACAAAGGCTCAATAAAACCTGAATAAATTGTTCTCGCACCTCTCCATCTATAATCTAGATCGTTCTTATTAACCTTTCTTCTCCAGTGGGAGTTTGAAAATAAAAGTAAAAAGACCTTGAGTTTTATTGAATTCACAGCGCGTACTCCCTCACCTCATATAACCTATGCATTACCGTATTGACCATGGTCCAGCATCTGGCAATTTTGTGTGTTTGTGTGTGTGTGTGTGTGTATCTGGTCACCGCCCTTCCGTTATTGCCAGCCTTTTGGTCTGACGGCGAAGTTCTAAGCTGCAAATTGCATCTGCTTCTATCTGCTGCTAAACTCCAAGTTTCTTCGATTATCATCGAAATCCCTGTGATCCTCATCCTTTCCCATCCTCCTGGACCTGTTTTGACCATGGTCAATACGGTAATGCATAGGTTATATGAGGTGAGTACGGCGCTAGCGAATTCCCAAACCAGTAAGTTTTGGGGAGTTCATTGTTTACTATTGCTGTTCTCGATTAAATTTTGTAATTTCTCCCTCACGTTGCCCAAGATATTTTCGTCAAAATTTTATATGATTGTGTTTAGTGTGAAATGAGCCTAGGCCAAGTTAGTCTATCAAGCCATAATGCACACATACCTGTTGTGATGAATTTTTTGTTGTATTGTAGTTTTGTTGCACTGGTTGTGTCTGATATCCCGAGGGAAAACCCAATTGTATCGTTTCTACCAGGGACTTGTGCGCAAGTCACAGTGAAAATCACAAACAAGGCCCACAAACAAGGCCAATCCAGAGAATAGAGGGTGCTGTAACTTACATTCGGGTTCCAGTGTTAAACAGTGCATAAGTATTAGCCAAAGGGTAAGTTCCTGATGAATACTCACACCAGTAAGTCATTTGTGGCAAGACTTCCTTCAGAATATCAAATTTGGAAATGAAAGGCACCACACCATGTGACCAGCTGTCACTGGCATCAGACAATGTAATCATGGCGTGATCTCTACCTTCGTTTAATCTGTGCAGAGATAAACTCTGAAAGGAAATGTATCTGCTAGTCCAATGGACACAGTTCAGCTCTGTAAAGTTAGTTTAATAGCACTTTCAGTTAACCACCCTATGGAAAAAGTTTCAGTTTCTTGGATAATGCCCAAATTTCGAAATGTACCGTGGAAGTGGTTGTTGTCACCTATGTGAACCTGGGGCTGTTTCTGCTCCATTTTGAATGTGAAATGCACCAGACATCTGTCTGTGAACTACAGGTACGAAAGTCGTGCACAGGAACTGACTTAAATATTTTGATGAAGGGATACATCATGGAACTTGAATTTCCCCAATCTGCCACCGTAAGCCCATTTCCCTCATTTCAAGATTGGAAATTGATCACAAAAAAATTGAAGTGACTCTTGTGTTGCCTTGACTTTAACTTTGTACCCCTGAGGGGTTACTTTGCATATAGTTACAATTTCGGGGTAATTTGATAGCAAATTGGGCCCATTCTATGCCCAGGAGGCTTCATTGAGGAAACATTGATTAATGTGTGCTGTATGTGAAGTGATTAATAAATTTTGTTCTACCATATTTCAGTGACAACAAAAGCAGGTAAAGGTACTATAGATGGAATTTCCTCAGGTGGATTTCAGTTTACTCCACTGATTCACAGAATAACATTTCAGTGGAATAGAAACCCTCCTTGAACTTTGCAGGAATGTTTCAAAGACATACTTAAGATGGCATAGAAAGAAAGTAGATTTGAAATCCATACTAACGTATCTTCTGAAATTCAGGATTGAAAAAGTGGAAATGTGTTTTTGAGTTCATCAGCCCTAAGTGCGGATTTGTTTCAATCAGGAAAGTGTGCTAGTTTGGGAGAGACAGGTAGAGAATACTCATCAATACTGTAGGTCCTCCAAAGGACGCTTGAGATGAAGATCGACATGATCATTGAAAAGAACCATGCAAAATCTGGTTGATCACAAGGATTCAGTAAAAACCATGTTTCCTAGTTGCACATTTAAAGATTTCCTAACACCATGCATGTATATGAAGGGTGCGGCCAATCCGGCCATCATGATGTAATTGACTGTGATCTCTGTGGCTTGTGACATAGTCGACGACCAGCTCAAATCCATGACGACCATTTACACGTGTTCCAAACTGTTGGGTGGGAAGTAAGAACATATCGTGTTGTCCATGAGAAGTTCATTTCAAAACATTAAGAATATGAATGAAAATGACTTGAAATGGCTGAGATAAGTAAGGAGACATGTCCCTTGACTGGAGTTCCCCTTTAACAATGTCCTTATTATCATCTGACATTTACTGTAGGGACCATTCCCTATCACATGATAGACTGTTCAGAGTGAACAGTCAGATAATACTTGGATTTAGCAGTCCCTCAATATCTTTGCCCTCTTACCTGGAGATCTCGTTTTCTGATCTCTGATATTTGCTTGGAGGTGTTTTCCCCTTTAATCAGAGTTGACTGTTCTTGTTAAACATCCTTTTATTTCAAGACGAGCAAATGCAGGCATGCAAGTACTGATTTTTGTACAGACACTTGTAAACACTTTCTTCAAATAAACATCCAAACCTTATAAATACTTTGCTGAAATAAACATCCAAGTCCAAAGAACTAGAAAGCTTGGATTTGCTTCTTTTTTTTTTTTCTTAAAATGTCATGCATAATTGGTTTGGGGAGATCAAGTGTTATTTTTAGCACCAGTGCATATGAAATTTTAAGATACTTCTCTTTAAATGAATTTCTACAGTACTTATCTTGATGGTATTGATGAACAGAAGCACCGAGTCAATTTGTTGGTTTTTTTAAAAAAAGTCTTTGATAATTTCAATTACAGCAAGCACGATATACAGTACTGTATGAATTTCTGGTCTGCCTTGTAATGTTTTGATGAACTTGTAGCTCTCTATACTGTGACTTCCAGTACACATAGTCACTTATTAGTGAAGTGCTAGGGGTGGTTATTGCATAGGTAGGCTCAAAGGGAAATAAGACATTTGTTTGACAGAAAACAACCATATTTTTAAAACCAATGTTTTTGGACATAAAATGATAGGTTCTTCAAAATAAGGAAGGACAGTAGCCCTCTTTTCAAGAAATACGTTTTTCACAGATAGAAAGTCAGTTATTTGTTGCTCATCAATAATTTGTTCACACAAACTTTTCAAAATTCAAATAATGCATCTTCCGTTACTCATCACATGTTTAGAGGAGATGAAGCTTTTGCCGACGTTTATTGATGAAACTGAATGGTTTAACAATGTTTAAACCTATTTTCTTTGTATGCCATGTTGGTATGTTCTAAATGCCCTATTTCTCTTTAAATATAATTTGTTTGAATGATTGGTATAAATGATATCATTTCAGTCAGTTAATAGCTGGTCAATTTGCTATTTGAGCATTAAGTTACGCCTCACTCGAACTGTCTCAGTACGAGTTCATTCTTAAGTATTATGTGAAGTGTGGTGGCAACCTTTAAACATTACCCCTGATGATAATTTGAAATTTATCGGCCTAGAGTCCTTCCCATTTCTGCCATCTGTGAAGTTTTTAGGGTGTGGGCATTTCATCCCGATTTGTCATGTGGAATTAACCATGGTCTCAAATTTCTGTAACCTTTTTTGAGAACTTCTGAAGACATCAACACATTCAAATTCAGGCAACTTTTTGGATGATACAATACTGTGATGTCTGGATCTGCCTTTTTATAGTCACTTATATCTGTAGTTTTGATTTTGCCAAGTGACTGCTAGGCAGTCCCGTTTTAAAGCTCCTGGCTGAGTTCACCTACTTTTGCCATTCAAATTTGCTGGCAAACTCAGTCTCCAGCTTTAGAACCTGTGGTACTGCTAGAGATCATTCTGTTATCGGTTTCATGGTGCTGCTAAACCGAGACAGACCTCAGTGTGCTCTGCGCACCGTAAGTTACGCAGCTGCCTTGCTGCTATATACTCCATCCTATTCTCAATCAGCTGAAATCGCCACCCAATGGCATCCTCCAAGTGTAGTCCTTCCGAAGGTGTGATAATTCCAGGCTTCACACTCAACTTTTGGTCACACTAGTCAGTAAAGTGCGCAAAGGTCATGTACTAAGGGTATATGGGTAAAAATCAATTCTCAATCATACTCTGAGCGATTTCATTATACGTAGACAAATTATTAATCCTTGTATATGAAAAAAGATTCAGAGCAACCGAAGAAAGCCATCAGTTGCTGCTCACTGGCCATTATCCACCATCCTGTTAAAAGGAGCTGGTCTGATTCCTAATGAAGTGTAAATTTTTGTCCTGTTGACAGGCATGTTGGGATGCACAAAATTCTTGCGACCCTCGGCTTTAATACGTCAGAGCGGTACGAGCTAAGATTGCAGTCGACTGCGGACGACTCCTTCCTCAATATTGCCAAGTGTAATTTAATGACACAGGTCATTATTAAGCCTCCCAGCATTGCTATGATGTTGTATGGTGCCACTGTATAAGTGAAAGGGATCGAAGACGTGGAGACAAGGAGGAAATTGACCAATCCTTAGAGGCCACTCTTGTAAAAAATCCTTGCAATGAAATTGGAAATGATCTATTCATTAAGTAGTAGTTAGCAGTTACTTGATAAGGAACGAACCAAAGCGTTGATCAAACTGGGATTGGATTGATCTGTAGGTGGTTGTGTCTGATCCATTCGTATGATAAAATTGTCTTATCCATTCATGAAGTTTCACTTCTTGCTTACCTATCTCCACACAAACTATTTCTCTTCCAAGAGTGTTGAAGTTTAAGCATTTCATCTGGTAGTCCAAAGGACAACTAAGTGTGAAATGAAGTGGTCCTAAAAAGTTCAACATTTAGTTGTCCTGCCCAAAATGACGTCATGACTTACAGTACAGTGTATATTTCCAGGCAGGTGTACCAGTGACACACATGCATTGTTTTCTTCAAGCAATTCAGCACCACATTTCATCTCGTCGAGACCACCATGAGCTGCTTGCTAAAAAAAAAAAAAAAAAACTTTTTAAAGTGACATGTTTTCTTGGCTTTGAAACAATTGCAATGTAAATCATAGACATACCCCCCTCAGACTTCAATCTAAGTCCTGTACTGAGATCTGGGACACACATGGAACATGTCTCACAGCAAAGCTAGACGTGGCTTATTCTGAACATAGAGGGCATGGTGCAAGAACTTTTGTTTTGTAGACACAATGATATTAAAGGTATGCAATGCATAAGTGTTAGCAAAGGGTAAGTGTAGTCACTCATGAATACCCACACCAGCGAGTTGAAGTATATTCACATCAAAGATATACTTACCCCTTGCTTATGCTGATGCATTGTTTAGCATAGCACAACATTTGGAAGTTAACAGGAACCAAACTTTTGAAGGAAGTGTATTGATATTAATCACTATTTCCAGGTTGATGTTCGTGTACTATTCATTGTGGCTCTTGGTAAAGTCTCCAGCAAAACATGGTATAGTCAAGATTTCTCTGTTTCATCTTCACAATCAGTGGATTGAGAATATCTGCAGTTGCTTTTTGGGTCGGACTTTAGAGCAGTTTTCTAAATGTTTTGGGCATGAGAGACCTGTAGCAAGATACGAAATACAGTAATGGCTGCAACAGATATCAACTTTTTTGTCAAGTCACTGTGCATCAGCATAAATAGCTCCAGTGCTATTGCAGTCTTCCAAGAATTCCAAGAGCTGTGAATTCTTAAAATGTGAAACTCGATTAGGCTTGCAAATTAAGTAGAACATTACTGTTTTAACGAAAAGATGTTCATCAAATGTAAAAAAGCATTTCAAAATTAGCAGTCGTTTTTGGTGTTGTTTATTTCAACCGTAAAAATGACCTAATATTGCAGCCGTCAGGTAAATGCTGCCTGAATACTTTAAATTTTCATTTTGTGGAAAGTTTTTGCGTATCATCTTTGTTCTTCACTGAGTATCCTTTATGCACCATTCACTTTACAGTATCTGCTACCCTCCGGTTGGGGCAGGGAGTTCCCTGCCCTGGCAACTCCCTGGTAGTGGTGAAGTCAAAATGTTGTCCTTTTCTTGTGATTTTGAGATGGGTTTTTATGAAGGGGAAAGAGAAAATTGGGATAAAAGGTAAGTGACATGCTGTCCTTTGGTATCTGTGCTCCTTCCTCAGCCAGCCTTGTTGCCAATCCAGTGCTGATCAAAAAGTATGCAATCTCCATGAAAAAGTTTAACACTTTGATTCATTATCCCTCGGGTGGCAGTTCGCCCCTTCATCACAGCTTTGGAGGAGATCACGTAGTTAGTGTTCCATCCGTTTCAGAAGTAAGCAGATACTTGGGCAAAAAGCAAATGTCAAGCCTGTAAATCAGATACTTTTTAATGAGGTGAGCGTCCAGGTTTGTACATGAGCGTAAACATGTCAGCAGCACTGGGAAGATTAGCGGTTTTAAAAATAAACAGGAGAATTTACTCTGAGATTAATATGTCCATCCTGGATTCTAAACACCAGAGCATCTTTCTTTCTTTTTTTTTTTTTTTTTTTGTCGTCAACGAGTTGGAATACAGCTGTATCGCATCGCAGGAAACTATTACTTGTCATTTCAAGAGTTATGGAGTGTTATCACTTTACCCCAGTGGAGAATAGCTCATCATGTAAATTTACTGTATAGTACATACAGTGTGGAGAAACTCCCTACAGTATACTGCGTTTGATATGTAAATATATGCAGGGGTAAAAAGGACTTTTGTGATATATCAATTCTGAGGAAGATGTTGTAGAAGAAGAAGGAAAAAAAACAAAACATGTGATACTGTTTTGAAGTAGTTCATAAAATAGTATGAGGAGTTGAGAACATGATGATTGTAAATTCTGACCTTTAAAATTTTGTGTTCAGACTTAGTAACAGTAAGGGAGATCGCAGTGTTCACTTAGAACTTGGTGTACTTCAGTCTTTTTGAGACTTGAGAATGGTTTCAAAATCCAGAGCTGTGACTGAGAATGTTCAGGAAAGTACAGTATTGTGCAGTGAAACTTTGGATTCATGTGGTAGACATTTACTTACCCCTTGCTTGAGGACAAGCCTAGAGGACAAGCCTAGACTTATAGGGTGCTGTGTCAGAAGTGATTTAGAGTGCACTTTGAACAAGGTCAAACTTAATGCATTAGTGAAGGAAAGGGGTAAGATCTGTCACTCGTGAATACCCACACCAGTGAGTTGTGGGGAATCGTGGTAGGAATTTCAGAACCTGGTCCTGACATCATCGGTCAGCTACTTGGGTACCTGGTTGTACCCGTCTCAACACAACAACTGCACTCCCATCTACCATATCGAAAGTACTGGTATCCCTCTTAATACCACCTTTAGTGCCTTTGGTGCCATTTGATAGTAAAAAGACTTCTTGAACTTGCAGTACCTGGTAAGCTGGTGAGTGGTGACAGGTCTGGGCTGGACTTTCCTGAGCTTCGGCTACATAGTAACAGCAAAACTGAAATGGGCAATGGAGACCACTTAACACGTGCTCATTGAAGGAGGTAAGACCATGATTATGATAGTTGGCGATAGCAAATGTATGTGTACGCAGGAACACTGGTGGGAGCTGAACCAGTAGTCTAAAAGCGCGAATCTTTCACAGATTGCCATTGTACTACTTTAAGTGTTCTAGAATGTCTCGATAATGCTGTTCTTGTATCATGACATTTTGGTCTTGTGTCATGACATAGCGCCAAATGTAGTTGGCGGCAGTTTAGAAAGATCGAGAGAATTCACCATCTGTGCAGGTTGTTGTTTGTATCCAGCATTAGAATTTTCTAGGCTGTTAGAGGTTACCAGCTGTTTCCAGCACAGTAGTGGGTCATGTAGTTGTGGTGTGGAGATAAGTAAGTTAATAGCAAACTAAGCATTAAAACTAAGTTAGTTAGACTTGAGATGTTCTGTACTTCAGAGGCACTTAACTCTCTGATTACTGCTGTAGTAGGAGATAGTGGAGAACTCTTGAAGAATGAATTGTAATATACTGTATTTACTTCACTCCTCACTTACCTGTCTCAGGGTAACAGTTCACTTCCCACAGTTTCATGGGAAGGAGGCACTAGTCCTGTATTGGGCTGGATGGCGCTAGTAGCAGTGTTTAAGTTTACCAGTACCTTTGACACGGTAGATGGGAGTGCATCTGTTATGCTAAGACAGGTAAGTGAGTTATTTGTAAATGACCAAGCCAGGTGAGTTTTGGGATACCAACTATAATTGGTTCACTTTAGTCCAACCTCCTTTTGGTTTTGATGATATCATAACCCTTGTAATCATGCGGGTGTGTGTAGATGTGCATGTATGTGTGACATTTGTGTTTGTATGCTTGTGACACCTACCTTGTTAGCACAATATCTCAAGAAGGGAAGCTTATACAGATCTCATATTTGGTATGTTCATGTGCCATATTGATTACAAGAAGCCTATTGTTTTTGGTGGAGGTCATTTGGATTCAACAAGGGTCAAGTAGTGAAAACCTTGTAAACACATTATCTCAAGAAAGGAGGCTTGTATGGATTTAATATGTGGTATGTAGGTGAACCATATTCAATACCAGAAGCCTATTGTTTATGGTGGAGGTCAAAGGTCATTTCGGATCAAGGGGGTGAAATAGTGAAAACCTTGCAAACATGATATCTCAAGAAAGGAAGCTGCACAGATCTCATGTTTAGTTCATGGGTGTAACTTATTGAGTACAAGGAGCTTGTTGTTTTTGATGGAGGTCAAAGGTCATTTGGGGTCAACAGGGTCAAATAGTGAGAAACCTTGTAAAACACAATTTTTCAAGAAGGGAAGCTTGCGCATGTCATATTTAGTCTGTGGGTGTACCTAATGGAGCACAAAGAGCTTAACGTTTTTGATTGAGTTTGAAGGTCCTTTCGGGTCAACAGGGGTCAAATAGTGAAAACCTTGTAAACACAATATCACAAGAAAAGATCTTTTACAGATCCCATATTTGATATGTGGCTGTATCTTGTTCAGTACAAGAAGGAAATTGTTTTTGGTGGAGGTCAAATGTCATTTGGCATCAGCAGGGGTCGAATAGTGATAACCTTGTATACCAAATGTCTCAAGGGTGTAAGGTTGCACAGATCTACTATTTCAGGTAGGTGTACTGTATTGAGTGCAAGAAGTCTGTCACGTTTGGTGGAGGTCAAATGTCATCTAGGGTCAACAGGGATCAAATAGTGAAAACCTTCTAAACATGGTATCTCAAGATTTTTTTTGGTGTGTAGTGGTATACCTTATGAAGTACAGTTACTCTTATTGCTTTTTATGGAGGTGAAAGGTCATTTTAGGTCAACAGGGGTCAAGTCAAGAAAACTTTGTAAACACATTTCTTTCAGATGGGAAGCTTCCACAGATTTGATATTAGGTATGCATTGAAGCTGTTGGATATGTACTATGCAGCTATGTATGTTCAGACAGTCATTAACTTAGGTCAGCAGATGTCATTGTACTCAATCGGTGATATGATAAATTACTATAATATTACAATAACCAAACATCTTACACTTATGTTACCCTTACACTGTAGTATGTCAGATGCATGAAAAAAGACTCCTAATAAAATCATTGAAAACACAATGCATTTGTGCATTCTGGTCTTTGAGAAGAAAAGATTTGAAGTCACACATGCATGTTTGCACTGTTAATCTATGTTGAAGGAACATTTAATTTAAAACTTTGTTTTCTTCCACTACCCTTCTGCATAGCTCACAGACATCACAGTTCCTCTCCTCCCATTGATTTCCTTTCACCTATGTTCTGGTATAGACCAAAGTGTGGTGTTTCAATAATCAAAAGTAGTATGTATTAGTGCATTTGGCAACATATCTATTACATTTTTACATGTTTGTACTGTATCAGCGCAAGCCAGTTCGTACAGTGTTTCTGATTGGCAATAATGTTCTACGGTGTTGCTTCTCAATCAAGCTATTTTTCCTTTTAATAAGCTCTTTGGCATTACAAGTAAACCTACACAGTTTGTCACATATGTCTAGCTTCATTATGAACTGTTTGTCCTTTTTATGGAGCGATGTACCATATGCTATGGGCATGGCACATGTTTTCAATACTTAACCATGTATGTTTTGCAACAAAATGTTTTAGAAAGTTCTCCTTCGAACCATACATACCTGTACCTTCCAGGATTGCATGGTTGTCTGGATGCAAGCCAGTTAATAGAAGTTGTTTACCAGCTTCAGTTCTTTACTTGTGAAGCTGCCAGTATTTATTAGATGGTATGTAGGTACAATAGAAATCTGAGTGGAGCATCACAAGATGTAGTAGTATCAGCCTTCATTATTTGCTCTAATCGACTTTGGCATGTCTCCCAGTGCCCTACTAGTCAACTTCTGCAGTGAATCCTTTAAAAAAAAAGACAAAATATTAAGGGCTTTGTTTCATCACTACAACCACACTGCATACCCATCACTCACTGTACCTCGCCAAGTTGTATACAGGTAGGTGTGATAGCAATAATGGAAATACAATTTACCTACAGTAGGGTGCAGCTTTGTGACTGAATTTTCATCACCATTTTTAAGGAGTATGGCATAAATTTTCCCTTTCTTGTTGAGCCATTGATAGCAATATTACTTAAAGGGGCTGTTATTGTATATTACTACAGTGCATTTAAGTATTCAGTGAGTTATTTTTCCCTTCTCCTCACCCTGCTTTCTCTTTGTGTCCCTTCACGGCCCCCCTCTACCTCTGTTGCTGCTTTGGACTCAAATGAACAAATGTGTGCACCTTCAAAAGGTTAGACACATTTACTGTATGTAGAAGGGAGTAGTGTGCAATGTTTAACCTAGCATTACTCCCTCCCGAATAAAGTTCTTGCACCCACCATCCTGTGTCCTTTGACTCACCTAATTGTTTGACTTTCTCTTCTGTGTGACAAACATGCATTTCCAAAGTGCTCCTGAATTTTCTCATGGAACGGAAGTTTCTAGATTCAAATAAACCTTGCAGTTCTTCTTTCATTTGTCTCGGCCACACTCCATTCTTGGAAGCATATATGTAAGTCACTCTTCACCTATCTCAGTGCAGCAAATGCACTCTTACACCATGCTGAGAGAAATGGTAACCTTTTAACCCATTTCAAAGAAGTGAAATATGTGGGAACATTGTAAACTGTTAAAAGTGTGCCAAAATGATATTTGTTTTTTGGTGGAATGTTCTTTCATAGTAGCCACGAGACACATCCCCTTTAAACGATATGTCATAATGAAAAGTTGAGCAGGAATTGTTGCATGTTGATCACAATTGCAACTGCATAGTTTATCATACCAAACAACAGAATCTTAGGATTCACATTGTAGACATATATACTTTACCCCTTGCCACGCTACTGCATCATTTGACCTTTACTCAAACTGACCTGGAAGTCAATTCTGACACCACGCTCCTCTAAGGCCTAGCTCACCCTCGATTGCCTTTCGCTCGAGTGCTTCTACTATGTGTTGAAATTGCCTGGCTGTTTTTGCCTCGCGCAAAGCGGCTGTTCCGGGACAAAACCTGGAGCTAGGCCTTAGAGGGCGCGGTGTCAGAATTGACTTCGAGGTCAGTTTGAGCAAAGGTCAAATGATGCAGTAGTGTGGCAAGAGGTAAGTATAGTCACTCGTGAATACCCACACCAGTAAGTTGTGGGGAGATTGCATTTTGGATGGAAGGAGGGATAGGTGTTGTAAGACAGATTTTCGCCTGTTCTTTCCCTGGTAATCTTGTTTCAGATAAGACACATTTCCACCATTCCAAACTTACCTGTCTCCTTACAACTCATGCACAACCCACTTTTGTGCTGGACACAAATGATGTTTTTTTGCAATAATGAGTAGTCCATCAATTACTGCATTTTGGTTTCAGTTTTGGAAGGAGGAGCCAATACTTTGGGTCAGGGGAAAGGTGTAGGCATGATTAACAGTTACCAGTTGTTTGTATTGCGGTAGTAGGGTGTGCAATGTTGTGTTGATACAGGTAAGTTTGTTACACATGAATATCCAAACCAGGTGAGTTTAGGATATTGCATGCAATGAGACATTTGTAGAGGCTGTAACTAAACGGTCAAACTTCCCGACAAAATAGGTCTTTAGCATGACAGAAACATGCAGCAGGTTTTGGGCCTTGCTGAGAGTTTGTGGTGGTGAGGTAGGACTATTTCACTCTGTTCCCTCATGAATTCACAGTTTTGTTACTTTATAGTGCTATGTGTTGTAAAAGTCAAGTGGAGTGGCAGCATTTAATAGAGAGAGGACATTTATTAGAGTAATTTTGGTGTGAGCAATCAACCCTTGAGATGCAAACCTCAGTTGACATGAGTTGTCATAGTTACAGAAGCCTCAAATATTTCTATCACTTTCAATATCAGCTGTCATACAGATCTCTGAGGATTTTTCTCATTTTAATACTTTTCAATTGATCTCCATTCGCTTGTCTTCGTCTGTCTGTTAAGAAAAACAAGCCACTGTGTGTTCGTCACTGTTTATGAATGGCATCTCATTTAATTGCATATGTCCCAAATGAGAGAAAGTTTCAACTTCGTGGTATACCTCCCATCCACATAGACGCCACTGTTTCTCCTGACACATGCAACTTTTTAAAAAAAAAAAAAAAACGAGTGACGAAACTTGACGGTGTGTGCCATTGGTTCCCACAGGAACAGGATTTTTTTGCGCTCATTCTTCCAGAAGCTTCACTTGTGAATGCCAAGTGGCAGCCATTTTCAGTTTAAAGTATAAAGAGGACATTCTGTTTTGTTTTTGATAGCTTTTTTGGTTCAGACTAGAATTAGGAGGAAGAAAAAAAAACAACAAGAAAAAATTACGTAATGATGATCTTTAATAGATGCTTTGTCAGTTTGAATTTAAGGAGCACATTGCGTTGATGTGGATATGTTTGTGAGGTTTTTGAATTGTAGAACCTCATGGCAATGCTAAAGAATTAGCATAATTGGTCAAGGTTTACACCCAAGAGTTATGAAAACTGTCAAAGTGATGATTTGTTTTTTACCCTGGCTTGTTCCTGCCGTGTGCATTTTGCATTTGAAATTTGTCTAGACATGGATTTTCGAAAATCAAAATTGTTAATCATTCCTTTTTAATGTTTTTGTCTATGTGACACAAAGGGGATCCTCTTAATTTGACCATTTGTATGTAAAGGAAATTTGACATGTTGGAAAAACTCAAGATGCCCCTTTAAGATCTAGCTTGGACATGAAAAAGACTACAAGCTTTCCTTGTAGTCCTCTAAATGAGCTGAAGATGTACATTTTGCCAGATTTTGGGTAGAATGTTACTAAATAGCCAAATTTGTAATCAAAATGTTCATTCACTTGAGAACGAGATGCAGTTAAAATTCAAATATTACTACAAAGTTGTGTCCCACTATTAAGGCAAAAATTTAAAGTTAACCTGCTTCCTTTTGATGAATTGATTTTATTCGATGCATGGTGCTGTAGATGTGAGTGCATCCTAATGGAAAGCTTAAGTGAAACCTACCTGTCTTTCCCTCACTACAGCACTATACTATTTACTCCAGCACAACACTTTTGTTGTCATTGCACGTTTCAGCCCCTAAATTTGGAGGGGTTCATTGCCCATTTTACTGAACAGACATGTCATATGTCTTCCGTGAATGATGAATATGATCTTGGCGCCAGTTTGTATGTGTGTATTTTGTCTTTTCAGTTATGCTGGTTTCCTGGTCTATATGAGCCTGGTTTTGCATTATTTGCTGGTATGAACCTATAGGGTACCTCACTAGATTTACCATACAGTATATGTGTCTATGCCTGCATGCCTAACCCCTCTTAAAAAGAAGTAGTTATTCTGTGTCATCGTACACTGAGACTTTGTAAGGACTCCTGGGATGCAGTGTGTCATGAGGTATTCACAAATTTTAGGTCAAACCTGATACACCAATGGAAAACAGTAGAGGTCATTTCATGAACTTCACATCTGTGTAGACCTACAAATCTCCTCACAACTTTAAGTATTCTTGATCCTAGCCCACACAACGGGCGGGTATTACTCATGCATCAGCTCTGACTGCATTCATGATATCAACATTCACATGGCAGACGTATACTTAACCCTTGCCTCACTGATGCATACACTTGACCCATGCTCAAGTCGTCCCCGAAACTAATTCTAGCACCAAACCCTCTAGGACCAAGCCACCCCCCTCAATTGCCTTTCGCTTGAGTGCCTCAGAACGCTGTTTCCTGGCCTCCGCTGTTTTTTGCCTCTTGTAAAGGCGGCTGACTGGTAAACCTTGAGTATTCTTGTCTTTGTAGAATATCTGTAATGTAGAAACTCAACAAACAAGCAAAAGTATATCAAAAAAATGTTCTCAGTGGAGAGAAACTTTATAAAATTAAAACCTCCCTAAAAGTGTGTCATAGTCAAGCTTTTGAAATGCAGTCCACGTTTTCTGTCGACAAAGGTATTGTCTTGGCTGAAAGGCTGAAACATGCAATTTATATTCTGAACTTACCTGTCTCCACACAACTAATGCACATCCACCATCATACCAAAAACTACTGGTGAGCTGTAACCATGTGTCTACTGTCACCCTGACAGAAAGTCAACTAGCACATCCTCAAACTACCACCCAAAAGTGCCAGTTGCTGTGGTACCATCACAGAAAGTTTCTTAAGTTTCTTTACCTTGTACATTACATTTCTGGTGGGTTAATTTTTTTTATGTTGTCTCTGCAGGATCCATGTCAATGGCTCATTTCAAGGAAAAACAAGGAGCAAAGAAGTTTGTCAAATCTTTCTCACGATTTCCTATATTCCTTTTTGGTATAAGATAACTGCGTTCATATAACTCATTCATCATTTCACAGTAATGTTCTTTAAGCTCCCATTTAAATCCACATTAAGCACATTATTTAATGCATTTAATGAAGACTTCAAAAATTCATTTCAGAATTTTCCCTGTGTAAATAATTTTCTCCCTTGAACTGCTTTTCAACATTTGGGATTGCCTTAAAAAGATTGCCCAATATGTGAACCACTCTTTGATGTAGAACTTGATTCCTCCAGGGATGTCATCTGGATCTCAAGTAATGAATAATTATCTGCAGGCCATCACAAGGTTTTTGGCATTCTGGAACCCTTTGCAAGATGCAAAAACAGAGAGACATAGTCGCACACATTATTAGTAACTCTAGTGAAAGGCAGACGAGTGCAGGCCAGCTGGCGCTAGAGGGTGCAGTGCTAGAATTAATTTGAGGACGTTTTGAGCAAGACTAAATGAATGCATTAGCAAAGCAAGGTGTAGGTGAAGTCAGTCGTGAGTACCCATAACCAGTGAGTTGTGGCAAGTTTACCCTTTATAAGAACCTTCACACATCACTACAGTATCTGGATGATAATATCTCTCAAAGCACGCTCCAAAAGCTAGAAGTCCTGTGTTTCATTACGAAAGATAGATAAATCTGTATTTTGTGCACAGTTGTCTTAATTCCAGAACTATTCTTTCTTATTTGCCATTTAGTGCAGTATGCAGGTGACACTGTCTGCCTCACATCCTGCTTGTCTAAATGCAGAAAATGTGTCTTTACAATATTTGACGTATTGTTTTTCGTTGAGGCTAAAGGTCAAACACTGAAAACCTTGTACCAAATATCTCAAGAAAGGAAATGGTGATGGACATCAAACTTGGCATGTTGATACCCAATATTGAGTACAAGAAACCTATAGTTTGTTGTGGAGGTCAAAGGTCATTTTGGGTCACTGAAGGTCAAACACTGAAAAAGTTGTGCATGTGATATCTTAAGAAAGGAAACTGTGATTGACATCAAACCTGGCATACAGGTACCCATTATTGAGTACATAACCCTGTTGGTTTTGGTGGAGATCAAAGGTCATTTGGTTTCAACAAAGGCCAAACACTGCAAACCTTGTGTATGTGATATCTTAAGAAAGGTAACTGTGATGGACATCAAACTTGGCATACAGGTACTCCATGTTAAGTACAAGAACCCTCTTGTTTTTGGTGGAGGTCAAATGTCATTTGAGGTTACCAGAGGTCAAACACTGAAAAAGTTGTGCACATGATATCGTAAGAAAGGAAGATGTGATGGACATCAAACTTAGCATACAGGTAACCCTTAATAAGGCCAAGAACCCTTTTGTTTTTGGTGGAGGTCAAAGGTCATTTGGGGTCAACAAAGGTCAAACACTGCAAACATTGTGTATGTTATATCCCAAGAAGAAAACTGTGATGGACATCAAACTTGGCATGCTGATACCCTATATTCAGTACAAGAACCATGTTGTTTTTGTATAGGTCAAAGGTCATTTGGGGTCCAAAGAGGTCAAAAGCTGAAAAATTTGTTGATGTGATATCTTACAAAAGGAATATCTGATGGACATCCTACGTGGTGTGCTGATACCCCACATTGAGTTCAAGAAGCATGTCAGTTTAAGTGGAGGTCAAAGGTCATTTGGGTTCACCAGGAGTCAAAAATGAAACCTTGTGCATGCTGTACTTCAACAAAGCAAACTATTTATGGATATCAGATTTGACATGCAGGTAACCCATATATAGTTCGAGAAGCCCTTAATGTTTTGTTGATATCAAAGGTCATATTGAAGAAAAGAACCCTGTTCTTTTTGGTGAAGGTCAAAAGTCATTTGGGATCACCAAAGTTGAAGTATAAAGCCTTGTGCATGCAGTATCCCCAGGAAGGAAATTGTGAGGGATTTTACTTGTCATGCAGGTCACCACATATTAAATAAGAAAAAAGCAAGTCAAGTCAGCATGAGTCAGAGAGCATTTACGGTCATCAGACATCAAAAACTGGAAAACTCATGCGCTCATTCTTAACAAGAGAAACTGATAGACCTCAGACTTGACTTGTGGGTATGTGGTACCCTATATTGAGTGCAAAACCCTCTTGTTTTTTAGTGAATGTCAAAAGTTGTTTGTAGTCACTAGAGGTCAAAGATATTCTGCATGCCATGTCATAAGAATAGTAGCAGGCATTCATCTTACATTTTTCATGTGGGTACTCAAGATAGTTAATTACAAAGCTGTTATTTTGGTCGACATTAATTTTTCATCAAAACTTGGCTTCTTGAGGTGTATCACATGCAACAGATTTTCAGCCTACCACTTCTCATTACTCCAAGTGACCTTTAACCTCTACCAAAAGTGAAGAGGTTCGTGTACTAAATGTAAGGCATTTCCGCACATGATCTTAGGTAAGGTTCCAACGTGGGCCGCATATGGGATGAATTCATTTGGGGCCCATGTGATTTTCCACCCACAATTTACAAGATGTCCATATGGGCCAGCCCAGATAACCGTATGACCCATATCGGATAGTTATGGTGTCCATGTGGCACAGTTTCCCATGTGGACCCCAGAACTACCCCATATGGGTCATATGAGTTACCTGGGACTGACCCATAAGGGCCCCTAATTAATCTTGGATGCAAAGTCATATGGGGTTTCTCACTGTATGTTTGTTCATATGTCGACCATAAGGGGCTCCTGTTGGAATGCTACCTGGGGTATGGAATTCAGAGTCAAATGTTCCCTTCTTGAAATATGACAGGCACAAGGTGTCCGGTGTTTTTCCAGTGTTTCACCTCAGGTGATGACCTCAAATATTTGCACCAAAAATAAACCCTTGATTCGTGGTTTTTGGTTATATCTGGAGAACATGCTCGATACAGAAATTGTGATGAGTACATCGGAACCACAGTGCATTTTGGTTTGGTCTGTTTTGGTCTGTATGACAGATTTCCCATAATTCTGTGTATCATCGTGAAATACAATTTGTTTCGAGAATTCCAAACAAAACACGCTATTGAGATACTTACTTGTATGAAATTTCTTTCACTGTCAAATCCCTTTTTCAGTGAGTTACTACAGCATTGGTGCTCTCATTTCTCTAAACCAAGACCGTCAACATTTCAGTAGTAATCACCTATTCGTCTTCCTTGTTGCCAGAGTATTTTGAAATATTTCCACTCTCTTTGGCTGTCAGGTTTTCACGGCCAATGGCTTCGCTCCTAAAATAACTCCAGAGCCGTGATTTTCAGATTAGTTCAATGTTTATTGGATTTTGCTTCATTTGATGAAATGAAATGTGGGAAGCTGTAAAAGAAAAGTCATCACATATCAGGATATCTTTAGATCTCCCTTGTAATGATATGGTAATGCCAGCAGCAATGTCTACTTCTCAAGTACTATTGCTTCTCAAGTACTTTTGCACACAGTTGTATTCCTGACAGTACCAAAACTTGCCAGGCGCTTAAACTTCACTTCGTAATGTTGGAACATTCAACGTTACTTTCTGATGTTGTAGTTTTAAATCTGAGAACAAAAGAAGAAACTTTGCATAAAAGTTGAAAATGTATAAAGTCTACTAACATGTAAAATGGCAGCCTGAGTTACAATCAATGGCTTTTCTTTGAGGAGTAACTGATAGTTGTTATGAAGCAAGTCGAATGCATGGTGGCGTGGAGGGTAGACGCACAGTTCTTTGAGTCAGTTGTCAACATACAGTATTAAGATGAATTGTGGCCTTGACACTTTGGTGTTGCATGCACAGTCATGCCCTGCCCTTGGTACTGCTCTATGTCACTGTGCCTCAACAAAATCACATAATTGTGATTTTGCACTTTTTGCTGACATTGCAGATGCGTAGTACTTTGAAAGCAGGATGTGGTATTGGATTAAAATAAAAAGAAGCCTTTTATTGAAATGTTTCATCTTTCCATTTCACACCGACCCAGAAAACAACATTTGCGCTACATTTCTTTTCGGAGAATTTCCTGTTTTAGTTACCGTAGACAGAAGACTGATGTAGTTTTTGGTTCCTTGTGGTAGCAAAGGAACCTATGCAGTCACTGTGGCATATGAATGTGTGTGTGTGTGACGGATATGAATGCTGAATGTTTTTTAAAGTTGCTGTGTATGTGTATGATATTGAGTATATGTACCCTACTATTTTTGGTGGAGGTCAAAGGTCATTTGGGATCACCAAAGGCAAAAAAGTGAATTTCTTTGAGTTGCTGTAACTTTGTGTCCATTGTTCAAATAGTGACATAATTATAGAATGAAATAGATTGGTAGGAGAAAATATAGTAACATTAGTCTCATTCTTTAATGTGAAAGGTCCAAAAGGTCAGAAAGTGATGTTTTATTGATACTTCTCTAACAAAACATTTTAAGGGGAGGGAAAAATGGAAAATTTTGTTTGCCTATGTGACATGCATATGATAACCTCATTTGACCCCACTTGACCTCATTAACCTTTTCACCTTTGTGACCTTTTTGGTTCCTTGAGTCAGCTAAGGAACCCATGCGAAGCAGTGCAGATGGCCGTTCCTAGGGACGGCCCGGTGCAAGTGCCCCGAAGTGCAAGTATTACTTGGGATATCTGTAAGACTTCATGGGATGTCCACAGGCCTCTGCACTTTGGTTTGTCCACACTATTTTGATATTTACTCCATATATATTTACTCCATATAAATATTGTTTGCTTACACTACACTGACTCAGACTACACTAGACTAACTCAGTGCTCAGCCCAACAAGGCCAATTCAGAGCATAGAGGGCGCGGTGCTAGAAATTTATTCTGTAGCGTGAAGTATGAAGTTATATAATGCACAGGTTTTATAAGCAATTTTAATTAGCAGTGCCCTTATCAGAATGTTGTTCAGAACATGTCCAAAATTTCAGAGAGTTTTTTAGAGGCATTACCTACAGGGCTATTCTCTACTAAGGACATGTTATATGAGAGTTCAGTTGTTGTGCCGTGACAAGTTAGGAAATCATAATAAACTTGGATCCTATGGGCAAATGCTTTCACTTCATGTTCAAAAATGAACAAGAGAAGATCTACCAAAATCAAGACAACAGTGAGACCCATCTCCCAATAATTCCATCCATTGCTTCTGGGAAAACATTGGCATACAAATTTTCCATGAATCAGACAAAAGGATTTGTAATAATAGCTGTATAATAAATGGCTTAATGGTTTTGCATATGCAGCAAATTGTCTATTTACAAAATAATGTTTATGAAGGAAGTGAAACTACATGCTGTGTGGACTTTGCCTTGCCGTCATAATGTAGAGTTACTCCAAAATAACGTACATAAGTTAACCAATCTGGCAATCTTTTAGTCGTTTTTTTTTTGTTTTGTTTTGGTGGTTGATGTAGTGCAACCCACACTGTGAAAACTATTTTTAAACATATTGTGAACAAAGATCCTTTACTCTTTCCCCTAGCAACAGGTACCTGGGAGTTAGGTGAACGAACTTTGACCTATTGGGGTAGATGCTGAATTGACTCCCTGCTCTATTGTGTCATTATGGTATAGTATTGTTATATAACCCTGTGAGGTTTATTATTGTCTAAAGTAATGTTTTGTGCACTTACAAATTTTACCAGGGGGCTCAATGGGTTTATTTGGATTTTGACAGTAGAGTGATTAAATTGAACAGAACTAGTTCTAAATTGAAAGAGATAAAAGAGAGAGTTTGATTGGAGTCCTCTGATTTGATTCAATCTTTCCTCTAAAGTAAAAACTTTTGAAGTTAATTATTTTTTTTCGCTGGGGAAGCATAGAAGGATGGAACTTATTTGGAGAAAGACACAACCCTTGTACAACTTACAGCTATTGTTTTATCATGCGTAGCTGCATCTTATCAAGGTTTGTGCGATACCAATTGGTACAAATTTGCAGAGATCCCACCGTAAAAGAAGATGAAGACACCAGAGCGAAAGGCAAACGAGGGCCGGCTAGGCCTTAGAGGGGCCAGTGCTGGAATTAGTTTTGAGGACATTTAGAGCAACGCCAAATGTATGCATTGGTGAAGCAAGGGTGAGGCATAGTCACCCGTGAGTACCCACGCCAGGGAGTTGTGGGGATTCTCAGTGTTAAAGAAGATGAAGAGAGTAACTGATGCCTTCATGGTGAAATGCCAACCCCCAGATTACAGACTGTTAGAGGCCATCATAACAAGCTGATTGTATGGGAAACTCATTTTGCCGTAAAACTGAAGAGCTAAATTACATAAAGTATTATAGACATGGGCACTTCACTGTAAACTTAAAAACTACCTGTAAACAACGCAGATTTCTCCACACTTCACTTATCTGTCCCACCACAATGACTGCACTCATGTACTGTGCCAAAACTGTTGGTAGCCTTTTAGTGCCCCCCAGGTAAAGTTTGGTATTTGGCAGTTACTGGCAGCTTTGAAGGTTGTAAAATTGTGCTAAAAAAACTCTACCCTTTGTGTTCTTCTTGAAATCCAAAATTTATAAATTACCCTGAAGTCGGTCTTCATGCAACCAAAATTTGGGAGTTGTGGTTTTGGAAGCGGCAGTAAACATTGGGTAGAGTAAGATGAAGGTAGAGGTGGTGTTGAAGGTAATACCAGCTGATTCTAGCATGGAAGTGGGATGTGCAATAGTCAGGTGCCAGGTGGTATCAGTCATAATACCCAAACCAGGTGAGTTTTGGGGTGTTTAAATGATAGCTCCTCTCATTTTGGGATGTGTGAATACTCCTTCAATATCTTTACCAAAGACAGGTTTAAACGTTGGTTTGCTTTTGTTAGCTTATCCTGTCTGGTAAACAAAAATATCAAGTGTGTCGTCATAATACGTTAACAGTCGAACATTTCCTGCCATTTTGTGGTGCAGTGTTTCAGCGAGATACAGCACTACATCAGCTAGATGAAATGCAAGTGCCTAACAGACGAGAAATATGAATCTAAACCACTCCAGTGTTGTAATCAAAACTGCAGTACTTTAAAGGCCTTCAGTGGGCAGTTGAGTATGAAAATGTGCAGGTTTGTCTCATGGAGAAGTTATGCTGCTATAAATAGTATAATCGGCAGATGTCTTGTGTAATTGCAGATCGTGCCATTGCAACTCAACCCATCTACTTTTCATTTGCATAATTCTGTTCTGGCAGTCATTTGGTGAATTGGATAACTTGGATCCATTGATTTTTTTTGTTCAGATGAATCTGAATGCTGTCGTAGGAAGGCCTGCTTTGCCAAATGCTGTTGCTTGCATATGCCTGTGTGTAGTCTCACCCACTTTGCATCGTAAAACAATCTGTATTTGCAGGTTTGAAGATGATTCTCATAATTCTCAATTGTAGACTTGCACAATACCCCTTACTTACACTAGGCCATGTTTTACTGAACTGTATGAGCAACACAAGAAAAGTGAGCAAGTCAGGGGGCTGATTGGAAAACATGTAGAGTCATGCAGAGGAGAAAGTTAAATGGGGCTGATTCAGGATATAGAGGGCCCAGTGCTAGAACTTAAAATCAGAAGTACATTGCACTAATTTGGTATTGTAAGTGAGGGCAAAGTATAGGCGGTTGTGAGTACCCATGCCAGTGGTTTGTGGAGAACCAACTTCGACCAACAATTGTGACTGACAAGAAAAGTCTGATACGGGTTTGCAGTGAGCCCATACCAATGTACATTGGCAAACCAAAATTACGACTGCCAAATTAACACTTTGCTATCCCAGTCAGTATTGGGCAAATGCCATGCAGTGCACATTCTATGGAAACTGAAATGGAAGCAGGTGGCAAAAAGTAACTTTTGTATTATTACAAGACTTGGAAAGTTCTATGGTATACAGATCTTCAAGATGAGTGATGAAATTATTCCAGGAGTATAGTGATGACAGAAAGAAAAGCATTTGTGTGTTCATGATGTTTTGCTGATAATACAATATGCTTAGTTCAGATTTCATCTGACGTGTGCCACCAACACCGATTGTGTTGGTGGCTGATGCAGACGCTGTGTGTGTTAAATTTTGTTACTGCCCATTTCATTGTGTTAACTGTTTTACATCCAGCTTATGTGGGCTTGTGCAAGTTCACATTGTAGACATACACTGTGCCCACCCCTTGCAGCATTAATCCATTCGTTTTGCCCTGCTCCGAATGCTCTCAAAGTTACTTCTAGCATCACGCCCTCCAAGGCTTATCCCACTCCCATTTCCCCTGTGCTGAAGTTGACTCAACGTTTTTGGTCTGTGCTCTCTGTTTTTTGCTTCTTGCAAAGGCACCCAGGATGCATAAAGGAATGCATTAGTGAAGCTCAAAGGGTAAGTATATATAGTCACTTATAAATGCCCACACCAGTGAGTTGTGCTTAATTTACATCGTAGCTTCACTAGTGCATTAAGTTTGACCTTTGGTCAAAGTGCAATGGAAATCGACTCTGACACCTCGCCCTCTAAGCCTTAGGGCTTGCCCTAGTTTGGCTTTCGCTCTGGCTGAAGCAATGTGTTTTACGTACAGAGTCCATGGATATCCCTGTATTCACATTGCAGATGTATGCTTACCCCTCCTTTGCACTACTGTATTGGCTAACCTTGCACAATGTGTCCCTGAATAAAGTTCTAGTACATCACCCTCTATGCTGTATTGCTGGCCCTTTGAGCTTCTCTCGTCGACAACTCTGTCAAAGACCCTTCAGACCCGCTCAATCAAAGTTGAATGCACTCCCCCCCCCCATGACTCTTGAGTGGTTTTCCAAGAAAACGTGCGTAGCCCTGTAATAACTATCAAGGCTCAGTTTACATGATTAATATATATATGACACACTCTCATAGAGAGTAATAGATGGAGAAGCATCGTAACATGGCGTAGAGTAACTCCAATGTAGTTTTTAGGTACACACAGCATTTTGATCAACAGTATGATATTTGACTTAGCCTACATTGTTGATCAATATCACGAAATCTGATCAATTATGAATACTCCCATTTAATACTGTTTGTAGGAGTTTAAAGGATGGTTATTTTGGGCACATTCACTAAGTGTATATCAGTAATAATTTACAATCATACAAAGTTAGTTTTTCAAAGTTACTGCATTCTCAAGGGAATCAGCTGAACTGATCTGTTCCTGCTGTACAGTGTAGTGCCAGTTAGTCCCTTAGCACTTGTCCGCAACTCTTGCCTAAAATCCATACATGCATATGATGAGTAATGTGCCTCAAATTGGTCATTTTTTGAGCTGCTCTGAGATTTTCCCTCTGCAGCAGATAATTGTTTCATCATCACCTTCCTTGGAACAGTCACTCAGAATTCTCTAAGCTTCCAACTTCTTCGTCCTCTTCAAGTTGGGTATGATGACATTCAAGACTGCACTACCACTCAAGAGTCATGTGTGTACTTCTTCCAATTTAAACCTCACCTTTGGAAATGAACATGTCATGCTTCTACTTTAGGGTAACATGGTGCAGTTTAGTGTAAATGTTCACTTATTTTTTGTTAACTCAATACATGTCTGGACCTCAATTCATTGTCAATGAGTATCAAATTTCTCCATCTTTTCCCATAGTTTTGCACATGGTACTTGCATAGATTATAGATGTTCAAACCTTTGTTTGGATTGGTAGGCCCTTGCAGACAGTAGTTGTTCAAGCTCTTCCTTTGGTTTGCTGTGATGGAAGTGTGTAATAGTGTAGGGCAGAGTAATATTGAGGTCTTAACTCAATTGTGTGTGTTCTCAACGTAAAAAAATATTGTCAAGAATGTCACGAAAGAAGAAGTACAAAAGAAGAATGTCAGATACCAGGTGTGCGTTTAATTGATGTACTGCTAATACTTTAAGACCCATCAAATGGAGCAGTGATAAGCTGCTCAATTAACTCGTGGGTATTTCGTTAGTTTATAAGGCAATCCCTGTTCAATAGCATTCACCTAGCAACATCATTCATGTCAACTAATCCTTACACAATTAGTTCACTCAAAACAATCCTTTGATCCCAGGTGTTAAGCTGCTCACATTTTTGGAGAAGGTGTGGCAAAACTCGAAGCAACTGTTAAGTTGACATATAAATGACTACATTAACCTCATTACATTGTTAACAATGAACTGAAATGGCAGAAGTCTAATATTTTGTCAACACCAGATGGTACATTAACCAGATTCAAACTTCTCTGTGTTATTAATCTCTTCAGTCACAACTGAACTGTTTTTAACATATTCAGGACATCCTTACAAAAGAACATCAAATAATGAGAAGTATTTAGATTCAACATCTTTGCCACTCTAGTTCATTTTATCCTGGCTTTATTAGAGTTCCTAAATACATTTTGTTACCTAAAATTATGCAAGAGCATGTTTATTAATGCACAATTAGAGCACTTTGGTCAGAAAATTCACATGTCGGATTAGAAACGTTCTGAAAGTCAGAGGACTGTATTTCCGTCACTTAGGATGATTATTACATAACCCTAACCTATACGTCCTAAAACTTACTCCTAACACTATGAGCCTTGCGTCTGGCGCTGTGACCGGCCCTGTGACCATAGCCGAAAAACAACTTTAAAAGAACCATGTCCTATGGTATATGTATGAGACTTTTGTCTGAATGTTCCTTCAAAAGCTTCTTGCAGTTATCATAATAAATAGAAGTTTCGGTCATCCCATATGAACCTTTTGTGAGATAAATTTTTGATAAAATGACAGAAAAGATGAGATATGAGAAAACCAATTGGTCACTGGTCTCTCTCTGGTGTATCTTTTGACAATAGTCAGATCAAGCATGAGTACATTGGCTGTAATTATGTATCTTTGTGGACCCCAAGTACAATCATGTGCGGAATGTAAACCCAGCCGGGTAGCAATTCTGTGCTCCATACAGCCTCCTTACACAGTTTGAGGCCATTCACTGTCCAGCTTTTGCAACAAGCTGTGACAGTAATTCTCAGTGGCAAATGTAAACTAAAAATGGATATCATTACAATACTGTAGATGTTTGTTTTGTAAGTTAGACTGTGTTTGGTCCGAGCAAAATGTTCTGAATCGATGATTTGCAGGATTGGCTATCAGAACACATAAAATGTACAGCACGTACTTTCTTTCCTCATACCACTGCACTGATCATGATTTAGCAACTAGAACTTTGGCAATTGTGTGTGTGTGTGTGTATCCGGTCACTGTGCTTCTGTAATTGACAGCCTCTGGTCTAACAGAAAGGAATTGAGCATCTAGTTAACATTCTTATATTATATTCTTTTATATTATCTTCTTTATTCTTATATTTTTGATCACAGTTGTTCACAATTAACAACTATCAACTACCACAAACAGTCTACAAAGAATCCCATCCAAAGACACCTATCCAGGAGCTACAAGATCAGACATTTACAAAAACAAACTTTTCAAAGTATCATGCAAAAGCTGTTGAAAAATACTGACGGTGCATTTTACATGAATTTGGTAAAACATTGAGCAGGTGGTAAACATTGATGAGGTCCTGAAAACACTCACAGTAAACATCACTTTGGATGTTTGGATATGGATTGTCTCATATATACGGTCATGTATTATTGTTAAGTACGTTGTGATGAATACGTTACAAAACATGGATTGTCTACATTGTTGTAAAAGCTGGACTTGTGGCCATATGAAGGTATTCTTTTACAGTGTTTAAGCTGGACCAGTGACCATACAGGACATTTAAGCACTGTATTATGTACATCATTGTAAGCTGGACTAGAGACCATACGTATGTAGTATGTACACTGTACTCTGTTGTGTACAGTGTAAGCTGCATCGGGACCATTCATGTATGTACTGTACAGTGAACTGTCTGTGTACATTGTAAAGCTGGACAAGTGGCCATATGCACATGTGTATGGTATGCACAATGTTGTTGTAAACTGGACTAATGGCCACGTCTGGATTTGCTTGTTATGTTTCAAGAAGCAAATACACAGCAAATATAGGTTGATATTACTGGTCACAGTCACATGGATTACGTGAACATAGCATGCTTGTGCATTTAAACAGCATTGCATGCCTCATTAACAAAGTTATGTGTACCAGTTCAACCAGCTGATTTTACCATGTGTTTCATACTGGATCGATCAATTTTCAGGGACTGAGTCATGTTAGCTGGGTATGACATGTCCCATTTCCCGTGCTGTAGCACATTATATTTGCCGGTAGTCTTGTTTGTACATGTCATTATTTATCATCGTTAATACCATAACCCTCTGATTTTAAGAAAGGTGTACATGTCTTTTATAACAGAATACCGGTACGTCATTCCGCAGTGCAGTGTAATTAACACGCTACACTGAAGCATTTAGTGCTGCTACTTTGAATTTTTTCTTGTGTACATGTACTGCACATAGTTACAATTTCATGGTTAGGCTTCGTCCTTGAAGACAAAAGTCTCTTGACCACATGAGTTGCTCTAGCAAAGTATTCTTTCTACCAAACATCGTCTGCATAAGTCTCTAATGAGGCTGTGGTTGTAGTCTTGTTTTTCTCATGGAAAATTCCACGTAAATATTGTAGTGCAGACACAACAACTTGACCGAAACCCTCACAGGTGTATGTACTATAAATGTGGTGAAATATGATTTATTCTGAGAATAAACTTCCCTACATATGCGACTTTGAGTCATGGCACGTGAGATTTGGGAATTCAAACTTGATAAGAAGATACAGCCTGCATGGTTTCCAGAGAATATCAAAGTAATGTTACATCATAAAGGCATCATTACACTTTATAAACAATACAAAACTGTTACACGTTGATTTGTTAATAGCACTTCACTATGACTATACCCGCCTGTCTCATACCTGTCCATTCACTAGCAAGAGCCACCTGGTAAACTCAAGCACTGCCCTTTGATCTGATTGATCGATTTCAATCGACCGCGACCTCATTGTACCAGTTGAAGGTGGCGACAAGCATTTTGCCAGCTCTTGGAAATTCACGAGTTTTCCCCTGTCTTGAATCCAGATTTCCATCATTTCTGTTGAGGATGCAACTGTTAACTTTCATCATGTGACCCCTCAACTCATCCCATGTGATCGTTCATCCGTTGTGATCCCTCATCCAACATGATCTCCCATCCAACATGATCCTTCATCCCTTGTGATCCCTTATCCCATTTGATTTCTCATCCTGCAGTATGTAATCCCATATGCCATGTGATCCCACACTCTATGTGATCCATCATCCCATGTGAACTCTCATCCGTTTTGATCCCTTACGCCATGGGTTCCCTCACCCCATTATAACTGTACGTGTTACTTTATTCATGTATGTCTGACAACCTGCTTTCTTTCATTATTTGTTTGTCTTTCTGTCATTATAGCCAATCTCATTGGCCTGTTGGCACATTTGTATCTAAGCTCTTTGCAAATATCAATCTTAATTCATTAGTTCCCTCCCAAAAACCATTGCCAACTGCCATTAAACTTTTCAGACTTCTGTCCCAATGAACCTGCTATTTACACTGTGGAAACAGTAGCGTGAGACTATTGTTAAAACTTATGTAATTGATCGGTTTTCTCTATATTTTCTTTTTTCAGGATAAAGGCATCCAAGTTCCTCGACAATGTGGAGGAGGATCGTCAGCTTTCATTCCATCTGAAGAGGTATGTCCCAAAAGAGTGAAGACCGTGACATTTCGTGAAATTCTAGTTGTACAAGATAACTTTACAAAGACAACACAACATGAACTAGTATTCTGAACTTAAAGCTTTAAACCACTCGGGTTCCCTGACCATTCTTACCCTTAGTTCGTTTTTTACCGTTGGTTTAAACATTCAGCCCCTTCGGGTGCAGTTGCAAATGACAGTGTTCCATGGAAACCAGCCGAGCGCGAAGGGTTCGTTGTCCACCCTGGTTGTTATCGGCAACATTTTACTGCATCATGTTGTCGTTTCAAACATTAATGTATCAAAACATGTTTGTTTCCACAGCAGACAGTGTACTCAGCAAAATTAAAAACTTGGGAGGTTTGAAAGTTTAACCAACCAGGGAATGTGTGTATCAGGATCGTCACAAAACATATCAGCATTCGCCTGGGGTGCCCTGGCAGTAGTATACCTGTCTAGACGCATAAATTTTTGAGACACAGTCCCATCTTGGCTCACCGTAAATTAGATGTGCTGTCTGATGTATTTTAGATTGTATGGCAGAACAAGAAAATGTGGCAGAATAAGGTCAAGAGAAGAGGACAGAGGGGAAAAAAGGCATAGGATGGGGAGGAGGGGGAAGGAAGCAAGGAGGAGAGGTCAGGAGAATGCAGGAATTAAGTATGGAGTTGGTGGGAATTGTTAAGGAGAAGGGGAAGAAAGGCCAAAGGTTAGACTTGCCCCCAGTCTCTCACATTATTCTCTCTTCTACCTCTCAAGAAGTCTTTTGACGTGCACTCAAGACTTCATGGATTATACCACTATTCTTGCAGTTCCCCCAACAGCTAGTGAACTGTAACACTTGTTTCTAATTCTTCCTGCACACACACACACACACACACACCCACACACACACACACACTGTAAAGGACTGTTCAATGAAATGGCCTGCCACATGTGAGAGACTTGTTTATCTTTTGCTTCTGTTGATGTCATCATTTTTTACTTGTTTATTGTTTTATTCACCCCAAATTAAGGATGAATATATTTGAAGATAACTAGCTGCTATCATCCAATCAGCATTGACTATTGTATGACTCTTACTGGATATTCATTAAGACAAATACATCGTGCTATGAACGTTGAGCACAACAGTAGTATACAGATACCACACTTACTACTGCAGTACCAGCAGATACGTACAGTGTGGCTTCTTGTGCACTAACATTAGTGGCTAACCTGGTGAACTTTTCCGTTCTTCAAAAGTCTTGAAAACAAATGAAACATTTGCGAAATCTCTGTACTTTCTCTCCTATGTATGTGTGCCTGTATACACATTGATTTATTTGGTTCAGTCAGTGACACGGTGCGACAGTCATAAGCACTGCTGCGTTTAGATAGCACAGTATTAAAGGTGTTAAGACTGTCAGTTTACAAATTAAAAGCTTTTAATTGGCTGCAACAAATTGGTCAATATTTATGTTGAATATCGTCGACTTAAAATGTGATGTCACCAATTGCAAAAGTGAGAAGTCTCTCGTGGGCAGCTCACTGGTGACAGTAGCACAGTGACTCGTGTAGAGGGCTGGGAGTGTGTTTGCTCCTTGTGAAGGGGCAGTCCGTGAAAGGATGAGAGAACCATACAGATCCTATTAGCTGCACCTCAGCTGGGAGAGGACAATCATGAGAAACTCAGGGCAAGTCTGCCAAAAGACTGGCAGTTATGGAAGGATGGTGACCAGATGTACACACATAATTGCCAAATGCTAGACCATAGTCAGTACGGTAATGCATAGGTTATATGAGGTGAGTACATCGCTTGTTAATTCGCAAACCAAGAAGTTTTTGGGACTTTACTGAAAATGTTTGTCAAGAGAAAAAAAAAGGCGCTTTTATTTTCTTAGCTGGTAGTGATTGTACATGTCACATTAAATTACTTCATTCTTGATAGTTGGAAGTAAATTTCTTTTTGAGAGTGAAGTTTCACGGAGTGATTTAAAGACTGTTCAGATTTTGGCTGTGTTGTATTTGTATTGGATGGGCCTGTGGCAGTTAAAAGTGGAAACTGTAAACCACAAATAAGAAAAAAAAACTCACTGTTAAGCTTTGTTCCCATTTTACTGGGCAAGGATGAGATGATCCTGAGAAGGATCATGTCCAATCCACCTTCATTTCTCGTTTATAATTCAATCTGATCGTGCCAAAGCATGATCTGAAGATCGTACCTTAGCAACAGTCACTCTATCACCATCAGTGATCTGATCCTCATGTCGCGTACTGAATAGTGTGAACTTCCCAGTGGGGGGGGGGGGGGAAGAGGGGTTGGAATGGTACCTCAGGAGGGTCCACCCACAGTTTGCTGCTGGTTTCTGTCAAACTCCATCTGTCTTGTAATTGTATGGAACTGAGGAAGCTTGGTAGTTGCTTTTGCAGGAGTAAGTGTGTTATCTAGTTTTACAGTACAGGTGAGACCATTGGTGGTTACCGCAGTTACTGCTTAGTGTGCCGTACTTGATGCAAGGGAGCGGTCAATGATAGCTCCCTACTCTCACAACAAACATTGGTTTAACGGTTTCAGTATCAAAACAAGATATCGAATGACGGTAGGACAAAAAGGAAAAAAGAGTGAATGACATCTTGCAGTATATTGCTATAAGAATCATTTACTATTAAAACAAAAATTTGTTTAAACAAAGCATTCTTTTATTTTTGTTAATTTAAATCAAATAAAAAATTAATTAATTTAAATAAAGAAATCACCTGAAGTTATTTACTTCACTCTATTTGATTAGTCATATTCACATCGTAGACATATACTTACCCCTTGCCCCACTACTGCATCAGTTTGACCTATGCTCAACTGCCCTCGAAGTCAATTCTGACACCGCGCCCTCTAAGGCAAGGGGTAAGTATAGTCACTCGTGAATACCCACACCAGTGAGTTGTGGGGAGTTCAAGTAAAGCATTAATTAAAAACACATTCCTAGTTAGCTGTTTATATCTAGATGATTATCGTGAGCTGTGTTTAAATCACAGGAATTGCTCAGTTGCCTTTGTGGTCAATTACAAAATACTGGTATTAGATCATGGCCTAAAGGGTCTCCTTTCTTGTGCATGTCGTTTCATGCAAATGCATTGATAGACCCATATGCATTATTCAACCTCTGATTACTTTATTCAGCTGTGATTCACAATTACATCAACTTTAATAGAAGTAGTCAGGGATTCAAGTTGTAGACTATACTTAACCCTTGCTACCACTTGGGCATTGCTTAACTTAGCTTTGTGTGTACCCGATTGATAGTTCTAGTACTGTGCCCTCTATTTCCAGGATCATCCTCTTTTAGTTTTCTCGTTGAGACGCTGCAACAATTTTCTATGTGTCAGGTTTCTTCCTCCCCTAGAAAGGGAATTAGCATTCTTCTGTTTTGTTCCTGTTTTACCCCTTTGTATACCGGGTGTAGTTAAAGCAATTGCTTCAGTGTTAGCACGGGATAACTATAGTCACTAGTGAATACCCTCACAAGTGAGTTGTGGGGATTTTAGGTGTTGGAAGTAGTCATCTTGCACAAAAATTACTTGCCAAATGTTCTTTTATTTGGTCAGATGTGATTGAAACGTTTCTGTAATCCTTTCATACCATCAACTGTAACTATACATCACTTAAAGGACACTATAGGCCATAAGCGTTGTAGTGCTGAGTATAATTTCCATATAATTTATGTGTGTTAAGTAGCAATTATAAGTGAAGGGCTTATTTTTGTTATTTTTTTCACATTTTAGAAGATCATCAGTGACTTTGGTCACAGCTAATGAATGACTCTGTCCTAACTTGTCTCATTACGTGTAGCATTGCGAGGAATTCCCGACAAAATGTTACATTAACACTAACCTGGATTTCCCACTTTAAGGAGACCTTGATGTGACGTTTTGACCTCAAACTGCGATCTCAAGCACATGGACAGGATGTTTACTCATCAAAATGAGGTGAATGTGTAGAATGTTAGCTTGAGACGGAAGCATTTCTACTTGCGTCTAGCTCAGTGACTCAACACATCTGAGTGACTATGTAGGTGTAAATATAACAGTGCTCATGTTTGACGACATGTTGGTCAGAATCCATTGAAACTGGGGTGTAATGTATGGGCCATGTCCATTTTATTTGTATTGCAATTCTCACAGTCACAGTGCGTCAATACAATGTGTGCCGTTCCTAAGAAACGCTGCCTAAATTTATGCACAAAGCTTGTTAGAGTGAAATATGTATGAAAACAAAGGTATATATATAACTAATAAAAAAATAAACAAATACGTTGAACTCTTAATATCAGCTTCGATGGGAATCCACATTGTTGTGCCTAGACGGTGATTTCCAACTGTTGCTCTGCCCAATGGAACCAATAAAGCATGACCAATAATGCAATTTGTGTCCCAAATTCCCCTTTCATGTTCTGAAAAAGGTCTGTTTCAATGGTGAACAATACTACAATTAGGTTTTATTTTCCTATGGAAGTCTGTGACTATGTCTCGTTTCAGTACAACGCAAGAGTGTTGTCCTATATGGGGAACTGTTAGACCTCTTTACATTACTACGCAGCTAAAGATGAAAGGATTCTATGCAGTAGTGGTGGTATGTTGTTTATATAGGTATACATGTGTGTCTGGGAGACCTATTGGTCTACAAATTGGGGAGAAGGAAACAGGATGGTTGTGACAAAATGCCTCCCATTGAAAGTTTCATGGATTTATTAGTAAGGGAAGACCTGATATTCATTTGGATGCGAAAAATAAACCAAGAAAAACTAAAGACCAGATGATAGTTATTGTAATTTGTTTCTAAACTTTCGTTTATTTTCGATATTAAAGTATCCCATATTTGTTGTTCTTCCTTAACAACCTTTTACAAACAGAGATCACTTCATCTGGTAAATCTGTGTCAGATGGAGTTTTCACCCTCTCCCCTCCCTAGCAATGTGTCCTCCTCCCCCTCACATCCTTTCATTAGGAATAAACTGACCCTGCTTGCTTACATGGGATATCTTCCCATCAGTGACCCACTAAAAGACAAACTGCATTTTGCACCAGGGTTGTTTAAGTCACAATGATTAAAATCAGTGATTTAAATTGCGATTTACATCAAATGATTTTTTTTAAATAGATCACTGATTTTAATCACTTCTCTTACTGTTCCATTTTTTTATTGGAAAAATTGCTTCAGATAACTAAGTTTCCAAACCACCAATTCTGTAAGAGTGAATACTGTAATTGATTGTACAGGTAAGACATTCAGGCCTCTTAAACTCAGCTCTCTGTTGTACAAGAATAAGCCTAGATCATCAGAACCAGACACAGGCCTACACTGCAGTACATTCAAACACCAGATTTCCAGACTCACTTTGCAGGAATTTGTTGCAAAACTACCAAAACAGTAATGTCATGCATGGTAGTATGCTATATCTTGATGCCATTGTAGTGATTGTCATGATTTCTACTTTGCTATGTGTGGAAACAATTAAGATTTCAAAGGTAGGATGTTCCTTAGTTTGGTTCCGGCACATCTCAGTGTTGACGGACCGTAGGTGACCATTCCTTTCGTCCTTCAGGGATGAGGGACCGGGAAGGAGGTGAATGAGGCTTAATGTTGACTTGGGTCTGTTGGATGAGGACGAAAATAGCAATCTCTGAAGCAAGATAGCTAGGATTATAAAGTTGCATCCCTTGGAAGCAACTAATTGGAGGGATTTGTGTTCCTGGGGGAAAATCTTGCGTCCAGGAGGCAGGATCCTGCGTTCGTAAAAATGCTGGATTGAGGCACCAGATCCTAGGTTTAATAAGCCTGTGAAGTATTCTGAAGGTAATGTAGTGGTGAGTTTGCATTCATGCAAGATAATTTTGGCATCAATGGGGTCGAAGCCATCAAACTGAAATGGGATTTTAAAAAAAAATTAAAAAAATCTGATTTAAATAAAAAAAATCTGATTTTCTTTATTTAAAAAAAAAAAAAATCAACAACCCTGTTTTGCACTATGGATTTTCCACTATGGATTGGTAATCCTGTCTTTTTATGAAGATGAAATAAATGGCAAGATGCATTTCAGGATTTATGATCTGTCTGCATTGTAGCCAAGAGGAGAAACACTTAATTATCTTGTTTTCATTTTTAAAGTGGTAATGGAAAAAGCTATTAAAATTAATTCAGATCAGGAAAAAAAAAAAATGGATGTGCATGAACACATCCAGCTGGTGAGATTTAAATTCGTCCATATTCTTCGCTGATGTATCAGATGGGAAGAGAAAGAATTGCTAGCTACAGGGAAATTCATGAACGCTCACCCCGGAGAATGTGGGTCGAGTTTGCTGCACCTCCTGCGCAATTAACGACTTAGCACTGAACAGGAGTTGACCTCTAAGTCGCGTCAGGTGCAGCTAGGTAGCCCAAACCTGCAGGCTAGAGTGCAGTGCCTGTGAAAAGTGACAGATTTAAGTGTGCATGTATCTTAGAGTCTCCAGTGTAAAAATCAGACCATGACAAACAACTGATTAAAAATGAACATGTTTCACAGATATGCAGAACAATCCTGGTAAAAGGAGTTGGAGGATCTTTATACAGTGAGATTCAATTTAGTCGATTGAAACTGCCTTTAGTCTCAATGATGTGAGATTGGTTTCGTGCCTGACATTTTGGTTGTTTTGAAGATACTCTGCCCTCAGAAATGTGCTGGTGAGGGTGAGATGAGAGAGAGGAATCTCGTGCTCTGAAAAAGAGGGAGGTGAGGGGGAAATACAATTCCCCAGGGGAGGGAGAGAGATGAAGGAAAGACTGAGAAATCTCTAGGAGATGGATGAAGAGGAAATGAGGGGATTGAATGTCATTCTGGTTGAGAGGATAGTAAGTGAAGAGAATCGGCATGATTCTCGCGTATGGTTGAAGAGGGTCAAGCCGGAGGAGGGAAGTAAAGAGTGTGGCTCTCTGGCAAAGAGACAGGTGTCTCAGAGGACATAGAGAAGGGAAGGAGGGTATCTGCAGAGTGAGGGATGCAGACCTAGAGTGAATTGAAATGGTGATGCTGCTTATTACAGCAGCCTTAATGTGTGGTTAGGCTATATTCAGTAAGTGCCCCACGCCATGGTAGGCAGCATTCAATTGTGTATTGTGTAATGACCAAATTAGGTGAGTGATTTTATGAAGCAAACTGCTGGTTTTTTATTCTAGGTTTGATAGACTTTGTGCCAAGACCTTGTTACTATGGAAAAAAATACTAGAAGTGTACATCTGAGTTACTTGCAGCTCAAAAATGGGTGCACAAATGGTTTCTTCAACACTGATTGGGGGAAAACACATGGCAAAAATGTTGGACAATATTGTGAACAGAGAAATCGGTGTCACATTTTGCTGCTGTTATTGTCCAAGTGAATCTCATTTGACAATTATCAGTCTTTCTGTGACTGGACCGAAAGGTGGCCGTAATGGGTTCTTGCAAGATCCTGAAACTTGTTCATATAGTGTCATCAATGATTGCTTGAAACACAAAGCCACTCCACACTCAACTCAATGTTTAAAACTTGTCACAACACATATTTCTTCACATCATCCACATATACAGTATCATGTCTCACTTCACTGTTGCAATCCAATTACAACACTGTTCCCTGCCATAACCCTTAAGATATAGGTTCATGTGCATTTAATGTTCTATTTAATCTTAGATCTAGCTTGTGACAGCTTTCGATATATCCAACCACCTTCCTATCCTAATTTGGAGCCAAAAAGTCAAAGCTATACTCCATTGGCGCTACGGTTTAAATGTCGCCAAAAGTCCAATGTTTTGGATAAGTATCCCTTTCCATTTTATCTCCCCCATGATGCATTCTGCACTTATTCCCCAAAATGTCATGAAATCTCTCACATACCTGCTGAGATTCTTAAAACCTTTCTCACGATAACAAAAGTTCTTATGTTTATCTCATGACAGAGGATAGAGATGACACTCATAGCTTTCTCCAAGTTTTCAAGACATCTGTACCGGGATGGTCCCAGTTCAGTTTCCCATCTGTACATCATTGTTGGTGTTCAGTCGCTTGATAAACCAATAGAGTTGCCTTTTTATAAGCAAGAATTTTGGACACAGACGGATTGCTTCTTCGTCAGATTTTGAGTACAGGAGTGATATTGGGTCTGGCCTTTAGTAGATGTCAGTCATCAGAAACTACTGCAGCTGTTGTTTTAGACTTTGGTGTGGCACAGCAATGTGTGCGTGTTGATTGGGTTGAGAGATAACCTTCCACAAGTGTTAGCCAAAGCCGTAGACAGTTTCCTCCCTTTAAGCTCTCTGTCATCTCTTAAGCATGTATACTCATGGATGCTCCTCCCCCCAACCCCCCATCCCCGTCAGGGAAACAGAAGTATTCACATCATAGACATATGCTTACGTTGTTTACTTGCATAAAGCTCAAGCCCAACGAGGAAGAGCTAGGTTATAGAGGGTGCTGTGCGAGAACAATCTATTCAGGGTTTATTGAGTCTTGTCTGACAATGCATAAGTGTGAGCAAGGGGTACCTATAGTCACTTGTGAACACCCACATGAGCAAGTTGTGGGGAATGAAATGTTTTGGGAGCTATATGTCAACAATGTCAGTCACTCAAATAGGTGCTTTTATTTCATGAGTGCTCTTGTTTATTTTGCTCCTCACTTTACTTGTCTCAAACCCAATCTGAGACTCCACATCTGATCTGAGACGGGGCCTCCAACTCTAGTTACGATTCAAAAGTTCTGATTGGCTCTAAGTGTTTAGTTGTTTCTGATGATTTCATCAATAACCTTCTTACTTATTGCCTCCTTTTCTCATCGGATTTTGAGATGTTATCAAGAGCAACACTGTCAAGGGATGTATTATTTTCCTTTAATGGGAAAATTTGACAGCTAGCCTTCATGGGTTCCTTCCATTTGCATAACTTTTCTTCTCTCTCACTAGCTTTTAGTCAGACTCCACCCAAAAATGTTTGTTTATGTCCCAAGTCCTCATACTGTCAATGAGCTGTTATGTGCTACCCTTTTTGCCGTTTCACTCCAAATGTTAAATAGACATTATGCATTCTAATTCAAGAGGTCACAAGAAAATTAACAGACTTAACAAAAAGTCTGACCAATAAATACATTAGTCCACAATTAAGATACCCAGTAAAGTTTGAAGTTCTCATAAAGCAACACACACACTTTGAACAAATTTTGAATGTTAGATTGTCTTTAGTTACTTCACTTTTCACTTGCCTGTCTCAACTCAACAAGCGCACTCTTATCGACCATGCCAAGAGTGCTGTTGACCTTTTATCAAGTAACAGATGGATGTAAGTATGTCTTGTGTAAATATTTGAGCCAGGGAAGTTTGGGGACTTTGTCAAATGAGAAGATGTTTTGGTTAAAATCTTGGTCAAAATCTATGTTTATCTTTTTGTACATATATGGCTTTGATGGATGGACGTGTTCTTACACTCTTTACTCTTAGTTAATAAGTCTCAATGGAAACCCATTTGTTCTTTTATATATTTGTTTTTCAATGTATCGTAATCTCTAAAGATTCTAATTGTTCTGTGTCAATACCCCTTCTTTCTTGTTTTTTTTTGTTTTGTTCTTGCCTATCTTTAGACATGGCTGAAGAATTTTGCGGTAGTAGCTCGTCTCTGGCAGAACAACTATTCCGTTGTCCCCAGAGTTTTCCGGGGATCATGTTCTTTTAATGATGGTGGAGCTGCATAGGCTCCTTGTGGGTAATTTAGCAGATGGAGACTTAAAATAGATCTGCCTGAATATTGCTGGTGGATTAGTTTGTGTATTAATTTGTGATTTGGGATGGTTCATAATGTCTTGTTCATTGTTTTGAAAGGTATAAGTGTTTCCTGTAAGGTTCTATCTGACAGGCAAAGGGGGTACTGTGGAGATACATCGTATGAATTCACATACATTAGAGCAAGCGTTAGAGTTTAGCTGTGCCAGTACCATGGCTGAGTGGATACACACGGTGCCATTTGACGCAGTGAAAATTTGGATTGTGATCCCCAGTAGGGTCAGAACCTAATACTAGTATTTTATCCAAGAGTAATCTAACGTTTTTTCATCTGAACTGTACCCTGTTCCACAAAGAGTTAAGATGGATCTTAAAGGGAACTAGGGCATTTGTTTTACAGAAAACATCCATATTTTTAAAACCAATGTTTGTGGATGCAGAATGATAGATTATTCAAAATAAGGAAGGACAGTAGTCTTTTTTTCACAGAGAGAAACTCAGTTATTTGTTGCTCAACACTAATTTGTTCACCCAAACTTTTCATAATTCAAGTGATGCATCTTCCGTTACTCATCACATGCGTAGCGTTTTGGGGAGCTGAAGCTTTGGCAGACGTTTATTGGTGATACTGAATGGTTTAATTACGACTAAAGCTATTTCTTTAGTGCGTCATGTTGGTGTATTCTAAACGCCCTATTTCCCTTTAAGTTCAATTTCTATAGGCCTTCTACATGATAACTCGGACAGCTTAAGATTGAGCGTAACTCTTTGTGGAACAGACCCCTGGCTTATTTTTTGGGAACTTCAAGGTTAAATGATTGCCTCAATTTCAAAGAAAAACAAAAACTTGCAATTATTTGCCACTGTTACATGGCATTTTGGTAACCTTGAGGCACTGGAAATCTTTCTGGACTAGAGAAGTCTTCCTTTAAACAGCAATATCTTGAGTTAGGAAAAGATATTGGCATGGGGTGTGAAATGCCTGCAGAGGAATCCTATTCTGTTTCATTTCAGAACCCATTCAATTGTCAGTAAAATTCATCCTTAAACCCTGCCTATACCTTTACTCTTGTGGACTAGCACCTGTGTCCCCCGTAAAGTACCTCTCACAAACAACTGCACATCCTCTTTTAAAAGTATGACCATCACAGCCTGGCGAAAATGTCTTGTCAGTTTTTCCAAGTAGCATACTCTCTTAAAACATACTGTACAGCAAATCAGTACTAGACAAAGGTGTAGAAAAGGAAAAAAAAAAAAACAAGTGTAAAACCAAAAAAAAAAAAAAAGAACTCCTGTTTGCATTGTAATATTTCTTGCCCTCCTATTAAGTATCAGCCTCTTTCATAAAACAACTGTAAATATTTTAAAAATTTATGTCTGCATGAAGGAAGAAAAGCTGTCAACACCATCCCCAGGGTAGAAATAGAGGCTGTATTTTTTTTTTTTTTTGAGGGAATACTATTGTAAAAAAAATTAATTACCTCAGCACAGCTTCAGTCCTGCACTCTCAGATTACCACATATTTTCGTTATTGACTTCATATTTCAGCCGTAAAAGACCAGTAGCGGCACTGTGAAACATGCAGCATTTAATTAACTGAAATGAACTTCGAACAGTGGCAAAAAAAAAAAATAAGTCTGGCCGGGACCAAACAGCCATTTGGTAAACACAGACTATGATGGTTGGCAAGCATTGGCATTCCTCGGGAATCCTCGCAAGAGAGCACTGCTTATGATACAATGCCCTCTCCTGTTTGCTGAGACATACTCTTGCTCCCAACACAGTTATCCACTCCGGTGGTCAAATTTTCATACTTGCACGAACGATTTGCGTAAACGAGGTCACCGTTTTCGGCTGAGCTCGAAAAGGAATTGCCGATTAAATTCAACAAAATGTCGATTTCTAAGTGGGTGATGTTTGGGAATGTTAAAACAAAACAGCCTTAGAAGTGTAGACAGAAGAATGTATGTTTCTTTTTCCATGTGTTGCTGTCATTGTGGAGAGATGTGTTCAGAGGAGTGGGAGCAAGGAAGTGGGTGCAGGGTTCTCACCAAGTCTTTGGTAGCAGTGGCTTACTAGGTTTTCATTTTCGTTGATCTTCTTTATTGTGAATGTCATCACAGAGTGTATGGAGCTGCCCTGATGAAAGTCATAGTTTTTTTGTACTAATTTAGAAATGATAAGATTTGCAACTTCTGTACACCCAGAGAGAATTACCAAAGTCTGACAATTACGTCACTGCCTCGTTCTGATTCTGGCTTTGTGCCATTATCTTTGATAATCTAAGCCTGTTTTAAATTTCTTGAAAAGTACATTTAAGTCTATGCTGGTCTAAATAATATGCATTCACTTGGAGACAATCTGGGTGGTCATTTTAGCTTGCAGGTCGGCAACTGACCGACACTGACCAATACTGAGTAGCAGTGCACTGGATGAATCATGTGGGGGGAGAAGGTGAGAGAAAAGCAGAGGGAAGATATTGTAGGGGCAGGTGCAAAGAAAACCTAATGAAATCCTACCTAACTTAAATAGTACTGTACCAAGTTCTTCCAGTCTTGTGGCTATCTCTGCCATTTCAATACATGTGAGATTGTAAGATGTATGAACAACATTGCTCTTTACTGGCAGGTACTAGAGAAATAATATCATGGACTGTCTGCCCAATTTTTGGCATAATATCACCTTGATTAATAGTGTTGGTTGCCACTTAAATGTCTTCTCCAGGGGAAGTTCAGTCAGACATTTGCAATTCATTTGCACACTGGCAACCGTAAGCCAAATAAGAACAGTGCCGCCAACCTTTGGTCATTTCATAGGTGAATGCAATACTGTGCAGTAGTTTGCCAGGGAATGTGCCGGCTTGTCGCTGGGGTGTGCACCGGCTTTTCGCCGGCTGGAGAACACAGAGATGCGGGTCAGAGCGGAGAGAGGTAGATTGCTTTGGAATGCGAGCCATTCGTGAAGGATCTTTATCTCGTTGTTGTGCATGGTGTGAATTCATTAGCGACATAATAACGCTTTGGTTGCTGTTTTTAGAACAATGCTGCTAGCATTGTTTATGAAAGTCAGATTTGATTAAAGGCAATCGGATAAGGTCACAGGTTTACTTTTTTTCCTGGCAGACATACTTGTGCGCAGACAGCAGGAAAGACGTCACACACTTGATAGCATGTATGTGAGAGGGCAGGAAATGAACTATATTATATAAGGTGGTTGATATTTAAATGTTTTCAATGAATTTCAGGGATTTTGATTCTCTTGTGAGAATGTGCTCATTTGTTTTGTTTTTTTTCTTTTTTGCTGAAAAATTGCTCTGTTTGTTTGTATTTGTTTATATATGTGTGTGTGTGTATAAAGTGAACTTTAAAACAGTTTTTATCAAAGTTTTTACTTTGTGTTATAATTTTGTTTCACAAGAAAATGAGATCTTGCCATTCTATTTGTGTGTGGTTTGTTTGTGGATATGATAATGAAACATCTCCACATAATGTTTTTCAGATGGATATTAGATTTTCCTATTTAAAGGGGTTGTCCACTGGAAAAAATTGATATGTTTAATAAATGGCCTAACTGTTCTTACGCTGCTGATTAGTGATTCTCTTAAAATCATGGATGAGTATGAAGAGGCAGGGCTTAAATGCCATTGGGGTAGCAAGATGACATGCATCCATGATAAATTACTCAAGATCTTGAAAGATGCATTGCTTGTCATATCGTGAATATTGAACAGGGATAAGGTGGTTAAATTTGATATACATGAAAAATGCATCAACTTAAAAACCACGTTTATTGAAAGTACTAAAAAATTCTTTCAAACACAACATATTTTAATTGTAAATAGTGATACAATTCAAACAGTGCCAATATGTGTTATGCATCATGCATGTTTATGATGGGTTATATGTATTGATAAATAATTCAGTAATTGTATGCAGTCATTTTGCTACCAATATGGTAAATAGTCTTTCCTTTTGCAATGTTTTAAGTGGCACCCTCATCAGGGCCTCAAACATTGAGGCCAGCGTGTCTCCCTCCTCCTCCTCCTCCCCGAATCCTAGTAGCTTTCCACCTCAATACAATTTGGTGATATGTATGAGCAAGAGAAAATGCAAAGAAAGTTTCCCCCAAAATTCCTCATGAAACTGCAAGAAATCTTAACATCCATTTTAAGTCTTAAGTATTATTTGTTCCCTCAAGAAACCAAGTGGATTTTCTTGACAATTTAAAGTTATACCGGTATTGTTATACTTTGCAAACTAAGGTACCATGCGTTGTAAAGCAGTTTCACTAAAGAAGAAAGACAACTAGTAGTTGTTGTGTTTAAGAGAGGGGGGACACCATCAGCAGGGCCCAAATTGGTATTTATAGAAATGAGGTGATGTTGCCAACTTTGTTTATCCCAAATGCAGGTACATGAGCAACTTTGTTTTGCTCATGTACCTGTCACCACATAACTACTGCTCTTTTACTATGTAGACAATAATAGTTTGTTTTTTTTTTCAGCTGAAAAGGAGCTTTTTTCTATGAGCATGTAGGAAGGTGGCCCTTTTTCAGAATGGACCTATAGCCTTGGCAATAGACCATCAAAGATAAGTACCAGTGCTTGGCAAAAGGTCTTGTAAGAGGCATAAGACTGTCGGCACTTGTGCTGTGAATATTTAAACCATGTGAAGAATTGAGGAAAAGTGAAGTGAAGTATGATTAAGGCTTCAGGGAAAGGTACTCCTATTGACCGCAAACCCCCCCCTCCCCGATAACCTGAGTTACCTGTCCACTCACTGCATAATTGGCAATGATCAGATCTTTGTCTTGATTTGCAATTTTTGACCATTTTTTTTTTTTAACTCAATGTGTTTGTCTGTTTCTTTTCTTTGTAACGTTTCAGTTGATCCCCATCAGCAATGGACCAGATGAATTGGTAAGTTCAGTCTTACTAATGCTTCAGTTTGTTTTGGATTAGTTAAAAGCAGCACTGATCGTCATCGATTGGTTGAGCGCAACGTCATGAACGTACTGCTCTTTAATGCCTACCTCCCTGACTATCAATGCCATTCACATCTTGCCCAGGAAAGAGCTTCTGCAGAGTATTACCCTGGACCTAGGGTCCTAAAAAGTGTCGGTGGGGGGGGGGGGGTTGGTCTCCAGTCCAATGACGTGTTTTTGGTTTTGCGTCAGTCAGATTTATTGGCCACCCAACCTTAAAGTTGCAGCTTCTCTGCAGCATGAGAGAGATGCAGGAAGGTTTTCTTCATCGCGTCATGCAGTTTGCATGTGCTAGCTATAGCAGTATCGGTAGAGCACATTACTACACTCTGATTGCAGACACTATATAACGTGAGATTAATACAGTGTTGTAGTAAAGCTATCATGGAAGGTGTTCGAAGAGCATTTTCTTCGCTGATCACTTACCTGTCTCATCTCATCAATAGCACTCTCTTCTACCACATAAAAGAGTACTTGAAATGTTGTTACACCACCTGTAGTGCCATCCAGTGTAATTCTGAACTAGCACCTCCTTCCTATTCTGCCATCTCTATGTGCCAGGAGGTTGGTCCTTCCAGAAATTTTTTATCCTTATTTATCTTCATCTATGGCATTGATTCTTCTTCTAGTGTGCATTTAATACTGTAGCAGCAGCTTCATTCAAATGGTTTACATTGAATTAGAAGAATACAGAGACAACGTGTGTGTTTGATATTTTTCCTGTGAGTACAAAGACATCATTTCAAGATCGTGAAAAATGATAATAAAGGCAGAACAATTATGAATTACGATGCCAAAGTGGTATCAGATATTCCCATCGTCACAGTGTACAAATTGTGTCAATGGAGCACAGTGTTGAGTGCGTGATTTATGGACTAGACAAAACGGAAGTTTATCGTAGCTATTATTCATGTGGAAGACACATGCTGTTTACCTCACTGCCATGCCTACTGTACACAATGCCATTTCTTAGAAAGCGTGGTCTGGAAGTCTTGAAACCGACACTGCACCCTGCATCCGCCATCTTGTGGCCGGATTTGCCCTTTACCACCCCTTAACTCTTATCGCAAAAACTTGTGCAGGGTTCCTCGCTGGCTTGATCAGGGCAGCTAATGCATTCACGTTTGTTTGAGTGACCTTTCATTTGTTGCTCATTGTAAATTTTTTCAATCCTATTTGCTTCTTTGAAAGCAAGGGTGAACTGTTGGCATCAGTTTGAATAATTGTGAATGGTTTAGTTGTTAGTCTGAAAAATGTATTTCAGTATTCCATGTAGCTAGTCACTACTTCATGATTGTTTACTCCACTCATCTATCTTAACACAACAACTCCACTTCGATCTTCTATGCCAAAAGTACTGGTATTAAACTTTCCCAGTGCTGTTCGAACTGTCTCTTTCCCATTTTTTCTGTCCTTTCGTGCTAGGAGTGTAGAGGTCTTAGCTAAATTCTCTCTCAGCAAGCTAGTTTTTCTCATCAGCCAATAGCTTCTGTCGGCAGCAGAGTAGCAACTGTTCAAATAGTACAGAATGATCAGATTTGTTTTGATAATATTCTTCTTGTGATGTTTTGTAAAGGAATAAAAACAAATTGCAAAATTGTAGAAATGACCATCAGAATCGGTGCTCTGTTCTTATCATCTCACTTGTAAGGATAACTTTTCAGTGAGATATGTTTTCAATACTCTCTAGTTTCACTTCATTTCCATTCCCTGAGATAACAAAAGTGAAGAAAAAGTGAGACCATGAAATTTAATATTCAACACATGCTGAAAAACATTAAGATTTCAGAGGAAAAAAAGGGGGGCTTTAGTGTGTATCACAGTAGGGGAAGGGCAGTGAACGGACAAGGAACACCTTTTTTTTTCACTTTACAGTTTATATTGATCTCACAATTAATGTAAAGAGAGTTTTAAAGAAGGTTTCGCTGCAAATGATGATCATCTCACAGCTTTCAGGACGGTTGCCGTCTGAGGAGTCAATCATCGAATGGTTAATGTGTAATTTTATTCAGCATTTGGCACTCACTAAACATGGATGGTATGTTTGATTGTGGTTAATGATCTTCGCAGAGTTTCGTGCTGCCGATTATATCAGGAAGCTTCGAACAAAGTGACCTCAGAGAGACAAAAAAACATTTTATGAGAATGCACGTTGAAATACAGTGAAGAAATTGTGAAAATGTAAATGTGTTTGTAGTCAAGTGCAGTGTAAAATGTGGTACTCTTTTTTCAGGAAGAGATTTCTGAATATTGAAAAGAGAGGCTGCGAGGCAATCTCAAGAGCATTGAGCGGAATGGAAATCGCACCTTCATCAAAGCATGCTGATCCAGGCAAAATTTTAGCGAAATAGGAAAGTTGCAGAAAACGACTAAATTTAAAACATCAAAGACCATCAAACAAAAAAAGTGTGTAAACCGTAAACTATCGTAGGTTTGTTTTTTTATAAATTAGAGCAACTTTCAACAGTTATAAAATGGGAACATTTTTCCCCGGAATGCTACCCTTTTCCCTCTCCAAGTTTTACTTTTGTAACAGGCAAAAGTTTCTCGCTCACTCTTGCCCTTTTTTTTCCCGTCAGGACCTGAGAGACGTCTTCATAGAAGTCTTCATCCAAAACCAGCGGTTGGACAACCTAAGCAGCGTCTTGGGGCTGCATCCCCGCTACCTGAGCGCCTTCCAGCAGACCCAGGAATTCATGATGAAGAAGGACGGTCCACTTCCATTTGAATACAGACACTACCTTGCAATAATGGTAAGGCCCCACTAGGGTCTCAAACTGAACCACTTGTGGTCGAAAGGATTGATATCGTAAAAGTGGAGGTGCTGTGTGGCATGTGTGCTTATATCAGGCATTATGTTCCAGCCTTTTGGTTCCTTTTTTTTTTTTTTGGGGGGGGGGTGGAACAGGAGTTTTCAAATTTTAGCTGATCTCATTTTAGTGGTTTGTCAAAGTTGGGGATTTGCAAGAAGAAGGTGAAATTGGCTGGACACAGAAACCTTGCTTGTTGATTTCCCCATGTTGAGATGTATTGCTGTTGCTTTTCAAGGAAGCTCCAGTGGTGTTAGGTGGCTCTTAGTAGATGGCTCTTGGTCAGTAGATGACCCTTGGTCAGTAGATGGCAGATAATTTCTGTGTGTTTGAGAAACTTTTCACAAAGAAATACATGCATTTGCTTCACAAAGACAGGATGATCTAACATTGCGTTAAAACTTATTTTGCCGTTAACCCCTTGACCAGATTATGAAAGCTGTATCTCACTGTCTCCATTGATCTCATCCCCAACGCTATCTGTTGCACTTGTACATCAGGTATAAGAGAACATTCATAGCTTTGTTGAAAAAATAGGCCAAGCAATATGCAAAATATCCTCATAAAGACCACAATAATCTGAAACTACATGTCAACAACTTTCAATTTCTGCTCTGAGTCTGCGTGTGTAGATACGGATCGTTTGAAATCGCCAAGATGTTTTGATAGGCCGACGGAGCCTATGATGTAGAAATCGAACAGAAACAAGGGACAACGAAACTAGTATGCTACTTTATTTCATCATTCTGTGATTATGAATTACTCATGGAGCTGTCTCCAATGTTGTTTATCATAAAATGAATTACTGTTTCGATACCTTTGTGAACCAAGTGGGAGTTACTTTTGTGGGAAAATGGCTTGAATGACACTACTGTAGTTTGGGATGATCTGGATTGTTCTTTTTAAATCCAGTGCAATCTCTCCAAATGTGAAAGAGAAGTCTGTGCCACCAGTGGGTGGTGATGTTTGCTGGCCGGAATCATTGTCCATGCATTCGCCGATATATATATATATATATATATATATATATATATATATATATATATATATATATATATATATATATATATATATATATCAGTGTATAACTAACTCATCTCACACACTCACTTCAGCACCACTCCAAACCCCTTCACTGAAACCCCCCCTCCCCTTCTGTGTCGTAGCAGACTGGTTTGCCGCTGCCGTGTTGGAGGGAGTTTCATACGGTCATGAATCAGGCCTCGAGTTTTAGATTTTCCAGGTGTGCTACCAATCACACTCCTCAGGAAAGTAAGAAGTGTGGTAGGTGTGCTGTTTGTTAAACTGTAACACATTCATCTTAGTGCCCTTCTTTATCTAAGTGTGCAAAAAATTGCACTCCTGACAGTGAATTGAGGCGAGTGGTGGCGTGCAATCGCACTCCCACGCCTAAGAATTAAAGGCCTGCATGAATAATGTACAGCTTTTGAGTGGAATGATGTCGTGCAGCATTAACAGACCAAACCATCTGATTGTTAAACTTGCTCTGTCACAGATGAATAAAGAGAAAGAGAGAAAGAGCACCAGAGACAAATGTGTCCTCGTGAGGAAGAGGGTCAATTTAAATCTTCCAGCTCACATTCTCCATGGGATGTTGCAAACAAAAAGGAGAACACTAAATTAAGTGAAGTTCAGGGTACCCATCTGTTGAAAGGGTGATTTAGTTTGAGTCCTCATCTTAAAGAAACTGGAAAGCGTGTCCGAGGTACTGCCTATGTTGAGTGTTTCTTTTTTAGGAGCTTGCTGCTCCCATTCTGAAGGGAATTAAGGGCAAAAGGTGAGAAAGGAACCATTTTCTGTAGCATGTTATTATAATTTGTGGGGGTTGTCACAGGTCTCAAGAGAAGATTTAAAACACACATAACCTCCAGGCTGGAGTTGCAATTTTTTTTCCAAGTTCATGGCTCTGTTTTCATACACATGGCAAAAGGAAGGACAAAATTACCAGGCTGCTATGGAAATGACCTTGAAATCTGGTGTTCAAGTAAACACTCCTTTGAAAAAAAGTTGTAAAGGCTTCTAAGGTTACTGGAAGATAATATTACATGATCTGGCATTCATGGAGAGAACATTAAAATGCCAGTGCATTACTATGAGAGCATGGGGAACCACATGGTTTGGTTGATTCTGTTAAAGTGGTACATTTTTTGTAGCTGGATGTCGGTTTCCACATCATTTTCAATGCTGGTCCACCAGGTAAGATCATAGGTGATGGGGGGAGGAGGTGGGGTGTAATCAGTGGGGGAAGGAGGTGGAGTATTGACAGAGATGAGCTGACCCTACCCTCCCATATTCCCCTTCACCCTTCATATATTTGTGAACCTGCTGATTTTTTTAGGACAAAGAGGTTGAGACGGGAACATCAAACTAAAAAAAAAAAAATGATCGTCATTCCTGCACAAAAGTTGCACATAGACTTTATATTGATTCTGACAATCTGGTCTTCCCCCATGAGGAGTGGCTTGGTTTGGTTCTCTCATACATAAATACACACAAAACTATTTCAAGAGCTGCTATTCTAGTGATTTTCGGCATCACCGTAGCCAGCCACCATTGCTCCCACATTCACCACAAGAACAACCGCGAGAAAATGTGCAGCCACATCCACAAACAAAAACATATTTGAAAGACCACATCACATAGTTTAAAGAAGAACTATACATAGGTACAGCTATAAAGTAAATAGGAGCTTCCATGGTGTCAAAAAGTGTCAAAAGTGAAATATGAAATGCAGATTGATCAAGCCTAAATATGAAAATAGTGCACTATGAAAATATTCAAAGCATTAAATTTTGCAGCAAATAAATATTCTATGAGAAATTTCTGCATCATAGAGATTGTTTAACACTTTTAATCAGTTGAAAGGGAACATTGCTGCTATGAGGTTGTCCAGATATGTGTTATATACATAACTTGTCTTACGGTCTAGACATCAGCTTTCATGTGTCTTGTCGAGCGAGCAAATTCCTCGCTAACTATTCAGTGCTGTATGCCAAGGTCTGTCGGTTTCCCATTCAAATCAATGCAAATGAAATAAAATGTTCGAAGATGACAGCCGTGCACACTCATGCAACCTTGCAGGAAAAGGCTGTTTTTTTGTTAGCTGAAGGTGGTAGCTTTGCAGAAGGTAAAGTAAACTTGTTCATAATTTTGAGGATACAGCCGATGGCTGGAGAAGATCGGTGGGTGGCTGGACAGAAAGGGTTGGACAGGGAGGGGGGGTGTTGTGTTAATTAAATTAAAATTCATGGAAGGTAACCTTCGACTTTTCCCTTCATACTTCATAACATTTCTTCACTTCCCACCATCCTGATTGCTTAGACTAGGGTCACCATTTCTGGGGAGGGGGGCAAGAGTTTGACCCAAAAAAAGGTTGACCTTTGAAAATTTTTCAATGTGGAGTTTTGGCAAATATGACATACATGCAGCATTTCTTGGAAATTTGAAGCTGCATTTAATGGAGAGTGATCCTGCCATAAAATCCTGAATCTGTTTCTGAAGTAGTCTATTTTAATTTTGATTTAGGTGGGTCTCAATAATCCTTGTGGTTTGGATCCAGGTGGGTCCCACAAATGGAATGTAATCTGTGAGACTTACCTTGCAAACAGAAATGAATCACTCACAGTTATACACAGATGTAAAATCGCTCGGTGCACCTCAATCACAGAGAGATATTCGGAAGACTTTACAGGCAGCAGGCAGAAGACCGCAGATGACAAATGAGATGCATTTTAACCTGAAATTAATGCAGTCGAATATTTTGATTTTCAATCGAGTATCACTTTCGTTTCTTCTTTGTGTCGTGCAAAAATCTCTCAGCATAACAAGTTGCACTTCTTGCATCGATAAAAAATTAGAGGGAGCTTGGAATTTGAATAATGGAGGATAAATTGCATGTCTCGGTGATTTTGGGGTTGAGGCCACTGGTGTATTCATTTCTTCATCATTTTGTTTTCTTGTGCATCATCGTGGTATACCGTTATCGTCTTCACTCTTATATCAGGCCGCAGCCAGGCATCGATGTTCCTACCTTGTCAAACTGCAGGAGAATGAATTCCGTAACCAGGGTGGCGACCCCAAGTGGCTAGAAGGCGTCGACAATATTCCAATCAAACTACAGAATTTATATGAACTGATTAAATGCGTGGCACATCAACCTTGGCATATAGATATGAATATGATTGAGGTAACTTTCGTTCCATTTTATTGTTCGGTTGTCAGGAAATTTTTCTTCCATCTTATTGGTTCTACTCATTTTTTTTCCTACTTACTACATAAAACATTTAAACTTTGCTATATATAAAAAATGCAATAAGCATGGAACTGATGAATGGGCAAGGAAAATCAGAGATGAAGCTTACGAAATGTCGGAGGTGAATTTAATTAAAGTAGAAAAATTTGGTTCTATTTTGGGCGTCAGTTGCTTCAGTCCGTATAGCGGTTGCCTCATCTATTTTATAAGTTTTCATGTTTTCTTATAAATTCTCCGATTGTATACTTTCTTATGTTTCATTTTGTTTCTTGGCAATGTAGCCGCTACTGCAGCCTCCGAACAGCTGGTCGTTATCGGAGTTGGTGCAGGCAGTGGTAATAGTCAGCCATTTTTGCTCACTTCCTTGCTTGGTGTATGGGTCCGGCATTAACCTTGAGGTGGACATGGAAGGTGGCTACACCATGGAATCACCCACACAGTCAGAAGACGTGTCGCCGTCCATGACAAATAATAACCACACTCCAGAGGTATGATCTCCACAGATATTAAAATCATGTTGGATAGGGAAATCCATGGTTGGGAGGGTGGGTGATGAGGATTTTGGATAGTTGATGGGGGATGGGTGGATTGAGTAAGATGTTGGTGGTGATGAGTGAGTTGAGATTTTAGTTGGTCGTTGTTGATTGGGAATGGGTTGGTAGGGGTTGATTGGGTGTTTTGAGTCGGTAGCGTAGAGGATGTTTGGGTCAGTCGGTGGGTTAGTACAGTTAGTGGATTGCACATTCGTAACGAGTCACGACCTGAGTCACCAATTCTCAAAAGGAAAATGACTCTAGGAATTGTACATGATCTTCCTCATAGAAATATTACGGTTACTTTTAGTCACTGACTCAACTCGAGTCACATTGAAAGTAGTAAATGACTGGGTGATGCATTGCAGCTCTGTTGGGTTGAACAGAGAAGCCCACCTAATGGAGAAACTGCCAGTTTACTTCACCTGTCACAACACGACAACTGCACTCTGATCTACTGTGCCAAGAGTGCTGGTGGCCGTTAACAATGCCTCTGGCAAGGAGCTTTTACCTAGACAAATAATAGCAGCACTAAAAGAGTTCTGGATGGAAATGTTACATCTACAATAAGGTTTGTCAGGATTGACTGTACTTAAAGTCTTTGGACCAGTTAGTATGTTCAACGACGAATATGCTATGTTTCTATGCTCGTGACCAAGGCATTACTTTTGAATTCAGGGTTTATGCCAATTGTTGGGTCAAGGAGACTGAAACATCAGAGAAAGTTTTATGAAAAAGGAGTCAGAACCACAAACACATTACACCTATGGAAGCAGCTGTAGAAAGGCTATCTGATTGGCAGACTTGGACAAATTTGAAGGGGGCTCTACATTAGCCAGAGATGGCTGTCTGCCCCAGTTCTTACAACCCCATTGACATCTAATGCTGGTGGGCGCTGGTAAATCGGTAAACCGGTACATCGGTAAATTTGATTTTGATACCTGTCTATCAGATCGTCTGCGCCTAAAGTCGACCTTTCTGCGTGAATATACTTGTCCACTTCTAATCTTCTAGTAACTTAAACATTACAATTCTGTGGGAATGAAACTTGTCTGGGCTACTTGCCCTGCAGGCTGCAGTGTTGAGCAGTGCACATGTCCAAGTTATTTTTACTTTCCCTGGACTGTAACGCAGGTAATTTGTCAAACCTTCCTGATCTGACAGATGCAGCATCCAAATTGAAAACCCACCACCTGTGAGAAGCGAAAGAGAAGGGTAGATGGTAAATGTGCACGATGACAACGAAAGTTTTATTAAATGTTGCAGAGTGAAAACCACAATTGTTCGAAGTAGTTGCAAAAACACTCCATTTAAATTGCACCACATAAAGTTTACATCGACACTTCCTTTGTTGAATATTTTCGGCTGAATTACGCCCGTAGTGCCTTTGCAGAGTGCGTATACAACATTCAAAATCTGCAAGCCCCACCCAACTGACTCCATGACAAATCAAATATGTCTTTTTTTTTTTTTCCAAAATAAAGCCAAGACTACTGGTAGACAATACGTTCACAAGTTGAACAGCTGATCTAGGAATATGCGATGTGTCGTCATACTGATTCTGCCGCAAACCTCTCAGGCCACCAGGCAACCACGAATCAATCCCTGTTCTAGATTGTGACACCTTTTTTTCATTAAAGCAAGAGGTCCTGCTACTCCTGCATTTTGAAAAGCATACTAAAAGACTGGCTGTACTTCTTACAGTTGTGAAAAGACCATAGAAACTACTGTACCTTGGTCTATTTCTCCGAAAATGGCCAGTCTTAAAGAAATCGTTTTGCATACGAGTTTTGTCGTGATTATTGGCACAGAAGTCCCGTATGTATACCGTAGGACCCGGCTCTGCTCACTTTTTCGCCAGGAAAACCGAGTCAATCTTCTTTCTACGGTAATAATAACACAATTGGTGAAACTTCCCCTGAAAGAAAGGTGGCATGGATGTTGTTTTCCATGTTGGCATCAGACAGAAGAAATGGATGTCATATAGGCTAAGTTTTTCATCAAATAGCACATTCTGCTTTAAAAGCATTTTGTCAGAGAATGGAAGAAATTTTCTCTGTAAGTTTGCTTTCCAGAATTCATCAGCAAACAGGTTTAGAATCACTCGGCGGTGAAAATTTTGAAAGGTAGCGTTCGTTGCTTGATTATTTTGAGGTGAATAGCTCTGGAAGTTCAAATTAAGGTACAAAGTGAGCAAAGTTTTATCGAAAGACAATTTGATTGCCCCTCCATTGGCCGAAACTTGCGTCACCGGAGGTTTTCCGACGACGGTTTTGCCTCAACGAAACGTCTCTGATACCCCAAAGACGAGGATAAGACCACTTGTAAGCATCAGCTGCTGCGACATTTGAATCATTTTACGTCTGACCTCTTTCGATAGCTATAAGTTGAAATTTCCCGTCAAAGTTTTCCGTCAATTTAATTTTTGAGCTAAGTAAAGAAGAGAGAGATATAAGATGAAGAGCCAAAGAGCAGAAAGGAAACACAAACAGTGGACGTGGCTTTTGTGGTTTTATTTGTATTTCCACCAAGTATTTGCTCATCCGAGCAATTTAAAACAGAACCACTAGGGGAACTATTGCGGGCGGAGAGATAATAATCTAAGTGGCCTGGGACCGGTGACCTGACTAATTAAATAAATTTAAAAACGATCAGATTGTGGTATCAGCCATGCAAATCAACGGAAAGGCTCTGTGATTTGATAATGGAGCTAATCTGCAGTAAACAAACCATTGCTGTTTGTCGTGCAACACGTTTCCACTGTGGCAACGTCATATATGCTGGCGCTGTATGCCACAAATTCTAAACTACTCTGGAAAAAAAACCCCCATCACTCACCCAGCATCAAAGTTAAGCTTAGTATTTGTTCAAGTTTACAAACATGACTCAAAGCTAGTGTTGTTGCAAAATTAAAAAAAAATTTGATATCAGGAACACTTTTCCCCTCAGTTGCCAAATGATATCGTGGCATCAGAATGGCAAGTTGGCACCAAAGGATACCTGAATAAATATGTGTTAAACCATGGATTGTGTACAGATGTCACGTATTGCACAGCCTAAATCTAACCTTCTGACGTGACACTTTAACTGTGAGGTCTGATTTCTTGTTTCCATGTGGTATTTAGTATGTGATCAAAATCTGCTCTAGGGGACATTTTTCCTCAAGTGGACAAACGACATCATTTGGGCCATTTCCCAAAGGATGTCACAAGCAAAGTCTCGCAACAATGTCGTTTACCGATATCTCAACAACGCAACTAGAGGCACCGTCTGTTTTAACGTACATGGTGACGTCTGTACATCGAGGAAGTGGCACGACTCAGTCCCTCTCATGATTGTCCGTACCAAGCATTTTTCGTGAGTTCTTGTTGTGGATGGTGGATGTACGCCTCTTTTTTTTGTGACACTTTGGGAAGGAATGTGTTGTAGTTCATACTTTTCTTCATCGTTACGATGGATATCTGACGAAAGCTTGTGTGCAAGCGATCCCCGACCTCTGGAACTCATTCCAAGGTACTGTTAACCGTAGCGTATTCCATAGTGGACATATTGCTTCGCTTTAAGAAAAACTATAACTAAGTTTGTTTCTGGTAGGGGTCAAAGTTCATTGGTCAGTAGAATAGCAACCTGAGGTGATCTGATTCTGGAGGGAGGGTGCTTGTGCACACAGTAGTTTGATGATGCAATTCTGTTAACTGTTGTAACAGCAACTGTTGCAAAGCTTTCTGACTTAACTACTTTAGTGATTTTTTCATCCACATGACCTTGTGTTATTCAGATTTTTGCAGGAAAATCCAATTTTGCAGTGTTTGCAAAAAAGTGTCCATGAAAGGCTACCAAGGTACATGAAGTTAGTGACAGGTCCTTTGTCTTTGGTCCATTAAAATGAATGCTTTTCTGTCATTTCCAGTTTAAATTACCAAATAAATTCACTTATGGACTATCAGTGTCTTGGTAGACAGGTTTTATGTTAGTTTTCAAAAGTTTGCGAGCATTTTTAAGGTTTCTTTGGTATTTTGGCACAAAGTTAGTGAAAGCTCTATTGTTGTATGTACGAAAACTGCTTAGCAATATTCCATTTGTGCAGCAATTTGACCACTTTGTGTAGCAAAATGAAATGTGGTACCAGTAAATTACTCACCGGTAGATTGTCAGCTGGGTTTTCTGCAGTACGAACATGGCAAAGTTTTATGACTTAATTGCTTCTAGAGTCGCTTGCTAGGGTGTGACGACCTGAGTGACAAAACTAGGGGCATACCTGGCTGTCAAAATATGCTTAAGCAATATAGTAAACTTTGTGGTCAATTCCAAATTGTGATGGCAGGTAAAGTGTTGCTTTTAGTTCAGAAATCTAAATTGAAATAGTTTAATGGAATGTTATCCTTGCAGTACATATACTGGCTCTGTAAAGTCTGTCATTCACTGTAACAGTTCTGACATTGGGGTTGTATATTCAAGGTTGCCCTTGACTCATCCAGTAATTACACCTTTACAAACTTAGCCATTTGCACGTCAAGAGCCCGTCCTATTGTTAGTGTTCTTTATCACAATGGTGGGCTTCTTATAGGTCGCCTTGTGTACCCTCATTGCTATTAAGGTAACCCTTAAATACTCTGAGGGTGGTGTTCAGGCTCCTTTGTCTGTTAACTATGATTGGTGAATGGGGAGACCTCTCCATATAATTGCAAAACACCCACTCCTTCCGTCGCCACGGGCCTCGCATCCCTGCTCCCTGAGAGAGTGAACATAGTTGCAGTCTTCATGTAAATAATATACAGGTCCTCGTTCATTATCTCTAATACCGGATGGTGTTTGACTGGCAATAGGTTTGATAAGCATGTGTCTTCGCAGCTTTTGCCTTTAAGTAGAATCACAGGTAACACGTCTGAATGGTATTGCTTCCCCCTTGCCAGTAAACAACCTTACCTTCACAACCAATCACTTCACCTACATTCAGTGGAATACCACTACTTGCAAGTCGAGAAGTAATACTTGAACCTTTTCCCTGTGAGATTTGCCAGATATTTTTTTATAGGAGAAACACAAATTTTTCCATCATTGTCAAGTCATTGGAGAATCACCAAAGTTAGTCAGTAACCTCATTAACGTCTTAACATGCGATTTACTTCTATTTGAAAAAAAAATAAGTGTCATTGGAAGATATTTAAGAGTAGGGCAAGATAATGCTGGCTAGATAATTGTAATGGACCTAGAAGTTAATCAACGTGCCTATAAGAGTTGTTTACGGCCTCTCTTACTTCAAAGGTGTAATTAACAGGCGTTTCAAGCTCCTTCGATTGCCATCTGCCTTGCCTTTTGGTGAAAACATCAAAGCTACGATCATCGCTGCCAAAGTGATACAAAATTAAAATACTGTTGACAATTTTCAATGCCTAAGTAGAAAAAAGATGACAACAGTCATTATTTAAGGGAAATATTGTGTTTGTTTTACAGACAAAAAAAAAATTATACTTTTGAAACCAATATTGTGGACACAGAATGACAGATTATTCAAAATAAGGGAGGCTAGTGGCCTTCTTTTCAAGAAATAAATTTTTCTGAGATAGAAATTCAGTTATTAGTAGCTTCTGAATAATTTGCTCACCCAAACTTTCAAAATTTCAAATAATGTGTCTGCTTTAACTCATCTTGTGCTTGTGGATGATGTTTCAAGGAGATAAAGCATGTCGCTGATGATTGGTTGGTGAATCTGAATGGTTTAACAATGATTTAGGAGCTACTTTTCACTTTTTAATGCAGTATGTACCTTTGAACCTTTTAACTCTCCTCTGTGGTGCAAGTCCTACAGGGAGAGGTGAATGTTTTCCACGGCAGAGCATGTTATGTCTATCAGACCCTTATCGTGTATTTGAATTTAGATTCATCTAGATATTAATAACTGGTTTGTAGTGTTTATAATTTGCAATAGAAGTTGTTGCCCCTTGTCATCAAACAAATTTAGCAATGTGCAGGTCTCATCTGGTAAATATCCACCTTTTTTCCCCCCCAAGCGATATTTTGATTTTATTGATTTATTTATGATTTGCAAGGCAAATTAAGAGAATCAGTTACTGGTAGCCAGTTAAACAGCTTTATTGGAGAGCTGTTCAGTTATATTCTCTCATAATTAACATATCCCTGATGTTGTATTCTGTGGAAGACTTTAGTATGTTGAGTTATAAACTCCATGCGTTTCTTTTTGTCATCAACTTTATCCAATTTTATAGTCTATGCAGTTAACAACGTGAAGGGTCTCCCTTCTGTTTTAATCTGTCGGGATGTTTTATGGATTTGAGAGCAGGGGTAGAATCGTGCCACATTGTGTGATATGGAAGCTGTGCATCCATCAAACATGTGGATTAAGATGGGCTGCAAATGATACTGAAGTAAACAATAGTTAAGTTGAATGCCTCGTAATAAAGGTAGAAATTTTTAACTGACAGTGAGTACTGAAATGCATTTAATGGCTCATCAGTATCATGAGCTTTCAGTGAGACAGAAGCATACCAAGAAAGTACATTCCTTCTTTTTAACGTATCAGGTGCCTCTCATGTTGAACATACTGCGCATACGGTATGTTCGTCTTTTTTCTCTTTGTCTCGGTGTGAAAAGTGTATCTAGGAGAGTCTTCTGAGGTAGTGAACCTCGTGAGATTTCTCCTTTGGTGTCTCGTGTGTGATGTCGGGGTTCGGCTTTAAGTCAACCGCGTCGCCAAACGAGAAATAACCAGAGGTCAGATGGAGACTCCCAGGTCTGGTGTTAGTTTCTGCAGATCATTAAATTGCATGCTCTCCAGGCCTACATAATTACTAAAACGTTCAGTCACAAGCCACTCGTGTCACATGGCCAGGACCGATAAAGCTGTAGAAAATATAAGGCCCCGGTCACTGCTTGTTGACATTCACCACACTGTGACCATACTGATTGTCTGTCATCTTTCCAAGCGAGGTGTACCCCTCTCAAAAAAAAAAAAAAATGGAAAATAAGAGAAAAAGGAAAAGTTTGTTTTGCCCAATTATATCCCAGTTGTAAACCTGATCATCGGCAAGGAACCTTGACTCGGGGACATATAATCTGTAACAGGAAGAGGAGAGTCCGTAAAGACACCTGCCTCATGTTTCCACCGGTCATTTTTACGTTCTTTGACGTCACACACCAAGGTCTTCAGGCACGCGGTCCGTGTCATCTCGATCAATTGTGTGCCCTCCATGGAAAGAAAAAAGGTTTTGCCAACATGAAGATCTTTTGACGCCTTCCACTTGCAATGGGTAGTAATTCGCTTTACCTGGCAGCATTTGAGTTGATATAGTCTTAAATTTTGGAAAAGAATTTTATGAAGCTTTTAGATTCATGCATTTATTTATTGATACTATTATGGAGAAGAGTGTGAAGTCAAAGAAAACTTTGAAATCTGACAAAATTGTTCCTCACTAAGTTACGGTTGGTGCATGTCCAAAATTTGAGGCATTTTTCCCAGTCCTTGCAATCTGCTGTTTAAATTTGAGGAAAACGAGGAAATTTTTCCAAAAGATCCACCATCAATCCTGAACTGCTGCTCGGAGTTACGTGTACTCCACTAAACAGATGTGTATTAAACTGTGCATCACTAATGGGCCATCTGTCCCACAAAAGCCTTCTTTCAGTTTGAGAAGCCTGTGGACGTGATGACAGGAAGCCATTAGCCAGGTGGTTTGCCATATCTAAGAAATATCGTCATCAGACTGAAGTGGTACAATTTGACTCTCTTCTGTAGTCAGAGCACCCGTCAAGTTTGTTTTACTGATATCATTTTGCAAATGTTTCCTGATTTGATCAGTTTTGTGAATGTTTTTCTTTCTTTTTCTTTTTTGTACATTCTCTCTTGAGTTGGTGATGTCTTGAATATTCATTAGCTTTCAGATATTGGGTGTTAATTCATGAAAAGTTGGAAGTGATGAGGGGGCACCACTAGCAGCGCATACATTGTATTTATAACATTTTGATAATCCTTCATCAATGCCATTTGCTTATCCATTTATTCTTATATCCATCAGCAAGTCCAGTTAATCGTGAAACTACGTGCTAGACGTTAATAAATGAATTAGCTCCGTGTAAGTATCGCATCCTAAAACATGTATCAGAGTCCCGAGGATAAGCAATCTTGTGCAAAATGCGGTGACTTATGAACTGTTGTACAAATTTGTGACACTCCGAAACCGTCTGCAAGTTTGAGGCAACATCTGAGAAGACAGAAACACACAACCGCCTGCTCTGAATATTTAAATCTTGATAATGTGGAAAATGATTCCTTCTCTGCAAGGCCTCCCCTTTTCTGTCTTACAATCTCTCTAAAAAAAACTACAAACAACACCAAAAGAATGTGCCATTATTACAGACCTAGTCAGATCTGCATAGAACATCTGGAAATTCAGAGTGCATCTCACAAGACTACCTGCAGTGGCGTTCACATCTATCAAAAGACGAGTGAAAGCACGTCTGGAAGCAAAGAAAACCGGCAGTCAGAGAAGGCCGCCGGATGGTCGAGGATAGACGACACTCCATAATGTGTGGATTTGGCTACCCTTGGAATTGGTTTATAATTTGGTTTTTGATAATTTCGTCTTGCTGAAAGGTAATCGATACGTAAGAGCAGACAGCAAAGATGGTAGTTTCGTTCGTATGACAGCAGTTCTGAATCGTGCATTAACAAAATTTAACAAGCACTTCATGATGCATATCATTTTTTTTTTTTTGGTGATCCTCAATACTGCATTTAAAGCAGCACACCCAGTTCTTAAACAAAATACGAAAAAGGGAAAGACGAACAAAGACAGAATTTCATCATAAAATTAGGTAATAGCAAGCAAAAAGCAAAGTGGTCATGCAATTGGAAAGTTTCAGAAAATTATAGTGCTGACTGAATTTTTTGATCTATGTGGTCCTTATTTCAGGTGATAAATGTTTGGGAGATTACAGCCATTGTTTGTATTAGAATTGTGCCAAAGAAAAGGCAAAAATCAGAAAGCAAAAAAAAAAAAAGAAACTAAAACCAAAATGAAGTTAAATTTGTGATTCATGTGGCAACATAAAGCAGAGGAAGTTAGTGGCAACAGGCAGATTTTGGTATCTTAGTATCGAAATAGGGATATTATTAGAATATGACAGTTGAAAAAAATGGTAAAATCTTAAACAGTGCAACCCCTTTGTCCTTTTTGTTTGGAATACTTGGCAGACAGAAAATTTTTAATTTTACTTATTATATTGATTAACTTTGTGTGTGTTTTTGTGTTCCCTTTTGTTATGTCACTCTTTCTGTAGTTGTTTAATTACAAACAAGTTATAATGGTTTGTTTGCACTAAAGCACTCTCTCCACCCCCTTCTAATGTGAAGTTTAGATCCACAAAGTTCTGTTGATCAGAATAAATGCAGACAGTGGCAACGCAGGGTGAACAAACAACAGCAAAGCAGTGTCACAGATTTGCTTATTCTCATTCAGTCTTTCTCACAGAGCTCCCTGTCCTCCAGAATTTCCATCTTTATCCACCATATCTCTCGGCTTGATTCGAAAATTTCTACCAAATTTTAACATTGCCTCTGGTTGGTAGTAAACCACCTGCAATGTCAGCTGTTTTCTGTCGCAACAAGGCACCAGGCCCCCCACACCCGGAGTTGTGTGAATGTTTTCGTTCTAGAAGTTGGTTTCCAAATGAGGGAAGTGTGTAAATACTGGGAGGCTGTTTTGACAACCGGCAGTCATTTACACAACTTGTCAGAATGGTCTACCTCACCCGAGACTGGATCGAAAGATTGAGGTACAAAATGTCTCCCACTCTTTTGTACTCAGTATCTCTACCATGCTATTTTCAATCACGCTGGAGAGATTTAGCTAGTGTCTATGTTAATTCAGGTAACAAATAGGTTAATTTATGCGCTGCCTTGCAACTGCTCTCTGGAGTTAGCTGCACTAATATGTTACTGCATATGTGTAAAACTGTAGATCACCAATTTGGAAACAAAAGCTCTCTTGTTGCCAGTGCTGTAAACCTTTTACAGACGGTTCATTTTATTGCCCAGAGTTGAAACAGTGCTACTGTACGTAGATTTGGTACCGTAGACTCCGTGGGGAGGCTTCCAAGTAATTTTTTTTCCTGCCGTATTGCTTTAACTTCAGGGAGGACGTAGCGAAGTCAAATTGCCCGTAGACAAGAGATTGATTTTGATCACTGATGGTGCTTTAATCTGCTCTGCTGGAGACAAACGTACTCCCGAGGATGATTATTAAATCCGCTCATTCGAACATTCATGGTCAGACTCTGCTAACCCCTTTAAGTAAGACCCTACCGCCTGGAGACTTGAAACTGTTACATTCTCCTCGGTCTAATGTTATTACAGCTTCCGAGAGATGAGGAATCAAGAGGCGGTTCAGTGAGTTCGACGTGCACGTCGTTTTCATCCCCCTCTGCAGTTACCGCCTCTCCACTTTCATCTTGCCACCAAAGTGGTGGACTATCGTTTGGTATCGTCTCAGTAACTCGGGCAAAAAACATCTTGTTTGAAATGTCAAGGAGCTCTTATAAGTTCTTCAAAGTGAATTATTCATTTGATTTTCTTCTTGCTAGCCATGCTATATTTTGTCTTTGCACGAATAGTGTGAGGGAAAGTTGGGGGGAGGAGGTTTCTTAAAGCAGTATTTAGCTTCAGGAACACTGGTCAGTAGCAATAACAGATTCAAAAGTGGCTGTGTTAATATTTTCAATAACTATTGCTTATTTGAAAAAAAAAAATTGAAACAAGGACTTTTTGAATATCTGTCTTTGCTTTTTTGTCTTTTGGGGTCTTTATATGGCATGCTTGGGGGGAAAAGAAAAAAATAAGACAAAAAGAACTAAAACAATTTCTTATTTCATACAGTAGTTGTGATATCTCTGTCATGTTTTTGTGTAATGTAATAACACTTTTGCTTTGGAATATTACAGTGGAGGTTAACTCTACTACTTGGCATTTAGCTTTTTAAGTCTTTCAATAAGTCACGATGGTATCGTTTTCCATCTGATGTCAAAAGGTTATCTGAGCTCAGTGAAGGTGAATGTTTGAAATGACTGTGATTTGTTGCAGCACAGTATCTTATCAAGTTGGTAATCTTAATAGTAAGTAGATATGCAGTTTGTTGTTCCTGGAGGTCAAAGGTCAAATGTAAGGTCCAAGCACAGATGTCAAAACTGACTGGTAATTATCTCATCATTTCACTGAACATAACATAACTCTGAAAACTTGTAAAATATTATATGATGCAAAGTGCATAAATTATCAAATTTGTTGTCACAGTGGCTGAAAAATGTACTGAAAATTTCTTGGTGTTTCTGGCGTGCAACATTTCATTTTGCTATGCAAGCATCCTGAGGAAAAAAGCAAAAACAGATGAAACGCTTTGGTCAATATAGCTTTATTATTCTCACACGAAGAACAGAAAAAAAATAGTACTTCCTTTTTGATTCCTTGCCGTAGGCAGGGGAATCTATGCAGTCCTGATGTCGTGTGTGTGTATGTGTGCGGGTGTATGTACGTGTGTGTGCGTGTGGGTGTGTGTGTGTGTGACGGTTGCTCGTAAACACTCTAATTTCATTTTTGGCATGTAGGTTGCCCATATTGAGTAGATGATCCCTATTGTTTTTGGTGTCCAAATCTTGCATATTAATGAGGTTATGGGGTAAAACATAAAAAATGTTAAAACTGCCATAGTTCCTTATCCGTGGGTCAGATTTGTTTTAAACTTGATAAGGTTGTCTGTTATTAACAGGTTCACAACCCTGTGAAATTTAATGCTTATCAATAGAGAGGAAGGGATAATTTTTCACTATAAAACAATAATAATAGCCTAAACACCATTATTGTGGTTATTCTAAACTACCGTACATATACTTATGGGGCTACATTGTGCAATTTCAGTTTTTGATTCTGTCGCACACAGTTAACTCAATGGGATTGCTCCCTACAGTACTGCATTTGTAACTTAGTGAGTAACTTCTAGTGTGAAGGGCCTGGATACGTTGTCCAGAGAGATAGTCTTGGTATGGGGGGTCATGGGGTCAGATAGATGGAATGTTAATGGGTTTATAAAAAAAATGAGGAAAATAAAATACCATCTGTTCTGTCATTTATTTGGATAATATCAATATCCAGAGGAACAGCTGGTAGCAGAACAAGGTTTCTTAACAATCAAATTGGAGTGCTTTCAATCATATTTCACAATGTCAGAAAGGATGGGGGAAGCAAAAATATTGAGGAGGAATCATAACTTAGGGTCAACTTACAAGGACTTTGAGTGTGTTAAAAGCTACTTGTAACAAGGAAGAAATTATCGCAGAGTCGATAAAGGAAAAGTTGCAAAAGGCAGAGCTCCAATTTGAGGCAATGGAAGAGGTTCATGCTGATCTGGCTGGGTTGTTGTCTGATGAAGCATTTGAGCAAGCAGAAAAAGCTGGATGTTGGAATGCCAAAAGCATTAAACTGAGGAGAGGGAGGAAGCATTGAAAAAGTTGAAGGAGGAAATTGAGTTTCAAATTAGCGTTGGAATTACCTAAGACAGAAATTCCACCATACGATGGAGACCCAAGAACATTCTGGTCCTTTATGAAGAATTTTAAGGTAAATATGGCCGACAAGCTGAGTTCAGATGAGGTAAGGTTGAGTTCTTTGATTCAACTAACAACAGGCAAGACTAGAAGCAGCATTGATTACTGTGTGTTTCTTGGAGCTCAGAGATAATGTTGACTGATGTCATACTCATACTGTACTTGATGTGTGGGTTGTATGGCCTGGGTTGGTGATCCCTATTGCTTTTGGTGGACGTCAAATGTTGCGGTAATTTTAGGTCACCAAAATAAAGGTCATTTTGGGTTAAAGGCTTGTGATGTATCAAGAAAAATAACTGCAGTTGATCTTATACTTGTCATGTGAATAATTCATGTTTGTTGTAATAGAACCATGTAGCAAGGAATCACAAAGCCTTTTGGCTTTCTGGTTTTTTGTTTTTACTGAATTTTCTCTCATCCAAAATGCCACGGTTTGGATCTGAGTACACAGCTGTTTGTACGGATTAGCTCTTGAGAGCAAATTTTCATCAAACATAAAAAATGACATGCCAGTGTAACAGTGAAATAAATGGCTTCATGACAGAATACTAGATAACATGTATAGTGTTACTAACAGCTTGGAGATATTAAAAATGAGAACATTGCAATAAACTGTCTCAAGAACAAATTTGGATACAATTTCGTTTAGTGAAGAGAACATGACAACAATTTATTCATCATACCTTCAACGCTGCTTATCAGAATGGTGATTGGTTCGTCTTGGCAGAAACCTAAGTGGGCATTAATTGGTTTTGTTTTGATATTCCGGGGCTGTTTTCAGATATTCGATATTCTGTGCAAGCCTCGTTGGTTAAGTGGTTCAATTGGTTGTAGCTATTAGTAGACAAATCACCTCAAGTACGATTCTCAGTTTTGCTGGCTGTAATGACGCCCATTCATTGCAGGTAATGGAAACGTTAAAAGGAAATTAAAGGTCGGACAACGTCCTCTGGTAATTTCTTCAGTGGCTGTTTCTTCTTTACGGGACATTAGTCGTTTTAATAGCCTTATTTTGATACACATTTTTGGGGTTGAATTATGTGAATGCAACAACAAATACGGGCAGGAACCAATAACTATTCATGCGTTCCCATTGTTGTGTGTAATATTAAGCAGCGCATTCTGTTGACATACTGCTGTTCATACCATCCATGTTTTGATGTCAGTATTTCTGGTTTAACAGTACTTCTGTCTTTGAATAAAATCTTCCAATAATCCCTTGAATGTGAGTTTTTGACAAATTCTGAAAATGGCAGCATTGTAAGTAAAAGGGGGGAAAAATGCATAATATGCTGCTGTTAAGTACATTACAAGACATTTTTTTGTCTACCAAAGTTGATAGTAAAAAAACAAAAACAAAAAACAAAAGACATGGTAGAAAGATTGCTAAGATCTGGAATAAACATCTGTCTCTCTACTTTGGGGCATTGGTCAAAGCTATAAAATATCAGAATGTTTCCTCAAAGAAACTGTTTCAGAATCAATGCGTGATTATATCCGTTTCCACATGACATAAATAATGATTCTGTTTATGGTATCCATATTGCTTTCACAAAATAACATCAACATTGATATTTTTGCACCTGAACGCTGAAAATGATGCCAACCCATGGTAACTGCAAACGGTGAAATTGCTCAGCACTCTACCTGTCGGCAACGGGTCTTGGTCAGATCACCGGGAATCAAGCCGTATCCACTTTAGCGTCTGGCTTAACACGACACAACCATCAGCTGCTGGAAGAAATGAAATGTTGGGCCTTCAAATTCTGTCAAATCAACTTAGAATCAAAACTTTTTTTGACATGATTGAATGTCTCTCTTTAAAATATGCCTGACGTCTTCTACCAGAAGTGCACGTTCTGGCAGTTAAAGCGAATGGTGGACAAATGCTGTGATTTCAAGAAATTTCTGTCGCCGTGACTACATCGTCTCGCTGTGCTAAAACGCAACGACTAAGTGATCCAATTGGTAGCAACTTGTCGGTAATGTCAATTAACTGAAGATTTTGCATGAATTTACTAAAAGGATCCTTTGTGGTCTGCTTCTGATGTATCGTAAGTTAGCCCATCCTCCGTCACCAACCTTGTGTTCCCACCGGATTTAAACTCATCTCAGTCAAATTATTGTCAAGCTGGAATCAAGTTCTGTAGTGAATGCATTTTCTGTTGGGGGTTGTCTCCCAAGATTCATGGTCTCAGTACCACGAGCATCCATGATTGTTTCATCAGTTTGTATTGCTACTGGTGTCTCTTATTGGCATGGCAGCCCTGCTAATGTGCCCCACTGTATTGTTGTTGAATGTCGATATGCAAGGTCGTGGCTGGAAACCCTAACCTAACCCTCTAACACTTATAGCCTTGCAGGCGTGTGACTGGCCTTGCAACACTACTTTGTTTGAAGTTTAAGCCAAATGATATTGGCAGAACTGGGTCCTGAGTTAAATAATATGGGACATCTGAGTGAATAACTATAAGGATTGATCCTTGTGCACAGTAACACTATTGCTGCCTTTCTACAAGGTGTCCTTACATATTAAAAGAGTATCAAGAGAACAGTTTATGCAATGGGACGTTCTTTCAATAATACCTCTCGAGACAAGCTTTTACAGTTTTGTGAATGCCTTCTTCTGGTTTCTTATTCCCTTTTCTAAGTTTGAATCCATTTCTGTTCTGTAAAAAGCAGTTTTACATTTTGCAAAGCCAGTATTCAGAACCGTAATTGTACAATGTGCATTTACGATTGAAATGGCCAAGGCTCTCTTTTAGATTTTGCGCCTCACATTACGCTTTACCTTATTCTTAGTGCTTTCAGAAATAGCTTCGTGTTTTGTACTACTGACCATGGTGTCTAAAACAATTCATGTGAAAAGGAAACTCTAATAGTGACAATACCAGTTGGCACTTTTCAATTTTGTGTCTTTATATTTAACAGCATGGAGCACACAAATGCCATTTAACAATAATCCTCATAGGATTTGTGGCATGTGTGTCTCATTATTTGTGGGTTTCTTTTGAATTTTTTTGTTAAGCCTCTTTTTTTTAAGCCTCTTTTTTTTTTGTCTTGTGATGGTCGTTGATCGAAATGACAGTCAGTGTGTGACATTCTAAAAGGAAAGTCTGGCGGAGTGTAGAAGAAAAAGAAACAACAAAATGAAAGTCATAGACTATAACTATAAATAGATGACCTGATACTGGATTCTGCAATTTTGATGAAAGCACTTTATACTCTAGTTGATACCAGCCACATCTGTCTGAATCTCTCTCAGCATTCTAGGAAGGTATATTCCTGCATTGATTTGTGGTCTTTAACAAATCGTTTACGTTTTTGGTTATGAGATCATGAAAACTCCTTTGTTCGTGTTCGTGTGTATGTAGGTGGATGTGTTTATGTGTGTTATAATAATAGTAGTAATGGGGACTGCGATTGCCAAAATCCACTAATCTGCTCATGGCAGCTTTCAAAAAACAATTCCACATGTGCAGGACACAGAAAGTCTTGTTCAATGCTCCTATGCCATTTTAACACTCTCTCTTGAAATATTACACCGAGTACAAGAATCGGATATCACCTTTGACGGAAGTCTAGCTTCATGTCGAATAGACTGGGGTCAAAAAGTGGCTGTCAAGGATTCAGTTTGGATTTGAAAATAACAAGCTGATATGAAGCAAATAGCCACAAAGAGGGAAAAAAAATAGTTTTGAAATCAGATGAGGCCTTAGTGACACAATGCTTCTAAAAAAACTGACATTGTTTCTAATGTGCAGATATGGATAGTTTTCAGTAACACCATTCCAGATGTTTTCCTCTTGTCTCAGTGTTTTTGTTGAAAAAATCTCAATATTTGCGGAAACGTTAGGAATTATTTCAAACCAGTTAGAACCAATACATTTGTTCATGACACAGTGCAGTTGAGATTACTGCTTGTTGGTTATGGATGCTTGTAGAGGTTTGTTTCAATCAAAATGTCAACAAGACTGTAATATCTCAATTGCAAGTTGGTGCAGTGTTCGGGCAAAACTTTAAAGCGGTGTAAAAGCAGAAAAATTTCCCTGGAAGAATCGCACGGAATTGGTGGTGTTCCTCTATGAGCTCACCCACATACGTTATGCCTGCACTACTCAGATCTTTATTTTTCAAAAAACGAACAATTTTGGACTTTCAGTTGTTGTAGCAGACAGGCACAATGGGATACATAGGGACATCAACACCAGAGGAATGATTGTATAAGACAATACTATAAAACAATAGGTCATAGACAATGCAAAAGCTGGATGCAACAATAAAGCAACGGAAGGTAAGGAAAAGAAGAGGAAGAATGGTATACCAAAATAAAAGTTGCCAAAGGGGAAGTTATTGCCCTCACATCAAAATAGAGAATCATAACTTGTTTAATACAAAAACAATATCCCATGAAAAATAGGAAAAGACAAATGACCCTTGCCATCCTTCGTATTCCTTTCGGCCTTGTCAAATAAAACTCATGGCGAAACTACGGTCACATTCTGCAACGGTGCGAAAAACGATTCAACATATTTCTCCGACGTATAAACAGGAGTCTATTTGAAAGTTCCATGTCGCCTTCAGATTCATAAAATGTTGGCAAAGATCTGCTGCCAGCTTGTGCTGACATCTCTCTCTTTGGAATCCTCGGTGTGAGCAGAGGATATCTGTTGCACTTCTCTCGTTCAAACAACTCCCAGTATTTTGTACAATTGTCATCAAAGTCCCCCTTCCTTCGATAATCAACAATGTGGTGTGGATGTTAAGATGAAACTTCTATCTTTGAGCGTTGTTTTATTTTTTTGTTGCAAGTTTCAACTTTGTTCCCAGGTTTCTGTCAAACTGCCGATGGCACCGGAGATTGCTGACGTGAAGGAATTTTTGTTTTGTGGTTCTTCTCCCTCCTTCTTTCCATTTGGAACAAGTATGAGTGAAATCAAAATCACAAAGAGCCATCCCTGGAGAGAGATTCTTTGTTCTGACTTGTCGATTCCCCTCCTACTCATTCCTCTTTTCTCCCATTTTTTTTTCTTGACAGGAGTTAGAGGGAGCCAGTGCCGATGTTGAAACCTTGATGAAGCGAATGAAGCAGCTGACGGAACAGAGCGATGCAGAGGACTCTCAGGAGGAACACATCAAACAGTTTGAGAAAGTCGAGAGGCAGAGCCTGGAATGTAAGTGAAAGAGTCTGAGGCTTGAAATGACAGGTCTCAGTAAGAACCGCCGAAGGAAGAAAAAAATAGGATCAGCTTATATGAAAACTCGGCTTCTGTGCCAGCAGTTTACCGACAGTTGCAGATCCCGGGTAGGGACTGGAAACAAATGTAAAATGGAAATAAATTTGCAAATGAGCAAAATATTAGGCAATTTTGTGTCTGACTATTGCTAATACATGCACATCCTAAACTGCATTTAGATATGCACTGTGCTCAGTCAGTATTTCTATCTAGGAATCATATCACTCTTATACGCAGACCTTTTTTATCAAATTTTGCTAAAGTATTTTAAAAAATTTGTTGACACTGCTGATAGCTTGAGCAATATTTGGGTCAGACCAGATATAATGTTAGAAAACGAATGTAAGGAGGAAGACGCTGACACGGTTTTAATTCGCAAGTCAGGGTACAGTGTTGTATATGGTGCAGGAACAAGTATTAAGGCAGTAGACTTTGTCTTTTAGTGTTGTGATATTGTATTCTTGCACTGATGAAAGATGCCTGCTTCAGAATTTATACTCACTACTCCCATTACTTTTTTTCATGGCCACGAAAATGTCACAACAGATGTGCCCATTTCAAAGTTTTAGTCAGTGACAGTTGTAGTGTATGTAGTCAGTTTAGTCCAGTCAGTCAGTGGGTCAGTCAGTCAGTCATTTGGCCAACCAGCCAGCCAGTCAGCAACCATAGTCAATTAGCCAATCAGTCTGCCGGCCTGTCTATCCATCAGTCAATCAGCCAGGCAATCAGTCAATGAGTCAGTCAGTCTGTGTACAACATGATTATGTCACAGTGGTGGAATGTTTGTACTTCATTGTACAGCAAAACAGTAAGATCTGGGAAATATAGTTCTTCCCTGTTGGAAGGCATATGTCATAGTGTGTAACAAACACTTTTCTTTTCAATCTCACCTAGCTCTCTCTGGGACTGCCACTTACGTTTCATTCTGAAAATTTGTACCGCTTTATACTAAAGTGTGTGCAAATGAGTAGTAACTGAAGTACTCCTTTCCTGTTTGGGTTGTTGTTCAAAACTTAGTTTGGAGAAGGTGGAAATGAGGGGGGAGGGGGTGTTGTGGAGAGGAGGGAAGGTTAATTCCAACCATCACCTTGGCAGGTTTTGTTAAGTTGTTCACATTTACCCAGGTGCACCCAAAAATGTTCTCAGGCTCTTGTATCCCAATGTTTGGAACATTCATTCCAGCATTGTACTTGCCAGCTCTCTCAAAGTGTATATCTGTTTTTCTCTTTCACCCTCAGTGGCCCCAAAAGGAGAGGAGCAGTCATGTGCAGATAAATGTGACCTTTCCAACTATCTCAGAGACCCAGATTTTAAGTACAAAGACTTCGCCAAGAGAGGAGTGGAATCCAAACTGCCAACATTCAGAGCACAGGTATTAACCAACAAACTGACAGACAGACAGGCAATCAGACAGACAATTTGTAACATTTTGTTCCAGCATAGTGGTGTATCGCCAAATTGATACGTTTCTACCTCTAACAAGCTCATGGAGATGCATTTCATAACATTTGCTTTTGTGGTCAATGAGATGCCTTCCCTTGTTTCTCATTTTGTCAGAGTGTAACTCCACCATATCATTTTGGTGGATCAGACAGTAGGTTCATACGTAAGAGATACTTTTTGACAGAACTGACCACAGGAAAATGCTTCTGTATGACAGTATCATTGGAGCTAGAGTTAGGAAACACATCCCCATCAGCTTTATAGTAGCCTTAGAAGTGTACCATTTTTGTCCCTACTTAGCTGGAAAGAAATGTTACAAATTGGCTGGATAACGTGTTAATCTGTCTATCATTTCTTAAGAATGCTGAATAGCCCGACATGACTTCAGAAATTTAGTGGTTGAAAGGCCACAAGAGGTCATGTGACTTTGGACCTAATGTATGAAAACAATCAAACTGTAATTGCTTGGAGCAGATGGTAATTTCTGACTGTCAGCAGTTTGATCATAAGTGTATGTCTCTTGCATTAGTTGTGAGATAGTCCAGACATCGAAGGTTCAAAGGTCGTGTAGGTATCCGGCAGATCTGAAGCACAGAATGCTTCTTCTTATACCAAAAGCAGATCTCTGAAATTGGTCATCTTATTCCTTGAATGGTTGTAGTGCGTGTGTGTGGGCGGGGGGGGGGGAAGTCATCCAGGAATACGGGATCTCTCCTACCGCAGGTTGCAATGGATGATTCAGCAAATTGCTCACAGTTACTCCTGAGCAGGGAGTCAGATCTGGGTTCAGGACATTACGCATTATTAAGGGGTTAGACTTTGTCTTAGTTGTGCGAGAACACGCTCACCTTTGCTCAGAACGCACCAACCTCTGACATTACCCCTGATGACATTAACATACTCACCTGTCACAAGATTGAGTGGTTCCAATGATTGAATTCTAGCCTCCAAAGATTCCAGAGTGTAGTGTGACATCCCCATGAGGGGAATATGTCAGTATTCCCGCAGTTCAGTGTTCCCAAGTTTCGATGTTCCTGAAGCTCGGTGTTTCCGAGGTTCCTATTCCACCTCTAAGGCAACATTGAACCTCGAGAATCATAGCGACCTTTCTGGGAATATCAAACCTGGGAAGTACCAACCTTGTATTCATTGACAACCATTGATATTACACAAAAACGTGGATCATCGACCCCTGGGAAAGATGAACCCTGGGAAAGATGAACCCTGGGAACATCAGGTGGACCCTCTCCATGATAACTTATTAGTCTATGGTTCGTGTATGAAGTGTCGATGTGAGGTTTTCAGTAGTTTCACCCTAACTGCCTCACTGTATTTTCTCAGACATGCAGAATACTTTAAAACTGGAATATGAGTTGCATTGGCAATCAGTTGGTCATCTACCTTTATTCTTCATCAGTGTTTCAGGGGAGAAAGAGTAGGGGAAAAGATCACATGTCACAAAATCTGAAAGAGAACTTTGCACTCATCTTCCAGATATTTGAATATGAAAACTGTCTCGACATTTTTGTTGGCCCTAGAAAATTCAGACTCTCCAAGAAAGCATAGCAGTCAATCACCATTACTTGATATTAAACAGACCAATGGCAATGGATATGAATATTTATGTATACAAAAATAGGGGTTAAAAAATGTTTTCTTGATGTGACTATAACATATTCTGTGGAATTTTACTTTCACTGGCAAAGTTTCAACTCATATTCCACCTTTATCAACTTCCTCAAAACTGTCTTTGGTGCAGCAGAAATTTTACATATCACACTGATGTCGTGTTCCATGTCAAAGCACTCAAAGTTATTTCTCTATTGGGTGGTGAGTAAGGGAGGGGGGCAATTGAAGAGAATTAATTACCCTTGGGTAAATGACATCAAATTGCATTTTCATAGTAGAAGGCATTTTTTCTGAGGCCGCATTAAATGGGTCGCTAGTTGTTTCATTCTGAAAGCTCATTTGATGCAGAGAAGCTGAAAGATAAATAAAAAAACATCACATTTAGAATGGCTTATCCATGTCCACCCCTTTTCAAGATGAAAAGTACCAACTTTACTTGGGAGAACCGTCAAAATTGGTATCTATTGTACCAGCAGGAACAGTTGGTATTGTGTTTAAGTTAAAAACATTACAAACACGTCAAGAGAGGAAGCAGGAGTTGATGGGCAGTGAGGAGGAGGGGTGGGAATTTAGTGAGGATGAGGGGACACTTATCATTTTGTCATTGCATGTCTCACTGGAAAGATCATAGCTGAAAATTCCTTACCTCGCACTTCATGAAATCAAGAAATATGACTCGGGTGTGTGATATCTATTGTATATGTCATCGGTGTAGCACATGCTTTTAGTCACCTCTTGTTTGAGAAATGATTGAATCAAGGGCTACCAGCTCAGGGTTCTTTGACTCAGCTTGAAGCCACAATTTAATTTTAGTCATGAAGAGGAATAACTATCTCAAGAAATCAACATGCACCAAGCATGCAGTGCAATGCGACATCTTCCGGCCTTGGTGTTACGGCTACGCTATTGATGGCAGCCGATGATTTGAACCCAAACAGTATCTTAGAGATTTTCAGCGACAGGCACTATGGAAGCACCAAGCCAGGAAAGTGACCACTGTGAAACACCGTTATTAATATTTTTTCATATGGTTTATAGTGACAGGTCTACCTTCCCCTGAACCAAAATAGGAAACAACACTACAGTGACAAAACTAAAATGGCCAACTTGCTGTCGCCATGGACAACTGAGAGCAAATGCTTACAACCGGCATTGTACCATGTAAACATTAACGTCTGTGTTCTAGTTGTGTTTGAATTTCTGCAATGATGTAGTGATGTTTTGAGTTGGATGCTACCCCTCATTGCATCACAGATCCTCCATGCATGATAAACCTGTACCTGTTGGCACTGTTCTAGAGCCTGCATAGTCTCTCCGCGGGTTGGAAGCTGAAAAACTAAGGAAATTTGTTAAATCCTGAATAGAATCTTGTCATTGCCAACAATTGTTTTGAACGTCAGAGACTCGCTATTTGACCTGCTGTACCCCTGTATGTGTCATATTGAAAGCAAATGCTACAGTTCCATTACTAGCTTTTAAAAGACAACTACATGCAGGTCGGGGTCATGTTTACAACCAAGCAGTCTTAAGTTTTCACCTTCCTTCCTGTATAATGGAGTCAAGGCTCTGATTAGTAGTCTGTTAAAAATTGTGATGTGTTAATGTGAAGTTTTCCACTGCCTTGCCTTTTTGGCTCCTTGGAAACTATGCAGTCAGGTTGGCGCGTGTGTGTGCGTGCTTGTATGTGTGTGTGTGTGTGTGTGTGCATCTGTGACACTTGCTTAGGTACGCTCTAACTCAATAGGGGAAAGTTAGATGAAAGTCAAACTTGGTATGTATATTTGCCATATTGAGAAGGTGTGCCCTTTCGCTTTTGGTGGAGGTCGAAGGTCGTCTGGGGGATCTGGGGGCAAAAGTTTGTTTTGCATGGGTTCCCCTCTAACTCAATAGGGGAAAGTCCGATGAAAGTCAAACTTGGTATGTAGGTTCATCATATTGAGAAGGTGTGCCCTATCGTTTTTGGTGGAGGTCAAAGGTTATTTGAGGGAACTGGGGGCAAAAGTCTGAAAACCTTGTTATGCTATGGATGCTCATATGTTCCATCAGTCCCCTCCAGTGCATCATGGAAGTACTGCTTGAGTTAGCAGTTTCTTGATCAAATGAAAAAGAAGCATCGTTGTTTGCACTACTGTAGGTGGTGACACCAGACAAGTTTTGGCTGGATCAGTTTACCTCCTTGTGCCTGAGTGCTAATGTGTGCATTCATGTGTCTTTTCAATTAGTGAGGTGAGCAGGACACAATGAAAGAAAATAAGTCAGTTGGTGTTCTTACCAGTTTAAATTAGACCCCAGTAGTTCCCTCCAAGGCATGCTATCAGTTTGGTGAGATAAGACATATTGCATTTTGCAGAGCCCCTTCTTTAAATGAGAGATTCACAGCTGTTTGTGTGTTGTAAAATGAATGGGATGCTGTATATTGCAGAAATCAACATTAATTGAAATGGCTTTTTTCATATTTATGAACTCAGGCATATCATTTTACAGTATGTACATTTCAAGTGCAAGGAACCATAGTGCTCATAGGCTGTTGTGAAATCATGCAAAATACTTCTTCTCTTACTGATTGTATGTAACACTGTTGATGGTTGGTCACATTATTGCTATGGAAGAAGTTCGATGTGGGTGCATGTTTGTCATGTTTGGGGTCCAATGTCTGAAATGGGCCATTTTATAAAAGCATGAAATATGTTTCTCTCTCTACAGATTTTATGTTACAAAAGTGAGAGTTCATGGTCAGAAGTGGACCATGTAGGCTGTCGTACAAAATAATGCAATATGCTCCCTTTTACTTCATAATTTACATTATATGCTCTCCATCTGTGCAAGGAACCAGAGTGCCCTTGGCCTCTTGTTTTTTTTTTTCCCTGGGTGACTGGGGTTGTTCCGACATTGTAGAATAATTGGTAGGTCCTGCTGAAATAACCTGTAAGATATCTGAATAATCATTGCATGCTGTCTGTCAGTACGTCTGGCTTGCCATATTCGTGGTTCTCAGACTTTCTGACGTTTTGGTGATCGTCACCTCTGCACTGTACTTCACTATTTACAACCGCATGAACACAGTAACCTAAGCGCCTATTTTTGATGTACCCTGCGAAACTTGCAATGGAATGATCAGATTGCGTTGAAGGGAAAAAGCTTGAAAGAGATTCAGAATGCTGATGCATGAATAAATCTAAAGCTTGTGGACCAATTTATCAACAGGACCAGTGCAAATGTTTCGAACCAACTTTGGGATTCTGATCCCTCTGCGATGCCAAATGTTACGTAACGTGGTGTTTCCATGCACACGGAAAATACACCGAGCTGGTGCACGTAGGCGGCGACAGACGTGTTTGACCAACTGTCGCCATTTTTGCAACTTCTCTCTGCCCATGCAGGAAATTTTCCTACATTTCTTGTTGAATTTGTCCCAGTTCGATGTCACAAGTTCCCACATGAATGACACTGAAATCAAAGACAATTTTTCTAAATTCCTTGTTGAATTTGTCCCAGTTTTCACTAGTTCCCACATGAGTGACACTTGTAAGTCAATCAATCAGTTGGGGGAGGGGGGGGGGGGGAAGAGGTAAGCAAACCATGTGTGGAGTACAAATTCAAAGGACTTGGAACCCTGTTTCTTACGGTGTGCTGTCTCTTCATGGAAACACAATGTTTGAGGTAGATTGTAATCACACTTCTTCACTTTGGTCTCCCTTTGTCACTCCACAGGATTACTCGTGGGAAGAACACGGTTTTTCTTTGGTCAACAGGTACTATCCAGACATGGCTTCATTAATAGACAGTAAATTGTCCCTGACGTCCAACCTCACGTACAACACGTAAGTCTCCACCTCTTCGCATGCCCTGAGGGTTCATTACGTGGGTATCCTCTTTGATGTTATAAAAGATAAAACATAGTCTACAATGATTCTGAGGCAGGATCTTTAAGAGACCAGGAAGAGTTGTAAATGATCAAACACTTGATATCCTCTGTGATGTAATAGAGGTGCAATATTTATTGTGCAGCAAGTTTGGCAAGATATGTGAGGGTGTCAGATATGTTCTAGATATCCCATTATGTAATGCATGACATTACATACTAAACAGCAATTTGAGAATGTCTGTAGAGGGGGGGGGTGAGAGTGTAAGAAGAATTGTTAATGAGAATCACTGGATATCCTCTTTTATAGTATATGTGTTGTTATGTGACATGTGCAACAAGTTTGCAAAGATTTGAAATAGTGGAGGAAGAAGTAAATAGGAAGAGTTACTGTGTATACAGTGAAACCCCGCTTATCCGAACCCCATTTATCCGAAACCTTGTTTATCCGAACAAGCCATTCGGTTTCGCAAAACTGGCATCGTACACAAGCAATGTAAAATTTCAGCCTAGATTTGACAACATTTTGCCTCTCTGTTTAATTTTTTGTTCCTCGAAGATCTTTTTTGCAGTTTAACCAGCTATTGTTAATGTTTATCTCTACTACGAACTTAAACCGCCAAGCTGGAGGATGAATACATGATTCAGATACCCGGCTAATTCTCCGTGTGTTTGCTTTCTTCGTTGTCGGCGTAGAATCACAATAGCGTTACTAAGTCCATACTGACAATAGCCCATCGAAGTGTAGGCCTACTAAACTTAGGCGTTTCTTGCAAAGTCCCTCGCTAGCGTTAGCACTGGGCAACAGTTGTTCTTTTCACACCTAACAATACAGTGATTGGAATTAATACGCGTAGTGGAAGAATGTCAATCCGACTTAAATCTGGGTGCTATAGGTGAGAATAAAGTGAACTGATGGCCCCAGATGAGAAAGTTAACAAGCTTTAAAGCTTGAAATTCAAAACAAATAAATCCCGTCTTCGATTATTTTTGGCAATATCTTTGAATTCATTCATTCATTGTGGCAAGGGAATGGATAGCAACGTTAACACTTAACGAGCTTGTGAAAGATAACAAGCTTCTAAAACCTAGTTAAACTTTGGAAAAGATTAACCCATTTTGAGTCGATCAAGTCGATCAAACTTTTCAAATCTCCTGAATATCCAATTAAGGCGGTACAACAAACGATTCAAACAAATAAAATGAGCTGTAAACGCGATATCTCAAGAAGGGACGCTTGGTCAAAGGTCATTTGGGGTCAACAGGTGTCAAATTGTGAAAACCTTGTAAACACAATATCTCAAGAAGCAAAGCTTGGACAAATCTCATACTTAGCACGTAGATGTACCACATTGAGTAGAAGAACCATATTGTTTTTGGTGGAGGTCAAAGGTCATTTGCAGTCAACAGGGGTCAAATTGTGAAAACCTTGTAAACACAATATTTCAAGAAAAGAAGGTTGGACAAATGTCATATATAGTGTGTTGGTGTACCACATTGAGTACAACATCTTTATTGATTCTGGTGGAGAGCAAAGGTCATTTAGGGTCAACAGGGGTCACGTTGTGAAAACCTTGTAAACAATATCTCAAGAAGGGAAGCTTGGTCAAATGAAGTATGTAGGTGTATCTTATAGAGTACAAGAACGCTATTTTTTTTAATGGCGGTCAACGGTCATTTGAGGTCAACAAGGGTCAAATTGTGAAAACCTTGTAAATAAACTGTGACAATTTGCTGGTATACGTGGGCATGACATTGACACCTACACCTACAGTATCAAAATTAACAGCTAACAAGTGTACCAAACATACCAGGTGTACCCGGAAAAATGGATAATACGTCGTAAAAAGTAAAGCCCTGTCAAGAAACCAATTGATACCCCCTCGCTTCTCAAGTTAGTGGATCAGAGAGTACGTAACTGAACTGTACGTAATTGGAATAGTCTGTGATTGGGGGTTATGGAAAACTCCAAGACAACCTGTTCAAGTTGTGTACACAAAAGCTGTGCACCTTGCAGGGCACATGAACACAAATTAGCATTTTAGTAAATAGGAAAAAAAACTTGGTGACAATGGAACATCAAAATAAGTAGCAATGTTTGTCAGACATAAAAACAAAAGCAAAGTGCGAGACTGAGGAGTATCCGAAGTACCGTACACCTACCTAGAAAAACAGTTGAAAGGCCGATATGGCAAGTACATACTGTAAGCAGCCGACACTACACACGTACACATACAGTACATCGCATATGCAAGGCAGTACGGCCGGAACAGGGAGTTGCTATTGTCAAATAGCATGTACATGAAGATTGTAGGTGTGTCTCATTGAGTATACAAAGTTCCATTGTCTTTGGTGAAGGTCAAAGTTCATTTGCAGTCAACAGGGTCACAGTATGGAATTCTTGTAAACATGCTATCTCAAGAAGGGAAGCTAGGACAGATGTCATATTCAATAATTAGTTGTGCTTCATTGAGCGCAAGACCCAGTTGGTCTTTAATGGAGGTAAAAAGTCATTCAGTGTTAACAAGGGTCAAAGGATGAACATGTAGATATGATCTCAAGAAAGGAAGCTTGTGCAGATCTCATATTTCATATAAAGCATACATACCTTAATGTGACACATACTAATGCTATTACATCAGATTCAGAAAAAAAAATTCTCTTAAACAGATCATTGAAACCACAATGCATTTCTGCATTCTGGTTGCAGATTAAATTTGGTAAATAAAAATTTGTAGAGCCTTGGAGAAGCTCACAATGCACTGGGAATTGTTTGAAAAATGAGTATGACTGGAAGAGACCAGTGCTTGGACTATCTCTGTAAGGGTTAGGAAGAGATTTTACAAGGTTCAGCACTTTTGCAGCACACAAACTCATTGCATGTCACGTATGATGCAGTAGAAACTGCTCCATTTTGTGACATGTAAAAGCTTTGCTATAGTAAGCTTCTGAATGGCTGTGCCATGTTGTGACCTGTGATGGCTTCACGATGGTATGTCATTGATATGACTTGATACTCATAATAACAAGTGCCCCATGTGATGTCCTGTACTGCTGTGTTATGCTGTGACCTGTGGTCGCTGCAGTATGGTTTGCAATTTATGATGGAAGCTGCATCATTGTGTGACCTTCAAAAAGTTTACCATAGTTAGCTTCTGAATGGCCGTGCCTCGGTATGTACCCTCACATGGTAACTTGCACCAGTTCGCACTGGACCTAGCAGTTAACCATTAGAAACTAGAATAGCACAGGATAGCCGTTTAACTCCATGTCAACCCACGGGGGAATAGAATGAATACGACCATCGGCCACTTTGTTTAGGGTACATATACTTTTGACAGGTATGTACCAGTTCTGCGACATCATACCACTAAGCATTTGACTATAAAGCTTTGGATACTTTGCAAACAGTCAATACTGATTTGTCTGGAGTCTTGTTTGCACGTGTATTACATTTGTGACTTCACCAGCTGTGCCTTTTGAATGTATTAGGGTATTGGTTATAGTGGGAGCATCATAAAAAAATTGTTTACAATTTCATATAAGTTGTCATTTCAAACTTGTGAACGAGGCGAGAGAAACCTTTTTACACCAGTGCAAAAGCAGTCCGCTAGTTGCCCCAAACTGTTTAATTGGATAGTCTCCTGTTTAGGACCCCACGATTGTGTTCTTTCAGTCACCTGTGATGTCCTCTCGGATTGTACGCGTCACAGGTTTGTATTCAAATTCTCTCTAGAATGTGTGCCGTGGCCTACCCTGTAGGAACTTCACTGCAATGTGCCCAATTATTGCTGTACCACAATCTATTGGCAGCTCACTGGCATGCACTGTAACATAATGAATATTCAATGACCTCTATGGTTGTCCTCCTCTTCTCTTCCCCAAGAATGGGTCAAAAGACAGAGGTGGATACGTCTCTGCTGAGGAGAGCCATCTGGAATTACTGTGCACGCGCTGTTCGGCATCAGGCACGACGACTACGACTACGCCGAGGTCAACCTCCTCCTAGACCGGAGTCTCAAGAGTTTCATCAAGTTGATCTGTTGTTTCCCAGAGAAGACCACCTACAAAGACTACAGCCACTTCTGGAAGGACTTTGCAGATTCAGAGAAGGTCAGTGAGCACCTGGTAGTTTGATATTTTTGTCAGAAACCCCTGTCCCTTATCCTCTCCTCTGCCTCACCATTTTCTTGATTGTGAGTTTCTATAAACTGGATACATGTACTAGAGGCAGACCACTTTACATCATTCGAATTATTGCGCACAATCAGTTTGTCGTGACAATCTTTCTGGTGGTTTTATCGACCAATGTCATCAAAAAGCGCTCCCCACCTTATGTGATGATAAATCATTTCACCTCTAAGTATTCCAATTTTTATGATGGTAGCTTCGATTTCTGATTTATATTAACGAAAAATTGTTCCCGATCAAGACATTTTGTTATCAATCCGTATCTCGACAGAAACTGTGGTGGAGGGCGTTAGAGTGGGTCATTAAGTCCACGAATCAGAATTCAGTTCTCTGTTAGATAGAAAAGATTGAAACACCTACTTGAAAAGATACGTGTCAGATTCCTAGGATCAGACTGAAATGACCTAAGGTTCCCCTCGGTCACTGATTCTCCCGGCCATTATACATTCATTCGTTGCACATGGAGCTGATTGTGTTCTGTCTCATCTTTTTACCATTTCTGTCCAGTGTCTTCCTTTTCTCTTCTTGTTTGATCGATTTTGGAAACTATCGTGAATTACAATTGGCACCATGTCCAAAATTTGGTCCCAGTTAACCCGCAGACCGTAATCGGTCAGGTACCAGGGTGATGGATGTAACCTCGGTTAGGCTAGTAGATAATTGTGAAGTCATCGTAGGACATTTTGCCCCACATGTTAATGTAACACCCTACATTTTACATACGGACATGACAGTGAAGTTGTTCTTAACTGTATACACTCTGAAATTTTTCACATCTTCAGTGACAGGTTGGATCCGGCAGCAATTTCAGAACCATTTCTCGACATTGTCGGTCCTGTACCCGGGTACCCGATGCACACATTATGGTGAATGGTGCACGCTTTCGTTTCTTGTCATCATTTTCGACGTTTTGTTTCTCTCACTCTGTTCTCAGGTTCATGTCAATCTGATGGTGCTAGAAGCTCGCATGCAAGCCTGCCTCCTCTATGTACTACGTGCCATCATGGAGTACATGAAGTGATGATGTCTTCCGCTGTCTCTCGCTCGTCCTCCTTCGCACTTGCGTGTGCTTCCGTCTGTGCTTAGCAATCAGCTTGGATCACGTTCGTCATCTTCGTCAGTGTCATGGTTGCTGCCAACGTCGTCTTAGGTCATCGACCGGTGGGTTTAGGGCTTTCCTCGAGTTGCAAAAAATGGTAGCAATCTTTGATTCGCCTTTCTCCAGGTGCCCTGATGTTTCCATGGTAACAAAATTGAACCTGCTGCAAAGGCAGAGTGTTTACATTCATTTTATGTATATGTTGTTGTGCAGGGTAGCACCATAAGTGGGTGTGGTTTTGACGGACTTAGCAAGACTCTTATGATGATGGTGTAATTGATGGATTGGTTGGCTTTTTACTGCAAATGGTATTCATGAGTGGGTTTAAACAAGAACAACTGACTTTTCGACTGCAGATCACACATGTTTTTGAGTTGTTTTTTTATTTTTTAAATTATCTCGTGTGTCGTTAACATTGTTTGCAGACAATGGTAATGAAGTCAAAAAAAAAAAAAGGGGACCACTTGGCTGAATGTGCATTAAAATTAGCAGAAATTATCGTCAGAGTTAAATACCAAATAGCACCAGACCAATTTTGTAAAAAAAAAAAAGCAGAAAAATACCATGAAAACTAAGGCTTTATGGCACAGCTTTAGGAACTTCTGAGGTACCATCAGTTTTGCTAATTTATCCAAACAAACAGGTCCATTGCAGTGAAAGGTTACCATCTTTTTAAGTTGTACAAAACTCTTTTCTTCATTTATGGGCATTACAGACATCACTAATCTGTGAGGGAAGGAGACCTTGTGACTTTTGTTTTTTGACTGATCTGGACTGTGCTGTCACAGTGGTGCTCTGTGTCCTTGCGTAAGTCACATCAGTTTTGTCGAGCGAACATCTACCCAAGTTTCACACAGTCCACCCGTTCGCTGTTACCTTGCACAAAGAGATTGGCTGTGGGGGGGGGGTTTGCTCTGAATGATTGTCAGGGATTCCGGCCTGAAATTGCCACATGAATATTCATGTCTATTGCATACTCTATCCTAAATTACAGGTCATATTTTTTTCTCCTGGGTCGATTGCATCACTTGTGTACCTTCCGTGTCTTTGATCAGGGTTGTGTCGTGGCTAAGAATAAAAATTCCTATGCCGCAATGGTCTTTGGTTGAAATTTTTGGAAAAAAGAAATGCAACTACAGTGGTTAAGTTGGAGTTTGTAACACCTAATTACAAACTACAGTTGTGCTGGAGGTAAGAAATATCAACCACAGTTGTTGAATTGAAGTGTGGTAAAATCTTATTGCAACTACAGTTGTTTTATTAGAGATGGAGATATGTTAATTTTAAATGAATTCATCTTGTTGAAATTGGTATTATGTTTCTGCAACTGCAGTGTTTGAGTTGGAGTTTGTAACACCTCATTGCAACTACAGTTGTTGAATTGGAGTTAAGTAAACTGTTAATGCAACTGCAGTTGATGTGTTGGAGTTGTTAATATGTTACTGCAACTGCAGTGGTTGAGTTGGAGTTTGTAACACCTCATTGCAACTACAGTTGTTGAATTGGAGTTAAGTAAACCGTTATTGCAACTGCAGTTGTTGTGTTGGAGTTGGTAATATGTTACTGCAACTGCAGTGGTTGAGTTGGAGTTTGTAATCACCTCACTGCAACTACAGTTGTTGAATTGGAGTTAAGTAAACCGTTATTGCAACTGCAGTTGTTGTGTTGGAGTTGTTAATATGTTACTGCAACTGCAGTGGTTGAGTTTATAACACTTTATTGCAAGTACAGTTGATTTGGAGTGAAGTAAAATCTTATTGCAAGAAGAGTTTTGCAGTCGATAATATGTTAATTCTGAACACATTCACTTGGTTGGATTTGGCAGTGTGTTACTGCAATTGCAGTCATTGAGGTGGATTTGGTTACAATGATAGTGCAACTATTGTTTATGGTTCAGAAATCTTAAAATGTATCGCAACGAATGTCTGTGAATTGGATTGTTAAAGTTATCAGAATTTTAGTAGCAACTTCTCTAATTGAACTGTAGTTCCGAAAATTATAAGTACGAGTTTTTACATTGCAATTGCTGAAATCATGAAGATGCTCAGGTTTTACTGCAGACCAATCTTTGCAGCTCTCACTTAACAAGGACGACTTGTGTTGTACCCAATTTATTATGACTTTTGTAAAATGGAAAACAGATGTTTGTATCTTGATGGCACCCATAGCATTTACATAGTGCATTGGCAGTATTGTCATATTCGGCAAACAATTTCCATATGAGACTTTGTTCCAGATATCGTTTGTGAAATGAACCAAGAGATATCGTCTGTACACGCATGGGAAAAAGTGTTTCAAAGAACAGATTTGGGTCACTTAGAGTTGCATAAAACTTAAATTTAACTAGTTTGAATAACACGACAGTAAATTGTCGGAAGGTTAGACTTGGGGTGTACAATGTTACTTGCTGTTCACACTCCATAGTTTTACACATATTTATTCAGGTGTTCTCAGGTTCCAACTTACCCCTATGATGTTACGACATTGTTTGAAAATGGAAGGTACAGTGCTCTTGATAAGTGCCATATTTACAACAAACTACTTAGCATCATGCATAAAAATATTATTCTCAGTGGGCATTATATGTGTAGGTTACATCAAATTTCCATTTAAACATAATGCTGATTGTCTACATTGCAAAACCATTTCATAATATTTGTGAATTACATTGTAACGACATTACATGATGTTGGTAAACTGCATTACAGCATCATTATGCAATTTCTGTCAGTCTGCTAGTCCTCAAGATCTGTAAACTTCTGTCATGCTTACCAATCGAATATCGCTGATTAACGATCGCTTTGGAAATGGAAAGTTTCGAAACTATCCGCGACAGTCAGTCACAACAGACATTTAAAAACAATAAAAAGTATCAAGGACATCGAACAAGATGACATACGGAGGAAAGATGGGGCAGGTTATTGATAAGCTAAAAGGATTGTACCAGCAAATTGCATGAATAATTATTGTTAAAAAATTACTCCTTACAATTCCTGGCTTCTTGTATTCCCAACTGAAGACACTGAAGAAAGTACCAAATCCCAGACTCCCCCTTCTGCTGTCGTCATGCTTCCATCTTGTTTTTTGCTGTTTTGGTGGGAAAAAAAATTCGTCTAGGAAGCTCTTCTAGTCTCGTCGATCTTTTTACTCCATCGGCTGAACCAAGAAAATTAGCTTGTCCTTCCTGGGTGTTTCTTAGTGTGCTTCATAGAAAAAGTTTCCGCAAGTTTGAGCTAGAGGCGCGCACCATTCATATCAGTAGAGCCCCTTTTTGTAAGAATCTTTTCTCCTACATTTGTGGTTTTTTTGCGTACAGTATAAAATGATGTTTCACAAAAAAGAACCATATTTCAAACTGTTCGGTCACAGAAACTTTTCCTACAATTTCATGATTTTGTGACCTGTTGAAATTGATTTCTGAAGTACCTTTTATAAAAAGTACTGTGAGGCCTGCCAACAAGTTTTGAACCGAAGCTGGAAATTTTTTTTCAATTGACTGTCCTTAGCTTTTTACCAGCTAAAAGAACTTGGACTGCAAGGTTTTAAATTGGTCATCAACTGTAGATTAGTCTTCTACTTAACTCTCAGAATCAGCTTTTTCAGGTTGCTAGGAGACTGTAAGTGGTTGCTAGTGGCAACAGTAATGACGTGAATCGTGAATGGTTGGTTAGTAATCATTACTGTTTTGTCACATGTTTTCCGAGTTGTAGTGTTCCTTTGATTACTTGGCCTTCATGATCGCTGCCGGGGGCGGACGAAAAGCCCTCATCGTTCATTTGGTCCATTTAAATTGAAATTGGTAATTGGAACGGTTCCATGATTATTGTTAGCCAAAGCTTGTGGACATTAGCTATCCACAGTAATGGAGTCGCTTTTACATTTGGATTTTTGCACGTGAATATGGAAAATGGATGAATCTTTGTTGAAGAAGTATGTAATAGATGAAGCCATTTTGGAAAAAATAATCCTGGAAGAAGGCTGAAAAATGAAAATTAGTTTGCTGAAATGTTTCCTTGAGAAGGCTGATTGGTTTTGTACAGTACTTTTTGTGTCCTCTCTGAGGGAGGTGGGTCTTTTGTATTGTTTATGTAATATTAGTCAAACTGATAGAGAAATGTGTGTGCCAAAGAATCTCAAATAGGGGGATTATAGAAAGGTATGGAATAACTAATAGTGGAATCGTCATGGATGTATAATGGCTTGCACAGATTCAAGATGAAAAACGCTACGCTCGTGTAAAGAGTAATTCCGTATTATGTGTTGGAGAATCCAGTAACACAAGTCATATTTGTCCACATATCACCTAATCTCCATATTGGATCCAGGCATATTACCAAGATGCAGCCCGAGTGACCTAAGTAGCACGGTCATATCACCAGTTTGAAGTCCAGCAAGCTGAGAAGCGCAGGCAGATAAACACCATTCAGTCAAATTAACTGACCAGCGCAGGCACATCACCCACGTGTAGGGAATTCAGTAAACACATGCCTATTACCCACATGTGAACTCAGTGGCACAGGCAAGTGAATGACCTGCTGTCAGAATGAACTGGATTTTAGATCTGTTACTCACATAAAAGTCCAGATGAACTCCATTAAACAGGCACATTACTTGTAGACCAACTGATCATTTACACCTGTTCATTACTCAGCTATAGATGAACTTGGTAAACACATGCATAATACCATATGTGCAGTCCATATGGACTCAGTATTCATCACAGATGGCCTGTGACCAAATGTCATAATTACCTTTTGGAGGTCACAGAAAGAAAAAAAAACAAGATAAGACTCATTATAAAATTTCATTATGTAAGGATAATGATGGCACAAATTAGTTAACACTTAGTCCAGTCTTGCCAGGAAATGCCCCGGTAAGAGAATGAAACATTTGAAATCCCATGTAAATATATATATATGTATGTCCTGAGTCAGTGCTTCAGCTGTAAAATTGTGCTTGTGTGTGAAATTCTCACAGCCAGTTGGGGCGCTACCATTCATTACACTAAAAGTGTCTTCCAAATTAGTATGTCATTCTTACAGAAAGGTGAGACTGTTAGGCAGGAGATGATGGTCACTTGTCCCTCAAATCTGTGCGTCAGCGCTACCCGCTAGCAATTACATGACAGCAGTATGTTTGGCTGATTTGCCCTTTGGCAGTGGCAGTCGTCATGTACTGATGCAAAGAACACACGAGCATGTTGCGCTCTTTTTGCAGAAACTCAAGCCGACTCAAAGTGATGTTAAACGGCTTGAAGTACTATGTTGGCGCTAGAACCCAACCACGAAGACCACACTTTATCACATGTATGTAGATAGGGTAAGAACTTAGGTAGCAACAGCTAATTGCAGAAGAAAAATAAATTTAAAGCCACAAGCACGCAAGAAGTTCAGCATTTCCGCATTATTTTCATTCCCTTATGTTACAGTTCTACGTTTGTTGAGTTACCATGTTTTTTTTTTTTTTGCTTAAAAACCAAACTGCCACACACTCTTGGTGTATGGACCCATGGACACACCCAGTCACACAAAGAAAACTTGTCATGTGACACATTCATTGCAATCAACCGCCTTTCACAGGGCTCGCGCAACCCTCTTACATGGAAGAGGGATGTAAATGTCTAAAAGTAGGACAAACCTCTTCCACTTGGAGGATAAAATGTCTGAAAGGGCACTTTGAAAGAAATAGTGTAGTGTAATATAATATCAATAGGGGCATTTTTTTTGGTAAAAAAAGGCACCGCACTTAGAAATTTTCGAGTAAGTGCCTCCTCTACCCCTTCTCACTTGTCCTGGTGACAATGATTAACATTACATCAACATCTTTAACCCTACTCTCTAGATTTTGACAGGGATTTTTTAGATTCCATCAGCTTTTTTTTTTCTGTGTGTGGTTTTCATGAAAGGCAGATAGACATGTAAACATTGGGAAACTGAAACTCTGCTGTGGTATAGCTGAAGTCAGAATAGCACATGACAAAGAGGCATAAGTTATGACTCTTAAATTTCTGAAATGTAGTTTATTAATGACCATGTGGCTAATTGTTTCAGCCACTGTTGAGGGTTCCCTTTTGTCGGATGAATTTGTCGAATAAATTTGTCGAAAATACAGATGGTACCCAATTTGTTCTACTGCCGCTTGATGGCGTCGCTTGATATGTTTGTCACTCGTCGTTGGTACAGTAGTTCTTACCTGTGTCATATGAAATAATGAAACTGTTCTCCCAAAACACATCTGAGACTTTAGGGCTTCGTATTAAGGTCGTTCCCTATCAATTCACGTCTTTTCTTCGACGTGATCTGCGGTGACTGTTGTAAATTTTCCAGCGTATCGAGATGTGTGACACCACGCAATGCAAGACATTCCACGAAATCAGTGTAAAATAGGTTTGCGAAAAGTGACAAAAAAAATTGTATTAGGAAAAAAAAATAGCACCAAAGAAAAAAAAAATGAAAAAAAGAAAAAAAGAGAGGGACAGATAGGTAGGCAGCTTTGAAGAATTGTTCCTGTAAATTATAATCCCACCACTGTATAACAATTATGACATTCTTCTTCCTGCCAGTTGCGTTCCATCAGAGAAAGACTGTTGTCGCACAACTTTGAAAAAAAAAAAAAACGCCGAGCATGTACATATATCAACATAGAGATCCGCAACCCTCGCGTCGAGGTTTTGTCGGTGTTTTGACAGCGTTTTTTCGGGGATGAATCAAGAATGTAGAGGGTGACTTCTTGTAAAATTATTTAGCAGCAAAGTTGTATGAATTGGCAAGCCATTCATTCGTGTTGAAGTGCATATAAAAAAAAATATCCAAGAATAAATGGGATTTTTTATTCAGTAGCAGTATTCAAGTTCAGAGCAAACTGGTTGTTAAACGAAAGGAGCTGTCCTCACATTGCATATTTTTTTCATCAGGAACTGGATTTTTTTTTTTTGAGGGGGGTGGGGTGATCTGCCAGTTTGTTTGTGGTGATGGGAGATGCTCTGGAGTTGCCTTTTGATAATTGTGATAACCTCTGACAGCTTTGACACTGCCAAAAAAAATGGTGTGTTAAGTGTAAAAATTAATCTAAATTTACCAGGGTACAAATCAAAATCCACGGTCAGGTCACTGGTTACACTGCTTGGTTGGTGCATCCAAACTCAACCGTGAGTCATGCCAAAAATTCAGTCACATCTCCATTACACCATCATGCCAGTCAAAGTACGTCCATGGCCATTGTTTTTTACATTCTTACTATTTACCCCACTTGAAAGTTATCTTTTCACAGACAGAGCCTGTTCGCCAGTCCTTCTCAAACCTCTCAGAGGTTTCTGCTTTGCATGTTTTAGATTAGATAGGGCCATATTTGCTTAAAGATATTGGTAAGAGAGGGAGAGGTTGTGGCACTGCTTCTGGTTTGTGACAATGTGACCATTTTTCAAGTCATCAGATTAACAAAAAAAGCAACAAATACTGAGGTTGCTTTTGTGCAACACCAATGGTAGTACCAGACTGATGAATGCCACTGCATAGTCCATCTCCCTCTCCCCCCCCCATCCTCACCATAAGAAGAAATGGAGACAGAAATAAAAAATGTTCTTTTAAAGTGATGATGTGAGTCTTTTGAAATTGATAGCTTTCTATGTATATTGAACAGATACTAACTTCGTACAGAAAGTTGTTATCAAACATCAGCATCACACGATTATGATGCATTCATGCTCAAGTTTTGATAAGGGGTGGGGGAGGAAGTGATGGATGAGTAAGTGATATGGAAGTAACTTTGTTAGACATAAGGGGGAATCGACACAACAAAAAAAACTTGTGTTTGGATCGTCAGTGTTCATTTTACCATTTCCACGTGACATGGGAGACGGATGCCATTTCCAGATGACAACCCCACGTGGTCCTTTCAAGCACAGGTCGAAGTTCGGACCACGTCAGGGTGCCGTCGTGATCGGGTAACGATCTGCAAGGAGGGCTTGTGCCTTGTGAATTGCATCGCAGCTTTATTTTCCTTCTTCATGTATATTTTGCCCTTCATTGTTCTGATGCTGTTCATCGAGTTATTCCTCAATTTTGTTGTATCAATTACATAAACAAAAAGTATCCAAAATGTTTGATTTTATATGAATATATAAGTTATATTAATATTACTTGTAAATGGGCATCTTCGCTTGCGTACCTTCCTGTTAATTTGGTATTCTTCTTCATTGTACAGCCTATATTTGTGTATTTTTTTTTCTTTATAATTTTCAAGGAACATGTCCACCATTCATTTGAAACCTCCTTTTAGGGGGAGAACAAGAAGGGGTGGATAGGAGCAGATGGATAGTGAAATTTTCAGATTTTTTCCATTTTCCTTTGGTCACCGCCGTTCCTCTCGACACTTGCATGTTCCCTTCCTCTCTGGTAGTGGGAGGGAAACGTTCCAGCAGTATCAAGGAAAGTGTTTTCCTGGCATTTTATTCAACAAGGATCTAGTTTTGATGGCATATTTGCTACTTGAAAGGGTTCTCTACCGTATCGATTCGGACATAACCAGATGAAACAGGTTAAAAAGCAGTTTGATGAAAGTATATAATTATGAGTTGCCATCAGTTGAGAAGCAGTCCAACAGATACAGAAGCCCTTCTGACAGGACAGGTCAGATGAGAATCCCCAGAGTTTCCCTCAGTGGAGGAAGTGTAGCACAAATATGCAAGGGTCTTTTTTTTTTTGTTTTTTAGACTTGAGTGCTGTTTTCCACAGGCAATGGTCATGAAACTCAGTGAAGACATGACTCCCCTGGTTCTGTACTCTACTGAATGTCCATGTGGCAACTAAAGTTCTTATGTGAATTATTTGTCTGTTTTCTACATCAAATGATATTTCAGTGGAACCTTCATCCTATCAGTCTGAACAGTTACCCGTTTGTTTTAACGTGTCTGCTTCAAACATTGACAGCGTGGGGCGCAAACACCATGAGACTAAGAATGCCGTGCCCAGCATGGAACTTGTCGTCATAAAATCAGATGTTAGGTCCCCTAAGGGTGTTTTTGCACAACTTTGCCTAATCAAAGGTGACACAAAGTTGCAGGTCGGAAAGGTCGTATGGTTGCGTCACCACACTCCGACGTATGTCATGGATGATCGTCGTCATGAGACATTACGAATGTACCATTTCCCTGGAGGGAGAAAGGGGGTCAGTTTTCAAGTTTGTTGCAAAGTGTAGTTAGCACTCTTGCTGATAATGGTTCGCCAAGGTCACATAATGAGATTGCTGGCTGTGAAAATTTGCAGCTTCTTGTCCTTCATATCGCTGAAAATGAATTTGACACCATTTTGTAAAAACCCAGTTCAGTGGTTGCCATGGAAACATTGTTTTATACCATTTGCAGTAGTTTGACTGGTACATTTCAGATGGCTTTGTAGAAACTTACTCTGATTCTGGAAAAGGGTGCAGTTTGCTGGGTTTTCTCAAACTGAGCATGCTCACTAGTGTTCTTGCCAAGCAATCTTCATCAAAACATTATCTCTGAAAATGTTTGTGCCATTACCCTTTTGTAATAAACACAGTAGTAGACAAAGTTTAATATTGGGACAAAATTTTGTGTGGTTCATTGCTATGTTAAATTCGCCTTTGAGACATCTGCTGGTTGCAGTGAGGCAGTATGACGCTGGAACAGTTACTAGCAATTCCATCAACAGCAGACGGGCACAAGGTTGTCAACCACTTCATGCTGTCGTCAAAATGGGGGAGTTAGCCAGCAATGTCCCGATATATGCCAACACGGGGATGTGTACACAATTGACAAATGTTCTAAGTTGTAGAAACTTTTGGGGGAAAATAATCATTTGGATAGGTAGAAACATGAGCTAGATAGGTAACAACATGAGGTAAATAGGTAACAACATGAGGTAGATAGGTAACAACATGAGGTAAATATTGTTTGCAATGCAAAATGTGACAACAGTATGATTGTGATCATTCGCTGCTGATCAAATCACGAAATGTACGTTACTCCCGTTTCTTTGAAGCGGGATGTTACTTACAAATTTTGCATGCCTGTTCCCACAGATGGTGTTACAATCTGTCGGTGAAGCTTTACCATTTTTGCGTGCTTCAAAAGAAAACATGCAAAGTGGGCAACAGCAGTTGAGGTTGTGCAGTTGGCTCATTGGACAAAACTGACTATTGTCATGGTTACTTGATGCGTTTTCCTTTGATGCAGCTGTCAGGATCATTGGTGAGCCAGACTGAGATTGTGTAGTGATGTTTTGTAAACCATGATCTACATATCTCTGTGACTACCTTTTCATATCAAAGTACGGCTGGGACCGTCATTGCATTTTCGATCACGCCCATGTATGACTCAGGCCCATAGCCAGGTCAGATTCCTGGGGGGGGGAGACAACATATAATTAGGGTGTGGTCCCACTGACACGTGACGTAATGTTTGTTAACTGTTTTCACCCCAAAAAGTTCAAAGGGGTGCAAAATGTTTGTAGCACGTGGCACCCCCTGGTTCAGCCATCAAAAGGGGACCTGGTGATGATTGCTCGGCGGATTGAGACAACACCAAGAGGGGCAGTGGCACAGGTCATGTGGGCCGTCCACATTCCCTAAGCCTGTACGTGCAAATTGATGAAGCCTTCTTTAATTTTCAATTCTAAGGAAAAATGCATTTTTTTTTTGTTCAGGAAAGTAAGAGGTACTGCTAATGGTAGTAAATAGTAAGAAAATGTTTAAGCACCAAAGAAAATGTTTAAGCCGCAGCCTGATAACCTCTCCTTTCTCTTTTGGTTTGATCTTCGTATTTCTCCCTTTTCTTTTTTCCCTCATTCTTGTTTTGATAAATGCAACTTATAGACAGGATATGGCAGTGTCACTTGTGATGCAAAACTGGGGAATTTCCAAGAGGTACCTTGATATATTCAGTTTGTTTTTGTATTGATCACTTATTTTTCTTTGCTCGTTATTTTTCTTTTACGTTTCCACGTAGGCTATTAATATCTGGTCACAAAATGAAACTGGAATGCAGTTCAGTGATCGTGGCAGAAATGGTGATGTATGTGGAGAACGGTCATTTGAAAATCATACAATGTACTGCCCATGCTGTGAAACTCTCCACTCTCATTCATCGCAACAGCATAAGTGTCACTTGACCATTTCCACTGCTCCTGGGTTCATTCAAAGTTTAGATCACAACACTGAATTACCAATTTGAAAGTCATAGACTTTCAAGGCCCTGGAAGTCACGGAAAAGGGTCAGCTTCCTCTAGAAATCATGGAATCGCATAAAATATGGTTTGACCATGGATTAGTGGCTTTTGAATCTGTACGGTTTTGTAATCCACGAATCCAAGCAAAAGCGTCATCTGTCAAAGAGCCCTGGAAAGCGTCCTGACGTGCATGCTTGCTGTATAGGGTGATGGGAAAGCGATGAAGAAGGGGGACGAAGCCTCATGTGCCTATCTCACATACACAAAGGTGGATGTATCAGCAGCAGATTAGGCTCTGCTAGAGTTAAATTATGGATTTTATTGGATGAGAATGATGTTGTTAAGTCATATCTTGCAACTTTTAGCACCTGTAAGCATCTATGAGTCAATCTCTGTTGTTTGATTTCCTTATGAATATTGAAGAACTCTTTTTATTCTTTTTGTCGTTTTTTTTCCCGTTGTCACTCTCTCCCATCTTTCTAAACTGACCGTCAAGTCTAGCAATTCTGCACAATTCAGACACCTTGCTCCTATGCCAATGATTTTTGCGTTATTACTTCCTCTCAGTCTAAATCAGTTTCGTCACCCGTCCAGGCGTAAGTTTGGTTCGGCCCAGACTTTTCTCCGAAATGCAAAAAAAAAGGCAAAAAATGTACGAGCAGAGAAAAAAATTACAAGAGAGTGAAAATAATAGTAGCAAGTTTGACTCTTTCCGTCTGTCCGTCCATCCATTAGTCACTTGTAAATATTTTTATCACGAATTGTCGCAAAATCCAATTTTAAGGTCAGAGGAGGCTTCCCGATTGGGCTCGTATAACCTTCTTCTTTTCCAACATCATTACAAAGCAAACTCTAATTGGTCGTTTTCAGATGCTGCCAGCTTTGGCGTCATTAGGATTTTGGCATCGTAGACAACTGAAGTGAAATTGGTGGGTCTGTGAAATGGACACTCTGTCGAAGTTTCAAAAGCAGTTGCATACAGATGAATAAAATGTCATATGAGATAATGTTCAATCATTTTAGAGAGAGACTATGCTATAAGTCTTGAAGAAAATGAGGGAGGTCCAACCTAATACTAGAACTTCCCCAGTAGATTCTGGTTCAGAATCGACTAGGTGGATAATGTGGACAAACTTATATAGCTTAATTGATTCTGATTCTCTGTCATAGTTCTCCAACACACACTTAAATGCTGTTGCAAAAAAACGTAATGTAAATAATAATTTAAGTAATTGCTTCATGCATATTCATGAATTCCATTACAGCTACTACATACACAGACTGAGCAGTGACTTGATGGTCTTGCTGAGAACCAAAGAAATATTTACGATGCAGTTAAAAGTGGCAGTGCAAGCTTTGCATCCATTTTTTTCTGGGGGGGGGGGGGACTTCTGGACACATCTTGGATTCTTGCAGAGGGTCGTCAAAGCTTGAGGCTTTGTTGGAAAGTGAAACAGTATGGTCAATATTATCAAGGACAGGTTGGCATGTAAGATTTAGATATCAGGCGAAGTATGATATGATCTAATTATGTTTTCATATTGATTAAGAAACATAAAGCATGGTACATGGTACAGACATCAGTGGAATACTGACCTAGTTGTACCCTCCCCCCCTCTTCCTCATCTGCATGTGATACTTGAAAGATCAATTCTGCATAAAAATACAGATAGTCAGAGCGAAATAATGGAGTTGTTCTTTAAGATGAACCAAGTAGGACCAAAGTTGAAACTCAAAATAAATATTAGCATGAAAAGAAAAAAAAAGTGAGCCACAAGATGGCAAAGGGGAGTCCCTTGGAGGATTCGATGTATTTAGGCAAACTAGAAAACTTGCATTGAGAATGACCAATCCTGGTTTCATGGTTGAATTAGAATTCACAGTTGTGTTACAAAAGCCCCGATTGATGACATTTTTTTAATCACCACAGACGAGAAATAAACACGTCGTTCGTGTTTTTTGCAAGGCGGGATGATGCCTGTTTTGTCTGAAAAATTTAAATACACAGGAGGATCTCTGAAATGTTGCTTTGCCAGCCATTTAAAAGCCATCAGTCTCATGTATTTGTTGTTGACTTGTCTGCAAGAACACTCTATCCGTGTCTGTAAAAACTTTTCGTCGTATTTTTGTCGTCTTTTTTGTCATCTTTTCCTGAATTGATTCACCAGATCGTCTTGATTTCTTTTTGCATGTTCCCCAACCGTTGATATGTTTTTATTTCAGCACATTTGTTTGGACAAAGCATGCCACTATAACCCTTGACAACAAGCATAAGTTCAGCAGACCAGTTAATCTACGTTAGCACTGCCACCCTCGATTGGACTGGCAATGTGTGGTCGTTTGGTATTTCGAAGAAACATTATCACCTTGCAAATAGCAGAGCCAGAGAGACAGATGTAGGGGTGTGTCTGCTCTTTGAGACTAAGATTGTGAAGATCACCATCGGTGGTGGTAAAAAGAATTCAAAAAATTGAAACCCTGAAAATTTACTGTGTCCGTGTGTGTAGGTTTACTGCCACCCTACAAATACGAAAGATATTTATGTTTAGCACTTCCTGAAGCTTGCTCACATTTTAAGAAGAAAATTCAAACCTCAGTCTGAACTCATTGTTCGGTCTGCCACTACGGACTTTCACAAACTTCATAGCATAGTTTGCAGAGTAGATGCCAGAACGAATATCATCATAAATCGATTTGCCTCATTTCGATCTTGGAATTGATCGCCTGTTGTCAGTGATTTATTACTCACTAGAAGATGGGGCTGTAATACCAAGTCATAGCAATTTGCCAGATAGACATGACAAGTCTGTGACTCTGGTCACTTCAGTTAATGAATGGCATGTACCAATGGAAGGCAATTACCAGGGTCACATTGCAGACACTCCCCTAGTCTCTTTGGTTAGTTTTGACTCTGATTCTGTGGAAGGCAGTCACTGCCTCATGGGGAGTCATGGTGCAGAAATGGTGCTTACCTGTGTAAGGGGGATGTATGTAGTAGCAGGAGGTCACTGGAGTCGTGGTGCAGACATGGTGCATGACTGGCCATGGTCACCCCAGTCATTTGGGGACTTGTCTGTATGTTAGCTGTTGCCAGGATCATGTGGCCCTTACTGTAGAGGACACACTCCATGGCTGCCACGGGCCTGTGCACGTGCAATTTGACTACCATCGGTACAAATAAACAGGGATGGGTCTGGTACAAAACCATTCCTGACGTCCTGTATTTGTCAAAGTCAATAGTCGTGTTCTGTCCTTTGCTCTCAGAAATCCAACTTTTCACAGGGGAGAAAAAAAGAAAGTGCGACATAATTCTTGAATATTTGAAGTCATCTCGAGTGGTGAGAGAGGGAGGTGGCGCTGTTTCTTGTGTCATTCACACGGATAACTTTGATGCAACTTATTAGGTGACATTTTTTCTTCCATCTTATTATATATATTATATATTATTATTGTTCATTTTATTTCTATCATTATTATTTTCATTTGCAGAATTTTTGCCAGTGGTCCATCACTTTCTCATCGTTACCTCGTTTTATTGATGAACTAGTCATAAAATGTTTTGTATTAATGATTTTCATTCTTAAGTTATGATCCAGTGTACGCATGCTTTGAAGAGAAAAAAAAAAGAAACAAAAATAGGAGGTACAAAAAAAATTAAAAAAACGATGTTTATCTGTCGACCAGAGACGTCACAGAGCAAAATGTTCAAGAAATGAATTTAAAAAAAAAGGAAAAATACAAGAAAAATAAGGAAATGAAACTGTAGCAATCACTCTATATTCTTGCATATGTAACGCATAAGGCATAATATGTGGTTGTGGTATTGAATAAAAAAAAATTGCTGATATGAATTACACAAACCATTTTCTATTTCGTTCATTGTTCTCTTTGACTGTTAATGACTTGTTAGTATATCTAGTGGCAACTTTGTGATTATGTAGCCAGGAGATGTCAAAAAGACACCCCTCTATCCCCCCCCCTCCCCACTCCTCTCTACTGCCAGCTAGTAATTTGCAAAACATTACTCCTACAAGTGCTCACCTTCCAGTGCTCTCCCTGGTAGTTTTCATGGTCAGTGGTACCCATGAACTTTCCATAATGAGATGAAACTACACGGGGTATAACCTTGGTCAGCACTGGCTATGGAGTGTATTGTTAGGCAGAAATCAAGGGGCAGTGCACCCACAAATTAAGGAACCTTATTGATATCAATAATTGCAGCATTTGGAATTTTAACCCCTCAGGTATACAGGTGGGTCAATGTTTTCTTGTGGGACCCACAGGACAATTTTTAGCTCATACCAGCTAGCTGGTGTGAGCTATTGTAATGGTGCGGCGTCACTCTATCTATCTGTCTATCTGTTCACAATTGTTCAAAATGCTTCTCTTCCGTCATGCTTTCATGGATTTGTCTGAAACTTGGACACAATATTCCATAGGTGGTGGACCATGTAGGGTGTTCAGGAATTTTTGGTCCAAGGTCCCATGTGGGCCTTGTGGCCCATTTTATGAAATTCTACAAAATGCTTCTCCTCCTACAGGTTATATTGTACAATGCTGATGATTTGTCACGATGATGCTCAGTTATTGGTCCCTTCGGGGTGTTCAGGAATTTTTGGTCCAAGGTCCCATGTGGACCCAATGGCCCATTATGTTAAAATATACCACTTTTAGTAACTGATCAAAATTCAACTAAGAGGGCCCATTATGAGTCACATGTAAATGACCACTAATGAGTGAGTTGCCAATGATTTAAATTGGTTTTGGAAAACTTGTGACCATTTACTTTTCCACATTAGTACCAATTCATATACCCATAGCCAGTACAAACCAATAAGAAAAATGAGTAAAAGTTGACAGTTTCCATAATTATTGGACGTGAATATTGATGCTGATTATAAGCATTGTTTTTTTGGTAGTACCTATTAAAATTTTTACAACTTTAATTTATTGGCAAAGATCAAACTTATGCACTGTTGGAGCACAAGTTTATGAAATTCTGAAAATTGTGCAGTCCTACAGATTCTCTTGTACAGTGTTGATGATTAGGTATAATGATACTCAGAGGTGCCTATGATTTGACATAATGATACATACAGTAAATGGTACCTTCAGGATTTTGAGGTATGAGCCTCTGCACCAATGGTGCTCTAGTTTTTTTTCAAATTTGGAATTTTGGACCAAGTTAATTGCCAGAATTTTGAGGCTCAGCTTTTATTCTGGTCCTTATGGGTCACAATTAAAAGGTTGTGTTTCAGGGAGGTCAAACTAAAGTGTGATACAGAAGTTTGGTATCCCTGCATGCCAGTGGGGCACCCAGGATTTTGGACAAGGGCAAGGAGAACTGTGGGAGACTATGTGGAGTGACACCATGGATTGGCACAGGTTGCACTAGAAAAGTTTTTCATAAAATTACGTCGTAGATCGCAGGAAATCGTCCTTTCAAGGCCTGCAAGGACTATAGCCATGGCCGTTGTAACAAAGTCATTTATTGTTTTGCCTGTCGCATTTGCAATAAATCCACTATTTTGTCCAAATTGGGGGGATCTGCCCCACCTCATAGGCTTATCTTAATCCACCCACCCTTTTTTGCCTGAATAGATCTCCTACAACCAGGATACCCAATCCTAGATATACAGAACTGCAGCTACTGTGCTTCTACTTTGCATGCAGAATATTAAAATCCATTCAGAAAAACTGAAGTTGATTGGTTCACGATGGTTTCGTTAAGTTGAATTTTAATGGGTTTTGGACACTTTTCCATTGGATGAAGCCATTAAGCACCATTCAAGCTTTTGACAATAACCATTCAAAACCATTTGTTAGAAATTTCAAACCAGTCCAAACAATACCAGTCAACTCCAATCAAAGTTGAATGTGTTTTGGACAAAAATTGAATGAAATTTAAGGGGGTATGGCCAGAGTTTGCCAAGAGGCCAATATTACATCTGCCTACTTTGGAAATTTATGTGTTTTTTTTTTTACCAGAGATACCAGATGTTCATAAGTTGTGAGGCAGTTGTAAACATGTGTCAAAGCATTTTAATTGATCAAAAAACTTGTGTACAAGAAAATTTCAGGCTAGGCGGAATGACAAAAAAATATTGGGTTGGGCGGACTAAGTAATGGCAGGAATATCTAAGCAGAGCACCACCTTTTGTTAGCGCAGAGCATAGAAGGAAATGGTGGCGGAGTTTTCAAACCACGTCCCCCCCTCCAAATGGCAGGAAAAGGCACCATCGGCTGGTGTCCTGGGCTGAATGTAGGCTGCCCAGCCTTGAAATGTAGGGATCTCATATGTCTGCAATTTTGCAAAGAGAAAAATTACATTCTAGTAGGAAATGGTAATGGTTTAGATTGCTCTATTGTAATTTCCAGAAAAAGTTACTGCAACAGTTTTTAATTTCTAAAGATGCCCACCCCCCCCTTTTTTTTCTTGAGACTTTCTGAGAAATTTTCAACTACCCAGTGCCTTAGACAAAATCTGGTGAAATTTTGCAGTCAATATTTTTCCCAAAATCATACATAGGTGTAGGAACCGGGAGGTGTCCCCAGTACAGCAGTGCCTCCAGATCTGACTGTAGGCTAGCTAATTTGATAACGTTACTGTACCCCGCGCAAAATTACTTTCCATTTGTGATTGGTTGTTGTTTTAGGGGCATAAATTTGTTTCTCATCCAATGTTCCCCAACTCAAAATCATGTTGCTATGCATGCACTGCCCAAAAATATAGTTTCAGAAGTTTATTTCAACAGTTAAAGTCTGTGATTACAGTTACAACTTTTGTAAATAAGAGTCACCTTGATGAGAAAAAAAAAAATGTCATACAATACTATTTTTTGACCAGGGGAGCATGAGATGAGTGATGGTTGGCCTGGGAGAGGCTTGTAAGCTAGGAAGTGTCCCATCCCATTTTGAGAAATTTTTCAGTGATCAGGTAACCCTAGATGCAATCTGGAGCAAGGTTGCAATGTTTGGAATTTTTTATGTAAAAATTGTGCTAGACCGAGATATGAATATAGAGAGAATATATGAGACATGAATTCCTTCCGGTATTTCCCAACAATCGTTGCTTCTTGCCGACTGACCGTGAGGAGTTCAAATGGTATTTCAAACTTATTGACAACTTAATTGTCACTAGTCAATAGACTGAATCACAACTATACACAACCAGATTTAATCTGGTCGGTTAAGTATTTGACATCTTTTTATGTCATGAAATGTGCTGGACTAAGCAGGTCCGTACCTAGGGGGGTTCAGGGGGTTCGGACGACCCCCCCCCCCAAGATCTGGAGTTCCGCTCAGCCTATGATAGTAGGCCTACGTTGAGCAACATATATATAGCTACATAAATAATGAGTTTTAATTTGTCGGTCATAATTGTCGGTTAAAATGTTCCACTTGTGGTAAAATCGAACCCCCCCCCCCCTCTCTCTGAAAAAGCTGCGTACGGGTCTGACTGAGGTATGAAAAAATCCGACTGGTATTTCGGATTTTCCGACAGGAGTTGCTCCGGCAATTTTTTTCAGTCGCGACGGTCGTGGTTGAATATACCGTCTAATGACTAATGTGAGACCTTATCAGTTTTCTAGGTATTTCTTGAATATCCACAGTACACTAATCAATGCACAGTTCATGTCAAGAAACCGGCATGCACGTAATCAAAAGTATTTTCCCAGAAAAGCTTTGGAGTACGTGCCTGTGGGAGAGTCAGCGGTTTTTGGTAACAACCACTAGGGTTGCGCAGAATTCTTTTCATCTTTGCCCGTTTTTATTACGCTGTGTGTTCTCTCTGGAGATTTTTTCCTCTTGCATCGATATGGACATTGACCAATCAAATTAAGAAATTTGAGTCATGTGACACTGTCCCCCTAAAGTTACTTCAAAATGTTTTATGCCAGATTATGGATAAATAATCATGTATCATTCTCAAATAAAGTGACCCTGATTTCCAAAGGACTTTGCAATATCCTGACGCAACCGACGTGGCTCGGCTGCGTTCGTTATGTACCGTGTACGTAAGAAAACCGGTACGAGGTGGGAATAAAAAATCGAGTCGCCCGCTAGACAGAAACAACTGAGTTGAGTGTGCCAAGCCAACGCAACACATCAATAGTACACCCACCACCATCTAGGTGATCGTGAAAACAATACATTGGCAGATTGATTTTGCGAGAGCGCCCTTGGTGCACTAAATTTAACATAAGTCCTTAGTATACTCGACTCGAACTTATGCATGCACTGTACCTGCGCGTATAAGACTTGAGACTAAGTTAGAGAAACTAGTCGACGTTGTCAAATGTCAAACGCATTTGACAGGTGCCGAGACCACAGCTGGACACCCGTAATCGTCGATTTTTCTGCCATCATTGTTTATTATCTGATCACCGGTTTCTGAGATCTTTCAGCAGAATAGAGATGTCCATTACACAAACAAAGGTATGTTACTCGTTAGCCACCAATGTAATCGTCGCGAAGAAAACTTCTTAATAATACTTTCTGCAGTCGACTGTGAATCCTTTTTTGTGCCAGTGGCTTTGTAGGTCTCATGCACTTCTGAGGTTCAGATGATATGATATGCATTATCTGTCATTGTTGCAGAAACAACTCTGCACGTACTGAGATAACTAAAGGGCTGAGTAACTAAGTTAGGGATAGGCCTAAGTTAGGCTTTGTTAGGCTATGTGTGTATACTATTCGTCACTAACGTAGGCCTAGGCTAACAAGTAACATTATCGTTGGGCTAAACAATTACCGTAACATCTCACAGAATCTTAGCCTTACTGCATTCTGTTGTCACTTAACCCAATGCCCTTGTGTCACTATCAGTCAGAGTACTGAACCATCATAAGGTCAAGGGCTAAGAATAGATAGGCCTAGGCACAATTTGGTAGTTTGATTCAACAGCTGTCTTGAACTTGTTTTATTTACAACTAACAATTAGCCTAGGCTTAAGCTTTATTTTCTTATTATCATCTTTCAGATGTTGTTGACCATAGCCTAGCTTAGGCCATCCTCACAAAAGGTTCAACAGTCTGCTCTGTACTGTAGTTAAAGTAGCCTTTACCTAGACAGCTAGAGTTCACTATTCCTTTCATCTGCATCAAACTTTTTCTTTAATCCATTTCAAGACAGTGCTCTGAGGATATACGCTGGGAACGAGTTCCAAACACTGTCATGACACTTAGGTTAGGCCTAATGTTAGTCTAAGTTAGGCTAGAATATGCCATAGATGCTTTCTAATCAATCTACCAATTTTACCAACTGCCAGTTCAACCACTCTGTTTAGTCTATTTGACCAACCCAGCCATAAAAATTAGAATTCAGGGCTATTAGGACGGTTGTTTCTAACGTTGTGCAACTAGAAGCGAAGTCTCAACATATTAATCAATTACCAATTCAACCAAACTGATTGGCCAGTCTGCATTTCTTGCACTACAATATGGAGATATTCTGTGTGAGCAAGGACTCTTCCTTGGCGTAACGGTGGGGAAACGTTTACCTCGTTGCGACAGCGGCACGATAAAATCAGCTTTGGTGTACAACTTGTATGACCTAGGCTAATCAGTGTAAATTTTGTAATGCAAACACCTCTAAGTCAAAACTGCTGCTACAGTACAAGTTAATTGCTGTCACGATTAAATGTTTAAACGAACAGTTGGCCGTTTTAACGAAGCTCAATTCTGCTAAACATTTGTACAGGTTTCCTGCCCAAGCTTGCTCAAAATCTTTCAATTTCTCTCACTTCAGCGTTAGCTATTGATCCGTTGTAGTCGGCTGTCTTTTAGTTGTGTAAAAGAAGGGCATAAACTGCTATATTAGTTGTCATTACTTTTTACATAATCCTTTCAAATCAAAGCCATGGATTGCCTGCACTATTTTAGTGACATTTTTATGTTCCCCAGCTGATTACACTAGACCTGCACCTAGACCGCCCCCAACATTGTATGTCATGACTGGCAGCTTGGAAGCATTATCGTTTACAAGTTCATAGGTAATGAATTATATTTCTATCAGTTTTCATGTGGCCAATCACAAGTCCATAATGGGCATGTCTTATGTTACATACGATGTGCATCGTAAGGATGAAAATCTCTTAAGCATGATGAAAGCTGGATCATTTGATATAAAGATGTTACTTCTACTTGATAGTGCCTCTAGTAAAATTTTCCACAAAATGTTACACATGTCCAATAAATAGAATTTCACCGGGCACTCTACACTTTTGAAGTTGAAATGTACGAATTTGTCTTGTGAAAAAAAAATCACACAATTGTGGGAAGCTTTCAAAAAATTTACGAAACTCAGATCCTACAGTGATATGGTGCAACATGATGAAAGCTCAATCATTTGATGTAAGTATATTACTTCTACTTGATATTGCTTCTACTAACATTTTCCACAAAATGTTACACATGTCCAATAAATAGAACTTCACTGTGCATGATACGTTTTTGAAGTTGAAATGTACGAAAATGTCTTGTGAAAAAAATCATGCAATTGTGGGAAGCTTTCCAAAAATTTACAAAACTCACATCCTACAGTAACATGGTGCAACATATGGCCAATAGTCTCTTACCACAGTCATGATTATGTAATTTCATTTCCTGTTCTAACTGAACAGTGGACTGTTTGTAAATTACGTAGTACATGTCAGTTTAAAGAAACTTTAAATCGTATTTTATTGTTATTGTTGTTATCTACATTCAAGGTATGAATTTGTAGCATGGCTTTGTTGATGGGTTGTGATACATACTGTAGTGCTATGCTATATGTGTGTACTGTACACCAACAGTACACATCACTCTTACTCTTGACAGTATTTCACATCTCAGCAATTTTGCAATGCCCAAAAAATTTCCAAAGGGGGAATCTGTGCCCTTCGGACCTTCCCCCCCCCCCATGTCATGGGTTTGTCAATACCACCTATGGCGTACAATTGACAAATCCACCTATTGGAGTAAAGCTTTGACATGGAAATTTACAAACTTTGCAGTAGAAATTGTTGGGCAGAAAACATTTTTTCAAGTCTTTAGTGGTTACTACCGTAAAGGTGGTGTTTATTGTCATCTGTCCTGCATGGTTTAACTTAGCCTTTAGATATTGCAGTGTATGCACAGTGTTATTTACACTTACAGCATGTACTGTAGAGAGAAAGTTTGAGTTGTGACCTGATGTTAAAGCCCATTTGGAAAATTCAGTTTATGGAGATCAAATGTAGGGTACAGTATGATGCACAATGTTTGGACAGTTCTTGTTTGCAGTGTGTTACGCCTTGTAGAACTTTAAATAAATTTTACATGTGCAGTATATCAGGGGACCGTCATTCATGGAAAACCTGGAAAAGTCATGAAAATTTTTAGAATCATTTCAAGACCTGGAAAAGTTTAGAAATTCAGAGAAATTGTGTGGAGTGCTGAAAAAGTCGTGGAAATTTTCACAAAGTGGCATCGTTGCTTCCTCACTCGTACAGTTTAACAAAATTGATTATTCTGCTCCCTTTGGCTTTAGCTGTTATACCGTAGTTGGAAACTCTATGTACAATGTGAGGAGGGAGGTCATGTAAATTCTTCTTGTTCCTGGGAAAGTCATGGAAAAGTCATGAAAATTGATTCCTCAGGAATCACAGGAACCCTGTAAAGGTACAGTTGGAAGCTATTTTGGTGTACATAAAACAGGTATCTCAAATACCTTACTCTTAAAGTAGGATGTGCTGTCATTCTGCTTTTTTCAACTGTGCACCGTAGGACGTGCCATACTTTGGCAGAACTACATGAATTTTCCTATGAAATGAGTTTGGGTTTAGTTTCCTTTTGGTTATTTCCATGGAAGAGTCATACATTTACCACAGACTTGCGTTTGCTGACATTAGAGTGGAAAATGCCAAGTTGCTCCCTTTTCTACAGTAATTAACACTCTAACAGTGAAAATTTGCCTGAAAGAAACATGGCAAAGATGTTGTTTCCCGTGTTGGTAATGGAAGAGAAAAATGGCAGAGTAGAAAGAAAGGCTTATTTTTTTCTTTCTTCAAACAGCACATCCTGCTTAATATGCTGAACTTCCTGTTACTACACAAATTACAGTACTCCCTTGTCAGGTTAAAAAAAAAGGGAAAAAGAAACATTGTACACAGGACTCTAATGAGCATCAGATTAAGAATTCTCTGTGTATCAGTAAATGCTGCTGCATTCACACGTACAGTACCTGCGTACTTGAGTTTGGAAGGTGTGCATCGATTATCTGGAGAGACATATATGGATTATAGGCAAGGGATGGCAGACACGGAATTTGTTGTTAGAAATGCTTTGGACGAATATTTTGGTGTAGGTCCTCCATCCTGAAACCCTCACTATCAGTAGTGAGGCTTAAAAGTGAATGAACCGTGTCTCAAAAGACTATTCCTACCCATCTATAGACTAGTTACTCAAAGTTTCTCACCCTCATGGAAAAGACTTTGCCATCAGGGAATCCAGTTGTTAGCAATCTTTTGAAAGGTTCTCCTGACGAGTTTTACCCTGCTGTCATCTGTACATTATGCACCACTCTTCTTCAATTTCAAGTTTGGCTTGCTTCTAAACACATGTTATATCCGTGTACTGAACTGTAAACATACGTTACAGTCATTCTATTTTTGTCCTTTTTTTTGAATGGCCTTGTGTGTTTATTAGATCATTTTTATGTACTATTGAACGAGCTCTGATCTTTCAATTGTCATTGTATATATTTACATTGACTGAATAAATAAATGTAGGAGATGTAAATTTAGATCATCCTTTGCATAATCTACTTCTCTGTGAGTTGCATAGCTAAAACAAGATATGTATGTCGAGAAATGGTATATATATATATATATACTGTATATATGTGTGTGTACATACACATACACACCACTTCTCCAAGGGGCGCAGTGCTCAGACTAGTCAGGAATGAGTCCAATTTTTTTCTCAACGGCTTACAGACTTTTCTTGGGCCAGGGAAAGAATAGGTCTTTCTTTATATTATTTGCATGAATAGCAAGCAAGAAACAACAGAGGAAGAACAAAGAAAACTTGCCAAAAGGGCATTGTTTTGATAGCAATACTGTCAAGGTGAGAGCACTACAACATAAATCCTAGTTTATTAGGATTCTGTGTAAGTCCTAAGTGAGAATTATCATACTCTCTTTTGTTTTAATTTCCTGTGTAGCGTGTTTAAAATTCAAGTGCTAATTATTTTGTGAATGTGAATTAAAAGAATATAAAATGATAAGGAAGTTAGGAACAATGATGTAAGTTGTAAACTCTCCTCTTTTGTGACCTGAAGGAACCTCATTTCACATTACACAATAATATATTGATACTTTATTTTCAATGACTTCCTTGGGATCTATCCGCTTGTAGTTTACAAAAACCAGGCTTCACTACTCCAACAAGGACTGTCATCCTTATCCACTGTTGGTGGAGGTAGCGGACCTCTTAATATTTTGACCATCTGACCTAATTTTGTTGGAGAGGAAAGCGGGGTGGACAAACTATGTTACCTCAAATCAAGCTCTCAAGGACCATAATTCTTTAAAATACTAGTGTACACGAGCAAGAACTTGTATGTACAGTAGCCTTTCAAGACATCTTGTCAAGTCAGAAACAGGTAACAATTTTAAAAGAGAATAAACTAGTTGTTTTGTTGACATAATATTGCATTATGAGGTGTACTGTAAACTGATAAAAACAGGCGTCTCCAAATTGTTGTCTAATAGCGAATGCCCTGTACTGAAAAAAAGTTCACATTTAGTTTACAGCACTTTGAAAAGCCCTTTGATAATCCCCAAGGTACAGATCAGTGCAACTGTGTTAATCATTGAAAACCATAAGCATATTCTGGATCAGATCTTCATTGATAACTTTTGAGAGAGTTTGCAATCTGGTTGCAGTGTCAGACAAAATTGAGATGATGTACAGTATATCAAGGAACAAAATACTGTAGTGTGCACAAATTAATTAGCACCTGCTAATCAATGTTTTAATTCGTTGTTACAGATGTTAAACTAATGTTGCGTTGATGCTTTTGTAAGTCTCCCATATTCACAACCTTTTAACACTTACGTCAGTGCCTGCCGCGAAGCTTACGCTGCTGCTGGTGTGCACGTATGGTATGTGAAAGCTTTAAGCAGTCACATGCAAAGTTATGGGGCCAGCATCAAACAGACACTGTAATGGATCATGGATGTGTAGCAAAATAGGGATGTCGGAACATAGGGGTGTGGGAATACAGGGCTGTGAACCATGCCACACAAGCCGTTAGGCTGGTTTCATACATGTGAAAGTCATGTGGAACAGTTAGGGTGTGTCACTCAAAACTCACTGATGTGGAATCACATTTACAAGTTTTCATTTTGTTTTGGGTAGTATTGCTGTTTCGACAGTAGTGACATATGTCTCCATGATGCATTAATCGTTCATATGAAACCTTGATTTCTCTTCAATAAATAAATGTTACTGGTGACTCTTTCTGTTCTTTTTATATCAATTTATATGGACAGTGGATTATGAAATAATCCACTCACTAAAAGACAAAATATGAGGTATGTTAGTGAGACACAGGCAATATTCTAGTGCTGGGTTTTGTTTGCCTGATGTGTCAAGAAAGTAATTACTTAGTTTCTCATGTCCACTTAGCCTGGCAGAATGGCAATTTTATGAGTGCTTCATGCGAAATCATTTTGTCCACACATCCCATGGCTTGACTGGCCAGTACATAATCAAAGACTTAAAAATGTATCTGTTCGTTTTGTGTGTGGTGCTGCATATAAGCAGCAGAGTAGGTAGGTAGGGAAAACAGTCCAGTCCCCTACAACTGGAAAAAAAGACCATGGGTGCCACTTGTCAAACTTGATGGTTGGAAAAATGTGGCATATACCTAACTCTCAAATCAAACCCAATCAATGGCAGCACTCCTTTTTAAGCAATTTGTACATGTCACAAAAGTATCGATTGAAAGGAAAACAAAATTTGGTCAATAAGAATGAGTGCCCATTTCTGGCACGCATTAAGAATCTAGAAATCAGCCACCTCCTTCTTTGAGTTCCAGCTACTTCATAGTGAGGCACCACCAGCCCATGCTGATGACCACTAAACCTCACGCGGCCTGTTGAAGAAAATAATTAAGAAACCCTGTCCTAGGTATTAGTTCAATTTATAAATTATTTGCAATCCAAACATGATTAATTAAAGCAGGATATGCTGTTATTCCTTTACTTGCAAAAGTGCTCCAAAGGACGGATGTACTTAGTTAAAGTTGGACAAAGCTGTAAAAACTTCCATTACCTGGTCTTTTGGTCTATAACATTTCCAAATTTCCAAAAGAAATGCTCTTTGCCTGGTATGACTTTAATCGCGGTTATTCACATGAAAGTCCCACATATTTGTTGTTTTCCAGGTTGGTATCAGATGGAAGAAAACAGATGGAAGATAGTGATAAAGGTTGACTTTTTTCGTCAAAGAGCACATCCTGCTTTGAGACAAGGTTCAAACTTTGGAATGTCCAATAATGTAATCATTATTTGTGCCCGGTTTCTCATTATTATGGCTATGATTTGATTTTTAATGACATTACCATTGATAGATCCTTATGTTTTTGCAAACATGTGTCTTTTGTTCTAGAGAATCTGACTTAAAACTTAACCTTTTTTTTCAGACAGTGACTATGCTATGGCATGTACAGGTCAATGGAGGCACTGATTGTCCATGACTCAAGACACTTTATGTAAAATGCAAATGCCATCAAATCATGAAATGTAAAAAAAAAAAAATTCCTTTTCTGCAATCCTTTTCTTTTCAGTGTGTTTCTTTTTCTTATTTTTGTTTTGTTAGTTGTTAAAAAGTTAATTTGTGAATTATAAGCAACTGAACAATTCAAACAAACAGGTGTCATGATTCATGAAAGAGTTAAAGTTCAGCGATTTCACTCGTTGTAGTAACTGTTAGATCCTCAGTGACTCTGTGCTAGGCCAGGAGCCCCTTGCACAAACCTTGTAAAGGTTAAAAAAACTGCCACATTGTAGCAGATTGGTTAAAATCCCATGCATTTATGTGGCCAAACTGTGTACTACATCTGTAAAATTTCACTCCTTGTACCCCCCAGCCTGTACATTCATAAGGCCTGCAGAAGCTTTGAAGCTAATCTGCCGCACTATCGATTACAGTATGTCACTCCGCAATAATTTCTCAATAACAGACGTTATTCTTCATTTGTTGACCTGTACACATGTCCAGGTTTTAATCAAGTATGCACACTACCATAGGGAGGATTTTCTCTCCTCTCTAGTTTGAGCATGTAAAGGGTATATGATTCGAGGTGGCATCAAAATCTTAGACATACCACTGGTCTTTATCCACTGACTTAACATGTACTTTATGCTGTCTCTGTGTATCATCTCGTGTAAAGAATGTACGGTAAGTGCTATGTACAGCACCATGTACAGTAGCGCAGTGCTCGTCTGTATCATAGAGCGTGATAGTGTTGCATCATGTGTACTGTTTGTCTCTGCCTTTCCTATCTGCTAGAGTTTAAATATTTACAGTCACAGTACTGTCTGCCTCGATCATGACTTAGTGATGCACTTTTAACCATATATACTGTCATGACAAAATTGTGTGGGTTCCGTGGTTTTGGTAAACAAGAAAAAAGGTAATTGTTATTATCACAGTTTACAAGGAATATAATAAGTCATCTGCCCACAAGTTATTGATTGAAACAAATAATCTCTTTTATCATTGATACTGGCATTATTTGTGACAAATGTGCAGATATTACAGTTAATAAAATTTTACAGTTTCCTTATTGTGCAATATTCTATCAAAACTGATTGATAAAGTACGAACAACTTTCAAATGAAAACGACCAGTAGGAATTTTGCAATGTTAATTGTAACTTCAAGCTCCACTGTTTGAGCCAGCCCTATGAAAAATTGTGTCAGGTGATTTCAGTGAAGGATTGATATTTTACTTATTTTAGTCATATATCTGCTACTTTTTGTACAAGTTTTGATGTTTGGAATGAGGAGAACACATGGTAAATCCATTCAGTTTGCTTCAAAGTTTGTGGAATAAGTCATGTCCACTATTGTGATGTGTGCTGTCAAGTCAAGGGTATACTGTACCTATATCTGCCTTTGTATTCTTCCCAAGGAAACCATACACAGTACAGTCAATACAGTTTCTCAAACATTGCCGGGTGAGAAGTTTACTTGAAGCTTTGATCACGATTTTCACAATTTTTATCTCCATTGATGACATGATAAAATTTACTGTAATATTGGAAAAACCAAGACGGTGACACATCTTACGTACTATGCATAATAAATACTGATAATTAAAACATCAAGTTTACCCACAATGCATTTGTGCCTCCGACTTTTTTTTTTTTGTTTTGCTTCAGTTTTTTCAAAGTGCAACTCTTTTTTTTTTTCCCTCATTGAATCATATGGAACTCTCATGTGCTTTGTTTTTCAACATAACCTGACTGTTTGACCTTTGACCTTAACACAGGTGAGACTTTAAGATGGAGACAAATGGAGATGCAGAGGCACAGGAACATGAGGCGATAGATGAGCAAGAAGGAGGAGGAGGAGAAGAGGAAGGACAGGATGAGACAACAGCAGAAACAGAAGCCATGGAGGTGAAAACAGAACCACAAGAAGTGGAGATGAAGGTACTGTATGCTTTCTTTCAATCATCATTTTTGGTTCTGTTGTTTTTTGGGGTTTTTTTTTGGTGCTGGGGGGAGATTTCAATTTGGTAAGTCTGTCAGGACTTTTTTTTACTTCAGAGCAGGTCCAGGACAGTGCCAGGTCTGTCATTTGAATCATATTGCATTGATTTTCATGAGCATTTCATGCTGATGCTATTATTTTTCCAGTTTGATGTTGTTCTTTTTCCCAAGTTGTCTCATTTCATCTCCAACAACTTGGAAAAAAAAAAGTAAGACAAAAATTTAACAGAGCTGGTGCTCTCATAATTACAGTTGATTATCGGGTGTAGGTGTTCCTTTCAGTGGAGAATGGAAATACAGTAATTGGTCTCTGACATTCATGTGAATTGGTACTGTAACAGTCATAGCAAAACTTACAACTTCTTGCATCCGATGAGTGACAATGATGTGGGTGCCAAAGAAAAAAAAATCTGTAGTTTTTGGAAAGGTTGAATCTATTCAAGGGTTTGTGATATGCACAGGTTTCAACCTGCAGCCCAAAAGTTAACCCTAATCAAGATAGTGGTCAAAGACTTTTTTGTGCCATTAATTATGTTCCAGTTGCCCTAACATGTTTAGGCAAATAGATAACAGATGCTTCCTTTGGGAAATTTGAGGACCAAACACCTGGTAACCTACAAAATTTTCTGTTTATTGAGGAAGTGGAAGGCCATAATATTTGGGGATACATGCACCCTAAGAACAGTGCTACAGTAAGTTTGTGCTCTTGGTACACACAGTTTTAACCCTGTCACTGTTTACATATATACGTTACATACAGTACTGTATACTTTTATACAAGCTGCAGTGCAGAACGGAAATAGCCTCAACACAGTTCTTTTGACACTGTTTGCCAAAGGGTTAAAATGTACTTTTGTGTGATTTAGGGGTCGGTTTTTGCAATTTGTTTTGACTTGGACGAATCTGAGTCACAAAAAAATATATGGCCATTTATGGGAAGACATAGCTTTAGTGCAGTGCTACAGGTACAGTAGTTTCATTCTTGGTACACAGACTACTAACCCTGTCACTGTTTGCACACTCCCTGAAACTACTTTAATATAAGCTTCAATGCAGAAAGGAAATATCCTGAACACTTTTTGACACTGTTTGCCAAAAGTTTAAAATATAATTTTGTGTCTTTTAGGGTTCAGTATGGGCAATTTTGTTAGTGACTCAGTCAAATTTGGTTAGTGACTTTTGAAGTTAGTCAGTGCTGTTTTCAGTTCACAGTCCATCCACTCAGTCAGGTACACAGTACCGACGTTTCAACTGACTTTGCTCAGCGGGGTTCTTGAAGTCATAGAAAAAGTATAGTCTGCACAGAAAATTTCCTGGAAAAGCCATGGAGTTTGAGCAGAGGTCATTAATGGTACAGTCATTGCAACATCTTTCATGGCCTGCACTGGTCACCAAAAAGAAAATTTCAAAAATTTGCTCCTGTTTCCAAGGAAAAAATCCTCCTTTGACAAGACTTAATGGTTGTGAGACAGACATACTTTACGCATATCCTTTTTCTATGTGCAGTTTAGTTCATTTTAAAAAAAAAAAACCAGTATGACAGGCATTCATAAATAGGAGTATAAAATTATTCAGAAATCAAAGGTAAAAATATTACAATAATTTACAGATAGCATACATAAAAGTTATGCAGACTGCTTCGATATATGTGCCTTTCACACGATGCATCCTTTCAAGTTAACAAAATGCTATGGATTTGACGGTGGAAAAATACCGTGAAAAAAAAATGCAGTGACTGACTGAAAGTAGTGAAAAATTGGAATACTCCTTTGAGGTTGCAGAACCCCACCATTTTTATAAAGGTGAACTTGCTTTGTTTTTTTTTTTTCTTATTTTTAGTGTTTGCCCAAAATTTTGCTGCTTATTTTACAGGATGGAGGTTATTCACTTGGCCCATGTGAATGTAGACTTCTTAGGAAAGTACTGTACTGCACAGTGCAAACTCGTATCTCAACTACTTCTCTTTACAGTAGTAATAATGCAGGCAACTTACAGTAGCCTGCATTATTAATACAGTAGTTTGTATTTGAGATCGTAATTTATATAATAGTTTCCCTCATACTGTAGTTAATTAACCTTAACTTTTATTTACATCTTTGCTGATTACATTGGTGTAGTGGAAGTATTTTTGCGTCATAAAAATTAAGGAGCCTCTTGCCTCTAACAATATTGTCATAGGAGAGAAGCGCAAAGTCACAACCCCTCCCTCCTCTCTCCCCCCCCCCCCAAAAAAAAGAGATAACAGTAGAATCCTTGATCCCACATGCAAAATGCCAAGTCACATATTTACCTCTCCCCCTAAAAAGGAAAAAAAGGCAGAGAAGTCTTATAGCCATGATCAGGATTAATGGAATTTATATGCCCCCCTCAAAAAAAAAAAAATTCATCAACAGGTTTTGGGACATTTCTAAGGAAGAAAATTGGAAAATCTCACACCATCTCGTCAACATCTTTTGCGTATACTGTATTCAGTAGTGTTGTTGTGATATTGTGATATGGGAAAACGATATCGTTTTGAAACTTTGCTCCTGACATCGTTTGTGAAGTGGCCCAAACAATATCGTTTGAACACTTGAGGGGAAAAAAAAATGTATGTAATAGAACAGATTTGAATCTTACACTACAGTAAATAATGTTAGGAAACTAGAAATCAGACCTAAAGGTTTTATAAAACTTAAATGAACTAAATCGATTGACATGAAAATAACAAAGTCATATCAGACTTACTGTTAGACTTAGGCTGTACAATGTGACTTCTATACACAATTTATTCAGGTGTGCTTCGGTTCCAACTTATCCCTGTGATATCGTGATAGACAGTACTTTGGGTAGATATTTGCACTGTAACAAGTATCGCAACCAGTAACTTATCTTTAGTGCAAATCTTTGGACATACCTGGAAAATGGAACAAAATTTTCGTAGATTGTCAAATTGTCACATTTCTTAAACCTGGAATATGAGTTGAAAATGGTTCATATTTTGCCATTGAAAGTCGACATGTTTTACCCGTGCTACAAAACAACATTATAAAGTCCCATGTTCATACCCATTCCCATTGGTTTGTTTGATTTCAAGCATTACAGTGATTGACGGCTACACTTTCTCGTAGAGTCTGAACTTTTTTGGCCAACAATTATGTTGAGACAGTTTTCATATTCAAATATCTCGAAGATGTGATGCATACTGTAGTTCTCTTTCAAATTTTGTGACGTGATCTTTTTCTCTACTTTTTCATCTCTGAAACTCTGATGAAGAACAAAGGTTGATGACCAGGTGATTGCCAGTACAACTTATATTCCAGCTTTAATGTAGTCATAATGTAGTCATACGTTTATAAATGTCATTCCATGCTCACATATCTCCACACAACTGCAGAGCCAGTTTCTTCAGCTGCACAGTTCATGTGCCAAGAACTTAAATATGTGCCTGTTGTCTTTACCACTGCTCCAAGGGGAGAGTGTACTTAGATGCAGGGTTACATGTAGATACTTTCTCGTTGTCATTCTCTTTCCCCATTCTCTCCCACCCAAATGTGGAAAGTGCCAAAGATTTCTATTAGATTGGCCTAAAATTGACAAAATTTAACAACTAACAAGAATTCGAAGTCATTTCACGGTTTAACCAAAAGTGTGGTTACCCTGAGTGACGTATTTTCTGGGGAAGGTAATGTGCAGTGTGTTTTGCCAGAGAGGAAGTGATATATCAGTTTCCACGTTTTTCTCCTCTGCGAAAAGGGGGGGTCACCACAGTCTTTCGGTTTGGCCCTGGGACAAGTTACTGGTTTGTTGAGCAATGTGATACCAGTCATTAGAAGTTTCTGCTGCAATACAGCAAACTGCTCCCCCAAGTGAGCATGTTGAAACTCTTGAATTGTTATTCCTGGAGGAACTTCAAGCCGCAATATAAAAGGATCTTAAATGAAAAGAGAGTCACTCTGTCACTGCACTGCATTCATTCACTTCAAACCCCACACTAGTGTCTGATTGGAGAAAGACCCAATCTGGACAAGAAAGATTTCAAGTGGGCCTCAGGGGCACAAAATGTTTTGTAAAAGGAGAAAAACATGACACAACTTAAAAAACATTTTTTTTGTTTTTGTTTAATGCAGGTCAAGACGTTAAAGTACTGTATGTTCAGTTTGATTGTCTGCTGTGACATCGCATATTTCCCATAATGCATTGTACTACTGGAAAATTTTACAAATTGGCTGAAATATGTTGTAATGGATCTAACTTCCAAGCAGAACATGCTATTGATATTTGCATGGTTTTCACCAATGAACAGAGGTAAAGTCTTAACATGAAATCTCATTTTTAAATTTTTTTCATTGGTAATGTTTTCTTACTTACAAATCACTTTTTAAGGGTTTTCTAAATTCAAATTGTGGTACTGTACAATCTTAAGTATGCATTGTATCGTGACTATCGTCTATGCAGTAGGCACTGGAGATGCGTACGTCAACATTGCACAGAAATAGAACATTAAGGGTATCAAAACCATCAGGAGATGTATACATAAAACTGTGCCTCCAGCATGACACATTTGGTGAATTTCACTTCCAGCAATCACAATCAAAGGTACAGTACTACTTAAAAGTAAACCAAGGAAATTAGAGCCCATTTTAATTAGATAATCTGCTCCAAACGCAGGGGTCAATAGTCCCACGATAAGCTCGGAACACACGCAGGGAATTGTCAATTCACATTGAGGAAGAAGAACCATTCACTCTGCCTATCCATTGTGCTGCCTATTGTTCTCATGAAGTCAACAGCTACCCACAGTACGGTTATGTCAAGTCTCATCAATAAAGGACGATCCCAACCAAATGAACTACATCAGAAAAGTGCTGTACGAGAATTTTGTGGAACTGGTACACATCATCGTAACTCAGTCGGATTAACTCCGATTAACACAGAAATTGCACAGAATGAAAGTTCATACTAGGAATACCATTTGGAATTCCCTTACCCAAAGGAAAAAGTCTGCATCTTCTTCTGTTTTCTAGTTTACAAGCAATTTTGTGTTTTGAAACTTGAACTTTCACTATCTTCTATGTCAGTGGTATAACTTTTTAGTTTATCTTGCTGCTGTGGATGTCCCTTGTAGTCCGGTTTCATTCATTACTCAGTTGATGAGCTTAAAGTGACTACAACAATAAGCAGGCAGACCTGCTGAAAACCACAGAACTCAATGGTAAATCCTGCGACTTATGCTGGGGAGCTCGCTTGGTGGAAGAAAATATTTGCTGTGCTAATAAAATATTTGCTGTGCTAATCCTGTGGATTTCGAAAAGTGGGAGTGCGGTACATCAGTTACTTTCAAGCATCTTGCCTGCACAACGGACGTGACTCATAAATATAGAGATCTTGAATCCTAGATGTGACAAATATCTTAAAGCGTTCGCAGGTGTTTAGGTTTGCAGGCCTACGTTTTATGGCCGTACATAACAACGCCTGCTGGGAAGGTATATCGTGCATCATACAGCACGCTAGAGATGGTGTCCTTTCAAGTACTTTAAAGGAATTGGTCACTGAAGGAAATTGATATTTCATGAAGAAATTTTTGAAGAAGTTTTTCCTCTTTCTATTCGTAAAAACCATACATCTCAATGGCATGTTTGGCTCAGAAGTTATGAGTTTTTGATTCCTTGCCGAAGACAGGCAAGGAATCTATGCGATGGTGATTTTGGTTCGGTTTATGTGTGGGCTTACATGTGTGCAAGCTTGGGTGCGTATGCGTGTGTAACAACAATCTCTTTGGCACTCCAGTTTTTGAAGGGAAGGTAAGGTAAAAGTTGGTTTATGGGTAGAACATACAAAGATCTTGGCTGGGATTGTTTGTTATGTGGGTCAAAGGTCATTTAAGGTCACCAGCAGCCAGTTTATGGACAAAGTAAGTTTGCAGTATCTCAGGAACTACATGTTACATGAACTTCAAACTTGGAGGGTATGTACTCCACTTTAATTAAATAACATTGTTATGATTTGTGACTTTAATAACATTGTGATGATTTTGGAAGTCAAAGGGTCATATGGGGTCATCAGAGGCCATAATGTGGAAAGCTTGTGTATATGACCATTAACGCTCATACTTTTGCAGAAAAGGTGCAAGACAGATTAAAGTTGGTGTGTAGAGAGGACATATAAAAGTCTAGGCTGGGAACGTTTTTGGTGCAGTTCAAAGGTCATCTGAGGTCACCAGTAGGCAGAATACAGACAAGCAATCTTTGCAGTATCTCAGGAACCACATTTTGCATAGATTTCAAACTTGGAGGGTGTGTACTTCCTTCTTCTAAAAAAAAAAACTTTCAAAGGGAAAGGAACCCTGCACTTTACAGGTGGGGTTGAGGTGCAGTGAATAACCTCTTTGGTTTTGGTGTTAATTGAAGGTTGTCTAGGAGGTGCAAAATGTTAGCTCTCAGCAGGTACTCTTACTCTCCCTTACTACTGTATTAGTGGGTATACAAGTATTTGGTGTAACCATCTGGCAAAAACCAGCAGTACTTGACATGTTGCATAAAATCCAGTTCGAATTTTTGGTCTAGTAAATTTGAATTCTGTGACTTTAAACAGCACAACAAAATGCAGTACATACCTTTGTCATCCTCTTGTTATAAATCCATTACTATTTAAGGAGCTATTTTGGTAGATCTACAAGTACAAAATTCCCAAAAGACAAATAATTGGTTTTCGTGCTTCACTAAGATAGATCCCTCCCATATAGAATTTTTCTACCTGATAAGTGACCATTGACCTCTGAGGTCACTGAGACAGGTTTTATCAATTCCAGAGAGATCTTTATCCAACAACTGACACTGTGGAATGTGTCAGCTTGTTAATTAGAGAGAAGTGATTTGTCCGTTTAGATTACCTTTGAGAGATTTTTTTACTTGTGACTTGTGAGAAATGATTGGTTAGTCCTTGTATTTTAGTATTTCTAGCCAGGGAAAGAGTCAGTGGCACCCTGTAATTGACTGACTTCAAAGATATAACTTGAAGTGTCATATATAATTTGCTGGCTGCAGAATTCTTGGCAATCAATTGCAAACCTAGAAGAGCATTTTCAGATAAGTTCTGTGAAATTTCAATTTCAAACTTTTACACTAGAACTAGAACAATTAATTTCTCTGGGGCACAGTATCTTAGGAGGGCATTTGGTTATTCAAGTATAATAAAGACAAGGAATCACATAGTCTCTTGGCTTTCTGGTTTCACAAAATATTCATTTCAAAATGGTGCCTATACGTAATGAGGAATTTGTGATGTCACCCAGGAACAACTACTCGAATATCCTTTGTATTTTTGATTGAACCATGACTGTCTGCCAAGAAACGTTACAATGGTTTAAGAGATGTGACCTCAATTTTAAGGTACAGAACAATATACCTAACCTACATTTTAGCTTATGTCAAGTTTCAATGGTAAATGAGGGCTTCAACGCAAAGGAAAACAAAAACTTCTCTCAGTAATTAGCCATCACTGTCTCATGGCATTGTTTTAACCTTGAGCCAACTAGACATCTTTCTTGACCAGAGGTCTTTTTTTTTCCAAATAGCAATATCTTGAGTGAATCACTAGATATTTGTATGGAGTTTGAAAAGGCTGCAGTGAAAAATTGTTCTTTCAATGAAGAACCCCTTCAATGATCGCTAAAATATGCCTTTTAACATTCCAGTGACATATTAAGGGGCTCTTAAAGTTGAAACAGTTTTGTTGATAGAGATTACTGTGTCTGAATGTGTGGAAATACTTGCCAGTCATAAATGACGTCATTGTATTGCCTCCTGACACACACAAAGTAAGAAAACTGGGAAGCTCGGTAATGAAAGAATTCATACAGTAATCTTTATCTGGCGTTCTAAACTGCAGTGTCTGTTCATTTTGCGGGAGATCTGAGATCCAATCAAGTCAGTCACTGAATGTGACATTTGCAAAAAAAAAAAAAAGGCTGTTTTTGAATAATGTTTGGAAGAAGACTCCAGTGAAAAGTATACAAAGTTTTCCACTCTTACAATTTGTGGGAACAATTTATATAGATGTCACTTGCAGTTTGCACCAATCTAAATTTTAGTGGTAGACACTACCATCCGTAGAAGGTACCCGTAATGCACACTGCTCACTTGGCGACCGGTATTAACAAACATGTAGCAAGAGCAACTGCTTCTGCAGTTGGACAGCAAATCGTACCAAAGATGGCCATAGTTTTCCGAGATCAGGTCATCCTTAACCAAACTCAAGTCAATAATGCACTTGATTTGCTCCCTGGCTGTTTCTTCTACTTCATCTCTTCTACACAGTACTGAGTGACTGCCCCTGCTGAATAAGTGGTCATTTCCTTGGTGGACCTTCAAAATAAAGTGACTCTTCACAGAATCTACATAACTTTCAATTGAAATCAAAATCAAAATTTTCAATCATTTTTCTAAGTCCCATTTAATTCACATAACCGGGAGGGGAAAAAAAATGGATGATTTCAAAGTTGGTTGGTTGAGTGCAATTCCCTCACCCTTCCACCCCCCCCCCCCCCAACACACTCCCATCTCCCACTTCCACTACCTCCGTCAACAACAGAAAATGGAAGAAAGGGATTGGATAAACTGTTTAAAAGTAATACAATGTGTGTCGTAACAACTATGTTTCCAGTGGCCTTCGAAAATGTTTGAAGATACATTTTAAAAGTGAGTAGAAGGTGATACAGTAGTCGTGAAGTGTTTGCACAGTCCAAAAATGTTTTACAGATCTATTGAAGCATACCGCACCAAAGAGTTATTTTGATGTTACAAGATTTGATTGTCATGGTACCCACATTCTGAATTTGAAGCAGGGAGTAGCTATTTAAGTTAAATAGCAACTCCTTGGTTGAAGTGGCCATTTGCATGTCACTGTAGATCTTTCAAGCCTGATGAAACATCAAATGATGCAGCACATCAAGTTACTGTACCACAGTAGCAAATTGACCTCACAAAAAAAAGGAAGAAACACTCTATTAGAGTGTTTTGCAGAAGTCATGTGATTCAGACAAGGTTATTTATGAAGTGGATTTGTCTCATTACAAAAATATCAAAGGCTTATTAATTCCTTAATTGGTACTGTTGTAGTTGCAAATAAAAGAAAGAGATGTGCAAAACAAGTAGGCAAGTAGGCAAGTATTTGTTGGACAAAGGGATGTCACCATAACTTACAATCTTTTGTGAATAATTGCAAGGTTGGCCTCGTATGGCTTATGCCATTCCATAATGATGTGTCGTAAAGGTGGGTGAATTGTCAATACAATTGGAAAAAAAAAATGAGAAATTTTCAAATCTTTCTAGAGAATATAACACTATCCCAGTGTATTATGACAAAAAAATTTTGTTTGCATTTAAAATATAGCCATTTGTCATTGTTTTACTATCTTTATTTTCTTCAAGAATCCTTTAAGTTAAAAAGTCATTACAGTGCTGTTGAAAAACAATAATTCAACAAAATGAGTGTATTTTTGAGCCTCGATTTTGTTTTTCACACACTATTCCTCTCTTATTCCTGAAATTTGGCATTGTCTGAAAGTGAGAATGAAGCAGACTATAAACAGGGTAATTAAACAAGCAAAACAATAAAAAATGTCTGTCAAAAAGCAGCTTTAACAGGTTGCAAAAACACAGCTCTAGTGTTTTGACGTCAGTGGTGATCAGGATTTCTGGTGAAGTGAGCTCATGTTTATACAGTTAACAGGGCGCATGGAGTTTGTTCACAAAATTCATTACAGTCGGTAACACCTGCTGAGTCTTCCTCATGTATGTTAATCTTAAATGGTCAAAATTAAGAGAATGTGAACGTCTGGTGCACAATTGAACCAACAATGAAAGGGTATTAATGAACGATCAAAATAACTAATTGCAAATCTGTGACTGAGACACTCAGTATTAACATTACAAGCTGTACATGTCCGTGGGAAGAGAAACACAACAGCCACTGGGTTGAAGAGCTGTTAGGATAGAGAATCAGCAATAAGAGATACAACTTGGATTTGATTTTCTTTGTCATTTTCAAGCCATAACGATGATTGCTTTCAAACTTCAGTGTGAAATTGGAGGAGATCAACCAAAACGATCATGAAGTGCGAAAATGAAAAATGCGTGCTTTTCAAAAGATTTATAATCGTTAATCTTTCGAAGTCACAAAAGTCAAACTTTTTGTGCCCATTTTACAAGTAGTGATCTGTACTGTACTGTATGTACCAGCCAACCTATATACAGTAGTATGGGTGATGTCTGTTACCCCAGATGTTATTTCCTCCTTATTCAGTCACTTAAATTGTACACTTGCTATGGATGTAGAGTTATCAGTAGTGTTATGCAGCTTTAATTGTACAGTGCATTTACTCAGAAATTTTGAGCCAATCACTGCTACATCAAAACCGTAGGTTGACTTCAAGGAATAGAGTAGTGACCAAAAATGACGACCCAACAAAAACTATGTATGTGAACTTCAGGGCAATTCAGAAGCTTCAAACCTACTCAGATGTGCCTTAATTAGCTTAATCAGAGTGATTACTTTCCACATGTATGCATATCTAATGTCACATTCCGACTAAAATTGCCAGTGATATCCTGGTAGGGCGTGTAGCCCTTACACAATGTTTTTGAAATTGAATTCACCCACATGTATGGTTCTTTTGTCCTAGAAGTCACTCCACTGGTTACGTTCTTGTTTGAAGAACATGGGACATCCTGTCTTTCTCCTTTCAAATTCACTGAAGAACTTGACTGGGACTTAGGTCCAACCATGACTCCCCCCCCTCCCTCCCTTGAGAAGGTTGCATCACCAACTTTCAATTGAACTTGGCATAAAACTGGAATTTTCGAGTACTGTACAGTGAGAAGTTTGGTACTGAAATCTGTTCAGATTTTCAATCGTTTTCACAGTAGTGCTTTGCTGATTTTGAAGTAATCTCACTGTACAGCAAAATTAAGAGTATTCAAGTCCTACCCTTCTGTATCTCAAGGACAGATCCAAGGCATTTCAAACACAATCACTGCAGTAGGAGGATGGTATCTTTTGCATCCCTTTGATTTTACACTCTGGGGCCCATAGAGATTTAATGAATACTTAATCACTTTTGGTCATTGAAAGAGTTAGCAAGGCATGATCAAGTCAGATAATTTCACACTGATTGGACATTACTGGCCTGTCAACAATCCTCTCTTTTGTCACTGTCCCCACAGACCCCCACATCCCTCCCACCCCCCCCCCCCATTATTATATCACACCCATCTATTACTAGGGAATTGAAACATCTCATCTTCCTCTCCCCAGTCCATTCTCTTCGTTGTATGGTGATGATTGCGCCCTGTAATATCCATCTAGAAAAAGAAAACTGAAAAGTGATGCGATACGCAATCAGCGTCTGCTGTAGCTGAGACATCTAGATCCGTCAACGTTCTTGTATGTACTTTATTTTTAAAGTACAGTAAAAGCTGTGAGAAACTCAGATGGTTATATATGTTGTACTTTTTTGACAGGTTAAAGCATTGACACAGTTTACTGTGTACTTCATCAAATTGATGGTATTTGGCTGCCATTTTAATAGTCTCATTCGGTCCATTGTACCTGCTCGTGTCAGTGCCATCAGGGACACAAATTCCAGAAAGATTCATCAGCGACATAATTAACAGGCGTTGTTGGCTTTGGCGGTCAACAGCGGAACTTGTTCCGCAATATCACAGAGCTTTGCCATAAATTCCCCTTGTGTTTTCAAAGGTCAAAAGTTCAGGATGTCTTTTGTCGTCACCTATGGTATATATCGACTGTACTACTATTTTAAGGACAATCACAGTACGGTTGGTGTATTTTAAATGGAGAATTGGGTTCCAGTAAAAATCCCTTTTTTTGTTCGTTTTTTTTTTTCTTGTTTTGTCTAAACCTATGGCAAAGTGACTGTAGCATGGGTCAGTGCTTACAGTACAGTACAGTATCTGGGTTAAGGTTTTTGTGAGACCACCGATGGTGGAAAGGTGCAAGCATTTGACTGACATATCATTTATCTGCAGTACATATATGTCTTTATTGCCTGTTGAATTTGAAGTAATAATGTGCCACATGGCACCTCATCATTTTAACATCAATTTGCTCCCTTTCTTGTGAGCGATTCATCATTCATATATGTTACCTTCTATATTTTCTAAACTGAAATTTTGCTTTTTATTTTTATACAAAGTGTATCATTGAAAGTGGACATTGAACTCCAGTAATGAGATGCACTGTTTACCTCATTTCAGACAGTTAAAGGTTAAGTCTTTGACCCTGTGTTCTCTCCTTGAAAAGCAATGCTCAATGAATAGCCTTTTTTTTTTCGTTATTTCAGGTTTACCTTTTTGCATGTTAACCCTTTTGCAGCTAGTGTCCATTTAATACTTGGATGCCACCATTTTCTGCCAACTACCTACAGTAAAGAGAAACACTGAAACAGAAACTTTTCATGATACGTAATATTACGTAAGTGCCTGTGAAAGAATTAAAGAAAATACCAAAGTGATCAATTATTTGCAATATGAAACTGAAGTTAGGATTGCAACGTAAAAGTTGTGCAAATCGTATTTATGCTACCCTCCTTTTTCTGTTTCTTTCGTGGTAGGGAGTAAAAACATGAAGTTTGTTTCTGCGGGATATTCCAAGTGAATCGGTTTTGTGATTTCCGCATCATGGCTCAGCATATTTGTCAAGTTCACTGCACTGTAGTAGATTAGAGTACTTTGTTGTTTTTTTTTTTCTCTCTACTTCATTTGTAAAACTTTTTTTCCTGTAGGATAGAAATTTTACCCTGATTTTGAAGATAAACACACGTGGAGACTACAATACTTGTTCACTTATTAGTCAAAACTAGTGTGCAAGCTATTCTCCAGAAAGCTTTGAAAGCTCATGTAGCCACTCTTGTGCAAGTTTCTCTTCACAGTCTCACAGGGAAATAGACTTGTTTCTCATTTGTTGCATTCTTATAACGTTGTCTCTAACTTGTCGGAATGGATGCTACACCAAATTGTACATTGGGAGTATGCAGCCACCATTTACAGTGGCATACAGTACAGAGTGGGTTCTTAATGTGGCATAACATAGTAAGCTACTGTCTTACTTGTCTCAGCACAGTTACAGTGCTTTCAACTACCGCGCCAGGACTGTGTTAGTGGCAACAATGAACTGGTCATGTTAAACACAGTCCAACCTATACTGGACTGGCAGCTCCTGATTCTGCTATTCCCGAGGTGCATAACTGAGGAGTTTAGCAGAATTTGCATCCAAGAATCTCACTTTTTTTGACACCATCTGGTTCCTCTGGCAACTTGTTTGAGATCCATAACAGTTATCCCAAAGTAGGGATGCTTTTCCTAGAGATGCGGTTGTTTGTTTGTACCTCTACAATGTACCCATTAACCCAATTTTGTGATATAGATGACTTGTTGTTCCCTGGAATGTTAAAAAAGTCAAATGGTTAAATTTTGCCAGCAGTGGTTGAGCCATTTTGATTGAAGTAATACATCTTATCTAGTTTCTTCCCTCATAGTAGACAAAGTAGTAAAAGTATGTACTGTACCTCAAAGACCTCTGCAAGGTCTTCAGAAATTGCCATATTATTAACATCAAAGGTACCAAAGTGTGTCTTAATTCTCTGCTTTAATGTACAATAGTGTTGGACTATTTTAAGTGCCTCATAACTTTTCACCAAATAGCCTTTTTTTCCATTTGAATATCCTTGAACACTCTGTTTTCCAAAACTGTGGCCGAACAAACCATTTATTAGTTGTAATAGGACCCTTCACCTCTTGTTTGGGGAGTAAGACCACAAGTTTGAAATGCTCATCATATAGCCACGCTGTCAGTTGAAAATTTATCTTGTCTAAAGATACTGCACTATGTCTTTCTGGATCACAAATGCAAAATAAAGTTCCTTTCAATCCAGCCCGAACAAATATAGCAAGACGTATCAATTTCAACGTCATACTGGAATTCGATACTCCGCTTTGTTTTTAACTCACAGCTATTCGCCAAAGCAGTGTTCAGATCAGAACAGCAGATAATGCAGGGACAAACCCTCACCTGTCTACTTGTGTATAGTCCAATGATTTCCCATGATCCTTTGTTTTACTTTTTGTTTTGTCTGCTGACCTTTTTCAGGACTATGCCGCAGACACCATGAACGAGCTACTGGGTATTTATGGCTACGACGGAATGGACAAATCTTTGACCGAAAATCTTCAGCTGCAGCATTTTGCCTCCGAGGACCAAGAAGGCGAAAGTCCAGGTACCTCGAGGAGGGGTTTTCTTTCTCATAAGCTTCTTAGAATTGTTTTTGACAAGGAAGGAGAACATTGTTGTGGGTGTTGTATCGGAGACGGCTGAACTGCGAATCCGGTCGGCCTTTCAGTTAGTTAGATCTGGCTAATGACTGCCTGGGTGTCACTTTATATTGATCTAGTGGTTTGTTGAGCTTGAACCCCTCCCTCCCCCCTCCCCCTCCCCTAGTTGGTCTTGATACTGTGCTTGCTAGTGTCAGCTAACTGCAATGATTTGTGCCCTCATGCAAGCCTTTTTCCCCTCCCACTCCCCTCCAGCATGAGTCTTTTTTACATGCTGGTAAAGTTTGTACACCATTGGCATAAATCTGGGGGCTTCTAAACTTATCCCTCCCTTGTCTGCATTCAACTAAGACACATTAGTCAAACAGTATAGTTTTTTTTTTGCCTAACCATGTCATCCTTTTTTCTGTCCCCTCATATCCTGTTGCCTATCTTTGATATAGAAATGTGGGATCTGATGCTCATTTTCTGCAGTTCAGGTAAAATTTGCGATGTTGCCTACAGTTTGCAGTATGAATCTTTATGCCATGATTCCGACGAGAAGTGGGCTTTCCAGACGTGGAAGTCTCAAAGTAGTTTGTACATGGCATATGTTGAAAGAGGTGACTTGGTAAGCAGTTTGTGAGGATGACATTTATTCATACTGCAGTGCATGCCAGTGAGATGCTTACTTCTGTTAAAATACCCAATGTATGGACCGTTGGTTCCAGGGTTTTTGAACTCCCGACAGGAAGAATTGGTCAGAGCACTCGGGAAATAGTTTCCAGGACAATTCGCCCCCTCCCCCGACAGATCCCCTTACTCTTTCCTTAATGGCCCCTATCATTTTCCTGAAGAAATTGTCAGGATTGAGTTGTCCACGGTGAAATTCTCGGGGTTGGGAATTTTTCAGGTGGGAATTGTCCAGTGGAGGTTCTCTTGTTTATAATTGCTTTCTCTATTGCACCCAGGGTTCCCATGGTCATGGAAAAACCTGGAAAAGTCATCACAGAGTTTGAAAATTATTTCAAGTCCTGGAAAGGTCTTGAAATTTGGGGAAATTGTTTGAAGTCCTGGAAAAGTCCTGGAAATTTTCCACAAAGTGACATTGTTTCTTTCTCAATCACAATATCAAAATGTAGTCTCCTTTGTAATATCAAAATTTATTATTCACTTCACCTCATATTGCTTTGGCTTTTGCTGTTATAGTTTTGAAAACCTTATGTAAGATGTCAAGAGGAATGTCATGGAACTTCTTTATTTGGTCCTGATAAAATCATGGAAAAGGTTATAAAAATTGATTCTTTCAAAGGTGCTGGAACCCTGTTTACCTCTCTCTTTTAGTAGCCATTGCAATCAATCCTGTGCCCAAACATATAGATAAAATGTTGATCTGTATAACCATACAGTATAATGAGTCACAGACAGATTTGTACCCAAAAAGTCCTTCATTTTTGACATCATGTTGAAAGAAGAATGCTTTGTTTTTGTGATTTTGGTAGCCACAGCTCACTCACTTGTTTTGTTTCATTAATCGTAGCTCTGAGTGGGAGAGCAGCTGAAGACAGTACACCTGGAGCTTCAAAGAAGTCAGAAGAAAACTCTCCGAATAAAACAACAGGTAAAGTCTGCTTAAAGAAACAAATCTTGTTTCCCTTTGTAGGCATTTAATTGCCTGACGGAATCTTTTCATCCTTGAACTCCTTATCCCTGAAGTGACCGGAGTCAGATTCATGGATGCGGTTGATTTCTTAGAAGATGGGCATTTTCAGTTCGCACAAATCTTTGAAGTAGGTTTCAAGCTGTCTGTGCACCTGGATTGATGGGGTAAAGTCTGACGTATTGGTCCAATAGTGTATTTCCCACTCAACAGTTTGGCTGACATCACTTTATGTCATGCAACTAACACTTCACGACCCTCCTCATTTAACCTGATTTGAGAGGAAGGTATGTCGTTCACTTGCTTCTTTATTTTCAAAAGCAAGTGGATGCATACAAGCATTGCAAACGAATAACATCAAAACAAGAGACATGTTATATCAGTGAGAGATAATCAGTTCGTTTTGATTTTCAAGTGCAAGAGTTGAAGCATTTCCTGGATGACCTGTGGTTTAGGTTAGGACCAGGCATAGGTTAAGGAGCAACAAGATTATGAGAAGTGCTAGGTGCAGGTACATATCTCCACACAACCTCCTCACTCTTGGTACTCCCCCGGCCATCTTCTCCGGCAAAGATAAGAAAGCATTCATAGGATCATGAGACACTCAATATGGATTATGCTTCGCAAGAAAGTGTCACCTCATTCATAATTTCACTTCATTCAAGCTGTGACCAGATAATTCCATGACATTCAAACTGGGCATGAAATTTACTGGGACTCTCTATACGCCCACTGTAACCCAACATATACTTTTCCTTTGCTAAAGAGGCCAAATGTGGTATTAAGCATTATGTGGAGAGTTGCACCCAATTCCATGCAGTGGTTTGGGGGTATACATACAAGACATTTTGGTGCAGGACACTCATCATAAGTGTACTGACAATGAATAGACTTAAATTACTTATGTGTAAGCAAGCTCAAATTACTGGGTGATAATGCCAAAGTTTCAATCTTGTGTTGTGTAACTCTTGCAGTCAGTTGCTTTCACCTCCATGTGAGTATTGCAAGCTTGAAGTGAGATCTTAAAGGTGGCATCATTTTTTGTTAAGCAAATTTTGTGGGGCTGACAATCCTATGAAAAATTTAAAGAGAAAGTACTGTACATACTAGTTATGTCACATGTGCATGGTGTCAAGTCCCCTTGACTCTGTGACGTATTACACCTTTCATTGTCAATATATCAAAGAACATTGATCCAAATAAATTCAGGTACAAATTTACACCAAATGCTTACCTCATGTTCCTCTTTTTCACCTTGATATTTGTTTTGACTCTGAAATTGCGCTTTGTAATAGCAATTGGTCAATATTTAACAAATGTTCATCATGTTTTGCAGTTCATGAGAGGCTCAGCATCTTCGGCTAATAAAACTGTCATTTCAGGAAGACAATGATCAGCAATGTCCCTGAAGTTGTTCTGTCATACTACACAAATCATTTGAAACCATCGAAAATTTGTGCTGTTTAGCTCCCAAAACGAAAAAAAATTCTAGCATTTACAAACTTCCTGTAGGTCTGACTAGGCTGAAAATGATCCTCACGATGTTGGTGATCAACTCGTCTTCTTCGGCCGACATGCCCTGCTCAAGGACATGTCGCAGGTGAAGTGTAGATTGCGCACATTGGCCTGCTTTGAGAGTGAGCCGTGCAGGCTCAAGTTGACGAGCTAGTAGCTGTTAAGAACCAAGCAAGATTTTATTGTTTACCAAACATGATATTGTGACTAATACTGAAGAATACTGTGTATTTTCATTAAAAAACTTTCTAATTGATAGCAATGTACTGCATTAAAAGTCAGTCATCACTGGCATAAAGTTTTTAAAGTGACGAATGTACGGCATATATATCCTGTATACTACTGCTAATGCTGAACATGCGCTCATGCAGACGAAGCCATTCAGTAGAGTCTGCAAATGCGGGGTCGTTCAGGCGTCTCGAATTTCGAAGTGGAAACTAGTCCAGATTATTCAACTTTGTTGGAAGAGGGGATATTGTGGACATTTATTTTTCTTTGTTTAATAGGATGAGGAAAGAAGTACATGCGTATCATCTCAACACAAGTTAGTTCATGGAATGCACAGTTTAGGGTTGACTTAATTTGAGACTAAAGGATTGTCACTGTCTAAACAGAGTAACTTAAACATTAAAGTTGGTCTGTCTAGGCTAAGTGTTAATATATCTTTTGTTCTCACAAATCTGTTAACTGCAAATGTTTCTTCCAGCTGTGCTACCATATCGTATTATATTCTTGCACCAAATCCAAAGTAGTTCTGCTATTTGCTCACACAGTATTTTACCTTCACTGACTGAAATAGTGCCCTCATCATCCTATAAATTTCCCTTCCTGAATGGACCAGAATGTAATATTAATGACAGATATTTCCGTGTGTCAGGCCACTTCCCTTTGAAATATCCCCCTCCTTCATAAAACAAATAGGTCGCTTTAAACGATGCTCACAGAGTAGTATGATATGACAAAAAAAAAAAGATAAAATTTGGTATAATCATAAATGTGAAGGTAATTAGCAGCAATGGTGGTAAGAGAAAAGATGGTTGTAGAATGCTGGCCAGCCACAGATGCTGTCAGCAAGGTTTACTGGTTATTAAAGACGAAAACTCGTCACCCCAGGCAGTTTCAATTCACCCAACCACTTACATGTAGTCCCTCCCACAGCCTTTCTAAGATCCCTTCACATGTATAATCTTATACGCTGTGTAATATTTGCTACTGTGCATCTGTCAGATTTGCTGTTAGTGAAAAAGTAGAACCAGTTTAGAAAATAAAAATAATTCTGCTATCCGGCAGACAAAAATATAGCTTGGGGTGATGTTACTGCTTTTATTAAGTGACATTTCATTCACAAACATCCAAAGACTCATTTTCCCGCAAGCCAGATCGTACTGAGATTCGTACATGTATACAGTGCAGTAGACTTTTGTCTTCCTGCGGAAATCTGCCATTTGATTCAAAGTTGAATGTATTTAATTTGGTCATGGTAATCTCTGTCTGGATGCTTGCTATGCTGCCATGCACAAAGATTTATTTGTAATTTTCAATACTTTATGTTGCCTCATCTAATCCATTAATGGAAATTAATACTGCCCTCCTTCAGTGAAGGCTGCCGGTTTGATTGGTTTCATGGATTGCTTTACTCCTTTTGAAGTTTGTCCTTACACTGAAAATTCAAATTTTCAGATATGAAAGCTGCTCTAATGTTTTGCACTCCGATGAAGTGTACTGTGTATGTGTCTGTCTTGGTTGTTGTAAACAGTGTCCAGTCCGTCCTCAGTTTGATAGAAGAACACAAGGAAAGGACGTCCAAACATATTGCATAGCCCTTTCCTGGATTAAGTTTTTTTTTTTATTAATTTTCCCATTTTAGTAACTCCATCATAACAGATTATCTGGACAATTCTACAGGTTGAAAGGCCCTTGTATTGCAAACACCTCAATTAAGGCTCGAAAATCCCAAACACTCTTCAGTTCTACCAAATAAGGCCTTCTGTAACCTTGTTAAGATGCAAAACCTAGAAGCTATAAATATTTTTACAAGTAATTTGATGTCTTTGTGTCAATGGAACTAGCCAATGGAACTCAGCACTTGCCATTGTGTGTAAGACTTGATGTTTTTACAGCCACAGCTTTTTTTTGTCTTGTCTTTGTGTAACATTGTCATGGGTTTGGTACACATTGAATAAAAACTAGAGTGCATTGGGGTATTTGGTCCTCTGGCCCTCTCCACCTCCCTCCCCCACCACAAAAATAGACATTTGTCTGTTACATGACACATCAGCAGAGCACTACTTTTTCTCCTCTTTCCAAAGAAGTTGAATAAGTTTCGTAGGGGCTGCATTTTGCAAAGTATGAATCTGGCTAATGGATGAATGTATTTGCTGCCATTTTATGTTGACAGTACCATCCAAAGTGTGACTGTCACCGATGATTTTAAAGGTGGTGTAGTGAGTCATGAAAAGATGCTGCAAGTTTATAGTTTTCTTTGATGCGTGTCTGTAATCCATGAACAGTCTTTTTTCTGGACTGAGTGGGAACAGGTAAGGTGGTTGCTCGTCAGTGAATCCAAAGCAGTTTCTTGAGGGGAAGGGGGAGGGACTGTGGTTGGAGGTCAGTGCTGGAGAAAAGTGTTTATTTCTCGCAAGGAGAGGCTGAATTTATGACAGAGTATGTTTCTCTTGAAAACGAAAGAGATAAATCTCCCCCAAGTGCCAAACTTTCTTTTAAAATACATAAATTCCTCTCCCCATGCACTAATTTGCGGGGAAGGAGCCTCCCTGCTTTTTCGGCAACCACATTGGAGATATTCTACAGATCACCACTTACTGTATGAACAGCCAGCAACTGTACTGCTTCACTGTTTGAGGGGACACCTCTGAAGAGATATTTTGTGAAATTCGCTCATTTTTTTCAGTCCTGTCAAATGTTTTTCACATACAAATGGCAAATGGTCATACTAATAGGATCCTCATTCGTTCCACGTCAATTAGTGGGTTTTGAGATTTTGTGAACAGACTCTTTTCACATTGGCACTTCTGTAATTTGCACATGCAACCAGTACAAGCCAGTCAAAGATACCAACATTTTTACAGTTTTCAAAACTAATGGATGTGAAACTCGACTGATTATGCTAATTATAAGCATCGCCATCTGGTTTTACCTTTATGCTCTCAAACTTATCGATATCGACTCTAATTTACCATTTTGAAGGCACATGCTCACTTTCTTGTCTGTGCCTTCCATCTCCAAATGAACCTTTAACATGGCTCCTGCAGAGATGAGGGTAGACGGTTGTGACACAGCCATGTCTTTTACTAAAGTGGTCTTTCAGTTAACATGAAAGGTAGTGTAAGGGAAGTAAGGCATTTGTTCTACAGAGAAGTCGTTTTTAAACCAATACTTAAAAACACAAATAATGTTCAAAATATTAAGGGAGGATGTTGGCCATCTTTTCAAGAAGTCGGTTTCTCACAAATAAAAATTTGGTCTTACATTTGTGGCTCAAGAATAGTTTGTTCTCCCAAACTTTCCGAAAGTTGAGTGATGCATCTGCCGTAACTCGTGTTACGCATGATGCCTAGAGGAGATGAAGCCTTTGCAAATATTTATTGGTGAGACTGATTGGTTTAACAATGGTCAAAACTACTTTGTTTGTAACGTCATGTTTCCCTTTAAAGTTCAAACTCCTCTCAAGTGTATGCCCCAATTTTTAAAAACAAGAGAAAATGAAGTCTAAAGCATGTCTCTTGTGGGTTTAAAGATCCATTGATTGGTCAGAAATTAACAAAAGGTCACAAAGTAACACAGAATACTCCACAGAGTAACAGCACATCTAAAATGGAACCACTGTGATATAAATTTACATGATATTGTGCCACAATCAGGGCCCTATGCTAGTTTTGTCATCTGAGTTTGCTTATTACTAAAACCAAAGTTGCAATGTGTCAATTTAGGTACCTAAAAATACCATGAACAGTAGATGGTTTTGGACACAAGTTTGTGCTCAATTTTAAATTGTGAAGGGGACAGCACAGCAGATCTTTTCACAGGGTTTCCGCCGGTGGAAAAACCCTGGATGGCCGTGAAAACTTATGTCAAGGTCTGGAAATTATGTCAAGGTCTGGAAAACGTTGAAGTTCAGGGAAATATGAAGTCCTGGAGATGTCATGTAGATTTTCACAAAGTGACATTGTTTCTTTCCCACTTGTGACATCAAAATGTGTTTTCTTTGGTAATATCAAAGTGTAAAAGTTATACTCTTTACCTCACATTGCTTTGGCTTTTGCAGTTATTGCAGAAAACTTTATGTGAAGTTTCAGGCGGAAGGTCATAGACATTCCTTATTTGGTTTGGAAAAGTCATGAAACTTAATTCACTGGAAAGCGCGAAAATCCTGTTGTCACATCTGAGGCAATGCTGGTACTAAACCCCATCTAAACGAGTGCTTTTGGTTTTCAACTATTTCAACATCGGCAATTAAATCCTTTAGCGCATCATTCTAGGTCCTCTCTTGCTACAGTATTTTTCACACCTACTCTTACTTACACACCTGCTGTACTGCTGCTTTAAATGCCGCACAATATTCTTCAGTTTTCTTGTCGCTTTGTGTTTCCTGCATTCAGCACAAACATGCATCAAGAAACTAAAAATCATTTTCTCTAATTTTAGATCACCCTCTCGTAAAATAAATCATTTCCATGCCCAGCTTTTCAAAAAAATAGTTTTGCCTGCCGTTAAAATTTTTTAATGAGTTATTAGTGACACAGCAATAAACACAGCCTGCCTGAATCTCTGTTTATTTAATCACAACCATGTTCTTGCTCGATGTTGGAAAGATCCAACCCGATGTTGGAAAGATATCGACCTTGCCCTCTTCGTGCACTCAGGATCAAATTGTCCACTTCGATCCGATTTCGTACAAAAAAAAGAAAAACAGACCAAATTATCCTCATTGTTATCATGGTGTTCCCTGAACGTGAATGATCTACAGGGTAATTGCATTTGTGAACCAGGCTCATATCAAGCTTACTTTTTTGCTGTTTTATAATTTTTTTTTTTTTCATGTGGTGAGAGAGGGGAAATGGTGGGAAGAGGGAGAGGATGGGAGGACAAAAACATTAAAATTATATTAAGCAATCATTTCTTCTCACAGTTTCACAATTTCCACCAGAGGTTTTGCTTTCTTGTTGTTTCTTCTCAATCGCTGTTGGACATTGGTTGGAGAGCTTTTTTACATAAACTTCACTCGTTCAAGTTGTAAGAATTTGGAGTCATTTGCATACCGCCTAGCAAACTTTCTCATTAGAAAGATACCCAACAAATCACATTTTTTGGCTGCTCTCTCGCAGATACCCTGGGCCAATCTGTTGAGGAGCAGATCGTCTGTGCTTGGTGCAAGTCGTCGGGGTCCAAGCGTTACACCCTGAACACGGCGGTGGCGTCGCAGGCCTTCTGCAGTGAGAAATGCTTTGCGGCATTTAGACGGTCTTACTTCACCCGGACGAAGTCATGCGCCCGCTGTCAAAAAGTCTGCCTCGCGGCTGAAATGCACAAGGTCCACCACAAGGAGGTCAGGCTTTTCTTCTGCAGTCCAAAGTGCGTCGCCATCCACTCCTCGGACATGGCAGACGGGAAAGACCGGGACACAAAGATTAAAAAGATGTTGCAAAGGCGGTATGCAAATGACATCCAACAGAGCACTAGCAACGATGTTCACGGTAAAGAAGAAGTTCAGAGAACTTCTGTTGAAGGATCTTCAAAAGGCAGGTACCCTCCAGATCACAGGATTAAACACGTGCAAGAAAAACGACTGCAAAAGTCCTTCACGATGGATGACATTTTGAATTCCCGCCCTTCTGTTGTTGTACGAAGTGGTGTGGATGGTGTGCAGTCAAGAATATCTGAGGGTAGCGCGAGGACCAGGTCACATCAACATAGGACTTCAAATACACACGAAGTTGGACGTGAGTTTGAACCACTGAAACCTGAAAAAGGGGTGTTTCTGCCTCCGCCAACCGTTATGGTACCCTACCCTGTCTTTGTGCCTGTTCCTTGCCCGATACCAGTACCCATTCCAGTATCATCTAAGGCTTTCAAGATGGCCCAGCATACTGCTGCTTTCACGGAGCGGACACCAGCGCCTTCATCCCATCATCAGCCGTCAACATCCAAAAGTATACCAAACAGACAGAACCTATTCCCTTCTGCCTTCTACCCAGTGACCAGGACATCCCTTCCTGAGAGTGTCCCTGGGAGCAGCACCGGTCCTGCGGGGTATCCTCCCCTGGCTGCCCTTCCACCAGAAGGTGTCTTTCATCACGGTAGTCTTAAGTACCAAAACTTCTTGCCAGTACCAGATCGCACGAGCCTGAACCAGTTTGTGCGACTCCATGGACTCCAGAGGAGCGCGAGCATGGACCTTCCAGTGTGCCACTACCCCAGCCCTAACAGTGTCAATGTGCTTCGGTCCCCACAGAAAACTGCCGGCACAGTACAGTCACAGACCAGCACTAACAGCTCTTTGCACAGCGAACAAGAAACCAGAGAACTTTCAAAAACTGTCAAGGAAGCACTTCGCTCCCATCTCAGTAAGAGGTTCTCCCAGTCTGCGCTGAATCTCACGGAGGTCGGCAGGTTCCCAGATTCAAGTGACGACCTCAAGAGGAGCCACAGCCTGAGCAGGCTTCCGGTCAGAAGTATGGAGTCCGTCCCCGAGTCAGAGCCCAGTACGTCGTCGTATTCAACTCCCAACAAGAGGGAAAGAGTCGAGCAGAGGTGGGAAAGTCCCTCCCCGTCCGAAAACGGTTCGGTCCAGTATAAGAGAAAACGAGATCGTAGGTACCTGGACTGAGTCTGTGGGAGGCATCCTCATCATAGCGGCAGTCATCCCTCAAACGCACGCTGCACAGAACAATCGGAAGTGGTTCGTCAGTGTGTCTCGTCACTGGAGACCGAGGATTAGAGGCACAAGTGACTCATCGTCAGGTTACTTTCACGTCAAGGATTTTAATTCTTAGAGCAAACTTTCTCCAAAATTTGTTCATGCTTTGGTGTAAAACTTGAAAACCCAAATTATCGATATCATGCCTGATACTGTAGGGTGGCCTGTCTGTGTGACCGTGTCATGTTGGTGATCTTTGCCAGGGCTCTGAAGTTTTTTTTTTTTTGCTGTTTTGTCAAAGTCTGAAGGATTTTAAGATTAGGACCAAACCAAAGTCAGAATGTGTCTGTGTAGACATAAAGAACAAATCGCCATGTTGACAGTGCTGAAGATGCCAGCTCAGCATTTACTGACCAAACCTCAGAAATATTTTCATTCGATTCATACATTCTTTCTGAATTTCCTAACACTGTGTAGAGGAGCCACATTGTGTGTGAACAAAGAGGCACATTGCTCTTTAGGTCTGGTCGTTAACTATTTTCAGCACTGAATTTGATGATTTGGTTTGTTAAAAAAATTGTGGCACACATTCTCAAAAGCAGAATGGGACTATTATGTTAATTGCATCAAGATTTGCATAATGTAAGCTGCTAGGAGTTTTGGAAGCTGGCAGGGAGTACAGTGCTTTGTTCATCATAAACGGGTTTATGAATGCCTTGTGTGTAAATTTACAACGAAAGTGTTTCTAGTTGACAAAATCTGAGCGATGGTTATACCTGTATCAGGTTTCAGATTGCCAGGTGTACCCTGTTGGGGAAATTGCTGTTTCTGGCACTCGAATAACATACAAAGCCCTGCCTTCAATCTAGTGAAGTACCATCGCCAAATCTGGACTTCAACCAGAGTTTGTCTGACTGTAAAAGTGATTTAAACAGGGAGCAGATCATGGACTGTCCAGTTTTCAGGGATGGATCAATGAAAGGACATAAAGTGGTGTAGGTTGTTTTCTTTTAACCCTATTCTGGCGTATTCTTGCCGATGTCACTTTTGTCATGTAGTTACAAAATCTCTGATTTGCATTATTAAATTTGATTCTAATGCAACAGCTAAGTACTACAGTTCTCTGTGAATAGAATAAGGTCAAAGAGAATAAAGTGCCTACATGAAGCCTTGAGTATCTCACTGAGGAAAATATTGCTTTTAAAAGTAGTGTAGAAAAGGGTAGAAGACTGCCACAATTTTTGGGGTGATTTCAAAACAAAGGAAGTTGGGAACTTTGTCAATTTCAAATGGGCAGTATCTTCTCCAATTTATTGAAAGACTTGCCCAGTGAGGTGGTTGATGTTTGCAAGTAGAGAATTAACATTTTGTTGGTTTTAAATATCTGATATCATATTCCCTGCCTTTTTTTAAATTGAATGTTAGTTGCATTATGATGAATTTTTCTTTTCACAAAAGATGAGAAATGATGCCATGTTTCCCGTTTCACCTACCCCACCCCAACTTTGTACACCCCTCATCCCGCCATCCGTCAAATAAGTCATGCGTGATAGAAGGAAAAATAGCAACCATTCCGCCTGTGAGATAGTCAGCAGGTAAACCCTTGCCAGTGAGTATCACAAGTGGACTTTACAGTTGTTTTCTGCCATGTTCTTACTATCTGTCACCGGTAATTTTGTCGTATGTCAAGGTTTTATTTTACATTATTAATTGTCATAAGAATCTTATCAAAGGTCTGACTCATTCACGGTACTTGACTGCATGAAACATTGACTAATGAAATTTTCAAAGAACTGCTGTAGTTGATTGACACTCCAGTCCAACTGTAACTGTAATTTCCCGCAAAGAAACTTTTCGAGTTGAAGCGAGGACGAATCCGTACCAGATCACTGTGGTGAAACATGTTCCCTTCCCAAGTATCTGCACTATTCAGCCATTTGATTATTAACATATACAGTGTACTGAATTTGAATGGCTTTCAATGAAGGCAGTTCACATCCTGATCCTTTTAAAATAGAAAGCACTATATTACAAGGGACATTCAAAGAAATTGGCAAATGTGCCCTGCATTTGGCCAAAGTGTTTTACAGTTTCCTTTTTGACGTTGCGTCTTCGAAATGTCCTCATCTTTGCCATTTGAGCATGCTTTGATTGGGTAGCAGAATTCACTCAAAAATTCAAATATGAAAATAAGAATCACAAGGGATTGTCTTGGCTCCCAAATACTTGGCATATCTCTGAAAGAGGGCTTAGATGTGTATGCTTATTTCATTTTCTGTTGAATTCCTGTTCAAGAAACAGTTTCTGGCTTCTGACACATTTTCCGTCAACATGTCTGTAGGCAGCTTCTAATCTTTTGATGCCGAGACAGAGTAGACAATCAAGGTCTCATGCGTGAGTCGACATGCTGTCAAATGATACGACATGGTTGAACCTCGCTGATTATTTTGAAAACCAAAGGTCACTCTGCTACATCCGCTGTGAATATGTTCACCTCTTTGGAAAAGTGTAACTTTTTGCACAAGAAAACATTAGCCTTTTTTCTTAACCTTTTTTTTGGGGGTGTCAAATTTAGTTGATAAATTAGTCTATCATTCTGTTCCTGTCAGGATTCAACTCATTTCACACTTTCAAGCAACATGTGCCTTGTTAGTCATGTTTATTGAGGGCACATGACATGATGTTTTCTTTGTTTTATTTGAGTGATATCTGGTTTGCCTTATTTTCTGCCGACGAGATCATTTCACACCTACGTGGTTGTCGTTGCTTTTGAACACCGTTTGTCGTCGTGGACTCGCATGCTACTTTCACGCAGCTTTTTGTCAAGAGCACAAAGGGATTGATACAGTAATGTTTGAATGTGTATAGGTTTAAGAATGGTAATACAGAAGAGACCATTTGCCAGCACTCTTCTTCAAGACCATCGACTTAACTTTTTGGTGACAACTTGTTGGATATTGTGTTTCATGCTGCCCATCCAATTTTCAACTTAGTGTAAGTGAGGTTTGACCACAATAGTTACCATCAGGGCAGCAGATCATTGGTTATTCCAAAGGGATAGGATGAACGTGAACAATGTGGCACTGGCATAAGAAAGACGCACTATAGGGTGTGTTTCACTGGAAGTGGGCATTACTGGAATTTTTGACATTCATCAACCACGATTGCGGTCATCTTAGGCTGTTGAGATCTTTCACAGTTTCAGACAGAAATTCAAGACTGTGTGAAAAATCTGTTAAGTGTTAGTGCATCAAGCACTTTTGTTAATCAGTAGGAGCTTTTTGTGGAACTCAGTTCCATGACACTGACTGACATGTACATATTATTTTCTTGTATTAATTCAGTGTGGCTTACTTTGAAGGGGCTCATTGGGTCAGTACAGTTGATTTTGTGATGAGTTTAAAAGAAATTATTGCATGCCAATTAGGTCTAAGTCATGCATCTTTTGCTGCAGTTACTAGAAAAGTGAGAAATTGTAGTTTTATATGAACATGGGTTGCTTATGGTTAATAGCTTATGGTAAAAAGTGCCCGGTCACAGGTTTGCCATAAGTGATTTTGATCGTTAATTAACATATCACTGTTTCTTCAGGTGTGTGTCAGATCTTCAGAATCTCAGAGTTGGACCATCTTCACATGAGCTATACTCAGCGGGTGTGACAAAATATTCAGGATTTGTGAACCTACTCAATTGAGCCTCTCTAAGTGTGTGATGCATTTAGAAAGTCACCTGATAATTTGTACTGAATGCAATAGTGGTGTCAGTGAGTATCCCAAGGTGGGGGTAGGGGTGTGTGTGTTGAGATGTTTCCTACACTGGTGATATTTAAACAACAATACTAATTTGTCCTCCAGACATGATGTCCGGTTTATTCCATAGGTGTTATTGAGAGTGCCCATCGGATGTGAGTCATCACATTGATTTTGACCAAGATCCCTGCCGGAGTCAAAACAGGCCCAGTTAAGACCAGTTTTACACATAAATATTGTCAACTAAAACCTTTTCCTGGATTGTATTTTCTCTATCTTTAACCAGTACAGCTCAAACACTATGGCTGCAACTTAAATCATCAGGTATATCTTGTCTGCTTGTTGCTATGGTAATTTTCCCGACAATAGTAAAGGTACAGGTATCATTAACTTCAAGCAGTATATATATACATCATGTATGCAATACCAAGTTGAATTACCCATTTACATTGAAAGCCATCTGTGCAAATATTTTCAGGTTAATTACATATAGCCTCTGTGTCGGACTTAATACTTGTTTGAGTGTCAACTTTGCTTGTCATGCTCTCACAGATGTAGGTCACGTTGGATCGGTGCAGCATTGAAGGCAAACGTTATCTGGGCACAAACACGCGCGCTAGGTTTTTAATGATTACGTTGTAATGTAGTATTATACTTCATCGCGACGACGTGTGAGCCGGTCAACAGGGTATGGCAGATTCACAATGTGGGCGAAAGCCGCAAATCATTTTATACTCATGCTTTTTTTTTTTTTCAAAGTTGAACTGAGAAGGATAATCTCTGACCTTAATCCCAGAGAAAGTGTCAATTTGAAACTAAGCATTGGGCAGAGTTCTGTTACAAAATAATGCACACACACACCCACTTCTGTCACAATTTTTGTTACAGTGTGGTGGATTCATCTTTGAAAACAAAAAAGGGAAAATGATTTTGCCAGGATCTCTTGTCGGTGCAAAAAAAGTGGGTTTAAAATGATTGGGATCCAAACCGTATTTTGTTTGTTAGAGGAAGATATGGTAGCTCTAAGACAGGCTCTACTTTTGAACGTTTCTGTGGTCCGTGTTCCAGATGAGTCGGCTGGGAAAGCCCATCGCGATGACAAAGCAGGGCAGACAACTTTTGATGAAGAAAGCCTCTAAATTGACAGAGAAACACAGTTTGAATTTGAATAATGAGTGTGAATTCTCTAAATTTATGTACCTTTTCATATATGTTCATATTTTGTAGATATTTTTTGTGTTCATTTCGTCGAGTTTTCCGTCAGTCGACAGGTAAAATACTCTTATCATGTTGGTGCCTCACGTTATTAAAAGTTTTGACGAAAAGGTGGGCAAATTGCATTTGCTTTGCGTAATCCCATCAAAAAATGTTGGAAAATAGATCAAATTTATGTCTTTGGTGAAAAACTGAATAGGCAAATCAATATGAAAATGTGCTGGCAGATTTAATATTCACCTATCATAGATGAAAGAGATATATTAATTTTTTTTTTTGTATATGAAAAACATCTATTAACTTTTATTTTGTGAACAATTTATCTGACTAAAGAGGGGATTAGAGTTCTAGTGGTAAATCATGGTCTTTAATTAAGATACTGTGTAATTTTAACTTTAATCAGCTTTCAAAGCCGTGCCCTACGATCAGTGTTTCCTTTGTTTGTGTCATTGTCCTAATCCGTGTTATCGTCATAATTCATGCCCTCCGCTGCTTGGGATTGGTACGTCATGCCACCCGAATGAAATCCCCGTCTGACTCCTGAGTGGTGAGTGAAAACGTGTTTTTAACAAAAGGAGCATACTGGGTGAGCCAAAAGCGAACCTGGTTAACATAAAGGAATCGCACCCATAAGCTGCCTTCTCTGATGTTTGTATGTAAAATGCCAAATGCCTCTTTCAATGGATCCCTCCTGTTAGTGACACTTCAAGGAATGAATAAGTGAAATATTCTTGATTGAACCACAAGAGGATTCTTTTCAAGAAAAGAGAAGAATAGCTAGAAAAAAAGAAGAAAATAATGCACAAAACAAGAAGTAGCAAGACAAAAAATGGCTATGTTTGACATCGAATGGTAAAGAAATTGATTGAAAAAAAGGAGAATTATTTGAGGTTTAGCCATTGAGATTGCTAAATTTACCCCAAGTTTTAAGAGTTATCGTTACCTGTTGGTCTACTGAAGGAATGTCCTACAATTTTAAGAATTGATTGGCACTGTAGCCATTGATTGGGGGGAGAGGGGGTTAGAGTGGATATGGGTTCTTTAGGTTACAAAATACTTTTGAGATAAATGGCTACTCTTTGATTTCTAATGGGTTTAAAGTGATAAACTCAGTGTGGGTGGTGAGACATGTTAGGGGTCACTACCAGGATTTTAAAGCAGGGAATCTCACCCTGATGGTGAAAGGACCAGTTCAAGCACAAAGCCTATGGCTTTCATTGGATGAGGTCCCCAGGTATACCTTGAGGTCCCTAGCGGGTGTCCAGCTGGCAATGCTCCCTGGAAGCCAAGCCGTTTTATGCATGCTTAATTAAGACCAAAATCTTATTCAAATAGTTTGAAGTATCAGTGAGAAAGATGTCTAGGTTAGGCTTCTTTACGTTTAAACACAATTCGTTGCTAGGCTAAGCATTTTGTCGGCCATCACAGAAGCCGTCCATTGTAAATATGGTCACTGTCAATATGATCTGGCCATTCCAGTGAAGGCAAGATGCAATGCGAGAAGACCTTGGTTACCACTACCCCTTCCCATGCTAGTACGTCATCTCACAATTAGCTGAAAATGAATAATTTATTCCACCAGAAAGTCATGTATGAAATTGTCTGCCTCTCTCCAACTGCTCCTCAGCTCCTTCCCCCATCCCCACCCGTCTCTTACTGCTAGATCACTGTCTGTGGTTCAGATTTGGATTCTCTGCCACGATATTCTTGCCTTTGGCAGGGGCATGGCGCCTAATACCAAAGATGAATTCCATGCTTGCCCATTGTATCCCCATTTTTAAGTTAAAGTACTGAGGGTCATTTTTAGGTTTGGGCATTACAGACATAGTATCTATTTTGAAAAAAAAAAAAACCAAAATCACTTCTCTTCATATTTTCTTTTGATACTTTCATGTTCCTGTATCTGGATGCAGGGTGGTTCAATTGTCTAACTTGCCTTAAAATCAACATCTTTTAGAGTTGGTTTTTTTTTTTTTTTTGTACGTCCTGGGATATTTAATGATTGACAAAACAGAGACAAAGACAAAAAAACAAAAAAATTGGTGTATTTTGTAGTGAAAATCTCAATGTTTTGCAAAAAAAAGAAGAGAAAGTTTAACTATCATGAAATAAATATGTGCCTGCCACTTGTGATTATCACAGTGATGTTCCACAGTACTACAGTCATTCTGAGGTACGTGAAACTTTGTAATCGGTGGTTTGTTGCGTCCTCTCGATCACCGTCATCGTATTTTTGGTCTTGGTTTCGTCCGTCTGCCTTTTTGTGATCTTACCCTGTGGTGAGAACTGGTCGCAAATGGACCTCTTTTTGTTAATCTTGGACTTTCCGTCCTTATGCTCTCTGTATCTCATTCCAGCAGCAGCTGTAAAATCCTTTGTACGTCTTTAAAAAAAGGATGTAGCCAAATTGCAGGATTGTTGATTCCTCCTCACTCCCCTGATCAAGGATGGGATAGTCATCAGCTGTGTATTTGCCACTTTCCTTCCTACTCCTTTCATGAGTTTATTTGTATTTTTCTTCTTCTTTTTTTTTTTTGTATTTTTTATTTTTTTCTTATTTTTGCATTCAAGTACATAAAGATGTCCTTATGTGTTTTTGTTTTTCTTATTTATTTAGATTCTATGTTTGGAAAAAGGTAAAGAGCTTAAAAGAAGGAAAGGATTGTTTTTTTGGGGGTTTTTTGCCTTGAAATTTGATCAAGAAGGGGAATGTAGAGGACAGTTAACTTTTTTACCCTTTTTTTTCATTTTTTGTCTTTTCCTTTTCTTTATTCTTTTCTTTTTGTTTTGAGATTTGTAAATAGTGTTTTGAAAGTATATATGTTAGTATTAGAGAGATGGTCCAGAACAAGATATCAAGCACTCAAAACCATTCATCATATTTCTTTTTTATCTTGTTTTTTATGTTTTTGTTCCTAATCTAAATCAGACTTTTGGTCACGAAGCAGGTGTAACTCCCTCAAAGGAAGTAACGTAAGTGTTCGTAATTTAGTCGAGTGCCATCAACGGCTTTAATAAATGATGTAACTAATCACAAATTCACTTCAATCTCCTTTCTTTTTTTCATTCTTTTTTGTGAGGCTTCCTTTAAGGCTTATTATCAATACAAGTGACTAGTATTGACAATGGTGTAGAGCTTTGCAGACCCACACCTCTCAAAGGAGCAGTAACGCCACCTTCGTCCATTGAAATGCAACGTAACATACTGTGCTCTTTGAGAAAGGTAGTCGTTTGTCCAGGAATTTTCAAATGTCAACATTTTCGTTATCAATTCAAGACACAAAGCAAGGATGTAGGTGTTAGTCCTTGGTTATTTCAGTAGTACATGTATATAAACATGTGAAACCTAAAAAATCATAGACAGCATACATTCTGTGCAATGAATCAGATGCATGTAGGCAGCATCCCGCTAGAATCGAATTGGCTCGTTTAGCCAAGGGAAAATACTGACTTTTCAGGTGAAATCTACCCCAGTCTCATAGTCTATTGCATCCAATGTTTACATATGATACACAAACCATGGAACATGTTATGCTAGCAGAAGAGCATCTTGTACCATGTTACAGATTGGCTTTCACACGTTACGTTGAGTTTGCTAAACTTCACGTGTCTGGTAGATCTCCGTAATACGTGAACGCTCGGTTGAAAAACTAGCTGTATCCAGCTATTCAGTTCTGACTTCATAAGCCCAGCAGTACTGTCAGTGCTGAGAGAAGTGTCACATAAAAACACTTTCATGCTGCGGAGCAATGATTAGCTCTCCTTAGCTTCCCCTCCCTCAAAATTACCTCAATAAATACTTCAGAGAGATGAAAATATGGTTCCCCACACAAGGCTCCCCGGACAATTTCCAGCCAATATTTCCCACCCAGACAACTTTCCCTTGGACCATTCCCCCACCACAATTCCTAACTAGCACAGTTTCCCCTTGGACAATTCCCACCTGCCACTGGGGAATTTTCCAGGTTTTGAATTGTAAGGGGGGGTTTCTAACGGCAAATCTGGGAGAAAATTGCTCGGATGGGGGTTTTTCCGGGTGGGAATTGTCAAGGGAAAGATGTCCAGTCACAGAAAGTACATGCACTCATATGAAGAAAAGCTCTAAATGATACACAAATTCATCAAGGTTTGAGACTGTCAAATCAGATGTTGTAAAAATTGTTAAAGAAAATAAAATCTTGTGAAATTGATACCAGCTGTACAAAGGTCTCTACGACCCAAACGATTTTACTATTTCCAAGCAGTAATAGAATGGAGACCCTCCATTAACTTAGCAGTGTGCAGGATTTATGGATTTCTGACAGACATGAGGGTGATATTTGCTGGTACTCTACTCTGGTACACCGAATCACCATTGTTCTCAAGTTCCAAGAAGCAAAGTGCGGGTCCATTGGGATATAATTGGAAGGGGTTCCCACCTTGAAAATGTTTTGTTTTGATACATGTAAAAAAAAAAAAAGTACTTTTCAAGCAAATCAGCGACCATAATGCCTGAGTCGTTGTGTCATAAAGCATAGCAGTATTGGGATCAGCAATTTGGTAAATTTGTGTGTTAAATTGGGAATTACAATGCTTTATACTACTGTGATTCCTTACAGAGGTTGAATACATTTGAAATGTGATTTTTTTCAGTGGGCTGGGCTGGTTTCGTTGTTCAAATACGGGACAAAAATGCGAAATGTGGGTCACTTGGGACGTCTGTGGAACTGATTGGTCAAGCATTCCGTAATATCTGAGTGCAAAGTTCAAGCAAATTGGGGAATTTTCACTCAACTTTGATGGAATAAACTTGTCATGTGGCCTGCAATGTGCAAGATAATAGATAAAGTGTCAAAGCAGACCAAGCTGCAGAAAGTTTAAGGTTCAGTATCACACATTAATGAAGATGTCCATAAAATTTGGAATTTGCATCTTCCATTGTTGAATAGGGGAACATAATATGGACTTCCTGCTGGCTGCTTCCCACAACTAAATATCTGCTAATGCAACCGTCCATCATGCCTTGTGATGCTGTGCAACTTTTCCAAGAAAATGCAATTACTTTGGCATCAAGTAAAGGTTTGTAAGGTTTGAGTAAAAATCCTGGTCAAATCCTGGTAAGGTCTGAGAAGAAGAAAAAAAAAAAAGCAAAAGGTAGTGGGGACTGATGCTGTACTGCTGTACCAGCAAATGTTCAGACCGGGACGACAGCTTACAAGTTCGAGAATTTCATGCTTGTTATCGGTACTGAAGAATTTAATACCCTTGATACTTTCCTTATATTGATCCCTTTGCCAATGTGCGTTTGTGATGTTGTTTTGTGTGTGTGTGTGTGTGGGCCATACTTTATATACTGTATGTGCAGGCACATCAGTCGGAAGGTATGTGCAGGTGTTAATGCTTCTGCGTGTGAAGATGTATTTCAGGATTCACAGTGCGTACTCCCTCACCTCATGTAACCTATGCATTACCTTATTGACACACACACACAAAATTGACAGATGCTAGACCATGGTCAATACAGTAATGCATAGGTTATATGAGGTGAGTATACGTCTCTAGCGAATTCCCAAACCAGTGAGTTTTGGGGAAACAGTAGATGGTCCCTAATCCCTATTGTTTGTAGTGAGGGCCAAAGATGATTTAGCATCCCCAGAAGTCAAGAAGTGTAAAAACAGTCAGTGAGGACACAACTTCTCAAGAAAAGTCTCAGAATAGGGAACCTCTGACTCTGTTTTACTTGTGGAAGACCTGTTGATATATGAGTTTCTTGGTCCATATGAATTTCATGGAGGTCGATGGTCAGTGAGGGTTACTAAATGATGGTGCTACGGAAAAGAACACTAAAATTGCTCATAAACTACATACCAGTACATTAAGATGAGTAAAAAATAAATAATGCCATACTCTCTCCTGTGTTAACTGTACTCCTCACCTAGTTGTGATCAGATGTAGCAAACCAGAACTTTATGTTGTTAAGCAACCACACAAGTGGAGGATGCTGGATACAGCCTTTACATCAGGTAACTACCAACTCAACACTTTTGGATCAAATTTGGCATTTTTTTTCCCACTAGGTCAATTCAGATGGGGAAAGACTTAGTTTGCTCTCAAGGATGAAAAAAAAATATCTGACCTGACCTGACTGCAGAGCAAACCCTCGTGTCTCCCAGTTGCTAAGCTTTGTTGCTTCAAATTATGAATAAAAGTATGAAAAATAATCCCACTGTGTAGTATGGGACGTCATCGTGTCAGTTCTTCGATTTACGGTTTGTTCCCGATAATCCTGCAGTTATGTTTGCTTTTTAAGTCAAAAGATGAAGCATTTGAAATATTTTCCTTGTACAGTAGATCTTGGTGATGAGCATTAAAAATTTTAGACTTCGCCAAGTGACATTTTTTTATGAGGTCATCGATGGTATAGGTATTAGAGACAACAAAACACACAGCTGAAACCTTTAACTTTCACTGATACAGTAATTCTGTCTGTGATGTTACCTAGTCAAATGTTTTCACCACTACACCAGAAAAATTTCTGTCGTCGAGATTAAATTGTTGTCGTCTGGTTAGTGTTTGTTTTGTGGTGCACAAAAGTTTTGTTGCATATCATCAGCAGTGCACTTAAAATGCTGCATCCAAAATGTCTGCCTCTATCAGGTAAAAGCATCTCATCTCAGTTGTCAAAGTAGCTATCTATCCTCTGCTCAGCTCCTGCTTAAGTCGTCCATTCATCCAAAGAACATCCTTTTGCCTCCTTCTTATGCCATAGACAAGCCGGGCGCTGGTGCCAGACGGAGGTCGTCGAGTTCATCTGGTTATCACTTGCGAGAGCTGAAGACCTCTCCCGCTTCGGCCACGACAAAGAGCTCTGCAGCGACAGCCCTCGTCAACGGAAGAGACAAGTCATTGGTCAGTATCTCTTTCTTTTTCTCAAAACCTTGTGTCTGATTGCCATAATGAAACAGAAACGGTTCACCGTTGTTTTCACCACTCTCCCTCGTTGGCAGTGGATCCAAATTAAAGCAAGATAAACGTCACACAGTGTGAGTTTTCTGAGTCTGTTTAATGCCCTGGTTTGGTATTTAGCTAGGAGTCAGTGCAAGAGCAGCAGTGCAGTGATAAGTCTGCATCCAAAGGTGGTGTGATGCAAGACACATCTCCTTCTGCCTCCCAAATGAAGAGGCATGGATGTTTCAGTGGAAAAAAATCCATCTCAGGTTAGTATCATGAACAAAGATATGCCTCATTTGTACTCAGGGAGATGACATGTTTGCGTGTGTGTGTGTGTATGTGAATGCAAAGAAGGTGAATTTGTTTCAGCTATGTATACTGCAAATCCTAAACTAAATCTGTCAGCCATGAAGCTTAAAATGTTTCACAGACAATCATAGAGATGCAGAAATGCTGAAGGTTTTAATTAAGATTACTTTGTGAACTTGTCTCATGGGCTGTCACTAGAACCTTGAACATTTAGATTGGTTTAAACTTTCTCTGATGACGGTTATTTTTGGGGAGAAACACCGGAAGCGTAAGGCTCTTCCCTTGCCTGGGGGGAGATGTGAGACTTTCATATCCCTGTCATCGTCCTATCCGCCGTAGGTTTTATTTATTTTGTATTTGCAAATACAAATACTGCAACAAAATGCATGTATACCAGAAAACCAAGAGATGTTTAACAAAGCTATACCTAGCAACAGTAACATTAAAAGCAAAGAAAAGAGAATGCAACTACAAGTTAGAAAACAAGATACCAAAGAGTTAGCGAATAGCAATAACATGAGGCTTGAGTTGTTCTGTAAAAAGAACAGCAGACAACTTTTGTTTGGTACTGTAATCTAGACGGTCGGGCCGTAATGTGTAACAAAAAAATTCAAAAGGTACTTACATTTGAACTCTGAGGGACTCTGTTCATTCGTTGTCATATTTTATTGTTTATTATTATTTACATATATCTGAGGGCGAACTAATCGGTGAAGAGAGAAATTTCATTGGGAACATTAATCGTTTCTTTTAATGTCTGTGCTTTTCCTTTAAAGAAATTGGGTAGACAATAAGAATGGAATAGTAGGGAGGGAATTCCACAGTTTTACACAGTGACTGCGTGCTGTTTTAGACAGTAAATTTTATATGTGTATGTATATGTGTGTGTGTGTGTGACAGAAAAGAAAACGTGCAGAAGAAAAACATACAAAAAAGCTGGATATCTTCATGCCAACTACAGTGAAGAATTCTACAGTAAACGTCAGAACAAAATATTTCAAGCCTATTTCCACTCATATTCAGTTGTAAATGAGGGAGCAGTGTGCAAGAAACTGTGTAAAAGTTAGTTTTTCACATGTCTGCTCATGAAGTTTAGATCCCTGTTAAGCCCATTTTTGCATGTACTTGGTCTGAGGATAGCTGCTATTTCGCATTTACCCCGGTCCTGTGCAGTTTTGAAATAACCAAAAAGAACAGAGATTCTTATGTTGGATAATCTGTGCTTTGTAAGATTAAAAGTGTTCAGCCACTGGGAATCCAGGACCATTCTTTCTTATGCTTCTTTCGTGATTGTTAAGTCTTTGTGGAAAGCTGACAAAGATCAGTTACCTCCAGATTGTTGACACTGTTAGCTATACTTGGTTTGAACAGCATCTGCAAAAGGGATGCAAATAGTGTATAGCAGGTGCATTACTGTAAATGTTCATATTGTAAGGGATATACTCAGAACAAAGCAGAGACCCCTATAAAACTCCATACTTATTTTTTGCCTGTTTTGCTATTTTTATGGAACTACTATTTTATTGAGTTCCCTCACAGAATATGGTACCTTCCTTCTAGTGTCAGGGGCTAATTGACTAACAGGATCACATTGTTATACCTTATTACGCTGTGTTCCTGCTCTGTTTGATTTGTCCTGAGTTTGTTCTTCTCTACCCCTCAGGTATGTTGTTTTCACTTTCTTTTATACATTATTCTTATCTCAAATATGTGGAGATCCTATGTGATGTATTTTTGTTACCAGTAATGCTAGGAATTAGTAGAAATATTGCGAAGTTTAATTGTAACTTTGGGAGTTCCCACTGCCAGCACTTTAACATGGTAGGGCCTTAAGCTGTACATTCACTGTAGGCCAATGGGACCATGCACTATTGGAATAGGAAACCTACAGTGACAATATGTGTGTGAGGTGGTTCCATGGTATCATATTACATTGCTGGTATCTCCTTGCAGTAGCACATAAGTGAAGTAAGGGTTGATCCATTGGTAGATGGGAAGGCAAGGGTAGACACACAACAGCTGTATAGGTGAATTCCCTAGGGGGATGTCCTCACAGGATTGGTTGAATGGTTTAGGTGACCATGGTAACTTGTGCTGGGCAGTAGTATTAATAGTAATTAGCTGTAGAGTGTCTGTGCACAGGAGTATGATATGGGTACAGTTATATCCAAACAATGTGTGCTCTTGTTTTATTAATTTGAGGCTCCTTAGTAAAAGCAGGGAAAGAGTGCTAGTTCATAGGTGTACAGTTAGTGATCTGTTATGACAAAGATTATTATTCTTGTGTACAATGGAGATGGTCAAGCTAGTGGTGTGAAATACGTGTTTGTTGGTCTGGGAGGAGTGTATGATCAAAGAAACAGCTGTAGTTTATTTTGGTCAGCAAGTTCCCTGTTTTGAATTTGATTTGCTATTTTGTCTTATTTCTGTAAAGGTTAAGTAGAGTCATGTCTTAGATTAAAGGGGCTATGTTGGCTTAAGACTTTATGTGCATATTAAAGGGGTACTTGTGTGTATTGTGAAAGCACTTAATACAGGATCTTGTTATTTGTGATTGAGGGGTTATTGAGTATGGGTTGCAAAAACATGTAGTTTCCTGTTGATTTATTATGTTATGCATTATGACAGTTGGTTTACTTTTGGTCAAGGGACCAAGACAGCGAGATTCGTAGATAGATAAATACGTTGTTATACCTTATTACGCTGTGTTCCTGCTCTGTTTGATTTGTCCTGAGTTTGTTCTTCTCTACCCCTCAGGTGGCCTTTCGTGGCTCACCCAAGGTCACCCGAGAACTTCCCGGGGTAACAAATTTGGAGGCACCGCCCGGATGAAGTCTCAGGAATAATGACTATTTGATACGATTGACAGAAAAGGATCACTGAAGATGGCGGATGCACTTTTAGAAGAGCTACAGACCAGGTTGCATAGGTTGACCACGAAACAACTGAGTGCTGTTGGCGAGAAGCTGGTGCTCCCTGAAGATGAGCTGACCAAGGCGAGAAGCAAGGGTCGACATGCACAACTTCGATTGTTGAACAGAGTCCTGATCAGTGAGGAATGGGAGGAGAAGTTGACAGACTTCAAACACATCGTTGAAGAGGTGTGGCCATCTGAAGACCCTGAAGAAGAAACTCCATCACCCACTTCTTATCCTAGCCAAGACATCAAAACATCAAACACCAACATCCACAGGGAATATGTGCGTCGGGACTTTCGGATCTCGGGACACATTGGTGATCATACTCAGAAAGATGGCTTAAGCTTCACCAGTCTCATCCACCAAATTGAAGCAGGACTGAATAAGGGCTATCCAGAGGGGGAAGTGGTGGAGGCAGTGATCAGAGCGACCAACCCGAGCCTGGATTTACGCACTTATCTTGAGAGTAAGTCTGATGTAACACTCCCAAAATTACGGCGGATTCTCCGCACCCACTTTAGGGAGAAGGGTGCCACAGAGCTGTACCATGAACTGAGTGGACTAACGCAACAACCGAAGGAGACACCACAAAGTTTCCTGGTTAGGGCATTAAGCGTGAGGCAACGTGTACTTTTCGCATCGAAAGAGAGTGAAGCACCACAGAAGTACGATGAGTCACTAGTACAAGCAATGTTTCAACACGCAGTACTGACTGGTCTTTCGGAGCATGCCATCCGTGCTGACATGAAGCCTTACCTTGAAAAGCCGAATGCCTCAGATGAAGTGCTGCTGGAGAAGCTTAATGCCGCTGCTAGTAACGAAGTGGAACGAAAAAAGAAACATAAGCAGAACATCACTAAGCCCGCTGCTTCGAATCAGGTGGAGTCAGCCGAAGTAACCCCAGCAGTCCAGAAGAAAGACACATTGATGGAAGCGATCCAGGAACTGAAGGCCGACCTTGAGGGATACAAGGCACTCCATGCTGAAGTCTTCGAGATCAAACGGGCGCTAGGGCAGAAACCGGAAAGGGGTAAGAAGCGGGGCTGTGACAAATGTAAGGCAGAAAATCGGGGGGATATGTGTGATCACTGCTACAAATGTGGTAGCAGTGACCATTTTGCCAGGAGATGTAGGAAAAGGTACCAGGGAAACGACAGTGGGTCGCCTCTGAGGGACGAGGGGGGACCACAGTAGATGTCCAAAACATTCAGGATGGCGGACAAAGAAGTCCCAATATGCATCCCAAGGGTAACCCAGCCGATCTGTCACCAAGGAAATTAGAAAAGCTGGTGAGGTTGGTGGGGGAACAGTGCATTGTGCGGGCGTGTATAGATAACATGCCTATGGATGTTTTGTGGGATACAGGGTCCCAAGTGTCCATCATCTCAGACAAGTGGGTTCAAGAAAACTTACAAGGGGTTGAGATAAGACCAGTGGAGGAACTCCTGGAAGGGTCTCACCTAGATTTGAAGGCAAGTAACGGATTGGAGGTTCCATACAAGGGATGGGTGTGGGTGACATTCAAGCTGGATGCCCACCCTGAAATTGAGGTACCAATACTTGTGTATCCTGGGGAAATGGCCAACACCTTGATTGGCTATAATGTAATTGCAAGTATAATTAGGGGGAAAGGGGCAAGTGTGAACGAACAAGTACAAGGTCTAGGGAAATCTTTTCCACGGGTGAGTAAACGAGCCTTAAAATATATGGTACAATTGGTACAGGATGGAGACAGTCCTGTTCTAGCTAATGTAAGGTCACCTCAACAGAATCAGTTGGTAAAGGCTGGACAGGTAAGCCATATTCGATGTCAAATTCATATGGAGACTAAGTTGTCAGAGTGTTTGTTTGAGCCCCATCCGATGGCGTCATGGCCTGAAGGGTTGGAGTTAGGGTCAACAGTCTTAAGAGTTACTGGCAGTTCTAATTGCGAATTAAAAGTACCTATTGTCAATACCACTGACCGTGACATACTTCTCCCAAAACGGACCCCTCTAGGGACATGTGAACTCGTGAACACTGTCTTTGACATACCATCCAGACCACAGAAGGGAAACACTGGACCACTAACAGCGACGTCACACTCTGTGCACTTGGGTGATACAAACACCACAAGGACAGCACGTAACCCACAGACAAGTGACGACTGGTGTCCCCCCATCGACCTTTCTGGACTTACCCCAGATCAACAGAAGTTGGCACGAGAAATGTTGACAGAACAATCTGCAGCATTCTCTAGGGATGACATGGACACAGGCAACTGCCCTGGGCTGCAAATGAAAATTAATCTTTCCAGTGACGCACCTGTTCAGAAGGGGTACATAAGCATACCACGACCCTTGTATAAGGAAGTTAAAGAGTATTTAGAGGACTTGATTATGAGGGGCTGGGTGACAAAATCAAAATCTAGTTACTCATCTCCTGTTGTCTGTGTGCGGAAGAGGGATGGCGGACTTAGGTTATGTGTTGACTATAGGGCACTAAATCAAAAGACGATTGACGACCGACAGCCAATACCCAAGATTCAGGATATCCTTGATGGTTTGAAGGGGAATTCATGGTTCAGTACACTGGACCAAGGTAAAGCTTATCATCAGGGATACATGCACCCAGACAGCCAACATCTTACCTCGTTCATCACTCCATGGGGCCTGCATGAATGGAAACGGATCCCCTTTGGGTTAAAGAATGCCCCCGCCGAATTTCAACGGTTCATGGAAGGCTGCCTTAGTGACTTCAACAACGACATCTGTGTTGTTTACCTGGATGATGTTCTCGTTTACGGAACCACTTTCAGTGAACATATCGAACACCTGAGAAGAGTTTTATCAAGGTTGAGGCACCATGGTATAAAATTAAAACCCAGTAAGTGTCATCTTTTTAAGAGACAGGTAAGGTATCTCGGGAGGCTAGTAACTGGTGAGGGGTACAGAATGGATCCTGCTGACACAGAACCGGTCCTGGCATTGAAGAATCAGACACCAAAAACTGTCGGAGAACTAAGAAGGGTTTTAGGGTTTATTGGATACTATCGAAGTTATATACAGAATTTTTCAATCATAGCTAAGCCGTTGTATGAGTTGTTGGGTGAACGACAGAAAAAGGTAAGAAACAGAGGTAAGTCTGTAACGAAGAAAAGAAGTAATCTGGATTCTAAAGAGAAAATAGAGTGGACTGCAGAGCATCATGCCATTCTCTGTGACCTTATCCATCGTCTAACCACCCACCCTGTTATGGCCTATCCAGATTTTTCTGAACCTTATATACTCCACACCGATGCTTCGGGGGACGGTCTCGGAGCAGTTTTGTACCAACACTTGGAAGGGAAATTACGAGTGATAGCATTCGCTTCACGCACGTTAACACCCCCAGAACGTAACTACCACTCGAGTAAATTAGAATTCCTTGCCTTAAAGTGGGCTGTAACAGAGCGGTTCCGCGACTATCTTCAACATGCCAGCCATTTTGTTGTCTTCACTGATAACAACCCACTGACATACGTTATGAGTACGGCTCGCTTGAATGCGACTGGGCAAAGATGGGTGTCAGAGCTGGCTAGTTTTCGTTTTGACATAAAGTACCGATGTGGAAAGGAAAATGTAGATGCGGATGTCCTGTCCAGAATGCCGATACCGGATAAGATGGATGACTATATGAGGGAATGCATGGAGATGGTTCCAAGTTCCGTAATTTCAGCCACGGCTGAATACATTCAGGCTATGGGTGGTAGAGAGGTGGCATGCATTGATGTAAGCACGGTCAATAGTAACAGTTGTGTCATCTTGGGGACATCGCCACTGTCCACAGTTTCACCCATTGAAACCCACGAGCTTAAAGCAGCTCAAGAGAATGACGTGGTCCTTGGGAAGATTCTTCAGTTGAAGAAAAATGGGCAAAGACCGTCAACCCAAGAGCGAAGGAATGAGTCCAAGGAGGTACAGACTCTTTTGAACCAGTGGGACAAACTGACGTTTGATGACAGGGGACTGCTGTACCGATGCACTGCGAATAGAAAGCAGCTTCTCCTTCCTATGAAGTATAAGGACGCAGTGTTGAAAGGGCTCCACAATGACATGGGTCACATTGGTTCGGAGAGGACCCTGGACCTAATTAGACAACGGTTCTATTGGCCATACATGGCAAAAGAGGTGGAGGCATATGTCACAAAGCAGTGTCACTGTGTGGTTCAAAAGAAGCCTGTACGTAATGTCAGAGCACCATTAGTACCGATACATACAACAGAACCTTTTGAAATGATTTCGATAGACTACTTACACTTGGAAAAATGTAAAGGCGGCTATGAATATATCCTCGTAGTCGTCGACCATTTCACTAGATTCGCACAAGCCTATGCTACAAAGAACAAGTCGGCACATGCTGCGGCAGACAGGTTGTTCAATGATTTCTTCCTCAGATTTGGTTTCCCGAAGAAACTCCACCATGACCAGGGGAGGGAGTTTGAAAACCAACTCTTCCAGAAACTTCAGGAATATTGTGGTATTGAGCATTGCAGAACGACCCCGTATCACCCGCAAGGTAATGGTCAAGTTGAGAGGATGAACCGGACGATACTCAACATGCTTCGGACACTATCAGACCAACAAAAACTAAATTGGAAGGAAGCTCTGCCAAGATGCATGCATGCCTACAACTGTTCGAAGAATGATGCTACCGGATATTCTCCATTCTATCTGATGTTCGGGCGTACACCACGACTTCCAGTTGACATCCTGTTTGGGTTGGAAACTGAGGAGGAAGAGATTGACCACAGAACCTTTGCTGATAAATGGCGTCAGCAGATGCAGGAAGCGTATCGTATTGCCGATAGGCATAGTAGCAAGATGGCAGCTGTTGCAAAGGAAAGATACGATAAGAAGACTCACTATGCCCAGTTATCTCCCGGTGATCGGGTACTTGTCAAGAACCTTGCCAGACAAGCAGGCCCTGACAAGCTCAGGTCTTACTGGGAGGACACGGTGTACAGGGTCGTAAAACAAGTAAGTCCTGACATACCAGTATTTGAAGTCATCTCAGATAATGCCAAGAGACGGAAACGGGTTTTGCATCGCAATCTCTTGTTAGCATGCGATGCACTACCCCTTCAAGAAACCGGGAAACCCCAACGGAAACAGCAGGAAAAGGGACATGCAACAATCAAGGCACCGCCAACAGACAGACCAAGCCATGCGGAGAGCGGAGGAAGCGATGAAAGTGACGATGAGTGGCATCCATATATCCCCCGTCAGTCTCTACCTTCTCGTTTTTCGGCACCGTCGGAACCACTTGTTAGTACGGGTACTCCGGAGCAACGACCGACAACACCGACAGAGTCTCTAGTAGGTGCAGATGTTCTGCCAAACTCAGGATGTCCTGAAAACGAGACACCCCCAAACCCAGAGAAGCGTACACCTGAACCACCTGTGGGGATACCACCAGAACCAGCGCCAGAGGAACAAGGACGTCCGACCCGAAACAGGAGGCCACCGGATTTCCTGAGTTACTTGCACCCTGGAGCCCCATCTTGGGTTCAGTCGGCCCAGTGTCCATATCCTCCTAATTTACCCCAAGGTTCTCAACCCAACCTTGGACGAATTTACGACCACCGACTACAGCCACCATTTCCCCAAATTTACGACCACCGACTACAGCCACCATTTCCCCAAATTTACGACCACCGACTACAGCCACCATTTCCCCAAACGTACGACTACCGACTACAGCCACCAGTGTTTTTCCCACAGTATCCACTACCAACTTCTGACTGGACTTCGTACTGACGGAAGTTGATCATGGTTAGTCTCCCTAGTTGTTCCTGGTATTGTTTCTGATGGGGTGTAGAAAATTTACTATATTTCTCTAGTGAGGTTTCTCAAAAAAGTCATTAGATCATGACAAATTCATTATATTGTTCTAGTGAGATTTTTTTACGCCACGACAGAGTTACCTTTGTCGTATTTGAGTATATTTTTCATCCAGTGGGTGGATGGTTATTTGTTCGTCAAGTATGGGACATTATGAGTCCAACATCATGCAGGTAGTGGATTCTTGCTTACAGCATAAAGTAGTAACTAGTGGACAGAACCACAAAACCTAGTAAGGTTACATACATGTGCTTTTTGATCAAGTGATCGTTTGGAATTACTCAGTTCTTGGGAGTGCGCGCAATCTTGAACTTGAAGTGATTCCTGGTACTTTGTTAGTGCTACTAACCTAACACTTGGGGTTTTGCCCTTTTACAAGTACATTGTCAGTTCATACATTGAGTTCTGTTTCACGTGCTAGAAGGGGATACTGCAACGTATTGCTTGTATTTGTTTTTGCGTTGAGTTATGACATTAGTCGTGTCAAAAACGAGTCAGAGACGACTTCTTTGAGAGGGGGAGAGTGTAAGGGATATACTCAGAACAAAGCAGAGACCCCTATAAAACTCCATACTTATTTTTTGCCTGTTTTGCTATTTTTATGGAACTACTATTTTATTGAGTTCCCTCACAGAATATGGTACCTTCCTTCTAGTGTCAGGGGCTAATTGACTAACAGGATCACATTGTTATACCTTATTACGCTGTGTTCCTGCTCTGTTTGATTTGTCCTGAGTTTGTTCTTCTCTACCCCTCAGGTATGTTGTTTTCACTTTCTTTTATACATTATTCTTATCTCAAATATGTGGAGATCCTATGTGATGTATTTTTGTTACCAGTAATGCTAGGAATTAGTAGAAATATTGCGAAGTTTAATTGTAACTTTGGGAGTTCCCACTGCCAGCACTTTAACATGGTAGGGCCTTAAGCTGTACATTCACTGTAGGCCAATGGGACCATGCACTATTGGAATAGGAAACCTACAGTGACAATATGTGTGTGAGGTGGTTCCATGGTATCATATTACATTGCTGGTATCTCCTTGCAGTAGCACATAAGTGAAGTAAGGGTTGATCCATTGGTAGATGGGAAGGCAAGGGTAGACACACAACAGCTGTATAGGTGAATTCCCTAGGGGGATGTCCTCACAGGATTGGTTGAATGGTTTAGGTGACCATGGTAACTTGTGCTGGGCAGTAGTATTAATAGTAATTAGCTGTAGAGTGTCTGTGCACAGGAGTATGATATGGGTACAGTTATATCCAAACAATGTGTGCTCTTGTTTTATTAATTTGAGGCTCCTTAGTAAAAGCAGGGAAAGAGTGCTAGTTCATAGGTGTACAGTTAGTGATCTGTTATGACAAAGATTATTATTCTTGTGTACAATGGAGATGGTCAAGCTAGTGGTGTGAAATACGTGTTTGTTGGTCTGGGAGGAGTGTATGATCAAAGAAACAGCTGTAGTTTATTTTGGTCAGCAAGTTCCCTGTTTTGAATTTGATTTGCTATTTTGTCTTATTTCTGTAAAGGTTAAGTAGAGTCATGTCTTAGATTAAAGGGGCTATGTTGGCTTAAGACTTTATGTGCATATTAAAGGGGTACTTGTGTGTATTGTGAAAGCACTTAATACAGGATCTTGTTATTTGTGATTGAGGGGTTATTGAGTATGGGTTGCAAAAACATGTAAGTTTCCTGTTGATTTATTATGTTATGCATTATGACAGTTGGTTTACTTTTGGTCAAGGGACCAAGACAGCGAGATTCGTAGATAGATAAATACGTTGTTATACCTTATTACGCTGTGTTCCTGCTCTGTTTGATTTGTCCTGAGTTTGTTCTTCTCTACCCCTCAGGTGGCCTTTCGTGGCTCACCCAAGGTCACCCGAGAACTTCCCGGGGTAACAATATGCATATTAAAGGCTGTAATGCATCACCCCAGACAGTTTCAATTTTCCCAACCACCTACCTCTAGTCCCTCCCTCAGCCTGTCCTACATTCCTCCACATGTGTAATCAAAACAATGGATCCCTGTGTACGCTGTGTAATACGAGCTGCTCTGCATCTTTCGAATTTGCTGTCAATCTAAGAGTACTGTAACTTAGAACCAGCTGAGAATTTTCCTTTCAGGGAGGTAAAAATATAGCTTAGGGTGATGCAATACAGCCTATAATCGTTCGGAGTATGAGGGGTATTGTGAGAATTTACCTATTTTTGAGACAAAAGTCATTTTTGTCATCCTGGTTGAAAATGTTCAACTTTTCAATATATCTCCCAGTACTTTTTGTGCACCAGTCTGGACAACATCACGTGCAACAAGTGGTGTTTGCCGTCGCCATTTGAGGGAACCTGGTCTAAACAGAGACATGTATACCTGGCCATAGTTAGTTGTTGCAGTTGTGTGATAACAACAACACCCCTTAGTCTGTGGCAATCTCTTTGATGAGTGACACTAGGCCACTTTTTGTGAAAAAAAAAACAAAACTGAATCATGTGTAATGTGGCAGGTTCTGTAATCCATCCAGACTCTCATCATGCGTGAATGAGGGATATTTTGAGTCACACATTTACACGTAGCCGGAAAAATCTTCCAATGGATCAGTGTCTCATTGACATGTCAGTAGAATGTGCCAGCATGAATGTGTCACCCCAAATGTTTCTCCATGTACAACCTTTTGCTGCTTCTGTGGTGGATTCAAGGTATTACTAAAATTGCGTCTCATATGAAATACTTGACATTACCTCATAAATAAGAGACAACGGAGACTGGGTCAAGACTTAAGAAGTATTTTATTGTATTCACTATCAAACTAGCATGCAGTACTATTTACTCTGATAAGGTTAGAGGAAATATCTGGGTAAATTACAAAATGATCGAGAACCTCATTGTAGCAATAAATCAGTAAAAATAATGATAACTGGCATTGGTGGATTGTGAGGGAATATTGTTGGATGGTAAAGTAATGTTGGCATGCAATATATTGAATGGTGGTGTAATGTTGGCATGCGACATATTGGATGGTGGTGTAGTGTTGGCATGCAATTTATTGGATAGTGGTGTCATGTTGGCATGCAATGTTGGATGGTGGTGTAATATTGGCATGCAGTATCCCAGATGGTGGTGCAATGTTGGGATGCATCTGTTACCGGCCGATCTTATCATGTCTTTCTTTGTATCTGCTGACTCCTTGAACCTTGACAGTCTAAGTCATGGCAAACTCCTTACACCATGCTTAAAATACTTCCTCCCTATGTGTGAGATATATCTGACTAATACCATGTAGATGAGATTTAGTTGTCTGTATTCTCCGACTAACTCTTGATTATATTTGCAATTTATAATCTTGTCACAGTTGATGTATGTAATTATCATGCCAGTCTCTCTTTTTACTTGATGCACAGTACATGCAACATTCTGTGATAATGTTGACCTTCCAATATGCACAACATGCTAAAACTTCCCAGATGTGTAACATGCTTGATTTAAATGGTATCCATGGAAAAGGGCCTGATAACTGTAGGAGGCAGAGTCTTGTGTACTGTTTGTTATACCCAATCTAGTGGTATGAGCAATACGGACCCACTTTTCTTTCAAGAGATACCTAACAATGACATTATCCCAATTCAGTAGGAATCTTTTAAAGATCTTTTGTTTTTCATTTGGTTGAGATGCCATTAGTGCTAACTACCAACCTGATGAAGATGCATGCTACTGTAGATCATGCAGGTTGTTGTACCATGACTGCAAGACATGAGTTAACTGAGGGAACTTCGTGTCTGTTTAACCTTTTCTGAACTCAACCACCTGCTTTGCATACTGATGCTTTAAGGTACAACTACTGTATATGTTGTTCATCTGAGGGTCTCCTCTTGTTTACAGTCTTTGCTCTCTTTGCCTCTAGTGAAATTCATCCATTTTTTTTTTTTCAATCCTCCTTATTTTCTATAATGATGATCAATGCATCTTGTATAGCACACCTGTCTAACTGGTAGCTGCTCAAGGCACTGTGCAACATTACCCCTATCACTGGGACTAGGTATGCACTCCAATAACCTGCATCCCAACAAGTCCCCAAGTAGCACCTGAGTGGATCAAGATTTGTACCTTTCCGAACCATACTTGGTTTCAAACTCATAACCACCGGATTAAGAGTCCTGTGCCTCATAAATCACGTAGGGGAGATACTCTCATCTGTTATATTCATGTTAATTCTTGTCTACATTTCATACTCCATGCATTGCAGATGAACCAGTACAAGACATCAAAACCCTCACACAAGAAGAAACAGCGGCCTTTGGCTTCGGTCACTTCGCCAGCGAACAAAAAACGGAAGCGTCACGAAAGCAGTAGCAGTGAGGACAGCATGTGCTCCTGTGGGACGTGCGACCTGGACCACGAGGACGACAGCGGCAGCCCCCATCGTACCCGTGGGGGACACCACATGGACATCATCAGAGAGATTCAAAAGATATTGGATGAAAACAAAGCATTGCGGAGAGAAAACAAGAGGTTGAAAGCGGAACTGACCGACACTTTCAGCACCAGTGAGTATTCTGGAAGTTTAAGGAAAAGGCTAGACAAAGTTAAAATAATTTTTGAAAAGAAAAACATAGTAATAGAAAACACAATGTCAGCAAGTCTCAATGTGCTCCTGGTGTACTGATGCAGATCGGTTGAGACCTCCATAAATATTTAACAGGCAGGCCCAAGCCTATGACATAGAAGTTGCACAGTGACAAGGGCAAAAAAAAATGGTAGCACAACTTAGACTTTGTCATGCTGCGATCATGAGTTATGCATGAGAATGTCTCAAACATTATTTATTGAAATTTCAATATTTTGGGAATCAAGTGGGTGTTGTGTTTGCCGGAAAAATGCCTTGTGTGATTGTGACTGAGTGATTGATTGTACTTCTTTTGTGACAGAAGTTTGTTGATTTTCTGGACTTCTCTTTTAAGCAACAACTCCAAGTAGGAACATTGTCTGTTTGTTTGTTTGTTCAGTTTACTTCCATATCAACAATACAAAACATGAGGTTACAAAATCAACGTAAAAAGTCAAAATAAAAGAAACAATTAACGATCATACAAAACAGAAATATGAGAAGGAAAAGGAGAGAGAAGGAGTTAAGAAAAACTTATTTGAATCTCTCCCCATAATCAGTTACAAAACTGTTCTATTTTCAGAGCAACCTAACTCCATGAAAATAACTCAAATGAATGTTGCAGTGCTCCTATAAATTGTAAAATCAAAACAGTTGTCTATACTTATCTATGAATTCTAATTTTAACTTTAGTTGAAATATACGTTCACTTTTTGGGTTGCTAAGCCCAGTATTAAGATGGTTCCATAATTTTACACCGCAAACAGAAACACTCATAGCTTTCAAGGTTGTACGGACAGAAATTTGATAAAAATCTTCTTTACGGCGAGCACATAAAAGTGTCTGCAAACAGTTGTCCATGGTGAGACAGAAAGATGAAGTTAAACATCGGGGGATGATGCATTTCCATCTCCCCCAAGTGTTGGCAGTTGCGGTTCTGACCTGATTTTCTGAAGGCCTGTGAAATCGGAAAAAAATGTTTAGACTCACAGTTTAGAAATTTTTTGCCTTCCTCAGTAGTCAACTGAACTTATGAACTGAACTTACGAGACCAGTCAGAAAACTATTTTCCTCACAGCCTCACTTCTGATTCATTATCTCCTTCATTCCCTCTTACCTATCTATATCCTTGTTGTAACTGTCAAGAAAAAGATCAAGTTGGTTAAAACTATTAAATAGGTAACAAAATAATTTTAACCAGCTCTGCTTTGCTGTGCCTTTTCCTCTCATCTATGTTAATCACCTCCTCCTTTTCGGTTTCGATGATAATCGTAACCTTTGTAATCATGCATGGGTGTGTGTATGTGTGTGTGTATGTGGCCCTTGTTTTCGGGTGGGATCGAGGATTGAAACAATAGATTTTAGATCCTCTGTAGAAAATTCAATAGATTTCACCGGTACCTCCAAGATTAACAATAGACAGTCTATTGTTAAGGTTAGGGTTGAGGAAGGAAAAACAAAAGAAAGCACAATGAGGTCCTCAGAATGAATGGAAAAAGTTGCACGTGTGTGTATGTTTGTGACGCTCTACCTTGTAAACACGATATCTCAAAGAAGGGAAGCTGGGACAGATCTCATATTTGGTATGTAGGTGTACCACATTGAGTAGAGGAACCCTATCATTTTTCGTGGTGGTCAAAGGTCATTTGGAGTCAACAGGGGTCAAATGGTGAAAACCTTGTAAACACGATATCTAAAGGAGGGAAGCTAGGACAGATGTCATATTTGGTATGTAGGTGTACCACATTAAGTAGAGGAACCCTAATATTTTTGGTGGAGGTCAAAGGTCATTTGGGGTCAACAGGTATCAAATTGTGAAAACCTTGTAAACTCGATATCTCAAGAAGGGAAGCTTGTAGAGATCTCATGTTTGGTATGTAGATGCACCATGTTGAGTAGAGGAGCCCTATTGTTTCTGGTGGAGGTCAAAGGTCATTTAGGGTCAACAGGGGTCAAATTGTGAAAACCTTGTAAACAAGATATCTCCAGAAGGGAAGTTTGAACAGATGTCATATGAAGTGTGTATGTGTATCTTATTGAGTACAAGAACGCTATTATTTTAATGAAGGTCAACGGTCACTTGAGGTTAACCAGGCTCCAGACTTTCTGCGTAGCCTAACATATAAACATACACACTGTAATAGATCCTAGCCAATACATGTATTTCTAACTGTTGTGCCTTACACTTACAGCAGAGGAACAGACAAGACTAAGATTTTGAAGTAAACTTTGATCCAAGTTGCTTGAAAATGTGCTTTATGTTGCCCAATATATTGCTAAGCTTATATTGGGTCATCAGGAACAGGATGGCATATTTTACACTTAAACTTTGTACATTCAACTTAAAAATAGTGTGGAGAATGTTTCACCATGTATAACAGTGTTACAACAAACCAACAACTCAACAACTCCAAGAATTTGAGACCAACCTCAATCATATTGGCTCATAGTCACAGGGAATGGATTGAAAGAACTCTACGGCACGCCTAAATGTTCTACTTTAAATGACCTTATCTCTTAGATCCTCTTAAGCCTACTCAAAGGCAAAGTACACGCATGAAACTGAACACATTCATAGACATTTTTTGCAAATTTATTCTCATTTAAAGATCTTGGAGAAATTGACACTGTTTACTCCGACATTTGCATGCACTGTACATTCGTAGATTGTAGGTGTATCTCATTGAGTATACAAAGTTCCATTGTCTTTGGTGAAGGTCAAAGTTCATTTGCAGTCAACAGGGTCACAGTATGGAATTCTTGTAATCATGCTATCTCAAGAAGGGAAGCTACTGTAGAACAGATGTCGTATTCAATAATTAGTTGTACTTCATTGAGTACAAGACCCAATTGGTCTATTGGTCTTTAATGGAGGTTACAGGTCATTCAGTGTCAACAAGGGTCAAAGTGTGAATAGGTAGATACGATCTCAAGAAAGGAAGCTTGTGCAGATCTCATATTTCATATAAAGCATACGTAGCTTCATGTGACACATACTAATGCTATTATATCAGATTCAGAAGAAAAAATTCTCTTAAACAGATCATCGAAACCACAATGCATGCATTTCTGCATTCTGGTTGTAATACCTCATATTCTAGACCCCATGCCCATCCCTCTTCCAGGCCCCATGTCACTTCATCTATCAGTCCCTTGTCACTTGCTCTACCAAATCCCTTCCTCCACCAAACCTTCATGCCCATCTCTCTTCCTTAGTAACAGATCACATACAGCTGCTCTAACAGCCACATGTTAGTCCCAGGCCCAGAGGTCAGGAGCTAGTCATAAATGTAGATGTTCCTTTCAGGTTGGTTCTCTCAGACTGGAACGAAATGTCAGCAAAATGTCTACTCGAAGTTTTCTTAGCTTCACCTTCATCATTACCAGGGTCCGTAGTATCTGGAAAAGTCTGTGAAAGTCTGTGACTTTTTGAGGTCTTTGAAAGTGTGTGAATAGTCTGTGAATTTTATCAGTAAACTGAGCCATCTTTGAAAAATCTTTGAATTTGTCCATTCTTAGTGTTTCATGTGTAAAGTGCTAGAAAAGAATGCAAAATTTTCTCATAAACTACTCAGTCCCTAAAAAATGCACATCTTTTCTTGGTCATGGAATGTTACCAAAGAGTCTTTGAAAAGTCTGTGAAAAGTCTGTGAATTCATATAACCATTTTTGCTACGGACCCTGATTACAAAAGAGCTGGCAGTTAAAATATTCATATAGTTAAAGAGGTTCTGACACGTAGATTAAAACTCAATGGAAACTGTTATTTCTGAATATTTGGACAAATTGATATACAAACCTTCCATTTGGTGTCCTTGTGACATCTTTCAATGTTATGCAATCAAAGTTTTAAGTTTCACAGTTGGAACCTCCTTCTTGAAAAACTCTTTTCTTCTACAAGGCAGCTTACAGTATGACGTCATATCAGGAACCATTTCATGCACGAGCTATCAATCCACAATAATTCAAAATGCTTCTACGTGCACATGCGGTGATGGATTTGCTTCAAACTTACACGCAATCTTTCTTGGAGTCTGGGCCATTTGGAGTGTCCAGGAAGTTGTAGTCCAAGGTCTGATGGCCCATTTGGTGGCCCATTTTGCTGAATTCTGCAAAATTCCTCTCCTTCTACAGATTGCCATGTATAATCTCCATGGTTTGTCATCAAGATACGTTGTTAAAGGTACCTTCATTGTGTCCATGAATATTTGGTTTAAGGTCAAATATGGGCCGTATGTCCCATTTTATGAAAATCTGCAGGACGCTTCTCTTCCTACAGATTCTCTTTTATGATGCTGATGCTTTGTCATATTGATTACTCAGGTAGAACCTTAAGGGTGTTCATGAAGTTTGGGTCCAAATTTCACAAGATGGACCCTAGGGTTTGGACTCAGTATTTCTGAATGCCCTAAAGGTGTCTTTATAAAGTGGCCCACATGGAACCCTGTGCCAAAAATTCCTGACTACTCTTCCTCAAATGGCCCACTACCTAAGAAGCATTGTGTGCAAGTTTCAAACAAATTCATGAAAGTATATGCAAGTAAAAAAATTGTCAATCATTGTGGAGAGATAGCTCATGCATGAATCTGTTCCTAATATGACATAGTGTGATGTCATACAGAAAAAGGTTTGTCTTCCAACTTCCAACCAAGGTTCCAACTGTGAAGATTAAAACTTTGATTGTATGAAATTTGATGATGTCACAAGTAGATCAAAGGCAGTTTTGGATGTCAATTTGTCCAAATATTTAGAAAAACCAGTTTTTATGCAGTCTTAAGTCTGCATGTCCTGACCTCTTTAAAGAGAAAAAGAAATAAATGCTGGACTGCCTTGTGCTAATACCCTAAAGATCAAACGTCAGAAAGGCAGGAAGGCTCTTTCACAATGAGTACATGCATTTACATGTGATGCTGTGGATAATGGATATAGTAACTGTGAGTGCCCCCCCCCCCCCCTCCAGCATGCAGCCAAAGGTCATTTGAGGTCAGCAGAAGTCATCCTCTGGAATTTACTGTGCAAACACAATGTCTCAGTCTTGAAGTAAATGATCATTGACGTCTCTTAGTGAACAAGCTATTTTACTTTTGTTTACTTTTTTATTTACTTTTTTTTTACTTTTGTTCAAGGACGAACCAATCAAATGTGCAAGACCCTTGTACAATACAGCATGCTAGTAGATATTGTATACAATATATTGTATCGTTGCTCTTCACACTGGAGGGATTCAGTGAATCCTTTTACCTTCCTTCCTGCCCCCCCCCCCCCCTTTTTGGATTTTTGGTCAATTTTCTCACTTTATGTGATTTTGTGACCTACAGTAAGTAACATTCTTCTTGTTTCAATTTTTTGATAACCATCAACATAGACGTGAAGCAACTTTCTCAGGATATACGACAACTTACCTCACAACTTCAGGGCAATACCGTCGGATTGCCAGTGTCAAGGCCGCCCTCTACTGGTAGCGCATCTTCAAGCGTCCATCTGAAGGTGAACGGAAGCGCAAGGAAACCGATCCGTGGGAAACAGCAGAGACAGGAAGACTTAGGAGATCACGACGTCGACGATGACGAAGAACTGGAGGAAAATGCAGTGAGTCCCGTCTTTTTGATCCTTTTCTTCAATTTCATAACAGCAGTCATTTTTCATCGCCAGGACAACACAGAGTTAGGTTGGATTGGGAGCTTTGCAGAGATTATACAGGGTTGGGTTGGGGCCTCCTCTCTGGATGGGGAGGTCTTCACAGGTGTTTGACAGGAGGGGAACATATCAGGTGGGAGAGTTTACAAGTACAAGAATGTAGTCTGTACTGGATATTTGTCAAAATTCGAGAGGACTTGATGGGGTTGTCTTGTCATGTGTTTATGAAAGAGGAAAAAAAAAAGGTTCTTCTCTGATAGCAGAAGGATGGGGGGTATTTGTTCGCCTCCATATGGCATCGAAACATGATGTGAGAGACATTTCAATGGACAAACAAACTTTAGTGAAGGTAAACTTCAGTCACAGATTTCCCATATGTAGCCCTGAAAACAAAACAAAAGAACTGTTCTGTCAATTGGTTTGAACAAGAATATTAGTACAGACCTCCCAGAGTGGCATTCAATTTAATAAAAAAAATTCATAAAATGTGGCGGACAAATGGCACGTAGCGTAAATTAGCGACAAACTGAAAAAGTAAGTCATAAAAATCATGAAAGATATTTATAAAAATGTATAGCTCATATCTCTCTCTTCAAAACATCCTTAATTACCCGGGAGTGTCATATATGTACATAAGTGCTCCACATAGTTCACAGTTGGGCCACAACTTATGCCTTTGGTTGTCCTACTTGTATGTGTATTAAAAGCAAAGTAGTAGTACTGTATCATATTGCTGCATTAATTTGATGAATGTGGGCTGGGCAGGGCAGTCTTCATGCGTTTTGATCCTGCCTTGATCATGCAAAGTCATAGATGATGTATTTAGCATAAAGTAGGTACTACTTGCTCCCTTTGTTTGGCATGAGGTGAGAGGCCATCCGATTGCATAGTTTCAGTTGAGTTTCTCTAGTTCTGCTTAGTGGCACCACCCCATTGTGGTTGCATGGGGGAGCATGTGCTCTCCCAGTCATATTTTGACCCCTCAAATAAATTTATTGGTATTAGGTGGGGTGAGGCATTACATAGACAAAATGGGTTTGGTAGTGCCGTTTCTGGTATTTTCTGCCAAAATTTGTTGGTGCACTCTACCTTATTTGATGGTGGCATTCCACTTAAATAGCAGATGCAGGCAACTTCAAGATCTTTTTCTCACACCAATCTTATGTCAAGTTAACATGCAGCCACCAAAGGAGTGAACACAATATAGGTGGAAGCATTCCCAGTCCCCGGTTAAGGGGGGTTTGTATGCCCACAAATGTCTTGTATGCTCTGTGCCAACGTATGGTGGCGCTCTGCTCGGAGAATATATGCAGGAGACCTTAAAATTGTTTGCCCTTCCCAATCTTTAAATTGTTTTGAAAGTTAATGTGCGGCTGATGAGCGAGAGCAAGCAATTGAATAGGTGCAAATATTCTTGATAAAAATAATCCATAGATCTACGTTTTTCTCATCGATGGAGAAATTTCAGACAAAAGGCTCCCTTATCAATGCTGGGTACATGCAGGTTAGAAAATGCAGAAAAGTTCCATTTCCAGCCATGTTGGGTTCAGAAAGCCCAGAATTTTCTTTTGTTCCATGCGAACCAATGGTTGTGTTCAGTTTAGATAGTCCTGCCTGCACAAAGCCTTCAGACCAGACCTCCCCTGCTAAAAATGTTGGTTGCTTAATTTGTCCTTTCACCAGATGTATGGCAATATGTGACCTCCCAATCAGGAGACTCTGACAGCGTCCCTCATTCTACTGAGGAATTTGTGGGTGTTGATTACATAAATGTTGCAAATTTAGTTACTGTCTCATCTGCTGAAATCGAAAATCTTCTTTATACTCGCCAGGTGTCCTTCTCTGCAAGATGCTTTTGTAGCAGCTGCAGATGGCATAATGTTGCCATAAAAATCCCAAACCATGACAGAAATAGACGTAAAATTTATATAAATATAGCGTAAATTTTATAAATAAAATTTTCTTTAAAATGCCAAGAGGCCTGATTAATGATTCACATCTACGTTAATAGTGCCCATGTTGCTTGTACAGCGCTCCCTTGTGTGACGCCAATCAAAGCGATCCACAAGATGTAAGAACAAAGACAAAAGCAACACGAAACTGAGACGAGTGTACACACAAGTAAAAGGCAATCTGTGACACTGTTTTCATGGCATTTGTGGTGGTATGTGTTAAGTGTAGTGTCATATATTTATCAATCCACACATAAAATCTGCCAGATGTGTAGTATTTACTGCATGGCAATGAAGGGATGTTTTGGTCTTGTGTTACTGTTAACTCGATATGAAATGCAAATGACAGTGTGTTAGTTTTAGTGTCAATTCCACAGAATGAGTGAGGTATAATGTCAGTGTGATTTAATTAACATTTGTATTGACCTAGTGTTAGGTTTACTTCCAACTGGTATGAGTTCCAATTAGTGCAGGGGTGGCCAACGTTCTTTATTCAAGGGGCCACATTGCCACCTAGGGACTCTGTGCTGGGTCGCACCAGCTACATGCCTGCCCTCTATGTCATTCTCGTTACATTATTTACGCTGCAATAAAAGCAAATGTCCCAGCCTGGAAAAGTGTAGTGAGTGAGACAATAGAATGGTATGGGTATGAATGAAGTAGCAGTATGCATGCAGAAACGTCTGTGGCAAGGCAAAGGCAAAAAAATGTGAAAACTTGGTACTGTCAGCTTAGTAGTGAGTGTAAGATTTGACAACAAAATATGTCATCTTTATTACCTTTTCCTGTCGTTCGTTAAATTTTTATTCTGTCGAAATGGGGTTTGATGACTCTCAGCAGGCCATGTTCGACACACAGGACCACTGGTTGTTCTCGGTCACTACTGATCTAGCGGTTGTGACAAGGTTGTTGATGTGGAAGACTGTGAATTGTCTATTGTGATGCTAATTTTAAAGATATGTGTCACAAAGTGTTTGCTTGTGTCAGTCTGAGGTGCGGTCTAGGTGTATGGTAGGGTAACTGGTAGTGTTAAACCAATGTTTTGGAGTCCATGATATCCAAAGTTTGGTGTTTACAATGGGAAGGAATGGGTGGGGAAGTCGTGCAGGGATGCAGTTTATATCATTTTTCGATCAGGCCCGTCTAGGTAACAACGATGATACCTGCACATACTTTCACAGCACTTAACACCTAAGGCCTTGAGGCGCTTTACAAAAAGTCAAGTGAATAAAAACAATGGAACTCATAGACGATATAAAGAAAAGTGAAAATTTGGTAAAAAATAGTGCTAGAAAGAAACATCAAAATGGTACAGTAGGAAGGGATCGTACAGATTGAGTCATCTGCTCTGCATAGGCCTATGCCAGTTATATTTTTTCTTTTTTTGGGAGGGGTGGGGTTGGGTACCAAGCATATGGTATTTTTTGTCTCCCTTTTACTAGGAAACCAGTCAGAATAAACTCAGTTTACTTTTGTTTTTGACAAATTCCTACTTTGTGATGGTTTACATTTCTTGCAATGCAATGCATTAAAATATGCAACAACTTGCTTTCGCTTTGATGAAAATGTAATGTTGCAGAATTAGAGACTGACACAAAAAGTTACTAATGTGAATAGAGGAACCAAAATATCTCAAATTGATAAATTTTTAAAAACATTATACCCAGCGATGTAATACAGCGCTTTATCAAATTATTTCTTTCTCTTTAGTTTAGTTTCTTTTCATCTTTCTTCAGTTCTATTTTCCACCTTCTTCCTTTTGTGAAACTATTTTTATACTCTTCTTGTACTATTTTTATACTCTTTCGGCAATCAGCCTGCATGCACAACCTTCAAGCTTTTACGGACCTCCTTCATGCGAATTATGAATATATATTTCATAGGATATTTTATATGAATGTGGAATTACAAATACAAAATTAATGAAACCCAAAATTACAGAAACAAAAAAACAATCAAGAGAGGGAAAAGAACGTTCAGATGCCATTACTCAAGTTTTTGATTCCTTGCCGAAGGCGCGCAAGGAATCTTTGCGATGGTGATTCAGTGTATGTGCGTGCGTGTGTGTGTATGTATGTGTGTGAGCAAAATCTTGTGAACACTCTAGCTTTTGAAGGGAAAGTGCAAGGTGGGTCAAAGTTGGTGTGTTGATAGAACATATGAAGATCTCGGCTGGGATTGTTTTCGGTGAAGGTCAAAGGTCATCTGAGGTCACCATCAGGCAAAATGTGTACAAACTATGTTTGCAGTATCTCAGAAACGACAAGTTGCATCATTTTCAAACTTGGGTGGTATGTACTGCCCTGTAAGTAATTGAGATTGTGAGGGTCTTCTTGTAGGTCAAAGGTCATGTGGGGTCATTAGAAGTCATAATGTTAAAAGCTTGTGAACACTCTATCTTTTGAAGGGAATGTGCAAGACAGTCCAAAGTCAGTGTGTGGGGAGGACATTTAAAGATCTTGACTGGGATTGATTTTGGTGGCTGCCAAAGGTCACCAGAGGTCATCTGCAGGCAGACTATAGACAAAACAGGTTTGCAGTGCCTCGTGAACTGCACATTGCACAAACTTTGACCTTCGAGGGTATGCAGGACTTTCTAAGTAAATAAGGTGATGGTGTGTATTGTGATCAGAGGTCATGGGGGGTCATCAGAGGTCGTAACATGAAAAAACTTGTAAAGACACTATTTACAAAGGAGGAGATGATTTCACTATTTACAAAGGGGAGACAATTTCACACTTTAAAGTTGTTCTTTTTAGATGAAGTATATAAATATAATTACTGGTTTTGGTTTTGATGTGGGTCAAAGGTCATCTGAGGTCCTTGAGTACAAGTGTTAAGACCTTTGCTGGTGTTTCTCTCCTTCTGTCTTTTCCTATGAATGGAAGGTATTTGAGCTCCCTTCCAAGCAAAGACTAGCAGTGCTTGCACATTTAGGAAGTTCCAATTTGAAAACTTTTACCTGTCAGTTAGGTAATAAAGTGTAGTTGCTGTACTAATTTCACAAGTCTTTGACATATAATGATGAAACTACATCTATGCATCTTCAGCTGGCATCATGCTGGTTTCTGATAAAATACTGTATATCTGAAAGCATCTGTAAAGTATCTGAAAGCCCAATTTGGTTAATTAAGTTCAGCAGGTACAACACACCTTTGAGTTTCTATTTATTCCCCGATTCAGCAGTCCAGTATTTGGTGTCATGCTTCTTTTGTTTATTACTCTTGTTTTGACAGTTAAAAGTGCTCACTTAGTTTTCAAAGCCATAATTGGCTTTTAATTCCATCTGAGACATTTGTTTGGTCTGAAAATGGTGATTGACCAATGACCTCTGTGGAAAATGGGAGAAAGGTTGACCCTTTTCTTTCCCAGAGGAATCATTATCTGAGATACAAGGCTCCTTCTATCATCAAACAATGTAGAATAGATTTGTTTTCTGAAGTGGAGACAGTTGCACATGGAAGATTTCTGTTAGGGAAAAGTCTTATTGTACAATAGAGATAAATAAGTTATTACTTGATCATATGATGGGGTAGATGGAGGAATTTATGTAGTTTATATAATTGGCAGTCATTCCAACTGTCATATGAGTATATCTCTTGTTCCTGGGAAATTTGTACTGTACTTAGGCTACCACTGTGCAGGCTGGAGAATTCTTTGCCACCAGTGTTATTTTACATTACATGCATACAGCAGGTATTGGAAAATGGTGTGCAGTATTAATGGCGTCATCCTGTATATCCTGTGGTTACTACAGTAAACTGCAACTTGAAAAAAAATTAATGGAAGTGCATGTATTAGTGGCAAGGAATCACTAAGCCTCTTGGCTTTCTTGTTTTGTTTTGTTTTTTCACAACTGACAAACAGACATTCCGATTGAATGCCTTGTGGAAAAAGGTCGCTGTTAGGATGTCAGCATAGGAAGTTGTGTGAAATTAAAGTGGAACTTAACCCAAATGTGGCCAGGTTTTTCTAGCTCGTTTTAGAGCCAAAAGAAGACCTAAAGATGTCATTATTATTATTATTATTATTATTATTGTGGAAGGAGTGGATAACCATAAATATCTCAGGGTTGTGGCAGACAGGTCAACATCCCTGGGATGATCGCTTGATATGTTTAAGAAAAAAAAATTCAATTCCAGGATTTATCGTCTACGTGCAGTGAACAGGTTTAATAATCCAAGCGAAATTCTTGCCTTGTTTTATAACTCTGTCATGCGTGAGGTTTGGTTACTTGGTATCTTGGGGTGGAAATTGTGGAAAAGAAGATGAACACCATACTGGTACAATGCTTAAAAGAGGCAAGTTATGTAATTGGGAAAAGTTGCTCAACCCAGTCAACATCATACAAATTACCTTTTGGGATCAAAATTGATCAACTTTTCGGTGTTTATGAGCGTATCGACTTGGTGTTTATTTTTTTAATAAGGCGTTGATGATGTTCTGAAGTAGTAGAATGAGGGCTCTGTTGGATAGCAGTAATTCATACTCCTCCTGATTTATCCTACAATGTATTAAATTGCCATGATTTGCATTTTAACTGTTAGTAGTGAAGGGTGCCACGCTGGTACTTTTTATTTACCCTTTTAACCTGTCTGTCTATTTGAACCCTCTTTCACCCATTTTGTTTTGTTTTCCAAATAGCTGTGTACACATGGTTCTTTTTTTACTTAGTAAATGGTACTTGTGGTGCAATGCTGTCGGTTTATGCGATCATTCAGATTTGTACCCCTTGTTGGTTTAATAAAGTTGATTCTATCAATCCCAGTCAGTAATAATTTTAAATTGGGTTTTTCAAAGAAGTCAGATTCAGTCTTTCCTCTTTGTCTCTGGCTCCTGTTCAGGAGGAACTCTGGCCCAACAGTGGCATTCTTCTGCCGTCCAGCCGTATTCAGACAGCTCTCCAAAATGCCCAGCAGAACTATCGCCTTTTCACGAGGAGCTTGATGGAGATGGTATTCACCAAGGAGACCATGGCGGCCAGTTCGGCTCGAGGTCAGAAAGCGATGGGCAAGAACTCTGTGGAAAATGCCAACCCCCGTCCCCCGCTGGACCAGAATGCTGTGCAGGCCATTGTCTGTGAGTTTGCATCAATGAATAAAACACAAATTCCTTTCATTTTGCTGCCTTTTTCTGCCATTTGGCAAAGTTGTCAGCAACATAATAAAGCTATGGATATCTTGACATTTTTTTTCATACCTACATCCCATGAGCATGCAATTGACACTAAAAAAACTTAAAATAGATTCCATGTTTACTTAATTTTATCGTGCTCCGAGGAGCAAAAAAGTGCGAACAATTGATAAGCAGTTTTTACAAATAAATGTTTGTTGAACTGGTAAGCAGACAACCTATTTTGATCAGCAGACTTTAAACAAACACTGTGGGTGTGAAAATTAAGTGAAGGCATAACTCACTCAAATAAGCACAATAAGCAATGTAGTGGTTTAAATTTCAAACAGTTCGAACAATGCTTTTCAGGTAGGACCAGACGAAATACTGATTCACAGCTTTTGCAAAGCAAACATGAAATTGAATTTGCAGGTAGGCTGTCATGGGCCACAAATTCTTGTATGTAGCATGCACTTAAAGCAGGTCAAAAATCCTCATTATCCCAAAGACCATTCACTGTTTTCAGCCCGTGTGTCTGCACAAAGATCGCCGAAGAGGTACGTGTGACAATGTCCGAGACACGTTGCGTATGAAAAGAATGCACTGCCCAGTAGGTGATCACAACAGAATTCTTTGTGTAAGTCAGCAGCAATGACAAAGGAACAATGAGACAAAAACGCGAGACAGATATAAATTTTTCAAACCTTAAGGATGATTGGATATGCAAAGATGCTATAAATAGGGAAGAAAAAAATGTAGCTACAAATCCACCAGCTGTTGATGCATCATGCTTTGCTATACATGTAAAGGGGGTGGGGGAGGTGGGGGGAACTCTATTAATAGTAAAAACTTCTTCTAATACCACCTAATTTTTACTTCCAAGACTGTTAAATCTTGCAGTTGAGTGTGAATCCCCAGCTAGTTGCAAAACATGTTACATGTTGACATACAAAACTATGACTTGATGCAGTGGGCCCTGGGAGAGGCTTAAATGTGGCTGTCAGGTGTTCTGGCCACAGTGCCTTCTGGCTGTACAGTCAAGATCACTGTAAAAAAAAGAAAAACCTGAGGGCATCCAGTTTCAGTTACAAACTTTGGAATTTCAACACCTCCACAAACAGCTAAATTTAAATCACTTTCCTTGTGACTATCTCAACTGTGAGCATTTGCCCTCTGCTTTGCCAAAGCCAAGAATCTGCTGCTGACCTTTTGATATCCTCCTGGGGGAGAAGGTCCTTGGTCAAAATGGTAGAACAGGGTGCATTGGTTGTGACGAGACAGGTAAAGATAGAGAGACAGTTAAGGATAGTTACAACTTACCAGAACGAGTGACTTTTGGGGTACCTCATTTGAAGCTAAAGATTGCTTGTAATAAGCAATGTGCAGAAAATGTGGGTGTACATCAGACTGATGGTTCTGAGGAAGGGAGTCGGATATACAGGCCTATGTGGTGGGCAGGCAGGTGGGTGGAACAAAGGATCCATCAGGATTACGATCGCAAAGACTCACCTTGCAAATTTGAAGACACATAAACGCTTGTCGCGAATGCATGGATAGATGAATGTGGCAGAGTAGAGTCCAGACCTGTATGCCATTTAGTCAGTGAGGGTGTGTTGGGATCAAAAGAGAAATGATGCCCTTTCTCCGTGCTCCTAGAAGGATCGGTAACCTCTCTCCCGTCTCTCCTTGTCTCCCCTGCCCAGCACGAGTCTGCGCAGAGTTCCCCGAAGTACACCAGACCCTGGTGATGGGTGTCATCAGACAGAAGATAGCAGACGTGAGGAAAAGATTGAAGATACAGAGCATCAGAGAAGGTGCCCAGCAGGAAAGCTACTGACCTCTTAGGGGAGATGGAAGGGGTAGAAGAAGAAGAAGATGGAGATGGTCCCAGGAGGGTACCTCTGATGGATGGAGAAACTGACCGCCAGGAGGCCTTATAGGTCATTCTCCCATCTGTAATTTAACCCTATCCAAATTGTATTGGATGAATTAGTGAGCAATGAGTTTTGCAAGTTGTCTTCAACTATTCTCTCTTAACATGTCATAGTATACCATTCCAACTTACTTCGCTTTATTTTTTTCTTCTTTTCCTTGCTTTATTTTCTCTTTGTATTTACTTATTTATTTTTCACTGACAGGTCGTGAACATGACATCACATCACAGTAATGAATTTGGACAGGATCCTTTCAACAAAAGAAGCACCTTTTGTTCAGTGAAAAAAAGTAAAACAAAAAAGCTCGTAGATTGTATTCATGTTGACTCTATCAGCTTCAACCACATCAAGGACCTAAAATAGGAAACAAACTTGTTAGGAGTCTCTGAACATATTATTGTAACATACATGCCATTTACATTGCACCATCGCACTCACCAGGGTTCATTTTTTTGAATTTCAGGTCAAGTTTAAAAACCTTTTCATGTCTTGTAACTTTCTGCATATTTCTATTATCAAGGTAATGTGGTCACTGACTCCCCTCATAAGTGCACATGGAATAGCTTGTCCACCACGGCTGTTCTCCCTGACGCGGACAAACATTTACCCCGACCTATTCGCCCTGACCATCCAAGTGCCCTTGCCTTTTTATGCCTATCCAGACCTATAAAACCTTGCTGTACCAGACTTGCTGTACCCAGAGACTTATTCATTATTTCAGCAGTCACTGGTGACTCCAAATGTGAGGGGGGGTGGCAAAAATGGGGGAAATGAACCCACTCAAAGACGGCCAAAATATTTTTAATTGATTTATACACTAGAAAACAAAATATTCCAAAAAGAAAATTAACTTTAAAGTCTTACAATTTTGTTGTCACATCTGAGGATACATTACATTGAGATTGTAACATAGACTCTAAAAGATGCAGATACCTCGATGTGATTAAATGTAAAGTAAATACATTCTTACAATTTAACAAGCATCCAATTCATCTCACACTATAAAATACGCAAATGACACCAAAATTATCCACCTTCCACATCTACGTCCCCCCACCCATTCTAAACCCCTTTTGCATCTTATCCTTCTCAAGAGGCAGGTGCATCACTCTCCTCCTTCCATGATGTCATGGAATCCGAAAGTCGAATGTTTTAGCAAGCAGAGCCAACCAACGTTCTTCAACTCACTGATAATTTTAAGACAAGTACCATTTCCTTTCTTGGTAAAAGTGAGTTTTCTTTTTTTGGCCCCCTTTTTTTCTTTTTTTTTTTGAAGTCTGGTGAGAGACGTCTTTTATTCTCCATTATCAGAAGTACATTATTTCATTTTTGAAGCCTTGTATCAACCATACATATCCCGGATCCTCATATCGGAGGACAAAATGTGATTTCAGTTCACTATTCTCTTCTCTTTTGCAAACTACTTTCGCAAATCGTGTTTGATCTGTGGGAGATGATATACAGCAGGCGTTCAAAATTCATTTGCCAGATGGACGAGAACGTGTGTTTGTGCCAAGGCGCGGGATTGCACGAATCCTGCATTCGTCTCCTGAATCCTGAACAAAGATCAATCCCAAGCAGGAAAATCCCGCACACTTTGCCACAGCTGAGGCGGTAGCTACAATGATTATAAATACACACAAATAATTGCGATGGAATCTTTTACCAAGTGACAACTTCCTCCTTGATTTTGAAAATCCCCCCAAAAGAAATTTTTTTTTAGAGCGAGATTTCCCTCCTAGGTTCAATTCCGTAGTGCGAACACTGGCGAGGACACTATTTGAAATGAATTTGTGTTCCACTAACCTCACACAGTCCTAAGTATATTCATACAATATACTATCCAAGCAAAGCAGCACCAGTGGTTGTTGAGGATAGCGTAACAAAAATTATACAAAATACAGTGTTCTTGGATACCATGTGGTGAGCTCTGGGTGGCCATTTTTAAGCAGAAATTAAATCAAAATGTTGAATTTAACAAAAGGCTTTGAGATATTCAACCATGTTATATTTTTACTGAACAGAGTATTTTTGGTGGGCCAGATTGGATGGGCTGGCGGGCCCGACCTCGCCTGCACTCTGCCGTTTGCTAACCCCTGATGTATGGCAATTCAGTAAAGTTTGCCGAGAGCATAAGACGGATAAGTTTCACAGCTTGTCCCCTCTCACTGGTCATAACAGATCAAAGGATGATGTGCTCCCATTGTATCATAAGCTTTTTGCACTTTGCTCTCACAATGTCATTTTGACATCTCAGAAACATAATCATGTCGAAAATGATATTTTTACCATATTTTTGAGGAAGATGGGAAGCTGTCAAGATAAAATCATGTAAAAGGGGGTGAGATAGCAATTTCAGGGAATAATTAATTTTCAAAAAGATTTGTATAGCAGCTTTCATGTTTCTGATATGTATTTTGTGATGGCCCTTATGTTGCATGTACAAAAACTGCTATACAATATACCATTTGTGTAGCAATTTGAATATTTTGTGTAGCAAACTTGAGATACCGGATAAATCAATTCCCCGCATTTCGTCGATGGGGCACGACTTTTTGACTGTATTTTGTAGATGAGGAATGTACTTTGTCAGCTTTTACTTCGGGACAACGAATAATGTCAAAGATTGTAGAGCAAGATAAGCAAATTCTGCGTAGTTGGGTGGCTCTTTCAGCTCTCTGTATTTTCAGGGGCAGGAGATTGCCATGGAAACAGTATTCCAGATGTTTCTCCATAGTGGAAGAATCAGGTAGGGTCCCTGTTGCTGGCTGTGTAGTACTTCTGGAAGCCGGTCGTGTTTTCGGAACCTTAGCTCTTGCTCGTTCATCTGGTGTGTGAAAAGAATATTCGATGTAACTGAAGTATCAATAGCTTTCTATTCTAGTATCAGGTTTTCAGTGAAAATTTAACATAAAATGGAAAGAAAAGAAGGAACAGTGTGATTCAGTCTGAAAATGTATCAGTTTTCCTGTTACTCATTAAAAGAATTGCTCTGATTTTGAAGAACCAATGAATGTAGGAATCACAGTTGAAAAAATAGTTTGTGATAATCCTGTTAGGTGGTGATGTTTTATTTTGTATAATTTTGTATGTATCAGTTCTGTATGTAACATGTAATTGGTTTCAAGTTACTCTTAACATGTACTATTTGTGTTACATTTTAGTAACTAAGTAATAACAATGAATAAATCTGGTCTCAAGCTTATAAATGATAACTTCACATCAGGTGGTTACCAACTCAATTTTAAAATCAGATTTGGCTTTTTTCACAAGGTCAGTTTAGATGCAAAAAATATGAATACTCTTGGACAAAGCACCTGCACTGAGACGCAGCCAGGGAGGGATTGAACCCCGTACTTCCAGGTTGCTAAGCTTCAATGTTTCAAATACCACCTTCATTATCCAGTCAGCCATTGCACCGGTGTTTGACTCTGTGGCAGGGAGGGTATGGGCTGAAATTCCATTCAACCGAAACCATCTGAAAACATTCAGTTCCCAAATGGTTGAGAATGTGTTTTGGTTAATTTTACATTCAAAATCATTTATTGCGTTTGAGAATACCATTTTACATTCTGAAGACCAGTTGGCACCATTTGATAAACATTAAGAAGCCACTTGAAACCATTCAAGACCATTCATGACCATTCAAGTAGAATGTGTTTCTGGCGAATGGTTCAAATCGGAATTATCCCCTCTATCGGAACATAGACTGACCATTCAAGTGAGCGTACATGACATCATCTGAGATTGGTATCGGCGGAGTGAAGGCGGGGGATGGGGTAGGGGGTGTTGGAGGTTAGGTGAACAACGATCACTTACAAAGATGCGGTTAAACAATGTCTTAAATTTGTGCTGCCAACTCCAACTTCAAGTGGGGACACTGCTATGGGGGTTCTCAAGTGTATCAGGTAGTGAAGCCAGGTATTGGTGGCCCACCAATCTCCTTGTGTACCGTTACACCACTATCAGTCAATGGCACATCCTCACGAAAGCATTCATAGTATGGATATCCTACCACAGGCCTTAATTCACACCTTTGATCTTTGCCCCTGATGCTCTCTCCAGTGACAGGAGAACTTTTGTTACTTTTGAGTGGGGGGTCTTCAAGCAGGGGTATTGATATGTCCACCAGGGGGGTAAATTGGATGTTGTCAGGTTTTTATGTGTGTGTGTTATCTTTTTTTTTTTTTTGAGGGAGGGAGGGAGGGAGTGGGGAGGAAAAGAGAGGGAGGGGCTGGGTTGGTGGGAGTGAAACACGACAGAATGGCATGGAGAAAGAGGAGACAGATTCCCTACGATGAAGTTTTCATTAGAGAGTCAAAAAAGTAAGATGTATTTTCTGTGATAACAAGATCTACTTTCAAATTGAAACTCCTTCCTAAGGTACACTCAGCTCAGTTTCAGAGGGATGGGGGGGGGGGGGGGGAGAAGGGGAGTGACACAACAGGTGAGATTTCATTGTGTGTCAACCACACTGTTCTACCTCCTAACTGCTTATCAAGCTTTTTTAACATTGAAAGCCCAATTTGGACCTCACTCAATTCAGCTAGTGTGCATTGAACTTGGATCTTGTAAGGGCATTTCAACCTACCAAACCATTTGACAATGCTACTAAACTCGTTGAATATCCTTGACTGTGCTTTCATGTACTTGATTGTGAAATATTTTCTTGTAAAACTTTTTCATTTTGTACTTCACTCAGTTAAAAACATGAACGCTATGAAACTGGCTGTTCATTGAAAAATGTACTTCATTTTCCCTTTAGTTTTTGGATTTTGTTGTCCTGGGACGACAAGCCATCATGTCCCACACATTGCAACCTTTTATGACCCTCCCCCTTGTCCCCAAATGGTTCTTCTACAACCCACCCTCCACAGTCCTTTCCTTATCCCTTGCCCTATAGGAATTATCAGGGGAGTTGCGTGAGTGGCCATTCGCAAGGTTGCTAATTGTCCGTGGGGGGGGGGGGGAGGGTTGTCGGAGTGGAAACTTTCTGCGGTGAATTGTCGAGGAGGAAGGGAGGTTGTTTGGTCACGCCCAAAACAGATGTTACCGCCATCTCTTTTATATGAGATGAAATTTGTCATGTTACACTTTTACCGCTCCCCCTTTTTTGATGCCATTTGGGTTAGAATATTAACCGTTGTGCAATTCGCCATGAGTAGGAGGAACTAATCCCTTTCGTCGGGCTATACGGAATGATATAAATGGACAAAGCTACCATGTAAACCTCAGTGCATTAAAAAAATGACTCACCGAGGTCAAATGTGGGCAAACTATTCATCAAAAATGGAAGGAGACGATGGGGAACGTGGAAGTATGACTCCTGATGGTGGCGCCTTATATTTAATCCACGCTTTGATTTGCTGTTTTACAAATGAGACAAATTTTCTAAAATAGGTAGAGCGACCTAATTGTTTTCCCGTTTTATCAACTTACCTAGGGTACGTCGAGTTGGACGCATCTTTTTAGCAAATTATTCCTTGATCGTTTCTGAAAAATCTGTCTTTGAAATATTTGCCAATTTAGAATGAGGGCCAGGAGGTAGTGCCAGGATGTGGGATATTACACTTCTCTTAAGTTCATCTACTGCTGGCCCATTTAGCAGACTCCGAAACATTGAGACCGTGGGACTTTTCCCAGTGACATTTCGTGTGCGATGAAAGAAGCAGGAGCCCACATATGGTTCTCAGAGCCGTATCTACTGTAACTACGCCCTCTAAATTATGAAGTTTACATCCTTGACCTTGAAATGATCATTTCCTCCAAAGACCTTGACGAATCTCTTTCCTGTTGACCAAATTTATAACGACCACAGAAATTTAAGTAGAATAACGGCGTTCCTTACTTAAAGGGAAATAGGGCGTTTGTTTTACAGAAAACACCCATATTATTAAAACCAATGTTTGTGGACGCAGAATGATAGATTATTCAAAATAAGAAAGGACAGTAGCCTTCTTTTCAGGAAATAAGTTTCTCACAGATAGAAACTCAGTTATTTGTTGCTCAGCACTAATTTGTTCACCCAAACTTTTCAAAATTCAGATGATGCATCTTCCGTTACTCATCACATGCATAATGTTTTGAGGAGATGAAGCTTTGTCAGGTGTTTACTGATGAGACGTGATGGTTTAGCAATGACTAAAGCTATTTCTTTTGCAAGTCATGTTGGTGTCTTCTAAACGCCCTATTTCCCTTTAAGCCACAGAGTCAGATGTTCACACGACAAAGGAGTAATGCTGTGTATAATGCAGACAACCTTAATCTATCGAACTGTTCAATATTTCGTGTGTCAATTTTGATAAAAAATATAGTCAGAGATCGATACTTTCACATGTTACCTTGGCAATTGAGAGTATAGAAACAAAATGACAGAAATGCAAGAAGTCACCATTGTATTCTTTCGTTCAAGTCCATTTCTATGGTAACGACTGAACGCTTACATTATATAATACCCCATATTGAGTTGAAACATTTGACGTCACTTCCCTAGGTCCATGCAGTTTGTAGTACAACGCTTAGATGGAACTATCAGAACTTGGCATTCATGTCTTTTTTTCTAGGAACGAACGTTATTTACCGAGTAATTTAAGGAGGATAGGTAATCGTGACTTACATTTTACAAAACGTTTTGCATTTTTTTCTTCCAAATCTGATAAAAGCGTGTCTCCCTAACAGGTTTGCGGTAAAAATGATCATATACCAATGACACATTCTGTCATAAAGTGTCCCGGTGGAGAATTTTTTTTTAAATTTTTTCTTGTGTTGATGTTCCATAGATAATATTCATGAGTTCGTGTTTTTATGCCTGTCCCTAGCTTGAAGAAGAAATGTTGTTTGGTCAAATGTCAATTAACTCTGCAGGTAAATGTGGATGACCTTCAATGAAATATGGCAAATTTCTGTCAAAAATGCTGGTGGGGGATTAAAATGAGGATAATAGGGGATTATTCCCTAAGTGAATGGAACATGATCGTTCGTAATGCTGTGTCAAAATTAAGAAAAGGGGGAAAAATGACATTCAGGGGTTACTTTTTGAACAAACCTCAGGGGCAATTGATGTCAGTGAATTTGATTGGTCATTGTCCACATCTAAGTGAGGAAAAACTCTTGCCTCTCGCATATCCTGCTCTCAGGTTCGCCTCAACTCACCTGGTTCTCCGGCACTAGAAACTCACAAACAAATGGCTTTCCCCCCCCCCCCCTTTTTTTTTAATGTCACATGTAAACATGGATGTATATAGTCTTCCTTGTCAGGCAGCAGCCAAGAGGCGATCCTGTTTCCTATGGCAATATTAATGAACAAAGGAAACTAGGCCGCCAGAGGATGGAGATTACTTGAGAAGTTGTGTATATAACGATGCGTCTCTCGCGGCCGTAATGCTAGGCAGCCAAGAAGATAGAAAACAAACAAGGAAAGTCATTTACAATGTCAAACTGTAATTGGCATCTATTTTTAAATCTATAAGCAAACACGATGTCGACGGATGCGATTGACAAAGATAAAGAATTATATTTATGATCGTTGTTGACGATGATTCACGCTTGGTAACTTGTCAATTGAATTGCTTGATATCAACGTTGCAATTACTTGTTTACGGTAATTCTCGAAAGTTTCGGATATCCGAGGAGGCCAAGCCTCTTAAGTTCAATTTTAACCCATTCCTTTTATGCTGAAATAAAATTGAAGGTGTACAAAAAAAGAAATGCGTCTGCCCAAATAATCAACCTTGAGGTACGACGTTGGCCCTGTTACAGTTCTTATCGGTTACTCAGCAATTAGCATATAGAAACGTGGGATCGTTTCTCCCTCCCTGTAATTTACCGAAGTATCTTCATTTGTTTAATTTTTCCAGGGTTCTAGAAAGGGAAATAAATGAATAAAAAAGAACACAATACAGCCACGGTCAAGTCAAGGTACCGATACCACACAATGGGATATCATACGTGACCTGGTTTCATACAAAATTTAATGTGTTTTATGTCCTGGCTTGCTTGCTGCTCACCCACTTTCGATCATGGAACGTGCGGCACGTGTGGAGCGTCGCCCTCTACTGAAATATGACATTTCAGCCTCTCGATCAAAAATGCTAAAACAGTACGGTATCTTGAAAAGGTAGGGAACAAACCTTGAAATGTTACTTCAGGCTTTCGTGAAATATTTTCTGCGATTAGGCAATCATTAAAATAGTATTGAAAATGCTGAAAATAATTTAACGACTAAAAACAAAAGAATTGTAAATCTTAGTTCTTGAATTCTGAGTGAAAATCTCTGACCTAAGTAAATGACCACTTGAGATGTTTACAATTGGCCCTAGGCCATTCCTTCTTTAAGGGTATGGGGTTATGTTTAGTACGTACTGATGTGGGAATGAGGGGGTGGCTTAGGATGGATTGTGCAGGTTCTAGAGGGGGCCGGGGGGTTCTTTGTTTACTGTTATTCATTAACACTGGAACTCGTCAATTGAATAGCATTGAATAACATATATTTTTTTCATTATTATAATATTGCTAGTATTTCACTTTCTGCTGTAGGCGCTGCAATTGTTGGCCCTAAAGACCCGAAGACAAGTGCCATGTTCCGTCATCGAAGAGATATTCTGCCCCAACATCCTTTTTGTACCCGCCTCTCCAACTTGTGGTGGCGCTACGTTTAAATAACCTTTAGGATTTTATATAGGAACCCCAATGCCTCTATAGACTTCATTAACTCCTTGGCATATTTTTGGCTACTTCCATGCGCTGTTCTCTGCTGTTGTTTCCGTTAATTAAGTGTCTCTACCTAAAAACTCCTTTTTCATTTCTGTCCTTCTTCTTATTTACAAGAAAGCTGCATGCGTAATACAACATCAATGACTTACACCGTATAATATTCACCAGTTCGGTTACAACATTACGGGAGAATTGATCATTACGTTGGTCTGTCAATTCATTGTCTTGTCTTCCTGCAATTAATCACGTGGTCTAGTAAAACATCGGACATGCGCATTGAGATCACTCTGTACCACGGAGCTACTCCACCGCTTGTCTCTATTTACACACAATCTTATTTATCCCCAGTCCTCTTATTTTCATGCGTATTACTTTAGGAAATTAGCCCTTCGGAAACATAAACGTCCGTCAAACATCATGTCCACGTACATCGGTGATCCTCTCAAGATCATTTAACGTGTTGAAATTTCGAGCTCACGCTTATGATAGTCCTGACAACCAAATTCCTGCCTGAAATAACATCACTTCCTGCTTTGGTTGTTCCTAAGCTTACGGTTTCTCTTCCGTTTGTCCCAAAAATAACCGGATATACAAAGAATAAACGTAACTTTGGGATTCGATTTCAACAGGCAAACAGGTGGGCACTAATAGTTGGTTTGGTTTGAAAACAAAAATGGTTTCTTTTCAAAAAATGACATCAACCATTCATCCTTCCTATTTCTTTCTGTAAACGTCCCTGTTCCCATTCTTCAATAGGAATTTCGAGACTTCATAAAGAGCATTTGCCCTTATATATCGCTTTATTATTGTCCTACTTGTTGGCCTTTGACACACAATAATTATAATTTAATTCTTGGTCATCTATAAAGGGGTTGCTACTGTTTATATTCTTTTGTTATTTGCCTTTGCTTCTTGTCGCTTCGAAGTAAGATTATTGTTTATTTGTTTTTCATGAAATTTAATCCGTTGAGGAAAATTGTTAAACAAGACAATGCAGAGTTAAGTTACAAACGCGCAAGCTCAGAACTTGTGGCTGGTACAGGCGAGACTATTGCTCATAGAGTGACTGTTGGAGTCGGTTTCACTCAAACCGTCAGAACTCATTTGAAAACTAAACCATTTCGCTTCATTCTTTGATTAGATTATTGTTCTTTATGCGGTGGTAATATCTGAGAAGATTCATGCATAGCAAATTTCTCGAAGTGAGCTTCGAAAAGAAAAAGCTTGCACAGTGTTACTGTCGTGTATGTCTGTGTATCTACCCTATGACCTTTCACATCATATCATTATGACAAATAATATTATTCTGAACTGGTTCAATACTGATAGCGGTCATATTCGGAATAAAAGTCTTCAGTTCATTTTGAGTTGATAGCAGCAAATGTTTAGAGGATGTCCTCACTTGTGGGATTAGATGGTTCATAAAAAACACACTCCCCGCAATGACCAGCAGTGTCCCACGAAGTCGTAAAAAGTACTTCTCTGAAAAAGTTTACATGGTTTCAATTAAAAATCGAGAAGTTACAATCGACGATAAATCATATTGGAGAATGACGTCATATCACCCTATCAGCGATTGTTCTCTTCACTACTCACGGTAAGATCTCACCTCTCACTCCTTTTCACCCGGAGCTATGAATCAGTTGCATCGACCGGAATAGTAAAATATAATGTCAAGGTCATATCCCAGAATGATCATGGAAGAGTAATATTCCGAGGTTGAGAAGCAAATCCAGGGTTTCCAGTGAAACGTGCCTAGTTCAAAAAAAAAAAAAATCAGAAAAGGAAAAGAATACTCTGGTCGTATATTAAGATGCTGTTGAGGGCGACGATGATACAGAATGTGGACTGAGTACCGCGGCTTCATAATGCAAACTCTGATTGGCCATGACAATAAATGTTCAGAAAGTCTTAGTAGCCCGCACAACGGATGTGCATTACTCCTGCCTGCGTCTGCTCTGACTGCATTCGTAGGTTTGTAGGTCTACATTACCAACACCTGCCGGGAAGGTTAGTGACGTCGGTAAGTTTTAAAGCTGCCGTATCGGTCAGTGGTCAGTGGGTGTATCTTTCCTAGGAGGGGCTATAGGTTCAAGTGCGTCCACCAAAAAAAGAAGTCGCCCAACACCCCCACCCCAGCCACACGACAACTTATAGTTTGATTACATAAAGAAGCTCCAGTCACGTGACCATCTTACTTCAGACTTTCAGAAACTGAATCGAAATCGAGGAAGTATGTCGGTCACGTGAGCGGTTTCTCCAACAGAGTATTCATTTTGAAAAAAGTTTGGAACTTTGAATTCACGTGGTTGCATGAAGGTTTTCGGTTTATTTTTCTCTCTAATGTGGAATGCTCTCTTCCAGGAAGACACATAATCCAAGCCAACTTAGCCAAGGATCAGTAGCCACCAACGAGTGTATAAGCCCCAGTAAAAACACAGACATTAATCTACTCATGTAAAAGACCATGAAAAGAGGGAGGGGTTAGGGATAGTCCAGTAAATGGATGTCGACCTAGATTCATACAGTACCCTGATAGTATTGTTTTCCCTCTACATTTTTATCGACAAATTGTTATTGAGCAATCGACCTGCGGATTGGGTGTAACCTTGATCTTTGGTCTGGGTAGGGAAGGGACTCCTTATGCGGTGAAACCGATGACTGATTTCCGTCCTGGGGGAGGGGTCTAGGGGAGGGGATGTCCCTGTCCCCAATGCAAACTTTTTCCTCACATAACGTGGGCTAAGATGCAAACTGGTGCTTAGTTACTACGCTAGATTCGAATTGACTAAATCTCCAGAAAATCCTATTTTTCAGTAATGATTTACTTCTTGTCCTGTTTTTATTTTGTACCTTCCTGAGGATTTTTCTCATATTTTAGCGGACCCCACCTGGAGGGGTGGCAATTTCCCCTCCCCTTCGGCATATTTTTTATTTGCTTACGTTAAGCGGGGTGGAAAAAAGTTGAGTATGGATAATTCGACCAATTCGACCAATTTACAGATATGTATATCTTTGTATATTTCGCGGCGGCCATATGGCAAGCCGTTTTACTTTTTATTCGATATTTGGTGATACCAGCAAATGAATTGGTGATATCAGCAAATCATTTGATGATATCTGCAATACATCATCAAACACTTGCAGATATCGTCAAATATTTGTTGATATCAACAATTATTTGGTGATATCAGCAAATCATTCGATGATACCAGCAAATGAATTAATGATATCATCAAATAAATTAGTGATATCAGCAATTATTTGCTAATATCATCAAATAATTGCTGATGTCAGCAAATGAATTGGTGATAACAGCAATAATTTGACGATATCAGCAAATAATTGCTGATATCATCAGATGATTTGCTGATATCACCAATAAATTGTTGATATCACTAAATATCGAATAAAAAGTAAAACGGCTTGCCAATTTGCCATACGGCCAACTCAAGCCCTGTTTCACGTGCAGGCAATAGTTACTTTTCCCGCCTCAGTGGCTGTTTCAGTGGTTTGTTGTGAATTGTTATCGTGAACATAAACACGTAGCATTGGGACAACTTCACTGATTACAGGCAGGTCTCTCACACGGACGCATTCGACAAGGTGTGTCCTCCTTGTGTCCTAGACGTAGCTATGACAACACGTTTTTTTTTTTCCTTTATATTTTCAGGAGTTTCGAATTCAGCATGGAATAATTTACAAATCATTACTGTCTGTTTCGCGTCCGCCTGTTGTCAACTCGAGTCCTTTGAGTCGAGAAATTCCTCTCCCATTCAGAAAACCGCAAACTGACACGTTACACCTCCGAGGGTCTGGCAAACACACGATCGGGGGCAGATGTAAACACTAGGTTAGTTTGCCAGATTTCCAAAAGCTGACCATATCGACCGATTTTTAGCCGATTTTATTTCCTTCAACCAGCTCAATTTTTCAACTGGTGGAGGAATGGTAAAATGGCTTGACACACACAAAAAAATACAGACGTCTACAGATGTCTAGGTGGTTAAGTTGTTCAAAAGTTTCCGAACAGGTTTTGAAAGCTATTGGTGAGATTGAGAAAGGGTGGGGGTTTCCCACATGGTGAAGCCTTCACATGAGCTAATAACCTGACAACTTTCTGTTTTACACCAGCCTCGATTCCATCATACGATACTTATAAACGGTGTAAGATTGACAGCATATTGTCTCAATGTGATTCTGGTCATATAGAAAGATTTCGATCTTTTTTTCTTTACTCGCTGTATCTTTCACCGGCGTTTTCGTTTTTTTTCTTTTTTCGTATTGCCTACCGGCTCGCACCGTACTCTGGATTGGTTCACCAGCCGGGATCGTTGTCTATGCAATATATAGCTCTATATGCATAGGCAATCCCATACGAGTCTACGTCTCAACAATTAAGATCATCGACTGGAGCGAAAAAAAGTTGGTTCTACATCACCTGGCCTTCATTTACTACAATGAGGTGTGAACTTGGTGTAGATCACGTATCCGTTGAAATGGTACGTATTGATTTTTTCATGTGGTTTCTTGATTGCCTTTCAGTGATATTTCTGCAATTTGGTTTGTGACCCCACAAAATATTTAAAGGATGGCGAGAGTGAAAGAAATAAATCTATACTACAGTACAGTCACCGTGTTTTTTTTTTTTTTTTGGGGGGGGGGGTGATCCTTCAGAATTACAACCGTTTGCGTTGCATTTGAGTAGGTTTAGCTAAATGCCTATACTTCTTATTTACCTAGTAATGGTTCCTGTAAGCATGCATGGGAATCAAACCTACTCCCTTCGTGTGATCGGCACAAGGAAAATTTGCTGGTGAAATATTGATATATTTTGAGGATGTGATTGAATTTTTTTGTAATACTTCCAATGCTTATTGAAAGAAGTACCCACACAAACGTATGCAGATTGCTTTAACTTCAATCTTCAAAATAGCGTGTACACCCCCCCCCCCCACCGCACACACATACCCACGCACGCACACACGCAAACACACGCACGCACACAATCCCTTGTGGTTCCCTCCGCATTGTGCATTGTGTACAAATAGGTGTTGAAGTTTGACAAAAAACAACTACCTTGTCATACACGTGCTGTCTCTTCTAACTTTGCGGTATACAACTTGCTATCAGGTGTCGTCTTTTTTTCATTCGCTACCCCTTCCCTTGGTGGGAACTATTCTCTTGAATAACAGGAGAATTTCATCCGTTGTTCGCACAAACCAAACCCTAATCCGAAAACCGTGACTCTAGTAACGATCTTTGATAGGCTAACATCTCGTTTGCGCTAATAAGTCGTTTTATTCGCACGAATTTGTTCGGGCGATTAGACACGATCCTTTCCTCCCCCCCCCCCCCCCCCTTTGACTTCGGCTACATCATGTCAATTTGGTGTTAAATCTCTTTGTTTATCAGACTTTTTATCTCAGGAAGAGGAAGCCATATTGACGATTGCCCGTTGGCACTATAGGCTTATAACTATAATTATAAATACTGCTGGATTCAACTGCGTCATAATATATTTAAAGGCCCGACTTTCTTGATTGGTCGTTAGCCGATGGGCGTGTCAAACTTTGTGGTGTTATTTTTCTATTTTTTTTTTTTGTTGTTGTCCGATATAAATTTAGGTCAAGTTTTGTTAGTACCTATCTTCACTCTGATTTTCGGAGGGATTCCTTGTGCCCGCCAGATGTAAACATCGATGTTATAAACTTGACGTTCTCATTTTCGAAGATGCAATCACGAGCGGTAGACGCTGCAATTTCAGAAGGTAAGAATGGTCGTACCGCTTTACTTAAATTCGTCCGTTTACCTTAGCACGTCCTAGTCAGCAATTTGTACTTCTTTTACCAACGGCATCTCAGTAGATTTTTCAATTAACCCCTTCCCTTCTTTTATGTATAAGCTTTGTGGTAATATTTCGTTATTTTACCTCATGACCAACGCAACAAAAAGTTTTTCTTTGTTGGGATCGTGCTTATGGTAGCAACCATGCTGGCATCTAGTGGTGATCCAGTGGTGAGTGTAACATCTGCTACCGCAACTTACCCGTTCCTCAGTACTTGATTAGGAGTAAGGCTTCATCCGCGGGCCAATTTACGCAAGCTTCCATCGTTCGTTTTGTATGACTAGGCGGAGGGGAGTGGTATAGAGTAGGTCAAACAGGTGTTACTAAATGGTGAGTTGACTGGGTTTGATATTTTCTTTCCAAGCAGGGGGTAGAGGGGGGTATCCCCATTTCTGCCCTCTTTGACATAAAGTGTTCTTATTGATAATTTATTGGAGGTATTAAGATTGCCTTTTTCAACAATTAACCCCCCCCCCCACACACACACACACCATCACCACCAGTACCACCCCTAACTGCAAGAGAGTTTCTCTGCCAGGTAATACCGAAGGTTTTCATTACACCCCAAAATCGTATTTTGAACCAAAAATAGAATTTACTTGAAAACTTATTTAAGCTACATTAAAATTACTGGGTAGATAGTGGAGTGAGGTGTAAATAAATTTGACAGCAAACGTGGGCTCGGAAATGTCCTTATCGGTGATTTTGGAGGTGTCTACAGCCAAAAATTTCCCTGGACGCTCCCCGCCGACTGATGATGACGCTCCGCGCCATTAGTATATAACCTACCATAGTCGTGAGGCAAAATGTGTTCCGTCCCCCACCGGCCATCATCACACCTAGGAAGCCCAGCTGCCAGCGTAACATAAGTAGCAATAGTTTCCTGGTCACATAACTGAAGTGCGATAATCATGCATCCATATATCAGGACGCTGCCTATGCTTGGCACTACTTCCCCAGTGATTGCATGTATGGGTCAACGTTGTGTATAGGAACACCAGGGGAGAAAGTAAGAACACCAAATCCTCTGGGTAACTGCAGTGCTGCGTTGTGTATAACGTAAACGTTAGGTGTAAAGAGAAATGCCGGATTATGGTAATGGGGGAGGGGGGCTCTGTGGCATTTGCCTACAACACTATGATCATACAGTTCTGCAAAATGAGGCACCGCAATCACAGACTAACTGCTCAAACTTGACAAACACGGCTATGGTTAGCGCCTGTAGATACGAGCGTTCACTACTAGCGGCACCCCACCCAAAAAAAAAGTTCAATAGTCTTCAACCGATAGTCCTATAGAGGACATTTAGGCATTTTTTTTTTTTAAATGATACTTCAGGGGGGCATATGCTACGTTGTTCACCCGGTCCAGGTTAGAAGGAGAGGATCTGTAGTCCTAACAAGAAACCGTTGTTGACGTCGTAATTATCTCGAAACACCTCAACCCCTCTCCCCCGTAGAGGCTCTTTGAAAGGGGAAGCATCTTATAGTGAAACGTGATAACTACATGGCCAATAGACCAAAATTAATGGAAACTGTCGGGTACATCATCATGGAGCTCCATTGGTACATGCATGCTCAAAAATTGTTTTCTCAAAATTCATTTGCTATACATTCTAAGTGTGTGCACTTCGTTTACGACCTTCTTAAATAGAATTGACGTTGTTACGTTGTCACATGACCGCCTGTTGCAGCGGTTTATCTCGCCGACGTGTGGCATTGCAGTGTATTTATCAAACTGGACAGAAGTTCCCATTCAGGTGAAAGAGACTCCACGAATTGCAAGTAAAATGTCTGAAGATGGAATTCAGACCGAGCAAGTAGATAGTTTTCACCCGTTGCCATGACTACACACCCACTCGTCTGCATCCTTGTACACGAGGAGCCGGTGTAAATATGTCAACCAGGTGTGTAATCAGAATAAAAACAATTAGCGATGCACTGTCCTAAGCAAAAAAAGAACGTATAACTTTCTTATAAGACGTCGTTATACTATTCACAATCCACAGTGGAATATGTACCGCATGACTCATACCCACGGTCTCACCTGGTGTCTTTGTCTTCGGTCCGCGAGCCTGAAGTGATGGTGAATGTTGTCTCATCATAATGTTCCTTCAGTCTGGGGTATAATATTAGTTTCAATTCTTGAGGATTTGACATTGAACTGCCCGAGGGATCAGGTTACGAAGATTTTGAAGGTCCCGAAGTTCGTTATTCTTAACCACAAACGCGGCATGTTGTTAAAGAAAGATGTTTGTTATCTTTTTTCTCCCCCCCCCTTTTTGTACTGTTTCTGCATCATTGATGGGTTCATACTACAAACTAGGACAACCAAATTGTTAAAGATGGTGACTCAAACATTGTTGTCTCAATACTGAGTGAGTAACTTAACTTGCATGTGACAGGCTCTTTTGGGCTTATCAACCTTCCATTTAGCAGTAGACTTGTTTTTTGTCAGAAACTGAATGTTAGTCATGAAGTTTATCTTCGCGTGCTATACAGATGCCAACACCATAGAATATCACCTTCTTAACCAAGTAGATGCATTAAATGATGTTTGATGTTATACTAGCAGGATTAGCCGGAGGGGAGGGGGTAGGTGCATACCCTCAAAATAGTGGATTCATCAATGTAAATGAGGCAGCCAAGAGAATGAATTGTGTCCTTTTGCGGGAGATGGCTAACCCTTGCGGGGCCTTGAAAGAGCGGTTTTCAGCGATTCAGGAGATATTTTTTTTACCCTCATTGAAAAATCTTGGGTTTCTTACTGTTACAGAATGATACTGTAATTCCGTATTACACTTTAACTTGACCACTGGAGCCAGAATATGATCTTAGTCTCAAAACTTTTTAATTAGAGCAAAGTCATCCCTGTACAAGGCCCCTGCCCCCCCCCCCCTCTTCCCCTAAGACATACTGACCTGTGTATTTCTATCATCCTGTGCCGGTGTGTCATCTCCTTCTTCACAACTTGAAAAAGCAACAACATCGTAAAAAGACTCATCGTAACTTTCTGTACAACGCTTCACCAGATGAGTCATAAATTTCTATTGTGCAATGGTTAATATGGGCTGCGTGATGTGCTTCTAGAAAAAAAAATGGCTGTGTTCAAACATTGCACAGTGCAACTGACCCTGAATGAAAATCATTTGAAATTGTGTTTCCTATCTATTACCGTTGTTGAGATATGGCTTTTCATATTCTGTTGAAAATGTGAATATGATGACGTTGAGTGTTGCACAATGACCACATGCCTTTTGTTTTGTATATACATATATTGCCTTTATTACTGGGTCTCACAGTGGTAAATGATATCACGATACGCCAAGACAAAAATTCTTGCTTCCAAAAAACAAAACACTCGGGGCAGGTAAATTTCTCAATTGCCATTTGAAGTAAAGGCTAAGGAAACAAAGGATTATCATAACACATATCATGTGAGTCCCTCTCTTGACGCCATAAATTTGCATACTTAAGAATATTTATTCATGAATCATGATGCAGGAATAAGTCAGGATTTTGCCTGTAAAATTGTCAATATTCGTTGGGTTGCGATGGAATCTGTGGCTTTTCAACATTCTTAATGATTAATACAGTCAATATTCCATGTGTCATTTTCATGTCACACAACTGTCACGTGCTCAAACCATTGCAGAATCGCCCTCCCGGCCGCGACCCTGCGCTCTGTCCCACAAATTTGAATATGCATATCCGTAGTCCTTATTTACATTTTCTACCTGTATGACTCATTCACTGATGTGATCTTCATAGCAACTGTGATTATTTTCGGTTAATCTTTCTGTTAGCCTGCAGACATACAAACACACCTGGTGGATGTGGTTTGCTAATCTTCTTTGATTACTCCTGTAACTGTTTGTAGGCAGCTTGTTCTTTTTTAATACACCTTAATTGCGAAAAGGGTAAACAGTTACATACACATGCATTAAACACTGATTGGATTAAAAAATGGCGCCATTTGTTCGCTAGGATTACCGTCCGACAGTTTTCTGTTTTCTGACCAACTCCGGATACCAAAATAAGGGAGGAGGGGCGGGGGGAGGGGTGAGAAGGCACGACTCTTTTCTTCCAAGCGAAAGAGGAATATTAATTTCCAAAAACTCCCATAGAAATCATGAAAATAATGCTATAATAAACTGCCATTCTTCCTGAAAATAAGCACAAAATTCTCCTCCGGGAGCTCCAAGAATTTTAACGTATACAGCCACAGGTTGCCGTAGGAGAAGTGCAATTTTTTATGCACAATTAATGATTGCTAATGATTTAGTATTTACAAATAAACTTACACAACAACTGTTCGAGAACAAAGTCTTCAACAAATCCTCTCGCTGCTGTTGGCGTTCGTATCCTCGGGCTTAACAAAGGGTGGAATAGATGACGTCACTTGGGCAATCTCTTTGTATTACATTCATGTTCAAACCTCACACATGTGACCGTATTGTGCATGCAGTTGTGAGTCAGTACGTGTGGTTGGGCTAATTGTCTATCCTATCAATACAGAGCTATTCTCAGTTGGACAATACTCTAACTGAAACAAAGAGACGGATCTAAAGAGGGGTCCAATGAAAAGTTAGGACCTACAAAAAGGCAGTTATAAATAAATTATGTTATCCTCAACCCTCAAATTGAAGCCTGGAACTTGTTTCCAGAGGACCTGTGTATTCCTCCCATAGTCAGGATTAATCGTAGGGAGAAGGGAGCTGTAGGTGGGGGGTAGAATTATCGGGGGGACGGGGACTGGTCAACCGCCATACCCTTTCGCCTTGGGGAAACTTGTTAACGTACCACCTACTTGTACGGACTATATGTCTTCACACATACACACACACACACACACGCACGCACACACGCACTTGAAAACAAGCACACAAAGAATAACACAGGCACGTGCGTCATACGACCTTTCTCTTTCGCCGGTTAATGTGCGGTTGTATACCAGGTAACCCCAAAGAGCCAAATATGCCTGTTGAATCATACGACAGTGTTTTGTAAAGTGATGTTTACGTGAATCGCGCGGTGAGTGGCGTAAGCATTATTTCCAAAAAATGCTGTAGTACACGAGAGATAAGTCCAAACATACACACAGTTCCAAGTAGGGTACAAAACCAAAACTTAATGTTTTTTTTTTTAATTTATTTATTCTTTTTAGTCTGTATATACATTTTTTATCAAAGTTTACTCGCTTTTTTATCGCTCTATTTTTAGAGGTCACTACTCACTAAACTGTTTGAAATGACATTGATCTCGTCCTTCAGGAAAGAAGGTGACCTTAACATGACCTTAGAAATGAGGTCAAAAACGACTTAGCGTTTGCTCGATGGTATAATGACAAAGCAATACAGTTTAAGTTTAGAAGTCCTATCACATTGACCCATTGAAGTACGAGATACGCCATCTAAATGTACGTGATACCCAAAAGAAGATTTTCGTCACCTCGTGATATTCAATGATTTCGTCATTTTGAAAAAAAAGAAAAACGATTACCTGGGAACAATTTTGAAAGAAAGACTTAGGGAAGAAACTTATTGCGAGTTGTGGACTTTGTAAAAATGTAGGTCAAAAGAGGTGACCTTTTGAGACTAGACCTTTTGGCATTTATTATGTTCCTGAGACAGTCGTAGGTGAGCATAGTTAATCACATGTTGGTATGTTGACTTAAATCCAGTTACCCTTGAGCGCATGACCATTAAATTTTCGGTCATCGCTAGTCCCACAAAGACTAGCTAGGAATGTTACAACAACAATAAATCCCCACCAAAAAGAAAAATAACAAAAGAAAAAGAGTACTTGCAGTGCTCGAAAATTACTGGTATTGAATATTTGGTGATTAAGTTGGTATAATAATATTGCTTGTCAAGATGGGAAGGGGGTGGAGGTTGAAGTGAATAATGAAAGTTATGTAACAGGCAAAGAGATATTATGTTTCCTGCAATTAATAGGAATAATTGTAATCTTTCTGAAAAGATGTATGATTTGAATTTTTTGAAAGTTTGTGTGAAAAAAAATTTTCTCGAGTAACAATCTATAACTAAATTTCTGTCCGTGGGAAACTTATTTCTTGAAAAGAAGACCACCGTACTTCTTTATTTTGAATAATCTATAACTATGATAGATTTTTGTTTTAAACATATGACTTCTTTCTTTCTGTAAAACAAACGCCATATTTCCCTTTAAATGTAAACATTTTCAGGACTGCTAGTAATAATGTTTACTTTCGGTTAACTGTGACAAGTCGATCGAATAATAGCTCATGTTTATTTTTTTTTTATTATTTTTTAATGACACAAACCGCCGTATATGACGAAGATATGTATTACCAAATATTTCTCAGTTCCAGCTGACGGCTGTTGAAGTTGTCATTTTCGAGGTGTTAATAAACTCGAGAGCTTCAGTCGGGTACGGTACTCTTGCTTCTACCTTGAAAAGAAAAGAAAATATTCCGATCATACACGTGCTTCATGGATTCAGATGTTACCAGATTACGAGTGTCTTAAATTGCTAGAATGTGAATCACGATTGGCCATGCAGCTTTCCCAACAGACCTGTACTAGTTGCGTGTATAAATGCATTAGGCCTATGTGACACACCGTCAATATCGCCACCCCGTCAACCAAAACTGTATTCCCAAATGGGATAAACATAGCCAATGGAGTCTTAAGTTATAAGGACACAAAGTTCTTCCAACTAGCAATCCCCCCCCCCCCTCTCCTTTCTCCGTCTCGTGACACATTAGATAGATAAATATATATCTTGGACAGTTTACTGGAAACTGACCAGTTTACACCCCACAACAATTCCAACCACATTTTCGCAGCCCCCCCCCCCCCCTTTCTCCTTTTTTTTTTCCTGACTCGTCTTGTTCAGAATTATGCCGTTAGACCTATTTTTATGTACAATAAGTATGATAATATGCAGTAAACAATACCTAATAAAGCATAAATTCATCGTTTTCCTCTAATGAAATACTGACAATGATTTCACGCAGAAAAAGTCAGCCATAAATAAGATATCACACGTCGGCATTATGGTCAGCTTCTTGTATTTGGAATGTGTCAAACCCAGTCACAAGAACTGTAAGCAAAAAAAGTGCTTCTCGCACACCTTTGTTGTATTTCCTGTTACGCTTGATTGCATTTTGCGGCAACTTTTGCGGTTAGCAACAAACAGCGCCAAGGAAACTGTGTGACAAGAACTTAGATCAGTATGGTCCCATGTACCTACCGACACTCGTCACAGACAAAGGAAAATCAGCTGATACTCTGGGCTGTCTCTGGCTTTCTTTAGATTAAGTGCCGATCTATAATGGTGTCTGTAGAGGTTTAAAAACTAGAGCAAACAGCCGGCAATACGGAAGGGTATTTTCAAATCAAAGATACCCCAAGTCAAGCTCAACATAAGTTGTGTGTAATTTGTTAGCACACTAAGGAGTTGCCTAATTTTCGTTGGGATATTTCTTTTGTAAAGTTATTTTAATGTCTACATATATTTCCGTTTTTCCTTTGGTATGTTTGACCTTAAATTGTTTTGTTTGTGGGATAACCGAAGGATCGGATACATTTAACTGCAGGATGAAAGCGGATCTCGACCGACCTCTCCCGTGGGATTTCAACGACGTACTTTTGTAGGATAGTTTGACGGATTTCTGGCGGGGTCTGTATGTCGCCTCTGTTACTGCAACTGTCGGACGTTCGATGGGTAGTGTTGTCGAATCCTCCGTTCCGGTGACGAGACGTTACCGGCCTCGTCAATTCACTGCAGCGGCGTCTTCTTCATCGTCTCCGTCCTGTAGCAAGTTAAGGAATTTGACTCGGATTCACTTTCTCTTTTTGGTAAGTTTCATAATGTAGTATGCATATGCACGGTATATGATTAAAGTCTTCTCCAATTCAAAGCTGACTTTTCAGGCTGATTACGTCGATGATGTCAATATATTTGCATAGAAAACGTCCAAATATTTATTTTGTGTGCGTTAGTTCCTATTCAGAGTGTGAAGCGTCCATAGAACTTTGATTGATCCACGCCTTTTAACTTCCGGGTCACAAAAAAAATTGATTGTTTAACTTAAAGGGGCTCATTGAGTTGGTTCACAAAATTCATTGTATTTGTCACACCTGTTGAGTGTTATTCACATCTGAATGGTAAATGTCAAACTAAGAGATTCTGAAAATCTGATACACACACTTGACGCAACAATTAGGTTAATTAACGATAAAAACCCACTCACTGGAAATCTGTGACCAGACACCGTGACTTTTTGCCATAGCATGTCAACATGCTATGACAACTTAAAGTTATGAGAATCTTAACTTCTTTACATTTTCAGTAACTGTAGGAATAACATTATGGCCAATGAGACAAACGAGATGTACGCTTGTTAGTTTCTACATTTAAAACAATCATTCGAGAATTGCCAATAAAATTGTAAGTATCCTCAAACAGAGAGATAGAGACATGAGCATGTGACATATATATATAATATGGACTGACACATGCGGTGCCCGTTTGTCAATGAATTCGAATGTTGGAGTAATAATGTGAAAGCGGTCGATGTTTTTCCTAACATTGTCAACAGTCCAGTTCTACGGCATGTATCCGTATAGTGGCGTATGTAGTTCGCGTGCACTCGGGAATAGCAAGTCTCGGCTTTCATTGATAAAATTAGACCCGGTGTATTTTGGCACTCCCTACAGACACCTAGTAACCTACGAAACGCGACAAAACAACGTACTTTCTACTGATGGCGTTTTGACCTAGACAGTGATAGAGTACCTTTATAGGGACGCTCTCTGGGACATCGTGGACATTTTGACTTTTCTGTTTAGAACAAAGGAGACGACCTTTTACAGTTTCTAAAGGAAAGGACATAACTACATGATGATGTCACAGAACGTATTTATAGAATCGAGTCTGCACACTCTACACCCTTACGATTAATAGGCCTACATTTTTACCGCAACTGTTGACTGTACATGTACGTGGTCCGGTATGTTTTTGGTCTTACAGGTCTCAAGCGGGTTATTGTCTCGTAATTTTCACTGCCACAAAATGCGCTCGCTAATTCAGTTATCCCCTGCTCGACTGTCTTCGTTTGTAAAGCGGCCATAGCAACATAGCATCGGCGCGTAAATAAAAGTAAATTTATCAGTCCCTTATCGACAGAAAGAAAACCTCCCCAGTTGTCTCCTTGAAAATAAGAGGACAGGGGTGGAAAGAAGTATCGAAATAAAAAAATAATAATAATCAAGTCAGTTGAGAAATAGAAAGGATGTCATGTTCAAATACTTGATTATGACGTCACATATTTTCCCGAAATGCAATGCGACCGTACCCTGTGAAATAGAAATGCGTTCAAAATCTGTAACCTTGAAGACCAAACAGAATGGCATTTTGAAAATAATTGAGGAATTTTTGTGACAAATCAGTCTTTTTCATGGGCAAATTCCTTTGAAGTGTGTACTTGCGTTTCTCGTATTCAATCATGTAACTTATCATTACCCGTACCTAGTTTTTGTTAATCACTTCCTCAGAGCATACGCGTCTCCATACCTACCACAGGCAGACAGGCCGTCGGGTGGTTTAATTAATGCCGAGTAGGCATACATTCGCGCACAGGTATTATCACTTGGCTGCTGGAACATTTTTTAACGGCATGAGTAAAGCTTAGGCATAAAGTAGTCAACACACAAATAAATCCTAAAAAGTGGTACAGGTTTAGTCCACAAGAGTTAATTACCAAACCTCACAGCCGGGTCACAAGTGACGACTATGAGTCACGTACACTTGCTGTACATCTACACAAACTTGTAGTGACTTAGGCCTAGTTTAGTTTGTATCTTTAATGGGGAATAACACATAACATTGTGAAGGGTGGCCCATCCGTGGACAAACAAAAGGCCGGTAATTATAGTCTGTCTACTTTATATTCTAGAATGCCACTATCCTATCGTCACTTCCGGATGCCGGGACGGTAAACACCCACTCTTTGGTCGATCCTAACTTTAGCTAACTCAAATGCAAAAAAAAATTGTTTGTCAAACTGTTATACACGCATTAAAATCTCCCACGATATTTGGCATGGTTATAAACCTGTATAAACAAAAATTGAGAAGTAACCTCATATGTGTATGGAAGTGTCTTAACACCAGTGGCGTGCACAAGGGTTGGAGTGGGGTGGAATTGCGACAAAACCACCACTCAGCCGGCTAGTGAGGAGAAATGGTCAGTCGAGGCATTTCACGTATAAATCTTAGGTCGTTTCCTAAACGTAACATCTGAAAATGGCTTACATTCTACCATTCTGTGCAATCAAAAACTAGTCACATATTTCACCATTTTAGGTCTCAGTGTAATTTAATTCAAAATTAAGAATTTCCCTTGTTCAAGAGCTAAATAAAAGGAGATGGAAAATATATTTAATTCGAAAAAAAAAATATTAAAGGGGAGGGAGGCATTCCTTCCCTGTGACGCCTGCCAATGTCAGTCGAGGGAAAGGAGTACTCTGCAAACATCTGCCCCCCCCCCCCTCACCGATCGAATCTTCGCAGACACTGACTTACACGTCTCTGAAATATGGCCAGTGGTGTTACAAACCCATGTTGTTAGGCTTATCCGGTGGATACAAAGGCATTTTCCCTTTTCAGTTTTTCCTCTGCAAGAATTCAGCTTTTGAATTATTATTTGAAAAGATGCTACCTATAATTGTTATACTCTGGGAATATAGGGATTAGCACTCGAGGGCAATGGGGGTGGGGAACGTGGCAATGGGGTGCGATGGCCACACAAGGGACCAGCCTAAACAGAGGTTGGACAATCCATCTTTTCATCTATGTTGCCAGGATTACCTGTCGTCAACACCGTTGAAGCTCTGCCTATCTGCCTGTCTGCCTGTCTATTTGTCTGTCTGTTTTGGGTGGGAGTTTGTTAGATTCGAGTGTATCATGTAATTGAGAACAATTAAAAGTCGCTACCATGGAGGGTATGGGTCAAGAGTTTCATAGACAGTATCGAGGATGGCTGCGGCCATGTAAATTAAGCCGCGCACCAACGACCGCGTATAGGATCGTAGTTGTTTGAAAAAAAAAAACAACAACAACTTGTATGGTATACAACAAACAAGGGTCTGCGACAACATTGTAAATTTATACATCTGATTACGAGATTACAACAGATCCTTACAATTAACCGTCTCTTACGATTAACTGTTCCGATATTAAAATGTAGAAGTGTCTGAAATAGCCTGGGGAATTGGGAAGGGGGGCATTAGCCTAAACACTGGCTGACAGTTCTGTGTAAACACGAAAGAAAAAAAATCATCCTTTTTAAGTCTGACAAAACCCCCAGAAAACGATGAGCATTGCAGGAACTTCAGTTTATTCCTTGACAAAAATAAGTCTATGTAGGCTATACAGTCCTTATGCAAGATCCAAAACTTCGTGTGAAGTTGAAATTCACTTTTCCTTTCATGAGGAAACATTGATTCGTAATGCGATGTTAAAACGTAAAATCAGTATTTTTATTTTGTTTTCAGATATTCTGGTCTTGTGTCAACGTCGGAGTCTTCTTCATTACATACCAGTACTACAAGCACGAAGCTAAATTCTTTTATCTCAGAAGTATGCTTGGGGTAAGTTTAAATTACGGTAGCCATCTTCGCATGCACTGTCTTGGCTTTTGGAAGTATTTATAATTATAGACAACTGATAAGTTCCGATGTTGCAAGCAATTAACATTCCATATTTCCGGTCGGCAGAAAATAAATACAGAGGGCGAGAAAAAGACATATTTAAATATCGATTGTAAGCATGCACACATCTTGTGGCTTACGTGGAAATGTTTGTCAGGGTTTTAGGCTTGGTTATTTTGTCGCCTAGAAAATATTTCCGGTTTTTGTTGAGGTTTGGTCATTGGGATGACGCACATCCACTGCTATCCTTTTTCCTGGCCACTTCGGACAATATTCCATGTTATTTTTTACGCTAAACAGCGGGGATAGAACGTTCTTTTGTGCGATTCTACTGTGTAAAACACTGAGAGAGTGACAATGTATGTTCTTGTGCAATTCTTGTTCACAAACCTTTACCTGAACAACTAGATGATTTCTAGTCGTTCACATCTTCATACTGTGACGTCATGACTGTAGGATAGTCGGTCGAAATTGATTGAATGGTTTTTAGACCTATTATGAGGTTTCCTTTCCTTTCGTTGTCACTGTTTATGGATTTACCATTTCTGAATGTTTATCATTCCATGGACGAATCTGTGGGATGCGTGCTCATGGTTTTCTGATAAGGGCAGGTAGAGGCCTACAAGGCAGGAACTGTCACTATGGGAGAGGGGGTTGACCGGCTACGGCCTGAGACCTACTGGTTTAGCCATTTCATTGTGAGTCCCTTATTTCAGTAACCGGTATAATGAAGATGAAGTGTCGTTATTTTAGAGAGAGAAAGCTGAGAAACTACTGGTGCTTAGTGACTTGCCATTGCTTTCTAGGCAGCTAATAGAAACCCCCATTCACCCAGGTCTTCAGTCAAGTCGGGGCAGAGGGGACAAGTCTATAAACTGTCCCTTCCCCACAGACAGTTTTTGAGGGAAAAAGTTATCAACATTATTTCACATTTACCCTATCCTCCCATTTCTATTTTGCCAACCCCAGGAATCCGACCTGGCTTTCTTGTCTACAAGTTTACTCGTTCTCTCTTTCTCTCTCCTTCAACCTTTCTCCTGCGTTCGACATCTCAGGCCATCTTTTCTCAACCACACATCTACATTCCCAACATCTCGCTCTTGATCGTTTCGACAGATGGTCTGTGAAGTTTATTGCATGTTAATTGAAAGCGTCCTTGTGGGATATAAGAAACATTTCGTTTACATTCTGCAGATACTGTTCACGTGTTCGTATACCCATCGGACACGATATTTAAATAGATTATTAAATGAAGATATTAAATTATGAGAAAAACATTAATTTACAAAATTCTGTTGACAATCTTCCATCAAATGGACCATAGGCCTATATGTATCTCCATTTCGGCTATTATTATGATAAACCATCGATTTGAGGATGAAGTTTGGAGAAAGAAGCCAAAAAATGTTTCCTTCATGGGCATGTCAGGATCTTTCCTATGACTGTTACGAGTGCCACGACCCACGTTTGAGTTTTGAGCTGAGCTCTCCGAGAGTGGTGTTTTTTTTTGTCAATTTAAACTTTTGGCTGTTCAATCATGGTGCTCCAAATCAGCTCCTGTACTCACGACTTCTTCACATATGCGTGCTTTATGTAGTGTACTTTTTTGACGGTGGCTGCAATGAAACGTGGATATAAATTACCTGTAACCGTAGTTGAATACGCAGAGGTAGGCCTATGTCTACACACAAAATTTTGCGTTTACACAAATGTCTGTTACTGCTTCTCTGTAACCTTGTATCTTTAGTAAACTCCTTTGATAACCCATTGGGCCCTTTAGAAAAGTGAACTGAAGGTATCCGAGTGTGAGGGAGGGGTGAGCCCTCTATGGAATGACGTCATACGTCATGCCTATCTGTCACGTGAACGGCTGTACATTCCTGTAATCCCGATTTATAATCTTTACTGTTACCATTACACGCAGGCCTGCATGAGTTCACGGTTACAAAAACAGAAGTACTGAACCTGCAAATAAAAAACAGTAAAAATAGTTTTTCTATGTCTTTTGTCAAGTTCAAAGATATGATAATAAAGGCTCTAGAAACATGGCAACCACATCGATGATGTTGTTAAAACGGTTTCTCAGAATTAATCCCTCCATTCACAAACGTTCTGAGAAATCAATCTCTTTTGAGCTATAAATTACAAGGACTGTGGTGGAGTAAAACCGCGGTATGTTAAAGCTCCGCTTTTGCTACACGCAAGCAGTATTTTTCTTTTGTCTGTTAATGTGGTGAGTTCCACCATACCGTATGTTTGGCCGTAACATCGCAGCCACACTACAATAGTTTCGGTGAATTTTGAAAATCGTTTGTTTACGGTCATTCCACCCCTTCACCGCCAACTTTTTTTCCTCGATAAGAAAAACAGATCAGTGTATGTGATTCTTGTAAACCGATATTTTTCATGGCTTCAAAGAGAAAAAGTTGCTTAAAGATAAAAAAAAATAGCTATCATCACAAAAGAAAGATCTGCAACCATTGCACAGATCACCAATGGTGATGACACATGGACTTGTTCAAGTCGTTTTCATGCATCGCGCATAAATCTCACGGCTTGTATCTTAAACCCCTGTCCTCCATAGTTGACGAGTAACCTCCACATTCAATAACGACGGAAGGTAAAAAACTTATTTTATGTCGAATAATCGAGGAACAGAGGACTTATTTCATGTTACGGTGATTCGAGGGCCTACAATGATGTGGAGTTTTGATGTGACATTATACCGGTAATATCTAATGGCGCCTCGGTCAGCAGTCACAGCCAGTGGTCAGTACAGACTGTTGACTTGACGTAGTGCCCTATATCTATCTAGTGAGAGCGCCTACCTTGTACAAAAAACAAAAAGCACAGCAACAACCAACAACCAACAATAATATTATTGACTTTTAATTACCTACAGTGCATGCGCATCCAACTTTAAAAATGAAAATGCTCGGTAATTTCTCATTTCTACTATCAGTTCATAAAATTGCATTTGGAGCTTTGTTCTAATTTACACACAAATTATTGGCACAAACACAAAATTATTGGCACAATACACTGATCAGGCTGAGGTCAATGTAGTTAGTGTATTTACAACGTTTTGTAACTCTCCCACCGTACCAACACTTAGATTTTTCACACATGGAAATCATCATTACATTCATTTCTATGATGAACAAATTTCATTTTCCTGGAACGTGGGACAAGTTGAGACTGAGAATGGTATTTCGTGATGGGAGATAGTCCAGACAATAGCTCTGTGAACCCTATCGCAGTATATTTTGTACACAGAAGTCCCCTAGCTTTGTGTATAGTTCATGACCTCACCAAGTGTTAAAGCTGCATTATTTTTTTTTTTTCGGTAATTGGATCGAAGTTACTTCACGACGTCACGTTATGTCATATCAACTGAGGTCAAGAGCTCCTGCTAACAGAGCTTCGAGTTGAAGAATACCGAATTCTTTTGAGTTGCGTGTTTCGTTTTGTTTTTTTTTTTGTAACTTTTGTATTCATTTTCTATAATCTTACCGCATCTTGTAATCACCTCGTTTATCGACATCTGCAAAGCTGTTTCAGTGATCTCCCTAATTGGTTCTGGCGATTGCAAATATTTTTGCGCAAAGGATTACTTTAATGAAAATCCCACTGCGCATGTGCGGGAACTTTGATTTGTAAACAAAAGGTGTCTCAAAACTTTACGTTAAGCATGCGGGTAGTTATTTTTAGAGTATTGATTCCATTAAAATGTCATCGCTACTCATGTTATGCATGCGTTTTTTTATTCCTTGCCGAAGGCAGACAAGGGATCTATGCGATGGTGATGTCGTGTGTGTGTGGGTGCGTATGTGCGTGTGTATGTGACGCCTTTGCTTGTAAACACGATATCTCAAGAAGGGTAACTCTGAGGGATTTCATACTTGGCATGTGGAATGCCCATATGATTCAGAAGGTCCCTATTGTTTTTGGTCAAGGTCAAAGGTCATTTGAGGTCACCAGAGGTCAGGATGTGAAAACATTGTAAACACAATATCTCCAGAAGGGTAACTGTGACTGATGTCATACTTGGTGTGTGGTTTGGACATATTGAGTAGATGGTCCCTATTGTTTTTGGTCAAGTTCAAAGGTCATTTAAGGTCACCAGGAGTCAAACTGTAAAAACCTTGTAAACACGATATCTCCAGAAGGATAACTGTGACTGATGTCATACTTGATGTGTAGATTGGTCACATTGAGTAGATGATCCATATTGTTTTTGGTCAAGGTCAAAGGTCATTTGAGGTCACCAGAAGTCAACCTGTAAAACCTTGTAAACACAATATCGCCAGAAGGGTAACTGTGACTGATGTCATACTTGATGTGTGGATTGTATATAAGTAGGTAGAATACTCCTTTTGATTTTGGTGGAGGTCAAATGTCATTTGAGGTCACCTGTGGTCAAACTGTAAAAACCTGTTGAACACAATATCTCCAGATGGGTAACTGTGACTGATGTCATACGTGGTGTGTGGATTTGTCACATTGAGTAGGTTATCCCTATTGCTTTTGGTGGAAGTCAAATGTCATTTTAGGTAAAAAAAAAAGGTCATTTTGGGTTAAAGGCTTATTAATGTGGTGTTTCAAGAAACATAACTGTAGTTGATCTCATACTTGTCATGTGGATAATTCATGTTTGTTATAATATAACCATGTAGCAAGGAATCACAAAGCCTTTTGGTTTTCTGTTTTTTTTTTTGCCTACAATGTTTCCATACCTCCTTATAAGTTTTCTCAAACGTTTCTTTCCTTTACTGTGTAGGTGAGTCTATGTTTGTCTAGAGGTTCAGCCAGCGTCCTTAATTTAAACAGCGCCGTTCTACTTTTACCAATGTGTCGCACCCTTCTGGTGAAGTTGAGAGGCACCAAAATGGTAAGATCCGAGCCCGAGAAATTTTCGTTTCTTTCTTTGTCATCCGATTTTACTGTAGTTCAGGAAGAGAGACGTCTTTGCTTTCATCAAACAATCCTACAGGACTGATTGTTATTAGGTGGCGTTCTTTTACCTCAGATGATGGATAGAGTGCAATATTTGTGGGGGTACCGATAAGCATAGCTCGCATTAGATTTCTATAATCATAGTTTTGGATGTAAACTGCATGTGGTTAGAATGAAAACTTTAGACATAAATGGATCTTTCTCCTGTACTTTCAATTACAGTACTATTTTTGATTCCTTGCCGACGGCAGGCAAGGAATCTATGCGATGGTGATGGCGTGTGTGTGTATGTGACGTCCTGGCTTGTAAACCCGATACCTCAAGAAGGGAAAGGTGCTCGAACTTCAAAGGTGGTCTGTTGGTAGTCCATTTTGAGTAGACCATCCCTATTGTTTTTCATGGAGGTCAAAGTTCATTTGAGATCACCAGAGCATGAAATATGAAAACCTATTAAGGGAGATATATCAGCAGTGGGATGTTGTTGGAACTTCAGTCTCATACCACTTGTAGCACTCGATGAGTAGATGATGTCTGGCATTTTGTATGGGGGTTAAAGGTCATACGAGGTCAATGGATGACATAGTTTGAAAACATTGTAAACAGGATATCTCAAGACGGGAAAGGTACTTGAACTTCAAAGTTCGTGTGTTGATAGTCCATTGTGAGTAGATGATCCCTATAGTTTTTCATGGGGGTCAAAGGTCATTTGAGGTCACCAGAGCTTAAGGTATGAAAACCATCAAAAGTGACATATCTCAGTAATGGAATGTTGCTGGAACTTCAAAGTTGGTAGCACATAGTAGGTAGAAAATGTCTGTCATTTTTATGGAGGTCGAAGGTTATGTGAGTTCAGTAGAAGACATAGTTTTAAAACCATGTAAGCACAGTATGTCAAGGAGGGAAAGGTGATTGAACTTCAAAGGTGTTGTGTTGTTAGTCCACTGTAGGTAGACGACGTCTATCATATTTCATGGAGGCTTAAGGTCATCTGAGGTCACCGAAGGTCAAAGCATGAACATGGTCTCTCAGCAACTGAGTGTAACTAGTACTTCAAACTGTAAAATCTGATGAGTAGATGAGCAGTTGATGAGTGGATGATCTCTGTTATTTGAATTGCCCCACGGGAGACTGAGAAAATCATGTTTTCATATTTAATCAAATGTTAAAATCACAGAGTTAATGATCCTAGAGATGTGTTTTCATAGCAAAAGTCGACAGTTGTGGACCTACTTGTAGATAGCGATTGTGTAATATTTTGATTTTTTAATATATATATATTAATATATATATATATTTTAACATTTTGGGGAAGTCAAGTGTCGCATCTTGTCCTCACTGAAATGTAATACGATGGATCATTCCCATTTGCCCGCCCCCCCCCCCTCATAGCTCCTTGCCAAGGAGTAGTTGTTTAATGGCAGAAAAATGTTGCTAAATCAAATTTGGTCTCATTTTCTTCAACAGGTTTTTTTTTAAAGCCATGTTTTTTTTTAACCCTCTCAAATTAATCATTTAATATCACTGAACATAGCTTTTTAGATTTATCAGCTACTTATTTGCCAGCACATCCCTGTCAAGATCAGCAAAGTACTTTGGCTTAGTCACCTTTTCCCAAGGGAACTACCCTTAAGGGAGGGGGAAAATATTTTTTAGGTTGATTTTTTTTTCAGACTTAACCACATTTTAGTTTCGGGAACTTTCTGTCAACTTTACAAGCTTGGTTTAGTAACAGATATATCATAAGCACAATTTCGATATGTGATTTACATTCGTGGTTCACATTCTTGTGTTCTGTTTTACGTTTTGCTACGGTGGCTTTCCTTCTCCCTTGGTCCCTTTTGTTTAAAGTACTTGCATACATGTGTTTGAAAAAAAAAAGAGATATTGGCAAGGAATCACAAAGTCCATTGACTTTCTGGTTTCTTTAGTTGACAAGTTAACATGCATGTTCCGCTAAGTATTCATATGAGAATCTGATCGATATCAAAATGGTGCACGGCACAGATTGGTCTGTGTTACACACGCACGCACACACAGACAGACAGACAGACAGACATTCATATAAAAAATGGAGGAAATACCGACCGGTTATTTCCTGCCTGTTATCGATGTTGCTAGTAACCACATTCATCCTCGATTGTCTTTCTTTACTCCTGCCTCTGGATGAGGAGCTTCCGTGGACGGAGACGAGATCAGTTTTATTAATTTCGCAATGGAAGCAATTTTCAAAACAGTCAAGAGAGACGATATACATGTCTCTATCACTGGATGGTGCTCACACATACACACACACACGCACACACAAATCTTTGTTGCTCACCCCACATCGTCACCCCCCCCCCCCATCCCATCACCCACTCATTACGATTGGTCTAAAAGAGGTCTTTTATTGCCCTGCACTTAGATCCCACTTGGTTCTTTTAGAATAATTTACAGAAATTATTTAAGAAATAAAGGTTCCTATTGGGAACTTCTTGTCCTCCAGGGAGAACCCTTTGCTAGAGAGGAACCCTTTTCCTAGCGTGCATGTGATCTGGTATTACCTCGATGGAAGTTTGTTGGCACAGAGCTTAGAGACGATTTAAAGTTGGACCATGCATTTCGATTCCATCGAGCAATTTTTTTCTTCAAATTTATCATTCTGAGCGTTAAAAGGGAATAAACGGTCATCCCAACTTTATTCCGAATCATCAGAGTCTAAATCTACTCTTTTTCCTGTTTTTGTCGCATTTTTTTAAGTTCCTTGGCAACATAACCCTACGTTTCTCCATGTAGCGGACCATTTTTTTTTTTCATTCAGCAGCCACATAGGCGTTGCGCAGGCTTAAGTATATCATGTATGGTAGAATTTATGAATAGATCTCAAGCAATTTCCAATCCACCGATCCAATTAAAAAACTTTAATTGTACAAAATTCAACACACTTTTCTAATTTGTTAATTATTGTCACATTGCTACAGAATAACTATATGAGCTCACGTTCACCGATATCTGGGAGGTTCAAGTTTCTCTTTGAGAACTAATATCTACCAGATTTGGTTTCATTAACATGAATTGACCTACTGACCCGACCGGCCTACTGGGGTGTTCAATTAATTCGGAACAGAATCCCCCCCCCCCCCCCCATCAAAACATCTGGTCACACGCCATGCGTCTATCGCTTCCACGCTCCCACATTTACCCATGTGTAGGGCATTTATATTTGTACATAAACGAAATTACGGCATACGTCTTTGAAAGATAGACGTATCCTTCTTTTGTTCACAACCTCACCCCAGCTGAGCCATAGAGTCATATTGGAAGTACACGGACTAAAAGTGTTATATTTTTACCTTCTATCTGTAGTGGAGGGAGCGTGTAAGTGGGGGAAATCGGGAGGGTCAAGGACCTATAACTCTAGGCTACTGGGTTCTCTTGAGAGAAATAGGGAATAGCCAAGCTAAACTCATGCTGCTATGACGAGAAAATGCAGTTTGCCATTGTATCTTTTTCTCTCCCCCCTCTCTAGTGGAGAAAGTATATCCGTGTGTGGGGTGAGAGCTTGGGAGGGGGGTTCAAAGGCCTTTGCTGAAGCTCTCTTGAGAGAAAAGAGAAAAAAAAACCAAGCTAAATTCACCCTACTGTGTGAAGAGAATACACTTTGTCATTTTCTTTCTCCCCCACCCCGTCTCTCTAGTGGAGGGAGTGTATGTCGAGGTGGGCTTGAGAGAGAAAGGGATCAAACCTCTGTGGTAAAGTTGTATTGAGAGAAACTGGAGAAAAATGCTAAGCTGTGCTTATGCTACTGTGGCGAGAACATACAATTCGTCGTATCTTCTCGTCCTTTCATTATGACAATCTGTGGTGCAATTTTTAAGTTCCTTGAAATCACTCTGCGTGTTTCCATGGTGAAAGTGAAACTATTTTGTATATCACTGGGTGAGAGGAGATAGGGTGGGCCCGGTGTATTTCTCTATTGATTTGTCCGGCGAGCTATTTTGTATTGGGTAAGTATCCGAAATGGGACTGTTTTTACCGAAGTAGATATATTTCAAGAATTAAAACGTAACTGGGAAAAAAAAACGTTTGGACGTGACTAGTTATCAGCTCACACACGCTACTGTTATTTGGCATCATAGTTCAGATAACGAAAGGCGGTTACAATTCAAGTGGGGTAAATATGGCAGCATTCTTCTCCTGAACTTCAGAAATGTATAACATAGGAAGGAAACAATATGTTTGAATGAAACTTTTCGAAAAAGATTGTCAAACACCTCCTCTTCGTATGTTAAGTAAATACTCTTTGCACGTGACTTTAATTTTGCCACCTTCCAAGAGATTTAATTTTCTCATGCCACTTCAAACACTACTTCCAGCCCCGATGTGTGAGCTACAACTGCAATGCTGCGCCATAGTTTTGTTGAACTGTTGTGCTTATGCAGGATGGGGGGAGGGGGCAACCGCAACTGCACCTCCCTGTTTTACGTTACAAACAACGGTACCATATAGTGCTGTTTGCACTCCTACACATGTAATGAGCATGCCTAAGGACTGGCAAACGTTTGTGACAAACGTCACTTCCCTTTTATGTCCTCGCGGAAGGCGGGCAAGGAATCTATGCGATGGTGATCTCTTGTGTGTGTGTGTGTGTGTGCGCGTGTGTGTGTGTGTGTGTGTGTGTGTCTGTCTGTCTGTGTGTCAGTGTTTGTGACGCCTTGGCTTGTACAGTAAATGCGATATCTCAAGAAGGGGACAATGCTATAACTTCAAAGTTGGTGTGTTGGTAGTCCATTATGAGGTGATGAGCCCTCTTATTTTTCATGGAGGTTAAAGGTCATTTGAGGTCACCAGTGCTCAGAGTACTAAAACCTGTCAAGGGAGATATCGCAGCAATCGAATGTTGTTGGCTCTTATAACCCTTCCTATCATTGGTAGCAAAATGTAGATCTATGTTTCACAGCAGAGATCGTTGTTAGGTAGACTTTTGTCTCATTCTCTTTCAATTTGTGGAACATTTGAAGTCCATTTTCTTTGCCAAACAACCACTTAACATAGCTCTTATCACTTTTGTAAGCCTTCAGAGAATATCCTTGTTGCCAGAAACTCCCTTTCAAGATTTACAAAGTACTTTCTTGTTTTAGTCACAGTAAACACTCCCTTGGGAGGCACTGTATACTGTTCCACATCGCCTTTGCTGACTCGCACAATCTCAAGTCTGTAACCGCAATTTGACGTCACTAACATTCTATCAACTTGTGAATTATGACCACAAATCATGACCACAATTGTCATCAATGCTGAGTGAATGACATTACCCATTCATATTAGCACTTGGTAATATCAAACCCATAAGTGATACAGAATGTGGTTGTCATTCTTGCATTTTGTTTTTCATTTCGATATGGTACCTTCCCTCCTCCTCTGCATTGGTTGCTTTTGTTTGAAGGTGATTGTGTGTCTACTAAAAAAAGGAGCTATCATCTGCAAGGCATCGCAAAATCATTGGACTTTCTGGTTTTACCCAGTAGTATCCTGAACTTTATTTCAATCTCTTTGAACATTAAAATAAAATTAAATAAATACATGTGGACATATTGCAAGTGATTGGGGAGTGGCAACAAGAAGCTCGGTGGAGCTTATGTACGTTGCCTTCCCCGTAAATACAAAGAAATAAGAAAAATAAAATAAAGGTTGACATGAAACACAAATTCCAATTTTCCCGTTCATAATTCGGAAAACATTTAAATTTTTAACCGCATGTTTTCTGTTGCTCACGCCTGAGGTTTTGGTAAGAATTTCAGTCAGTTTTACTTTTAATCTTTGCAGAGTAGATACTTAAGGCCAGTATGTAGAGTTCCTCTAACAAACGAGCTACTTCAAGGGCAAGCTTGGTGTATACGGCTTTAATTTCAAGCAGGAAGTAAGCTTCATTAGCATTTCCAATGATAGTCACTTGAGCAGCGTACAACGATGTTCTCTCATACCAGTGAGTTCTCCTAAATAGCAACTCCCTGCTCATGCTATGTATAAAACATCAAGTACCGTCACCAGACATTTAGTAGACATTACTGCTTGTCTGATAACTTTTTCAAAACTGATGGCACTGGAACTGTTTTTTCCAGCAGGAGGTTTGTGTATATGCTAGTTGGTAGGGGAAGACTTGACAGAAAGATAATGAAGACTGTTATTTTAACAACCAACAATTTTCTTTTAAACCTTTCATCACGACGTACGTTCGTGACATCATTTTCAGTCACTCTTCTTTACTATCTTCAATTATTACCACACAATGTTCTCCTCTGTTATCAAATTCCAAGTTTATCCTACCGGCAGCGATCGTAACCGGTTCATTGAAGCTTTTGCCGCAGGTCAATGCAAAAGTAAATGCTTTTGTCACCTCGCTTTTATTTTTACCGCGATTTAACTTCCTTTTCTCAAATTTGGTCTACCAGACGATACGAGCTTGCAGACGACAATTCATTTGATTTGGTTGCCATGACGTCAAGGAAAGAAAAGTCAGAAAAAGTCACAAGACATTTCTTCCATGAACCCAAGAAAAAGTTCTCGAGGTCATTGGGTCAAATCAGAACAAGACAGCCTTCTATAAAAGGGGTTTATTGACACACGTTCTTGGGATAATTTGACGATTCTTTCAACGTGTGAGGTTTCGCGCGTTATCAAAATTCTGATGTCATCATTCGCGCGTTATCAAAATGGAAGAAGCTTCCGGCCATGCCTCCAAACGTAAAACAGAGCATAGGTCAGGTTATTTTAGAACTCAAGTTGATATGATGACAGTGTGATCCGAAAGTTTTCATTTTTACGAACTAATTTGACGTAATCGACGTAGAATTCGGAACAAGGTTCATAGATTACGATTTTGATTTAGAATTAAGTTCATCAATAACCTGTATTGTTTTCGAAAACTTTCAAAGCTACCTTATTCGAAGTGACCTCTTGTGAACGACACTATCGACCACAAATGGTGTCAGAAATTTATGGCAACATTAGGCCTATAGTACAAACATGGCTTCCAAGGCATCCATACATCCATACATCAGCGCATGAGTAGTTTTGTATACACTCTATTGTTAGACTTCTAGGAAAGTATACTTTTAAGCTTTCTCGCATTCATTTTATCACATAATTACACTTTCTTTGTTTTGTTTGTTTTATCACAGACAAAGAGATCAGTTCGTCGCGGAATTGATCGTGGTCACTTCATTCACGTTCTATGTGCTGGTTTTCTGCTCCTAGCAACAGGTAGGCTAAACATTGCCACTACTTGGGTGAAAGTCAGAAATTTTGACAAAACATTTCTGTTGAATGATAAACTAATATATATATATGCTGAACATCATCACCAAATTTCATTTAAGCATGTCGTTTACTTTCCAAGATATTGCAATTCATTAAATTAAAACAACAATCAAGAAGCTACCATTCTGAAATTGTCATGATGTCATAACCTGACTACTTGTATCTAAAAGGCTTTTATTTTTCTCTATTATTTATTGTTAAATTATTTAAACAGTTATTCATAGTTTAAATAAAATATATCATTTGGTCGTTGCATGATATACCTTAGTTATTCAAATACAAATTGTGTACAAGTGCACACATTACTCAAGTCTGTTTACAGTCAACTGAGACAAAATGGCAGAACCTTTCTCTGAATTCCAAAGGTGCATAACCTTGGGGATGAAACAATGTTTTTGAATGAAACTTTCGAACGATGTTTGTAAAAAACGAACTGCTTCATATTTCTTAAATATATTCTCAGAGTTTTATTCTCCTTTAACCCGTCATGACAAGTCAAGGACTCGTGGTTCCATGGTTAATAATACATAATATTGTAAATCTATTCGTATGGGATCACGTCTCCTCAAATGGGTTTACACAACAAATGTTGTGAGAGCTGTGCAGGTCAGTTTGCAGATCCCGTGGTCACTTTTCCACAAATATAAGTCGATTACGTAGTCTCTAGTATGCTGTTTCATTTATTTCTTTCGCTAATACTACCGATTCCGAGGTATATTGTATCTTTCGAATAAAATCAAATACACGACAAGTACTGGTTTAGGACCCTTATTGCCAACCACACAACCCCATTGTGGTCTTAGGACAAGATACGGACTTTTGCCAATTTGACAGACAACACAAAAATTCTCAGTCGTTTTCATAAATGGGGGGTGACTAACTTCCAGTTCTGAATGGTCACGTGGGTCATTTTGGTTTCTGAAGCAGGATATTTTTCAAATATTCAGGCCAACAACAAAACGGTTTACTGTTTAGAGAAAGCTGAATCAGAGATTGGATACAGTCACCAAACAGCGGGTTACTTTGTTATGGTTTTTTTCTACAAGGTTTTCTTCAACCCACTGGTGAGAAGAACCTATACTATTGGAGCAATTCGCCTCGTATACACGTCTTTGCAATCGGTGAAATAATCCAACGGAAGTAAACGACGTAAATATAAATTCAAAACAAGCTGAATGCCTCGTCACACCTGGTGCCAATTGAATCATCGGGGTGTTACAAAGGTGGAGGGAGGGGGGGGAGGGAGAGGGGGCTTGGTGAGGAGTTGATGCCTTCGACGAAGTTTCAGAATAAAACTAAGTTGACCACCCTGCCTGAGTCACAATGCCACTTTCGTTTGTTTTCAGCATAATAATGGTTACTCAGTGGCCAAATTTTCGGGACCGTTAACACTTACTTCGTCCTTTTCTTTCATATACCATGGGCATATCAATTATTGTTATCAATTATTGTTACATTTATTTAATGTTATCAGTTAGTGTTTTTCTTCATGTTCTATTTTCATGTTGTATTTTGTCTATTTAGTCGTTCACGTGGCCGCACATATTTGTAACGCAATCCATTTTTCTGCAAACTTTAACGAAGAATTTACGGACGTCAACGTTGCGAATTACAAAGGAGAGGTAAGCATATTAAAATACAAAATAGGTAGTTAATGGCACTCATGCAACCCCATACGACAATGTTCGCGTGCGTTATTTTGTGGGGGGCGGGTAATGATGCGGTAATTTGGTTGAGGAAGGGAGGAGATGACATTATTCAGTTTCACCAGCATACTTTTTTGTGCGATTCCTTACTCTAAGAGACGATTGCAAAAGAAAAAAGCTTTGCCGTGACTAAGTTGCGCTCTTTCTACTCCCTACTAATTTTCTTTAGTATTGAGTTAAACTCTACAACACATTACGCGAAACACGACATGTTCCACCACCGCCATGTGAATTCATAATGCAAATACACATCACAGTTTACTGGTAAATCGTTGGCCAATACAACCGAATAGCGTAGTTTATGCATACAGTATATAGTATTCCACACTCATGACTGGAATCAGACAATCCGCACAGGACAGGCTACCATACATGTGTATATAGTCTGTTTCCAGAAGGCAAATCGAGTTTACCTTAATCAGGACAGTAACTCTGCATATCACGCCATACTGTATCCTGGAGGAAAACTTCTTGAGAGATGATTGTGAAGCAAAACGAACCTTTCTGTGAGAGAAGCTGATGTTGGACACCACCAAATAAATAGTTTGGTTTGTTAGGTTTCACATTAGTGTCTCAAGACCCGTAGGCCTATATCGTACGTGAAATAACTGACAAGGTTAGGGTATGGTCATGAAAGGTTAGGGGATACAAGTCTGCAGACTTGTCAAAATGCATCATATTATATTATGGTGGATAACTCAATGTCAGTGCTACAATCATGTCTCGAGAAGACCTTTTCTACATGATAGAACATGACGTGACATCCAGACATACCATAATGGTTAGGGTGTGTCCTCTCGAGAGGGCATAAACATCTATGATATCATGTGAGGATTGGCTGCCCTCTTAACCAATAGACTTCGAGGTTGGGTAGCTTTTTGTTGATTCCTTGCCGTAGGCAGGGGAATCTATGCAGTCCTGATGTCGTGTGTGTGTCTGTATGTGTGTGTGTGAGCGTGCGTTTTCGCCGCCTACCGGGGATATTCGTTAGGATACACACCCGTCAACTGGGTTTACGCCGCGAAACGGGGATATCCCCGATTTTAAGAGCACCAAATCCTTGCCAATCACAGTGCTAGTAATACCCCCTGTGGTTCTTGGAACGATCCGGGCAGGTTCCCCGGTTACCTGATTTTTAACGCATTTGAGTGTAAAAATGTGTTAGTGCTGCAAATTACGATTTCGATACACAAAGTGTAAGGTTGTTACACAACATCCAATTGTGACTCCCAGGCGCTTCCCGCGCTTATTTCGCAAATTCGTGTGTGTGTATTGTCCGAGCGACAACAATTAGCAAGAAAGGTTTTCCTTTCGCGCCATGTTTGTGAATAAGTACAAATGCCCATTAGAGTCACGTTAATTTTAATTAATTTTAATTGCAAAATTAAAATTTAAATAAAAATTCGATTAATCAAATTATAGATTTGTTTAATCAAGTTATGAACTTGATTAATGAAATTAATTAACTTGATTAATCAAATTATATAAATGTGATTATCAAATTACTAATGTGATTAATTTAATTATGAAGTTGTTTCATCGGATTAAAATTGCCTTTTTTTCCATATGTGTCATGTATGGAAAAAAAAATTCCTGATAGAATTTCGTAAAAGAAATATTAATCTATGTAAATTACACAGGAGATCTTTAATGCTCGTACTTCTGTGATTTTTATGCAGAAAAGGCTGTGCTGATGTCTGCCTATACCCCTGTGTTAGGTTACGATAAAGCGCATAGGCTTAAACCATTGTGGATAGTGTGCCATGTTAAAACAAGTATTTACTTCGCCTAGAATCAGTTTATTATAGTACTAGAGATACATGATTATTGGGTGGAGTCATAGGACTAAGTTAAGACCAAATCTAGGCTATACTTAATAATTACACAGTCCATTATCAGGCCCGTAGCCAGCCCATGTGGAGGGGCGGGCCTTTTTTCCAAGCAGTGGACCTTTTTTTTCCAAATACGGAAGCGACTGGCTGGTGCTGTAAGCATGCAGTTGCTAGGGGTCCATAGGTATTTTCCGGGGATTTTTTGAAATCTGCAGATTTGCCGCAATCTGGAGGATTTTAGAGGACTACATAAGACCTTCTGTCATAGACAATTCACATAAATAGTAGACACATGGGCGTAGCCAAAATATGTCAAGGGGGGTGCGAACTCGTGAAGACTATCCAAGCGGAGCGCCACCGTCGGTTGGCGCGGAGCGTAAAAGAAAATTTTTGAGATTTACAAACCCCCCCCCCCCAGATGGCCGGAAATAGCTTTTCCCAAGTCTTTTCAGTTGCATGAACCCAGCTTTGAAATATAGATCTCATGTCTACAATTTCTCAGTTACTGAGAAAACAATTAGTCAATTGTGAAAAATGATGTAATGCCGAGATGCGCATTCAAAGAAACGTTTGCCTCTACAAACCACTCAGATAGTAGAAAACGGCCCTTCCTGGGTGTTTTTCATGCATACATACATGCTCCCAACCCTGCATTCCACCCCTGCCTTGGTAGACCTGCCCCGTAAATTGAGGGAATTACTATTTAGCGATATCGAGGGAAAAAAAGCGAAAATGAGATCAAGCAGGGTCGCCCTATTCGCCCAACTTTCCCTGACTATGTCTATGCGCCTGGGTATTTCTGGCGAAGACCTAAAAAAAAAAATACCTCAATATGGCCAAGGTGGGGGGAAGGGACGGTCGCCTCTTTAGTCCCCTCCTTGGCTACGGGCCTGAGTAGACACTCTTTGGTAGTCGTAGCGGTTTGGACAGGGCTTAAAATGTACCGACTGCACCCGACTCAATTGAACATATTTAATCGGGCCCGGCAACGGCTTACTACACAACTGAGCTCTAGTCGTGGAACCGGTCACACGACCACAGCAGACGCAATGGGTGGTCGCCGTCGTGTCGCAGGTTGTTGTGGCAGTGTGTCCCCTGGCTTTGTATTGTATCTATAGTTCAAATATCCACAGTCATAATGACATAACCCTGCATGCGCCTTTTTGAGCTTATTATCACATCACCCCACTTAGTACTTGAATGTGGGGATGAGATATTGTGGTCAGTTTGGGCCTGCATATATGACATAAGTGGAAAGGTTTTATCTTTCTGATAAAAGTGAACGGAAATTCGGTCTCAATATGTCAAGATAAAAAATATTTCATAGCTGACCCTTCAGACACAGGGCTGGAAAAGTGGACCACCTTCAAGTTGGGGTGGGTCGTTCGAACGCTCCGATCCCTCTGGCTACGGGCCTGATTATAGTTTATCTTAGACTGCATGTCTAACTTGGTTGTTAATTTGTGTACATGATAGGTTTTAAAATCTTGCAATTGAGCAATTTAGCGGCCGAGCAATAAATGTTGCAGTATGTTCCATATAACTCAGTTGGGACAATAAATGGTATTAGAGCCCTTACATATGACAATAATTTCTTATGAACCATTAACCTCTTCTCACAGTATCTTTTTAAATACGTCTATCATAGGCTGAGTAGACTAGAGTTGAGCAAATATTTCAAAAGTTGAAAGGAATTAAGCCAAGCAAATGGTGGTGGAAGGGGGAGACAAATTGTTGTGCATGTGTATTAAAGCTGTAAAATTGCAGGGGATGATGGGTGGCTAGGCGGCCAGAGGTTATCTTAATTAAGCACTGTGAAAGTACTAAAAACTTCCCTATTAATGAAGGGTAAAGGTTGAGGTTAGGCCCCTAAGTGGAATCCAGGAACACAACCCTGGTTGTTTTGTACAAGGAAATTCTCTCAAAAGTTCTGATGTCTTCAATTAAAGATGATGCAGCACTTCTCTGTTGAATAATAAGAATTCCTGGAATCCAGGAACTCAACCCTGATTGTGGATAAAAGGGAATTCTCTCAAAATTTTTGATGTCTTCAATTAAAGATGATGCAGCACTTGCCTGTTGAATAATTAGAATCCCTGTTTTCATTTTACACATGTTCTGTCTACTCTTTTACTGTTTACAACTATACGAGATGAGTATATTACAATGATGCAGGATTAAAAGTAACAAGATCATTTGTATTGTATATTTGTCGTCTCTTACATCAAATAAGGTATTCACTATGCAACAAAATGCAAACTTAGTACAAGGAAATATGAGTATGAGGCTGGCGTCAAATTATAACACTGCCACGGTGCCAAAGTCTGGCAATGACAGCTGGTTTGCTCACATCACTGTTGTGCGCGTACCTGTCATATGGACGGTGTAACAAATCCCCAGTTCCCTGTGATATAATAAGGATTTATCCCCGTTTTCTGTGTATTACTTCAACTGTGTGTTCTGTGTTCTCTGTACTGCTACACTAGATATGGGAGATAGCATCATCGTTTTGTGATATCAAAAGGGGAAATTTAACCATTTTTGTAGGTTGGTAGGGAAGGAGGAACAAATACATTTGCTGCAAATGTGGAGCTGGTATCAAATTTTAGCACTGCCACAGTACCACAGTGACAGCTATTTGCTCACGCCACTGTTGTCTGTGTCAAGACAACAAATCCCCAGTTCCCTGTGAAATAATAAGGATTTATCCCCGTTTTCAGTTTACAACTTCAACTGTGTGTTCTCTGTACTGAACCTATTAGCTAAGGTTCCGCATTGCTTCAAACGTCACGAACTTTACCTACTCGACATTAGCATCGGTACAAAAACAAATGAGCCAGGTTGTCCAATTGTACATTTAAATATATGTCAACAAGGGAGTCGATCTATTTTTTTTTTTTTTTGTAACTGTGTAATATCTTGTGCTTTTTCTAGTTGGTACATTGTTATATATGATTCTTGAAGTAGGCCTATTGCCGTTTTATATGATCCTTCATGTTGTTGCTTTTGTCTATGTTCCTTTGTTGGTAAAATTTGCGTCTCAAAAAGGAACAAACATGGCTTTCGGTCTTTTTGCATGAATGTAGAGTGTATATGAAGAGGGTTCTTTCTGGTTTCTTTCTAACACTTTCTTTGTGCTTGCTATTGATGTATGAGATATAAAGTTTTTCGCTCTTCAATCCAAAAATAAAATATGGCAAAACAAACAATAGTACCATTAAATAGGTTATGGAAATGTGACATCATCATTAGGATACATATTCAACTCATTGCACTGTAAATGACGCAATATATATACCTTGTTAATTCACTAACTTCCTCACTATGCAACTGATTTGATACAACACATTATACCCCTCACCACCGAGCAATGATACTATCATTGAGCCATGTGAGACTTCATAAATCTCTAGTTACACATCATGTTGTTTTCACAGTAAAATTGGGGATATGGCAATTTATCCCCACTTTCATGTTAAAAAAAATGTGTTATCCCCACATTGCATGCGCAGGTCCGAACCAAGAAAACAAAGCTTTTCTCACTTTTGCATATGATAGTGTACGGTGGCAGCCACAAATGATGAAACTGAGCAAACATTATTGAAAAGTCGCTTAGAAACAAAAGTCCCCGGTTAGCATGCGTACAACTTGCGTCCCCGATAGGCGCCGAAAACGCGTATGGGTGTGTGTATGTGTGTGTGAGACGGTTACTCGTAAACACTCTATCTCAAGAAGGGTAACTCTGAGTAATTTCATTTTTGGCATGTTGGTTGCCCATATTGAGTAGATGATCCCTATTGTTTTTGGTGTCCAAATCTTGCATATTAATGAGGTTATGGGGTAAAACATAATTTTTTTTAAAACTGCCATAGTTCCTTATCCATGGGTCAGATCTGTTTTAAACTTATTAAGGTTGTCTGTTATTAACAGGTTCACGACCCTGTGAAATTTAATGCTTATCAATAGAGAGGAAGGGATAATTTTTCACTATAAAACAATAATAATAGTCTAAACACCATTATTGTGGTTATTATAAACTACCGTACAAATATATATTGATCTACATTGTGCAATAGCAAGTGTTTATTCTCTCGCGCACAGTTAACTCAATGGGATTGCTCCCTACAGTACTGCATTTGTAACTTAGTGAGTAACTTCTAGTGTGGGGGGCTAATAAGTTGTCCAGAGAGAGAGAGAGTCTTGGTATGGGAGGTCATGGGGTCAGATAGAAAAGCAAGCAATGGAATGTTAATGGGTTTATGAAAGAAATGAAGAAAATAAAAAAAACATCTGTTCTGTCATTTATTTGGATAATATCAATATCCAGAGGAACAGCTGGTAGCAGAACAAGGTTTCTTAACAATCAAATTGGAGTGCTTTCAATCATATTTCACAATGTCGGAAAAGATGGAGGAAGCAAAAATATTGCGGAGGAATCATAACTTAGGGTCAACTTACCAGGACTTTGAGTGTGTTAAAAGCTACTTGTAACAAGGAAGAAATTATCCTGGTGGTTTACGAAGAATTTTGAGGTAAATATGGCAGACAAGCTGAGTTCAGATGAGGTAAGGTTGAGTTATTTGATTCAACTAACAACAGGCAAGACTAGAAGCAGCATTGATTACTTGTGTGTTTCTTGGAGCTCAGAGATAATGTTGACTGATTTCATACCGTACTCATACTGCACTTGATGTGTGGGTTGTATGGCCTGGGTAGGTGATCCCTATTGCTTTTGGTGGACATCAAATGTCGCAGTCATTTTAGGTCACCAAAATAAAGGTCATTTTGGGTTAAAGGCTGGTAGTGTATCAAGAAAAATAACTGCAGTTGATCTTATACTTGTCATTTGAATAATTCATGTTTGTTGTAATATAACCATGTAGCAAGGAATCACAAAGCCTTTTGGCTTTCTGGTTAAAACTGGAATATGAGTTAATGGCAATTTCCTGGTCACCTATCTTTGTTCTTTTTCAGTGTTACGGGCAAGAGAAATTTAGGAGAAAAGATTACCTGTCACAAAGTCTGAAAGAGAACTATATGCACCCTGCACGCATCTTCCAGATATCTGAATATGAAAATTGTCTGACATTTTTGTTGCTCCTACAAAATTCAGACTATACTAGAAAACATAGAAGTCAAACATCATTACTTTAAATCCGACATGGGAATGGATACAACTATTCACGTGGGCGAAAATAGGGCCTAAACATTTTTTATTCCTTGCCGAAGGCCGATGGTGATGTCGTGTGTGTGTGTGTGCGTGAGTGTGTGTGTGACGCCTTTGCTTGTAAACACGATATCTTAAGAAGGGTAACTCTGAGGGATTTCATACTTGGCATGTGGAATGCCCATATGATATAGAAGGTCCCTATTGTTTTTGGTCAAGGTCAAAGGTCATTTGAGGTCATCAGAGGTCAGAATGTGAAAACATTGTGAACGCAATATCTCCAGAAGGGTAACTGTGACTGATATCATACTTGGTGTGTGGGTTGGACATATTAAGTGGATGGTCCCTATTGTTTTTGGTTGAGGTCAAAGGTCATTTTAGGTCATTAGAGGCCAAACTGTAAAAACCTTGTAAACAAAATATCTCCAAAAGTGTAATCATGACTGATGTAATTCTTGGTATGTAGGTTAGTAATAATGAGCAGAAGATCCCCATTGTTTTTTGGTCGAACTCAAAGGTAATTTGAGGTCAGCAGAGGTCAAACTGTAAAAACCTTGAAAACACGATATCTCCAGAAGGGTAACTGTGACTGATGTCATACTTGGTGTGCAGATTGGTCACATTGAGTAGATGATCCCTAATGTTTTTGGTCAAGGTCAAAGGTCATTTGAGGTCACCAGAAGTCAACCTGTAAAAACCTTGTAAACACAATATCTGCAGATGAGTAACTGTGACTGATGTCATTCTTGGTGTGTGGATTGTACATAAGTAAGTAGAATACTCCTTTTGATCTTGGTGGAGGTCAAATGTCATTTGAGGTCACCAGTGGTCAAACTGTAAAAACCTGTTGAACACAATATCTCCAGAAGGGTAACTGTGACTGATGTCATACTTGGTGTGTGGATTTGTCACATTGAGTAGATTATCCCTATTGCTTTTGGTGGGAGTCAAATGTCATTTCTGGTAAAAGAAAAGGTCATTTTGGGTTAAAGTCTTATTAATGTGGTGTTTCAAGAACCATAACTGTAGTTGATCTCATACTTGTCATGTGGATAATTCATGTTTGTTATAATATAACCATGTAGCAAGGAATCACAAAGCCTTTTGGCTTTCTGGTTTTCTTTGGTAGTGGCAATGACATTTTCCACATAACTTGACTTTCACAGACAAATTTTCAACTCATATTCCAGCTTTAAAATATATTATTATTTGTCTGGTCGCCACAAAACATTCAAGTAGAATGGAAATGGTTAGTGCCTGCTTCAGTGCGCATGATCAAATTGAATTGGGTTTTCATATATAATATGTTACTTTCTGTGGGTTCAAATGTCATTTTTTTATCGACTGTAATTCCTTAAGGCATTTATCACATGGTTAAATTGATGAAAACATTGATGTGTTGACAAAGAGACGTATTGATAAAAGAGAGGAGAAGGTGACATTTCTAAATTCAAATAAATCCATACCTTGTTCGTTTTGGAATTTCACAGAATCTCCGCATGCACAAAATAGCACTTAATGGATGTGATTCACATGGACATGACACGCTTCAAATATTAAAATAACATTTACATGCCATACTTATTTGGAGGTGGGCGGGAGGGGGGGGGGGTGTCGTAAATGATTTAACAAATATGCAACCTTGCTCTGTGATGATCGATATTTCCTCCTTGTTGAGACAGTCCGTCAAAAAAAAAAAACTTTTTTCCGAGTGATCGAAGGAGGTTTGAGATTGTAGCTTCGGTCAGAAATGTAGGTGCAGAGACTTCGGTCACGAAACTAAAAACAGATAATATAGCAATTAGTCTGCAATAAGGATGAGATAGGGAGGGGGGGGGGGGGAGAAGGAGAGAGTATGGAAAGATCTATGCTGTCTACACGCCAGTTCATTTTAAATACTGCATTCTCGCTGGTCACGATTCGCATTACACAAACGATAATTTATGTAGCATACATACGGCAGGCGGTTCGAAACTTTCCTTGAGATTCATTAGTGTGGCTAATTTACTCGTGAATTAATTCTCTGTGGCGACGCGTATGGTGCGTCTCAAGGGACGCGTGCTGTCACGTGCTTCTGTATGTCAAGAGATACGATACCCAACGGTAATATGTGTGGTACATATTCGTCGTTGCTGCTAATCATAGGATTTAGACAGATAGGACTACAGTTTCGTCTCAACGTCTTCATTCGTGATGCTCTGAATCACAATTTAAAATGGCCATCTTTTTTTCTTGTTTTTCGTTCACAGAATCCGTGTAAATTGATACTTACAACATGTAAGTATATATTACAAATGTAGGTAACAAGGGCAATTCATGTTTGTCAACAGATTTATGTTCATTGATAATGAATTTCACACATTGGTGAATTTCTGTGTATTTAGCTTCGATTCTACTGAGATACACCTATAGTCGCGTGAACTTTCAATCGCATGAGAAAAATTGTGCGTGAGAGTAAACATCTGAAATGTGTGTTGACTTTTCCTTAGGCCTACTCGTATAATCTATTTTTGGTAGTACCTTTCCTTTACATCTTCCGTCTTCCGATTTTCCTCTTTCGGTCTGTCTTATTTACCCCCTCTCTTTAGTTTCTCCTCCCATTCCACTTTTCTCTTCCAGTCCTGTCATTTCCCATGAAAGTCATCTCCCCGGTGGCAGATAGGCCCAGACAGTTGTTGTAGACTGAAGAGCCGTTTTGTTGACATGCGTTAGATCCCACTTGACCAGCAACTGATGAACTAAATTTATTATTATCTATCGTGTTTTTGATGGTGGCTGGTATGAGTGGTGTTTTGATGGCGGTGTTACTCTCATTTATCAGTCACCTCTCCCTCTTTGTTATTATTATCCATTGTCTTTTTGAGAACGGGTGTTCTGATGTTGGTGTCGGTTACTCTCAGTTATGAGCCTCGTTTTATCTATTGCCTTTTTTTTTATAGTGGCTGGTATCAGTGGTGTCCTGATGGTGGTGTTACTCTTAATTATCAGCCTACTCTCCTTACCTACCTTCAGGTAAGTCAGGAAATAAGTACAGAACTTAAAACGAGGCTCTCCACCTACATATCACTTGATATGTCATGCATTGAGGCATGATGTCATGCATTGATTTAAAGTGGTCATGCACTGATTTATAGTCGTCTAATGCCATATACACGTAGCCTACATGCCGGTATTGATGAATAACTATGACGTCATTCATTGCACATATTCCTACTACATAACATCTGCTTTAAGTTCCGACACGATGACATATAAGTGACGTCATGTATTGTTTTCCATCATTTGTTTGACACGAATTATATCGTCGCCTAGTTTCCCATGCATTTGTGAATGGAGTTTTATCCAAAGTGTAAATGACGTCACGCGTGGATCTTCTACATTAGGTTCTTCCTGTCTTCGTTCCACCATGCACTGCCATTCAACTAAGTACACTTACGTAACTTGCATAACAGGCAGGGTTTGTTATTATATGTGAATTCTGTTGGAAGGTTTGTAACACCACAGGTAAATCCTGTAGGTTGGTTCCTTGTTCCTTTGACCAGAATTAATGTGAAAATTTCAGAACTTTGCCATAAATTCCTGAGAATCATATCTTGAATAGTCGTTTTGGGATGCGTAAGTGATTCGATAATTTCATATGCAGAATTTATGCTCAGTTGTAACGTCGTAAAGCTGAGGTAGAGACCGTTGCCAGGAGAACTGCAGTAGTTTGACCTCAGCAGGAAGTGACGACACCTATTGCCGGCACCATATTTCAAATTACACTCAATTGTCACATAAATAACATGGTTAGAGTTTGATTATTACTACTCTATCAATACAGTACATTGTAAAAATTGGAAGACGATTTAATTTTTGCCACATCTTGGTTTTCTCCAGACAGCGTTTCTTTCAGCTCTTCTGGTATTCTCATCATTGCTTTCCTGTTTATTACGTGCTGTTACTTTCTCACTCATTAGGGTAAGTTTTGCCTCATGTTAAGTTTATTGCTTCACGCAGTCTCGGTGTGTCAAAATAATTAAGTGGATACCTCAAAGTAAAATTCACATTCGATACTTGAAACAAAACCATAATTAATGCATTATGTGAAGTAGCCTAGATTTGTTTAATGTCACATTGATGCCCACTGCCAATGGTATAATTGAAATGATTTTTCCCCTTTATCGCTTTGACCTTGGTTTGGGTAAGGTTGCGAGATTGCCAAAAGCGGATGTGGAAGGTCACTTGTGGTAAAAGGATGGGTGACAACTTCAACATTTGAATATCCGTATCTCGACAATGAAATAATGAACATAAAGCAAATTTTGCGTTGAACAGTTAGGATTGTATTTCTAACTGTCAAATGAAAACATATTTTTTAGTCTGGATAATGCTTTTAAAACATTAAGCACTGCATCCGAGTAATGAAAGCAATAAGCTACTTCTCCTATATGCAGAAATAATACATAACTAGTTATTCTGTTTATCATTTCTTCTTTATCTTGTTCTTCTCTTTCTTCAATGCATTTTGATTTCTTAATTTTCTTCCCATCTCCAAATTCATTATCCTTTGGGGTTGCAGTTATTTTTGTGGTGTTTACATTCCATATACGTTTTTCCGTAAGTTTATTGTAATCACTCTGCAGTTTTCCGTAATTCATGGAAGTTACAGTGAGATTGTAAAGTCATTTTTTTTTAGGATGAAAAATTGAAATAAAGTTATATGTGATATGAGATGAAAATGATGTAATCGAATAACTCCGTGTGACCAGAAGATGAAAGCACACTTTAGTTTGAAACCCTGGATAAGTTCATTTAGCATTAGCAGCCTCATCTGAGCATTTTTCACCCCCCTTTCACTGCAAGGGGGTGGGTACATAGCTACAGGAAACTATCACGTTTAATTTACTCTTTGTATTTTCTGTCTGGTTCTGTTCTATTCAGAGGGTTGCTGAAAGAACAATGCAATGTTAAGACTCACGTACCCGGATGCACGATGGACGTTGGCGCTATACCAGAACCTCTTTGGGATAAAGAGGCGATGATGACGTTTTCAGACAATTCAACAGTCTGCATAGAAACACCTAAATTTATACCCCACCGATCAGATGTGAGGATGCATTTCGCTTTTTTTTTTCCCCTTCTTTTTGCTTCATTCAGCCCAAGTTAGTTATATCTATCACGTCTGGAACGTTAAAAAAAACAGATTTAAAAGGAAAAGATTTCCAGTATTTTGATGACCAGTTTAACAACAGATGATCAGGGTCCACTTTTTTGTCATCTCAAGATCCATTTTGGTTGGGGAAAATAAAAAAGAAGAACATCTCTCATGTAAATTATGATGAAATTATGAATGATGAAATTCAACTCAGTGGTTTCTCAGATCAGCAAATTACCAGGGTTCTTCTTTAAATCACGTGCTCTTTTTCATGTAGTCCGTAAATATCATGGAAAGAACCCGCCATTTTCATCCTAAAGGTGTGCCAAAATCACGGAAGGGACATGGCGGTGCTAGACAATCATCAGAAATCTTGAAGTTGAACAGCATGCCAATCAATTATTGAATATGTTAGAAAAACATAACAAGAGGAGAAATATCTTTGACGTTTAATTTTTTGTTTCATCACTTGACTAGACTTGGTGCTACGTGTCAATACCGATACTGATTTACCTCACCGACAAAATATGGAGGAACTTGAATTCACGGTTTCCGGTTACCGTCCAGTCGGTAATCTTTCATCCTGCCGATGTGGTCGAACTGGAATTCGAAAAGAAGAAATTCAAAGCTTGTCCAGGCCAGGTGAGAATTCAGACATCGGTCATCTGGTCAGAGGTCCCAATCGATTGAACCGACCACAGTCTATTTTCATGGAGTAGGGGAGGGAGTCGTGAAATCTTTGTTTATTTTCTGTATCAGGTTTTGACTTAATGTTGGCCCCCATCCCCACGGTCACCGGTTATGAGCTGTTTTATGTGTTGTATATGATCATCAAAAACTCATCAAATGGATATTTCTTCCATAAAAGTGTAAGTGATGTCATTCCTGGGTAAAAGTTGAGAAGCGACATAAGTTCAAGGCCCTGACATTGTAATCGTTAAGTTTTCTTCTGTTTTTATCTCAACATTGTATCGAGCACAAAATTTTAATTCCCTTTTACAATGTTATCACGGTCACTTATTTGGGGCTAAATACATCTGACATGTAAAATGATATTAGTATGAAGCTATTAACCACTTACCCTCTCATCATAACTTGAGACAACCAGTTTGGTAGTCAAGTCAACTTGATTCTAGTCAAGTAGTCAAAATGAAAAAAGAGATGAGATTTTAAAGAAATCACACTAATCATATTTATTTGCGTATATCTCTTGAGCTCAAACGTAACATAACATTTGTCAAGAATTGTGAAATCTTGTTAGCTTCCTCAAAAAGTCTTTTCATATACCATTTTCATTATTTGATACTCAGTAAAACTTGTTTTGTATCCTTTAAACTATTTTGCGATTGAATTCCATTAATTTTCAGTACATTCTGCTAATGTGTGACATGGTATCTCGCGTTGAGTGGCATCCATTCACCTTAACGAGGGTAAGTATCCCTTGGATTTTGGGCAATTTTTTTTTATAAGTTTTGTTACTATTTTTATAATTCATTCTTCTGTTTGTTTAAATCTCTCGAAGTAATATACGTTACTTATTTTCTCCCGCTTGCCGAATGTCCTTGTTCAATGCAAAATAAACATATAGGTTGCACTTATTTGGATTTATTTTTGAATATTGAAGTGATAAAACGGAAGTTATATCTCATCCTGGCAACGAATCGTACATGTATATGATTGGTGTCACCACTGTTTGATAAGTTGGTCCTATTTTGTCGCCATTCAGTGTTCATACATGTTCGATTGCGTCTTCTTACCATTCTCAAATGTTTTAAACATAATCCTGAAAATGCCTGACACAGGCTGATGTGTACACTTGCCTGCGCGAGCATGAAAGTATACGACTTGGAACAAGCCCAAGATATCCCTCCGAGTGAAGTCGTAACATAAGTTAATATATGCACTCGTCTTTGCGAGCTTTGAAGCTCGACTTGGGGCAAGTCCAGAATTTGATTTTGCTGTATGGGGCTAACGACTCAAATCCTTTTCTTCTGTCGCAATGAAAATCAGTGTGAAGATGAAATATTTCTCATTTTGTTTGCAGTGTCCCACAAAATGTAATCCGACATTTACTATTCATATCAGGGTCAAAGGTGACTGGACGTGTGAGTATGTGACACATTTATCAACACTGCTACTTTTGCTCTGCTTCCTGATTAAAAGGGAAAAATGAAACTTGAATAATGGAAGAGAAAAAACACTTGGGAACTGAGTATGAAAGAGACGTGACAAGCCTCAGCTGCCTATATATAGGTCAATGTTTACTCTCAAGACCCTATATATATGAATTTGCACTTCTTTGTTTCAAGGACAATTTTTGTAATTTCCTATCATTTGATATCACATTAATTTGTACGCCATTTTGGGAACGACTATGATTTTGACGATACCTTTGCACGAAGTAGTTGAAATCTTAGTTGACCATGAAATTTGACTGCGATGACTGATATTGACGACCATTTATCTATTGTTCATTGTTAGCTGCCGTGAAGAAAATTTTACTGCAACAGCGCCAGGAGAGCGTTGAGTCGGCTGCTATGAGTATACCAAGGTACACTTTTGGTTTTTGCTTTTTTTTAACTTATAAATTTGTAAAACAAGTACAAAACAGAACTAAGACAGACAAAGGGTGATAAGAGTTTTCCCTGAAGATAATTTCCGTGAAAATTTTCGGTAATATCCCTGAGGAGAACAGGAAAATGTCCGCCATGAGAACACAGTAGCGTTAATATGAAAGACTGCTTGGAGGCTGGAGTTGTCAAACTGGTTACGTTGACGATGAGTGACGTCCATTGTTTTTCTGTAGTGGTGAGGATATGTCGTAATTCGGTTTTAGATTAGGCAACAGATGCACAATGGAAATGATTGTGAGGATTACACCAAGACTAGAACTTAGAAGTTAACTCTAATTTTATTAGTGGACATTCATTCCATATATTTGTTGCTTTTTTTTTAATTTTTCAAAACGATATCTGTATACGTATCTCTCCTGTTGTGATGCAGGTTTTTCGTAGACGGGCCGTTCGGTGGATCTAGCCAAGATGTTTTTAAATACAGCACCAGTGTGTGCATCGCCGGAGGAGTCGGTATAACACCCTTCGCGGCAGTTTTAAATGAACTCAGGTATGTATGAGAGGAAATTCTGTTTGCGTAAGTAGAGTTGCAATTGTATTTTGTACGTTTAGGGCGTGTGTGGGTGAGCAGGGAAGTGATAAAGGGGGTGTGTGAAGTACACCTTCGTACGAGTGGGGGGGGGGGGAGGAAGTCAACGACGGGGAAGGGAGTGGCACAGTCTGCATTGTTCTTTGTAAAAAGAAGTAAGACGACTGTATTATACTTGCCGTGTTGATTGTATCTCCCCTGCTGCGTGAGACTGACCGAATAGGGTCAGGGGTCAGTACCTCCATTCCAAGCGAATCGTGTTACAGAAAGAATTACTTCAGACTTAAATGGCAATGGTGTTGCATAATAGCAATTGTATAGATTTATATTAAGTATTAAATGCAAAAGTGAAAAAAGGGATGGTTTTAGTTTCTGTCGCATGCAGTGCCTATCACAAAAAAAAAAAAAAATGAATTGATATCTTTCTTCCCGGACTTAAAAGGATATTTTTCATTCCTTATATTTTTTCAAAAGTATTCAGAATTGATAAAAACACTTTTTGTTTGTATCCAATTGTCTTTTGTGGAAAGTGAAAAAGCTGCGACATTTTTAAAGCTAACTACTATCTTCATTATGATAACTTCGTCATCTTTTGTTTGTGTCAGGATGCGGGCCTCGCTGGGAACCCTTAAACTGAGGTCGCTATACTTGATCTGGATCTGTCGTCAGGTGGACTGTTTCCAGTGGTTCGCGGATATGATTACAGATTTGTACTGGAAGGTAAGCTTTGTAAACAATTTAACAGGAACATATCTTCCAGTTTTGACTGATTATACATCACCGTCTGTCCAGGTTTGTAGGAGTTGGTGCTTGATGAAGTTTACCCAAATATTGCATTTCTTGAATACAAGTGCGACCACGGGAGGATATAACAACAGGGAGTTGGGGAGGGATATGGGAGCTTTATTAGAAGTGATCTTTAAAGTCCAAAAGTAAAAGCCCCGGTAAAATTTGCCAAAGAAATCGCCCAAAGCAATGGTAGCCTGAGGATCGATGTCAGAGCAAAGATTGTAATAGAACCAATTCGTCATGGACAAAAGTGTCAGCTAAATTTTGGCAATATAGCACACCTCTGATAGCCACAACGATTTATTTATAGTTCTCTCTTATTAATCCTTTGTGCCGTCTGGTAACAGAAGTCATTTGACCTAGTGCTGGTCGATATTCCAGACTACCGGTCGGGGGATATTGTGATTCCTGAGCGCTCACGGCCTTCCCAAGGGGCTGACCATTTGTGGCATTGGAAATCGTATATCATAGATCCCGAAGGGAATAAGCTAGAATAAATCAGGTCTGAAAATCGGCCTATCCTGTCACGGAAGTAAAATTTGAGTGGTTAATGCATATGATACTACATGATTAAATTGAATTTAAAAAAAAATGTTTTGTTTTGTTTTAGTTATGGAAAGAAAACTGTCCAGACATTTTGAACGTGCGACTGTTTCTAACCGGAAGTCCTAATCCAAACTTGTCGACGTTACCAAAGTTTTTATTGAAGAGAGTCTCTTTGGGAAGGCCAGAGATGAAGCCCATTTTTCAAGAAATTGCATCTTGCCAAACTAAGTAAGTACACAGTAAGTGAATCGTAATAGTGTTTGCTATGAACGAAACTGTATTTTGCTCTGGAGGAAGTGGTTGCAGAAGATGTTCTAAAATAAAACGTAGTAAATCGTAAGCACTGCGCTTTTCCTTTTGGGATCGGTGACTGCGTACTTGCAATGACCCATATATTGAGTATAGTGATGGAAATAAGGGAGAATGCAGAAATGGTGTAAGCAGACCCCTAATCAAGAGGAAGGGGAGGGGGCAGACCTCAAAAAACAATGTTCACCCCTAGAATTTTGTTGGTTGATATTTTTAACATTATATCACACGTGACGGTCAGACCCCCTCCTTTACTCTTATTTTGGACCTCCTTGGAATCTTACCTGGCTATGGGTCTGGTTAAAATAAAGTGTGCTTACCAAGTGAAATAAAACTTGTAGGTCAAAACTCTGGACTTTGTTTTAAATACCATACAAAGAGTATTCATTTTAAAACTGAAATGAAATAATGAAATTAAATAAAAAAATGTTGTTTTTACAATCATTCGTCAACTTACATATGAAGCTAACATTTTACTTGTTACACTTTTCGATCCAATTATCATCAGGAAATACACTCATCTCGAGCTCTTTAGCTTAAGGGACCGTTTTCATCATCAGGGCGCCGTCTTTGACTCGCCTAATGGCATGTGGCATCAAGCCAGACGTTAGTTTTACTTCTACTGTGTCCACAATATCAGTGTAAAACTAAAGCAAGTAGGGTGTCTCTTTATAGCATTCTCTTTTTTGTTTTATTTTCATAGGTGTAATAATATAGGAGTCTTCGTCTGTGGCGGCAGCAAGTTATCCTCCAGGATTAACCGCCTCTGCAGGTCTTGTTCTACCAAGGATGTCAAATTCTTCTTCAATGAGGATAACTTTACCTAACCGTTTCACCGCTCTTTGTTTCATGAAAGGGTGTGTGCGTGTGTTATCTAAACCATTTTGATGCTGCAGTGTAGATATAACTGTAATTTAAATATTTTAAGAAAAAGTTATTTATTCACGGAAGGTTGCCTTTTTCTTTATTTAAGTCGAGCAATGCATTTCTTCCTTTCTCAGATGTATTTTCTAGTCGTAGGTTTGAAAGATACAATCAAAAACTTTCTTTGTATATTTATATTTTTTTCATTTTTCAAATTCTTCTAACTTATTTTCTTTGCATGATGGATTTAGAGACAAAGGCAAATACGGAAGAGAGATCAATTGTCATAGATAACACTTATAGGGAAATGTATACCTTATAGTTTCTTCTTATCTTCAAATAGTATCACCGTTTGAGAGCAATTTTTCATGGTGTATTTCCAGTCTAACAGATTGAAATAGCAACAATGATTTTGTGTGAAAATTAACTCTAGCTCAATTGAACACCGTAGCATATATTTTGCTACTCGGGGAAAGAGTCACTTTACAAAACCATTCTTTAGAATGAAAAGATCGCCAAGTAATGTCGAACACAGTTTCTCGTAATCTTCTGGATTCGATGAGATTTATTTCTCATCATCAGGTAGGCCTATATGTTGAATATAATGTCCCATTGACACCTCAACTGTTATAACATACTTACTGACGGCCACAGCAGCCCCAAAATAATTGAATGATTCAATGATTTTGCAGTAACGAGAGGGAGAAGGCACCGTCTCTCGAATTCCACTCATCCCCCCTCCCCCCAGTATACCGTGGTACGACCCAACGAACATTGAAATATAACTCTTTTTCGACGTGTCCCTCAAGAAAAGTCACTATGCTCCTCAAATTTGTTACCCTTTGCCCACCCAACCATTCCCCCCCCCCCCTCAAAATAAAAAAGGAAAAAAAAAAACTGTCAATGCCTCTGAATGTTTTGAAGTTTTTTTTTTTTTTTGTATGGCATCCCGGGAACCAAGTTCGTTTTAGGGATGGTTACCACTCCTTTCGAGAAACCCTCTTTGATGCATAAAAATATTTGGGATGGGGGCAAGGGAAATGATGGAGTCTTCATTGTAGACAAGCCCTCATAGCTGGTCTACTATTGGTGACCCGACAAGAAAGACTTTGACCCGAAAAATCTTCAAGAAAGGTATTTTCTCCAAAACATGGCATGTGGCGAGTCAATCCAAGTTTTCCATGTTTAAGGAGTCCAGATGTGCAGTCATTGTTGTCCTAATGATTATAGCCACGTAAGCTACGTCAGGATTCGACTATCGACTATATCGACCAAAAGACTTTTTTTTTAAAACAGCAAAAAGCACCGTTTAAAATTTGATTTCTCCTTAAAAAAAAATAAAGAAAAAAAGAAAAGGTGCTTGTTCAAACATTGCCAGTTATTGTCAAATGTACCCATCTTTGTTTCAAATCTATGCAAACCCGTATCGGTTATTTAAGGTTTGCTACCTGAAGACGTAGTCCATGAATTGCTTGTGTAGTAGAATGAAAGTTTATTCCTACCCCTTCCCTCTCCCTTATATGTAAATTTCTTTTGCCTCATGGCCTTGTTTTGCCAAAAGAAAAATTTCCAGCAATAAAATAAACAGCAAAAGGGCATATTTCTACAATTAATTGTGTCTAAGACCGTTGATCTTGTAGAGGTGACTTAAAAAGCAATAGAACATTTAGGTGGAAACCCTGTATTTGGAATATTTGATTTGCAGTTAGTCTTCAACATATTCCAATATATCATAATTCTCGCAAGAGCAATTTTCTTTTACTGAAAAAAATGCCTCCACTAATTTTTACTGAAAGGGTGTCCTACACGTCTCTCTGAACAACAAAAAATTATTTTATTTTGAAATTATATTTCATGCAGATACGAAAGCCCAGTAGTGCCACGGAAAAATATTAGGTTTATAATCCGTTACTGATTATTAATCTGTATTAACAGAGTATTAAGCCATAATTACAGATTTTTATCTTCATGGCACTAATGGGCTTTCGTAAGCAGACACATGGAAGCCAAAAATAACTTGATACTACGACGTTCATCGGTGATAAAACTGTGTTGAAGTGGGGGGGGGGGGGGTACTTTGTGTGTTAAACCTTTGTAAAAAAAAGGGCAACACTTAATGTAATACGGTCACATGAAAAAAGACCAGTGGGGGAAAGGGCCAGGTGTAAAAGGTGACACGCGGAAAGGGTTGGAGTGTATTTGTTGGACCTCCAGATAGTCTATTCCACGCATTTGTAATGCCGATGTAGCGAGTGCCTTCTCCCACATTTTTGGTTTCTTTTTAGTAAGATCTGGATGGATGAAGTTTTGCAACTTCAAAGGGTCAAATGAGTGATAGAAAAAGACATTTTATTTTGAAGTCATGAAACTATGTGAAATTGGTGTAACATTTTGTGGGAATCTTTGCCCACTCCTTTTCATGTATCTCATGAGCTGCTTATAATTTTTCCCAAGTTTTTACGGTCCTTGATTACAACATGGCACTTTATTTTGCATGTCATTGTTGAGAAATCTTGCTGGTTTGGAAGGTAGAGAAGGATGGGGGTATGCTTGGGAAGAGTTGCATTATTCTTCAATTATAACCCTCCTAATCCTCCAGATAGATAGGATAATGTTTGACAAACAAACAGAATGATGACAAAAAGTACATAATACTTCAAACAATATGGAAACTTGTCTTTTCTTGTTTCTCTTTCTTCATCTCCATGAATAAAATCAAATCACTTGCACCCTCTCCTGATACAATAAATTTTTCTGCCTCTCTTTTCCTCTTCACAAAAGCTGTCAACAGACCAGCAAATTTACAAGTAAAATATTGACACCACAAAGCCTTTCCATTATAATGAAGAACATGATATGAATTTGGTTGTCAGTTATTCCTCCGAGTGCGGGATTTTCCACACCGGGGATCTGCGGGTGCTGGTGAGGTGAGCAAACATACCAGCAGGAATATGAATCTTCATGACAGAAAAGTTGGCAGCATACTCGTGAACGTGATCGAAACTTACACATGATGTTCATTTCAACTTCGTGACAATGAACTGAAACCCTCACTGCAGTCCATCACTGGACATATGTCAAAAAAAGGATGAAATCCCCATCTTCAGATAACAGCTATTGATCCTAATCATTTAACATGATTCTACTTTTGCATGGTTCAGATACTTCAATGATACCTTGCATGCTTGGGTCATAGACCCCATCAAAGCTGAGGACTTGTGATTTTTCACACCCACACTACCTGTCAGAACAGGTCACCTTGTGGTCACATAGCTGTTAGAATGGTTATGCTGATATGCTTTCACTGCACTATAACCTTGTTAATGTTAGTAATTGTCTAAGTTTGCTACATCTGTGCCCTATGCTAGTGCGGTCACAAAATGTTACAGATGTGACAGGGAGTTTGAAACCTTTGTGGCAGAACATTTCTGATGAATAGCAGACACACAGCAAGATCACACCCAAACAAGACAGAATTTTCTCTTCAATCATTTCCTGTAAATTTTACTATTTTCTTCATTTTCTTCTATTCAAGTAATGCTGACAGTATTTTACAAAGCAATGTCCAATTCACCACTTTTGCTGAGAAGGTTGAAAAGTTGATTCAGGGAAGCCTAGATGTGGGCATTTCTGTAAAATTGCAATTGATACATAATGTTGCAAGGAATTTTCTGTCTAATATCTCTCAGACACCTAAAGACATTACAACTTGACACGAACGAACGTTTACGGCCGAGTCACGAAAAAGACTACCTCCTCGAGAAAGTATTTGACCTATCGACACAGACGGAAATGAAAAGATGAAAATTTTAATCACGTACATTCTACGAGATTCTTGGCCCCAATTGAGACTTAATGAGAAGAGATTTTGGTGGTCATTTATAATTTGAATGCAATCTTTTGTCTGTCATGTTACCATACAATAAAACATACGACCACTCGGTTCGATCTGGCTGGATTTTAAATGAAATGGGCGGACGACTGATAACACAGACATTTACTCTCCAGGGCGGTGGCATTAATCTCAAGTTCTTACTCATAGAGCAAGAAACTGCTAAAACTGTGAACACAATGCCATAAGTTCATTACTATTGAAAGGAACCAGAGTAAAGAGAGAAGAAGAGAAGGTGACAAAATCAAGTTTCAATCAGGGTACTTGCACATTGATGGGTTCGTATATATCGCTTATGAAGTGAGATACTTTTTTTCGCTCTCTTCTTTAATAAATTATATCATTTCAGTAAACATCTTTCAGAGGATATATCTTGGCTTCATAAATAAAGGAATACGACAAGGAATTACCGATGCTTGACGATCCAAAGCTGGTCAAGGCGTGTCCTCGATACACGACACATTCACCAATACGCTGGATTCGAGGGTGCCGTTAGAGGGAGACATTTACAGGTTGAAAAGTCTGATTTCTGTCTCATAGCGATACCAAACTCAAACGACATGTTTCATCTCTTTTAATGTATTCTTTGCACTTATGGAGGGATGTGTATCTATGTCACAGAAAAATAAAAAATAGAAGATTTCTGTTAATTGCTCTCAAGCATAACATCATTAAGTATTAGCTCGCGATTAGGACTCTTTTCTTTTGTAGACTGAGATCGGTGAGAAAGACCGCTGGCCAGCAATTCTTTGCCTATTGGAGATATTCCTTCACAAATCAGCTCAAGGTACCCCCTCTTTTCAAAGACAATCCATCCAACTTTTTTACTGTGCATTCACACCTCCCTTGAAATGTTTCTGGAGTGGTTGCCAGCATTCAAAGTATTTATCGTCAACCCTCTTGCAAGTAGAGTCGGCCCACTTCGTGACGGCTAGTCCGATGGAAGATTCGAACATGAATGCCTTGATTGGGGTTGAAAAGAAGTATACGCAGTGTAAATAGCTATGAAAAGATGGCAGCTAGATTATCTGTTGCTATGGATACGGTTTTTGTCACAGGTACCTGCAGTCCATACTCTGTCGGGCAGCCCAATAAGATAACTTCTGTTGAGCTGCAAATTTGTGGTGAAGTCATAATACAAAATTTCGCTTCGCATGTTAATACAACACCATGTATCTTACATATGGGCATGACAATTACATGTTCCTAATTAGGCATACATGCTGAAATTTGTCACACGTACAGTGTAAGGTAGTGAAATTTCGGATACGGGTAGCAAATTTCAGACCTGTGGGCAGTCTCCGAGGGTTAACACTACCTCATAGTATCCATAGCGAGTATATTTACATGTTTATCACTTGGCTTCAGCAGCTGAAGCATCGAAGGGCTCTGACGGCTGTCGATGAACAGAATTGACCAACAATGACCGCCAGTTGCCACGGCAATGTTCGGTGAAAAAGATGTTCTAATGTGACTCAGTTTACGGTTTGACAGATCTTCAACTCAGATTGATTCTTGAAGACAGAGTTAAAAAGCACCAGCAATAATAACACACTACGTCTGATTCAGTATATTCAGCACCGGTTCTGATTTCCAAGTACATAAACCAAAGTAAGTGCAGTCTTCTGGTCTACTTATGCCCTCTACTATTCGAAGTCTTGAACTGTTATGGAGGTATACCAACATATGCGCTTGTCTATTTCATTCATTAAACAGTCACATGGCATAGCTAGTGGAGGACCTGTTCCAAAATTTGTTGGAATGATCACAGCACACAAAGAGAAAAGACTCTCCAAAATGCAAAGGGAAACTAGGGATTTTCATGCTTTCACAAGTGTTATCAAATTCAAATTAAATGTGAGGCCAACAGAATGGAGTACTGAGGTAATCTGGTAGCTAGGTCAGATTCCTAGGGGGCCAAAATAGAAAAAGGGGACCCACCAACACATGTGACATAACATTGATACTTTCACCCTCACCTTGTTGCCTTCTGCCCCTGTCCCTTCTTGACTACATTGCTATAAAGAGGAGTGTAAATTATTTCAAGTTGCTTTCTGTAGACAACATAATTACAAACAGTAGGTCATTTTCCACAAAAACAAAGAAAAAAATTCCCTTCATTAGCACCATGAAATTGTGAATGTCTTCAAATTTGCTTACCATAGTACCGACTGCTATTTTTTCAGCTTTAAGGTCAGCATTGCTAGCCTTTTCGAAGCAGTCAGCATCGGGCCCATGGGGGGTCATCATGCTATGAAGGGTAGCACCTCCTGGTTGGAAACCCTCCTCCTGAAAAGTAATACACAAAGATACACTAAACAAGATAACTTGTGAAAGACTAAGGCAAAATTAAGGCTATTGTGTTCACAGCAGCCCAGAAAATAAAAACCTGACCATGCTTTCGAAAGCAAAAGAGTGATGGGAAGAGATTTTCCACTGAAAGTACTTGCAATGTACCGTGCCGGCTTCTTCTGCACACAATTGCAATATCAAAAATGAGAAATTGTGAGGACAATACTATTTCCATCACATCGTTTCTTTATCTGTTGATGGACACAATTCATTTGAAAAAATGATGAACATGATTCAAATTGTTTCACACTGGAAGGAGGATGGTAGGGGAAGGGGTAATTGATAAAAAGTATAACTTATATATAAAAAGGGTGATCATGAGGAGGCAGTATGGAGATGGTGCCCTGCCCCTCGGGATGCACCCTCCCCTATCACGATTCACATCACTAACGGCACGAAAAAAATGTCACAGTATTTACCTTCGCTTCATAACGTCCTTTGATTAGACCCATGAATTCACTCATGCAGTTGCCTGCAAAAGAAAAATAGCAGGGAGAAATACATTGCAGTCAGTGTACACAACAGTTTTGTTTTCTTAGCCACAAAGTCAACACAGCACATCTTATCCTTTGATCAAAAAACCTATATCTCCACCTGTAAACTGTTTGTTTATCGAGATATACATCTCTTTCATTACTGCAGGCAGGTGATAATGTACGCAGATAACGAGTAACTTGACTGTGACTGCTTGTCTTTGATTTTGGAATGTATGACTCTTTGTTCCTTTAACACAATGGATGGATTATACTGTATCACCAACAGTAAAAGGGAGGAAAATCAAGCCATGCTTCAGGCATGGATCCAAGTGGGGGTGCACCCGTGGCAAACCCCTCTTTTTTTGATGACCAACGATTTTTGCCATTTTTGTTTTGCCTCATATCTGAATTGTCTTACAAGCTGCCAGAAAGGGGAACAAGAATGGGTCAGCCCTGCCCAGCCCCAGTGCAACTGGCGCCAGCAGTCTAACATGAACACTCACTCGTCGATCTTCAGCAGACGGTGTGTGTGTCCCCCCCCTCCCACCTTTCTCACAAAATCCTGGATACGTGCCTGCGCTTACATCATTATCCTCAACATATCAAAAGAACCTCATCCAATCGATGCAACACGTGAATGAACAGTGAGATGCAGTAAATAAATACACTGCAGTGAAAGACGTCCTTACGGTGGTAATACGGTGGTCGGAACGTATGTTCCTGGACTGACCATCGGGGAGGGAAGATCACAAAGTCAGCAATGGCGACACCGGGCCTCGTGGACTGGCAGGTCAAGACGGTGAATATGGAGGGATCCTAAAATTTGAAGAGATGCAGGAAATGTCACTGGCTTAAAGAAACAGTTACCTCTCAGATTTAAAAACATGTCAGTGAAATTTTAGGACCAAGTGACTAATATACATTGTAAAATTACTTTGAAAAATACTTTACGCTGTCTTTGATCAAGAGAAAAGGAGAGAGGGTTATGAGGGTGGGTGTGTGTCAAAAGAGGATGGGATGATTAGGAGTGGGTGAGACAGCATTAAAGGAAATTCATTCTTAACGTGAGTATCATATGTAGGAGGATACTGAGTTGGTTACTAAAATGAATATAGAGTTACCAATGCTCATACATATTCAAAACATGTGACTTAATTTGATTGATCACAACTTTGTCTCTTCAATGGGACTGCTTGTTTGACACTGACATCATCCAAAGGATGTCAACACACTCTGGGAAGTGTCTGAACTAAATTATTCCACAATCTTCCTCTTTAACCTGCCCCTCAAAATATGCTAGAAATATCAAATATGATCACAGGTTATCAAGATTCTACCAGCGACTGTCCTTGCCGATGCATTTGATTGTACTTTACGTCCCATTTTTCAATGTCTGGAAAATTTGGAAAGGATAGATCTCAGGAAAGCAACATTTGGACAAAACTAAGATCAAGCTACTTTAGCTTGTTTACAATCAGGACTGGCACTGACAGCTGGAAAATATTCAGATTAGAAATGAGATGCTTTTAAGAGAAATTCTGTCTCTCCTTTTCTCATTCCTTCCATCCATCTCACCTTTGCTACGTCATTCCATCCATCCATCCATCCCACTATCCATCCATGGCCTCTATCCATCCATCCATCCATCCGTCCATCCATCCATCCATCCCATTATCCATCCATCCATCCCACTATCCATCCATGGCCTCTATCCATCCATCCCTGACTCCCGTCCTCCCTAACTCCTGCCCTAACTTCCTCCCTTCATGTCTCCCTCCCTCCTTACTTCCCTCCCTTCCTTTATCCACTTGGGAGGTTTCTACACAAACCTGTTCCAATTATGACAAATATGTTTTGCATACTCACTGCATGATCAAAAGCAACACAATTTACAACCATGAACTTCGCCAGGTCGTACTTGTAAGGCGTGTAGTTTCCGTGCCATGCCACCACGTCGAAGGGAGAGTGATTTTGGGATGCAGAGAAGAGCTTCCCTTGAAATTTTGAGACAACTGTGTAAGGTACTTGAAGGTCCTCGTAGCATGCTGAGGGGGTCAAAAAGTCCCTCGGGTTGGCGAGTCCGTTGGCACCTGCAGGAAACATAAGACTGAGGGAATCAATTCAGTTTAAAGCTGTTGAATATTTTCTTGGGTGATATTCACTTTACAGGTATGACATACAAACTTCATTCATGCAGAAGAAAACTGTTGCTTCAAAAGGATTTCAAGGAATGTTTGTTGATAGTTGGGTAAATGATTTTTTATGGGGGGGGGGGCAAATGCATGGGGTTTTTGGTGTCCGCTTCACTATGCATCCAATTAAAATAAACTCATTTGATTCTTCAATTTAGACAATTTTTCAAACTTTCTGAGGGCTGCAGTTCTTAGCAACATCCTTATCATCTAATGGTGTGGAAACTTGACAATTAACCAAATAAATAACCAATAAACCAAAGGATAACATCAAGAAAGTTATTCATAAAACAAGAGGACACCAAAATGTTACAAACTGTCCCAATAACAAAAAGAATTACCAAATGACAATATCACATTTTATGATAGACCGCAGAGACAGACAGTGAGTGAAGTGTGGTAACAGCACCTGGCAGAGAATTCTGGTAGCAGATCTACGGCAGATGTAGACCCCGATAAAACCTACAGCTCTGCATGATCCACTTGCGCTGTCAAGTTGCCAGTTCCGATCAGTATCCAGACTAGCAACTGAATTCTTGTAAAACATGAGATTGATCTGTCCATATGCTATAAATTCATCACCGGGCTTGAAATCCAATTCCATCAAGTGAGAACGGGATCACAACAACCAAGGCATCCTACACGATCCGTCAAATGGGCGAAAAATGACAGGAAATTTTGGGAAGGGGAGAATTGAAAGACATTTAAGATATAGACAGAGCATCCATCACAGAGCTGTTGAATCATGGCCTACAGCCAGTGACAAGCTTAAACAAAGAAGGGTAAAACGAAAGGGATTAAATCATACCAATTGGACCCAAATCGGGGAGTGTGAAGTGTCCGTCCCAAACTTCTAAGATGTAGCCTCTTGATGGTTCAGAAATGGCGACGGAAAATCGCATTCCTTGCTAAATTGAAATACATAAAAAAAAAAAAACCAGAGAACAGATATTCCAAGGTTTGCCACCAAAGATACGATGTGCACAATCGTCAGAAGATACAGGAATTACATCTGATAACTACTACATTGATATAATGATGTGCTTTGTGAAAGCAGAGATAAGTGACTACAAGTTTGTTCGCAAATCTTTCCATAGTGTTATTGCGATTATCAGCACAGACAACCAGTTGGGGCAATTTCCTGTGCTATTAAATAACCATCTCTATACTGCCCTCCCATACAATGGTCCAAAGCACTAAAACTAACAAAACAATCACGTCCTAGGCTACATCTGATAGAAACATATAAAATAAACATGTTAGTCACATTGCTAGTACTCACAGTACAAGTCATAAAAATCACAGGATAGAAAAATTTCACCCCACCTTGGTAGAACAAAGCCTCAAATTGACCTTTATTAATATAATAAATTGGTCATCAGTATAAAAGTATGCAGTACTAGATAGAATTCCCACAAAGAAAAAAAAAGGATCACTGAGAACAATTTTGGATGAACAGTCTTAAAGTGCCGTGCAGTGCAGTGAGTTTTATCAACGTACACAAATTATAAATATTCATGTCAGATATTTATGCATATTCATTAATCATGTTATGAATTGTGACAGTCCTTAACTTCTTTGGGACTGTTACATCAAAAATCAATTCATGAGAGCAAAGCTCACTACAAAAGGCAATTTACATCGTAAAGTTCAAAGTTCACAAAGATATGAATCGGCACAGATAGATTTATCAGTTTTGTTATCACATTATGAGCAAATACTCCAAATGGTTGAATCTCGAAAAGCTGATTAGATAAGAAAAATCTATCACACAAGATTGGTCACGTAGCAATCTGAAGTGAAGTTGATAAAGCTGGGATCTCATCAAAACAGGTGTTCCTTTTCCTTGGGGGTTTGATGGGGGTTGTAGAGTGGTCTAAACATTAGACAAGGTAGGAAGTTGATGGTAAAACTTCTGGGCCATAAATAAACACTTGACCAAAAAAAAAAAGAGAACTTGACCAAAACATAGTTTGTGGCTCCCCTGATACCAATGAATCAGATAACTATAGGCTAACTTAACATTTAGCTTTTCTTCTATTACCAAGTGGACAATGACAAGAGGAAACGTGTTCAAAAGGTACAAATTGTACCACTTAGCATCATTCTCATACATTGGCAGGTCATATGTAGCTACATTCACTGGTATTTACAATTTTGGACTTAAGCTCTTCTTTCAAAAGGGAGGGGAGGTCCCTGTGACCAGGCATCGAGTTGACATCCAAACTTTTACCAAAACTTTGAAATATAATCTCACATTTCTACCTCTAAACATATCCAACATTGTGGGGGACAGTTCTGATTGGACATGAAACAGGGAATTGACAGCTGATGTTGGAAGGGAGCGGCACAGTTGTGGAGGTGAGTTTGTTACAATTAATGTTACTGATACATGCAATTAGAAGTATAGTTTGTAATGTATAACTCTTAATACCATGAATCATATTTCTTTTTTATCATGCATATTCATCACTACCTACACACTACACATGCATCAACTGCTTCCCTCTCAGGTATGTTTCGGTCAAACAGACAGGAACAGCGCTTTCATTCTGAATAATTCAAGCCTCCCATCCAATTTTTCAGGCATCCCAAGTTTCCGAACACATCCCACAGTTTGTTTGAAAATCACATCAGAGTATTTTTTACAGCTATCTAAGCTTCAAGTGAAAGACTAAAACAAAAGCCTCAGAGAAAAATATTTATTCCACAGATGAAGAGGCATTGGGCCCAGAGTGAGCTGTACGGCAGGGGTGTCTGACTTGCTTTTAGCAGCAGTGGCAGCCATTTGAAAAAAAGGCACTTTTGTAGTATGTCAGAAATACGTCTGTGTCACAAAATGGAGTGCCACCAAACAATGGCCTGTAGCGTACGCTACAGTTTTCTAGGACAAATCAATTTCCCGGACTGTCATAGAGACTAGACACGCACCACTGTAAGTTCCAACTTTTGGGACTATCACATTACATTTATAGACAAACAGGTTCAATTTATATAGATCTATAACCCAGTGATATTTTTTGAGGGAGAAAGGGCACCTTGCTGCCCTGCTGCCTCCCTTGGTCCAGCACCCCTGCTGCATGGGATGGAATCAGTATTAAACTTTTACCTGAATGACAACAATTTCGTTGGGATCCACTTTCAGCTTGCCGAACTCGGTTGTGATGTAAAGGCTTCCTTTCTGTGGCACTGAAATGATGATGACGATAACATAAATACTATCTGGTGTTTTAAAAAATAAGGAGAAATTCACTTGAGGCATGATTTAAAGGAATATTTCAGTGACAAGTTACGGGGACCTTAAATGAAAGAGACTGCAAGCGTCTACAAAACCTCAATCCTACATCTTGTTCAAAACTCAAACATCTTACTATTTGAGGAAAAGTGTTCTGGTCAAGAAAGATATCCGGTGATCCTCAAGGTTACAAAATGCTATGTGACACTGGGAATTGACTGCAAAATAGCTTTTATTGTTCTTTGACATTGAAGTGCATATTTTAAAGTTCCACTCGTACGATAAGTGAGGGCAGTGCACACTTCAGTTTGCTGGAGGGTCTGCTCTAAAAGCATGGTACATCTTGCACACAAAACATACTTTATATCTATGGCACATGGATGTTAATAACATAGATATATAGTACATTTTGCGGGCAAGATGTACCAGGCTTTCAGAGTGGATCCACAGGAAAATTGAAGTGGCCACCGCCCTCACTTTTTGGGCATGTGGACCTTTAACTTAAAATTAAAATTGAGTTACATGTAGATAGAGCTTAGAATGGGTGAAAATGAAGGTCACAACTTCTCAAGTATTGCAATGTTTCTTTGAAGGTAATCAAGATTATAAGGAAATACTCTGTCTGGTATTAAATCACAAATTTCCCATGATGCAATGAATGACTCTTTAGAATTCATAACTTTCAAAACTGAACATGCTATTGAGATATGATTTCCACTACTAAAAAGAAAAAGCTTGGAATAATTTTAAGAAATTTCAATCTTTTGTACTGGTAAATCCCTTCAACTAATTCATAGGTTTTTTTTGTGAGACATACCACCTCATTGGACAGACAAAGAAGACTGAGTTGGGCTGACAAATGGATTGATTAAAATTTGGGGGGGTTTCTGTCTTGAAGAGCAGACTGAACTCATCACACCCTTACCAATTAGGAAGTCTCCATCAGAGTTGTAAAGACATCTGTAAAAGATGAATGACCATTAAATACTTGAAAGTATATGACAATTATAATGATGCAGAAGACAATGTATGAGGAAGATAATATAATGTGCAAAGATGACCGTCGGCTAACATATTTAAAATGAGACAATGGAACTGTTTTTCATGTTCTCCCCCTCCCTGTTTTAAAGATACAGGGACCGGTTATTCAGGTGGAGATTGATTTGATCCAGAGATGCATTCACTTCATTTGAGCCCACCAAGCTCATCTTGCTCACCAACGGCTGGTTCTCTTGTGAAAAAAAATTAAACCAGAATGGTGATGCTACAGTTGCTCAACCTGTTTTGTGCTTGCATTTTGTTAGAATAATAAGTTATAGGGGTTGCATATGAATTTGTTGTTGTCGTAAGTTTGTATGTGTTACTTTTGTGGCCTACTAGAGGGGAAGTTACATTGATAACTGTGGACGGAAAAAGTCTGTTGATGCAGCATCTCTCGATAGACAGAAGATGGAAACTGTTGATAGTGAGCAGGTGAGTACGTGGTAACATTACTAACATTGAAGGTGCCTTACCGTGGGGGTCAAAGGTCATTTGATGTCACCAGAGATTAAACTTTTGTGAACATAGTATGAGAAGACAGGAATCATGCAAACTGATTGATAATGTGAATGTATTATGTCAGTGGTTGCTGATGGGGTAGGTCTCCCTTCCGGTTGGCACTTCAGTAACTCGGGGGGGATAGTGGTTATGCTACCAGGTGTTCGAAAAAGCTTCACAATTTGTTTCCAGAAATGAAGCTTAACTGAACAGAAAGACTCATGTTACATAAGATTTCTCAACCTGGTGAATATGCTTTAGGGATCATCACCATTTCATTGGCACTTTAGAAGCCAGTTTCAACATCACTCAATTAAGTATCCTGTAGTAAGTTCATTGCAATTCCATACCAATGCTTGATTTGCACTTTAAAAACATCAGTGGGGTGGAACTTTCCCAATGTCCTTTGGTATTACAGCTCCCTGGTGACAGGAGCATTGCGCATGAAAGATTGCGAAACACTTTGCTCGATCGAGTGAACGATCTTTGACTTTTGGGGGGATAAGTTGTCACCTGCGGTCAACAGTGGACAGTTTTCGTTTACATAGGTAAGTAGGTTTTCATACAGAGATATGTTACTTTTGCTGTCAAAAACAAAAAATTTTCATTCAAACTTCAGTTGATGTAATATAAATACTTATGGAACATTGTCTGGTCACATCCTTAGTATGTAAAAGAAACTTGTCAAATTTGAAAAAAAAAACGTCACAAAACAACTAAAAGCATCCCTTAAAAGGCAGGGGAGAGTTCCATCCAACACACAGTTTTGGCTGGCTCAGAGCTTTATTACCATTAAGCACTGCCCCTCCCCCCACACCTCAAAACCACAAATCATCTACTCTTGGCAGTCAGGATGAGGTGAGCACAAAAGATAGAGCAACCAGATGTTTGCGAGCAAAAGAGGGAAGCCAGCAGAAAATTGTTTGGTTAATTTTTTATGTAAACTGTAAGCTGAATTCAGCTTGCCAAAATGCTGGTAGGTGGAATAAAATACAATTTTTACAAAAATAACACTGAAAAAATTTCAGATCGAAATCTGTATAAACGAAGAAACAGAAGACTTTTTAAAAACTTGATGACATCAGCCTCACTTTAATACCTCACAAGAACCCTCTTGCGCAGCAAGTTCTTCTGAATCCCCAAAGGATTCCTTATCCAAGAAAAGTCTGCTCCGAAGTTGGAGTGTGTGTCCTTGTCACCACAAACATTTTTGTCACACTGTTTTTCGATCTCTTGTTGGTGAGACTGCCCTACGATACAATTAATAAATGTACTCCCTCCGGATAATCACATCAGATGCATGCACAGTACATTGTTAACACTGAGCAGGTAAAAGTCAGATCTTTAAATGGAAGAGCACAATGTCTGAAATAACAGAAAATTATTAATATTTCTAAACCCTCTCAACCAATCTTCTGCAAAATTACAAGATCTGTTGCCATGCTTGCATGAATCCTCCATCCCTCAATTGTCAGACGAATCTGACGAAATCTGAAAGCAAGGAGACCTTTTTGAAGAGAGAGAGAGAGAGAGAGATGGATATTTTCACTCCATACTGCCACATGATGTGCTCTGTAGCCACACTTTGTGGATTGAACTAAAAAAAGATAAAGGACATCCACCTAGCAAGTCTGATTTTCTCATCCACCGCGCAACATCGACGAATCTTTGCGGAAGTGTGAAAAATCTGCCTACCTGTTCTCCATCGATGAATTACAGGAGTAGATGTGGATTGAGATACCGTGACGAGAGCGGGGGTCGCCACCTCCACAAACGGTTGCCATGCCCTTCCAGGTGTTTGGCAAAGAAAAAAAAAAAAATTACAATTCTGGCTCATGTCACAGAGCATTAGAGACAGATAAAATAATCACAAATGGCTTGACTTTTGATAACTTTTGGGGTGTATTTTTACATATTTTTTTTTTTAAGTATTTCCCTCAGAGACAATAGAAACTGTCCATTTACAAACACAAAAAACAAAGGAAAAGTTTCGATGCTTGACAACGATAACAAACATTAAAACTGATGCAACACCTTTGCCGTGGAATATCTTTCTGATATTGAATGAAAAACTGTCCGAGTGACAGGAGTCTGCAAGTACTGCATTTCCCTCAAAGAGTTCTGCATAAACATTTCTTCAGTTTACCAAGATAGACCTTGGTTTTGATGAATATCTTGACAAAAATTTGGACAAAAAGTCATCGTTGAGGTATTAAATAGCAGCAAAAAGTGATAACATGAGACTTTGTCAACATAACAGACGGGACCAAAAGCTTCAACTCACGTCAAGAAAATCTACACTGCCCTTGTCGGGGATGTTAAACGGGTGCCATCGTAGCTGGAAGAGAAGAGACGACAAGACACTGATAAAGAAACAAGAGATAAATAATGGGTCAGCGTTTCAAATCCTGGAAGAACTATAGGAAGTGGAGTTGTCTTCAAACAGTTTTTATTGCAGTACATTTCTGCCTCCTTAGACACTAAAGGAGCAAAACTGCTGTAACACATGCCACAAGTTTACGTATACATCTCCAATTATAAAATGTAATATCCACTTCCCTCTGACCATTTCTGCATTTCCTCTATGTCACCACTACAAATATACAAAACGATATCATTAAATTTTTTAATCACTAAAATTTGCAATGTGCTGCAAACACAACCAACACTCTTCGCCAACTGGCTGAAGTGGCGTCAGCTTTGATTTGTCAACTTGATCTGTGTATGCCGGAGTTCTCTTTCTGTTCTCATCTGTTCGAAGAGGAAGGGCAAGGCAGGGCAAATTCAGAGGGGTGAACAACTTCAAAGGCAGTACCAGGGCTAAAAGCATCATGAACTTCCAAGCATCAGATGATTCACTGCTATTGTCAAACAGCCTCACATGTCTCCTCCATGTCCCCACATGTCTCATCCCTCCATGTCCCCACTTGTCTCCTCCATGTCCCCACATGTCTCCTCCATGTCCCCACATGTCTCCTCCATGTCCCCACATGTCTCTTCCATGTCCCCACATGTCTCCTCCATGTCCCCACATGTCTCCTCCATGTCCCCATATGTCTCCTCCATGTCCCCACATGTCTCATCCCTCCATGTCCCCACTTGTCTCTTTCTCCATGTCCCCACTTGACTGAGCTAGAGCATGAAAATTCAAGAATTACATCCAAGTACCTTACAGTACTGTAGAAACATCCGCTGTACAATATTCCTACACATGGACATTACTGTAGCCCAGCCTACATCTCACTGCATGTTTTCCTCTCAGTTTTGTACCTCTATACGTAGCTTGATCGATTGGCTGACAACCAGTTTGCTACGTTCTTTACGACCCTCCAAAACGTTTGTATACAGCGTTTAATGAAGGTCACCTTTGACCCCTTTTACGTGAGAATGCACTGGTGCGAGATCTGAGGGGGGCTGATCTGATTGACACCACAGATAAAAAAAGATGTCACAGTCCAAGTACCACACAGTTTTCCACATTTTCTGTCACAACAGTCTAAAAGAGGCAGAGAGGAGAGCAAGGGTATGGAATTGTCTAGGATTTCAGCATATGGCAGTGTAAATACTTGAACCTTTCTTAATAAAGAGAGTCCCATAGAAAGATGCAAGTGATCAGTTAATGATAAATTGAATCAGTATCTCAAAGCAGAGAATGAGAGCAGTCTCACGATGTGAAAATGAGACTCAGGTGAAAGAATGACGGACAAAAAAGAAGAAAAAAAAAACATGTGTACCTCTACAGTTCAAGAATTACACAGCGGGCAGACACAGAACCAACCTAAAAAATGGCGAATCCTTGAGGTTCTGAAATAGAAATGTGGAAATCACATTCCAAACCTGCGATTGTTAAAAAAGCCTCATAATTTTTCTACACTAGGAAGACTGAGATTATTTTTCTCCACCTTATTAATATAGCATCCCCCACTGAAAATCTTTTGCTAAATTAGCATAGTTACTTTTCGGACAGTGATACATCTGCGACTCAATAATAACTTAAAAAACTGACAGATCGTATTAACTTTGATCTAAATAAGGCAACATGTAGCATTGCTTTAAAGAAATCGTTCGTCTTGAGATCATGCATTTTCACTGTGAGACTACCCTGGTAATAAATCTAGGGTCAGCCTCTTTAAATGCAGTGCTCCAATACATACCTCCTTTTTCTTACATCAGCTTTGTTTTCATTTTTCTCTCAAAGACAAGGGACCAGAGCAGGACAAGCTAATGCTTTATTTCTGATTCCAGATTTCTACATCTATCGCTGATACCACTGTGTCATTTCCATACTTGCCTGCCGTGTATGAAACTACCGTTCCTTGTCCTGCTACCTTATTGCATTGTGTGGTCTGGAAGAACTAAATTTGGAACTTGAAAACTCTCCCGCCCACTCCTGGGGCTGCTCTTTTGAACATGAGATCTGTTAATCATGAACCAAGTCAAGTGTTTGCACAATTGCTAGTGATCTGCAAAATGTAAGGGCAGTTTAATTAAACCACCTTGTAACATGTTCCAACACCCAAGTTAAACGTCAGAACAAGACAAACAAAATTGAGGTTTTCTTTGGAGCCTAAAGCCTCTTTTTCCTCAATGTATACCTTGCCATTTAGCTTTTTCTCCTCAGTGTGAAAGTTGCCTTCATGCACTTTCACACAATAAACTGTCCAATTAGCAAAAGAAAATGTATAAGAGCAAGACCATGAATTCATGAATGTACCATATTGTCACACAAACCATCTACAGATCAATATCAGTGCTACGTACCTGTACTGTACATTTCAGATGTAAGTCAGCAAAATGGGTAGCCTACATTTTTCATAACATTAAAAAAAAAAAAGACCTGTAACTCAGTTTCCTGGAAATTGTACATCCATGACACATTATTACCTCATAATGACGTAATAAATGCTGACAAAATTGTCAAAGATCACCATTTGCTTTTTACCCTTTCCACAAAAAAAAAAATCACCTGGTTTGGGTTCGGTTCCCATTCGTTCCAATCGTCCGTCAGGTATTTGTGAGGGTACGGCTTAAACGGCGAGTGCATCACAGAGGGTCTGATCCTGTATAACCAAGACCTCTTATTGGCCACTCTGGGTGCCGTGAACGCTGTGCCAGACAGCTGTTCAGCGTAGAGGCCGTAGGCACATTTCTGAGGATTGTTCTGAGGAAAAGATCGAAAAGCGATATTCCAAGGAACTCAGTGTCTGCAAAATTCTGAGGCCTGTTTGAGGGTCTGCATATGCAGTTACATCTATCATTGGTGCTCATATGGAAGAGCATGCTGTCAGTATCACTTTTCAGTATTATTTTTGCAGTGCCCTCTAATTTTTTGCCCTCTTTTTTGGTGCCCTCCTTTTTGTTTGCAGTATCCACATTACAGCATATTCCTACAATGCGACTCAGTTGTCATTTAATGTCATAGATCTGATCACTGTAAAAGTCATTGATGGATATAAACAGCACTCGGGATTTGCACAAATAAAAGTCCAATTGTACGGTATATTTAACCTCAGTTGTCTTTTCTCCGAAGACACATTTTATCAGAGTATCAAGAATTCTTAATACAGTGCACATATTGCTCATAGTACACTCAAAAATTTTTGAGTCTGACAATTTACGATATTTTTACGAGCGCAAATATTCACGTCAGACATAAACTAATTTTTGTTTTGTAGCACATTCTCTTGTTTTACCAATCTCAGTTATTGGACCTCCTACCTGACCCTCTGGCAGCGTCCCTGGACAACGAGGATCTTCGGAAGCAAACTCATTACCAAATCCACTCAGGTACTGAAAATGTGAACAAATTAAAAAATTCCATCGTTTTTCTCCTCGTCAGATTCACATTGCGAAGAAAAAGTATACGTCTTACAGATGACACTGAAGAATGGAGTGTTTATTAAAGCTCATTGGTTCAATTTACTTTATCAGTGGTTTTAAACTTTGAGTGATGTGAGAGCCTCCTATCTGGGGTGACCCAACATGCTAGCCCAACAGCCAATTGATAGACTTGAGGCCAACCTCTTCTGATGGTGTGGGTTACAGAAGAAGCATTCTTGAAACAACATTATGCAGCATGACAAAATGTGACTGAGATACTCAAACTTATGAAGAGAACAAGTAGCTTCTGGAGGTTACGCATCACTAATTTTGAAAAAAAAAACACTTTTTACCACAGGACTGAGAAGTAAAGGTTTGCAGGAACATCAACAGTCTTGAAGACATTGAAAAAATGTCTGCCACACTGTCGAGCTGAACAGTACAGAAAAGAGTATCCTTGGGACCAACTTATATTGTCACAACTTGTTAAGTTAATACCTAAAGAGACAAGTTATATAGAAATGTTATCATTCTACTTGAATCCAGTACATATCACTGTGTATAATGTGCTCCAAACCAAAGATACCGTGGAAAGAGCGTTGAGATAAAGGAACATCAAATTTGATCAAATTGCCAGCTAAAAGTACAAATTTGATCAAATTGCCAGCTAAGAGTACTTCAGGGAACCTAGAGTATACTACAGTATATTAATAAATTCAAGTGCAAGTCAGAAGACAAACCACAAAATTTGAACGGTATCTGCAACGGGCAGAACCAATTATTACAAGTATTCTTTCTAACGTAAGAAAAAGTTACTGACCCAGAGATTTTGTTCATTGTAATTGTCATTTCAGTTTGAAAAAAAAAAAATATGCAGTTGTATTTACTGTTTTAAATGGATGCCTCAAGCAAAGGTATACAGCCATGGAGAGGCACTAGTAACTTATGGTAATCACTGAAGTGGTAACGAGTAAAAAACACCTCCCTTGCAAAATGGAGGCAAACTGCCGCTGACACTGGTATGTCGGTATGTACAGTGTGATTCCATCTGGCACTGGTAAACACAACTGAAGAATTAGTCTCAAATAAAAAAGCTGTTTATGCTCCTTAAACCTAAGTTGGGCCTCGTTGCCTAGACACTGAAGTATAAATGCTGGTACAGAGAATGGAATGTTGACAATAAAACGCTAGATTCTACTTAATGCAGGATTAGGACTGTACGAGCACCACGGTACTTTTCTCCCATACACAGTGACCAGCTCATTGCAATACCTAATACTTGTTACATCTGGATAAGCGTTGAAGGGATGAAAGTGGGAGGGGAGGGGTCAAGCAAAAGAGGAGAGAAACAGAGGGGGATGGGGCAAGGAAGGAGACTGATGGAAGAGAGACTAAGGGAGGTAGAGGTTAACGGATGTGATACATGGCAACAATCAGATATCCACCACTCTCGCTAAGTCGGAACTAACCCATTCAGGAAAGACACAGTACAGTACAACATTACTCTGAGTTTCATTTCATGCTGTCACAGACAAATGATAACCTGGAGTAGCATAGACTGATGCCACCTGACACTAAATGCATCAACTTCCACACAGTTGCCTACATATGTACAGTATGTAGGGTAAATCTACTGTAGTTCAGAGTGACCTCATTGGTGCAAGAACGATGACAACAAACAAAAAGGCCGCAACTAAACTGTGGTGAGTTATATAGGCAGGTCCTGTAGCAAGCAGGGAAGAAAAGAGGGAGAGGGAAAGGGAGGGAGGACGTGAGAGGAAAATGCAAAAGCGAGGAGAGGATGGGAGAAGAGAGAAGGCAAAAGAGAAGGAAGGTACTTGAGCGCACAAAATAAACAACATCCTCTCAGTCAGAGCACAAAGTTCTTAGTCAGAGCTCTTTTTAGACATGTACTGCATTCTGTAACTGTGGAGTACTGCAAATATGAAACCAAGGGGATGGTGTGTGTTTCATTACTTATACTAAGGTGAGAATCAAGAGAATGGAAATGATAAAGTCATGATCATCTTGTATATACTCATCAATTCCAAATTTTGCATTATACATTGACATCTCAAAGTCATCAACTGCTCCACAAACAGAAATCCATCTCACTGCTGATACACGGCAGCCTACCCATTACGATGTTCCTATCAATAGTCCTTAAATACTGTACATAGTGTATTTGCAATGACAGTGGGAGGGGCAATGACAGTGGGAGGGTTAATGCAGTCACAGTCCCACACAAGGATGCTGCAGAATCCATGTATGTTTACAAAAGGTTAACTTGACACTGTGAGTAAAAGTACAGAAGTAGCAGGCCTTTTGGTACTATAAAAAAAGAGAAACTGACCTCCTCAAAGCATTCCCACCTCCAATCCATCCCACCTTCAAAAGAAATATTCTCATACATTTCCATTATCATTGATGCAAATTAAAGTCCCAAATGAAAATTTGGGGATTCCAAAAGACACATGGGGATAAAAATGGAAAGTGAAGATAACTAAAATCTACTAGAAAATGCATCATGAAAAATGCCACAACCTACCATCTTAAGAACACCCCCTCCCCCTCCCCATGGACTCACGTTAGATAAGGCAACAGATTTTTGCTGTCACTCTAATCCAAACTAATGGTGCTGTTTACTGTACAGCAATGTCTTATTGCTTCATATTTTGCACAATGACCATATGAGAAACACACTGTAAGAATTGAAGATGTTGATTTCTGCAACATACAGCAATATCCCATTCATTTTACAAAACACAAACAGCTGTAAATCTCTCATTTAAAAAAGGGGCTCTGCATATTGCAATAAGGCTTATCACATCTGTGCCCCTTTAAAGTCCACCAAAATGACAGCATACCCTGAAGGTAACTCCTGGGGTCTAGTTTAAACTGGTAAGAACACCAACTGACTTATTTTCTTTCATTATGTCCTCCTCATCTCACTAATTGAAAAGACACTTACATGAATGAACACATTAGCACTCAAGCACGAGGAGGTAAACTGATCCAGCCAAACCTTGTCTGGTGTGACCACCCGCAGTAGTGCAAACAGCACTGCTGCTTTTTCATTTCATCAAGAAACTGCTAACTCAAGCAGTACTTCCATGATGCACTGAAGGGAGACTGATGGAACATATGAGCATCCATAGCATAGCAAGGTTTTCAGACTTTTTCCCCCCCAGTTCCCCCAGGTGACCTTTGACCTCCACCAACAACAATAGGGCACACCTTCTCAATATGGCAAACCTACATACCAAGTTTGACTTTCAACTGACTTTCCCCTATTAAGTTACAGCGTACCCAAGCAAAACAGACTTTTGCCCCCAGTTCCCCCAGATGACCTTTGACCTCCACCAAAAACAATAGGGCACACCTTCTCAATATGGCAAACCTACATACCAAGTTTGACTTTCAACTGACTTTCCCCTATTGAGTTACAGCGTACCCAAGCAAAACAGACTTTTGCCCCCTTGTTCCCCCAGATGACCTTTGACCTCCACCAAAAACAATAGGGCACACCTTCTCAATATGGCAAACCTACACCAAGTTTGACTTTCAACTGACTTTCCCCTATTGAGTTACAGCGTACCCAAGCAAAACAGACTTTTGCCCCCTTGTTCCCCCAGATGACCTTTGACCTCCACCAAAAACAATAGGGCGCACCTTCTTAATATGGCAAATCTACATACCAAGTTTGACTTTCATCTGACTTTCCCTTATTGAGTTAGAGCGTACCTGAGCAAGTGTCACAGATGCACACACACACATACCCGTTTAGGGCGCTTATCGGGGACATGAACTTTCCCTCACGTAAACGGGGATATCCCCACTTTGCATATGATGTCCCCAGTGAGTGGCATTAAGTCTTGCATGTATCCCTGATTCACGCCAGAAACGGGATTGCGTGTATACTTTTTTACACACATACACCCTTATACACAGGTAAAGATCCATAAAACAGGTAATTGGGGAAAAATTTAGATTCACCTATAAAATTCAGGGCACATATCTCATACCCCAATTTGCATTATGTTAAAATATCCAAAAACGGGGATATCCCTGTTTTTCGGCATATCCCCGGTTGCAAGTTCGAAATTCCTGTGTGTGTCCCCGTTCGGCGCCCTAAACAAAACCCACACACACATACACACACCCACACACCCAAACCTGACTGCATCAAAAATCAAAAATGATTTGAATCCTAAACCAGAAAGCCAAAAGGCTTTGTGATTCCTTGCTACATGGTTATATTACAACAAACATGAATTATTCACATGACAAGTATAAGATCAACTGCAGTTATTTTTCTTGATACACCACAAGCCTTTAACCCAAAATGACCTTCATTTTGGTGACCTAAAATTACCGCGACATTTGACGTCCACCAAAAGCAATAGGGATCACCTACCCAAGCCATGCAACCCACACATCAAGTACAGTATGAGTATGACATCAGTCAACATTATCACTGGGCTCCAAGAAACACACAGTAATCAATGCTGCTTCTAGTCTGGCCTGTTGTTACTTGAATCAAATAACTCAACCTTACCTCATCTGAACTCAGCTTGTCTGCCATATTTACCTCAAAATTCTTCATAAACAACCAGAATGTTCTTGGGTCTCCATCGTATGGTGGAATTTCTGCCTTAGGTAATTCCAACGCTAATTTGAAACTCAATTTCCTCCTTCAACTTTTTCAATGCTTCCTCCCTCTCCTCAGTATAATGCTTTTGGCATTCCAACATCCAGCTTTCTGCTTGCTCAAATGCTTCATCAGACAACAACCCAGCCAGATCAGCATGAACCTCTTCCATTGCCTCAAATTGGCACTCTGCCTTTTGCAAATTTTCCTTTATCGACTCTGCGATAATTTCTTCCTTGTTACAAGTAGCTTTTAACACACTCAAAGTCCTCATAAGTTGACCCTAAGTTATGATTCCTTCTCAATATTTTTGCTTCCCCCATCCTTTCCGACATTGTGAAATATGATTGAAAGCACTCCAATTTGATTGTTAAGAAACCTTGTTCTGCTACCAGCTGTTCCTCTGGATATTGATATTATCCAAATAAATGACAGAACAGATGGTATTTTATTTTCCTCATTTTTTTATAAACCCATTAACATTCCAATGCATGCCACCTTGTCTATCTGACCCCATGACCCCCCATACCAAGACTATCTCTCTGGACAACTTATGGGAGGCCCCTCACACTAGAAGTTACTCACTAAGTTACAAATGCAGTACTGTAGAATTAAATCTGGAGTAACCCCATTGAGTTAACTGTGTGCGAGGGAACCAATAGTAATTTTGCACAATGAAGCCCCATATGCATTTGTACGGTAGTTTATAATAACCACAATAATGGTGTTTAGGCAATTATTATTGTTTTATAGTGAAAAATTATCCCTTCCTCTCTATTGATAAGCATTAAATTTCACAGGGTCTTGAACCTGTTAATAACAGACAACCTTATCAAGTTTAAAACAAATCTGACTCACGGATAAGGAACTACGGCAGTTTTAACATTTTTTATGTTTTACCCCATAACCTCATTAATATGCAAGATTTGGACACCAAAAACAATAGGGATCATCTACTCAATATGGGCAACCTACATGCCAAAAATGAAATTACTCAGAGTTACCCTTCTTGAGATAGAGTGTTTACGAGCAACCGTCACACACACACACATACACACACCCTTACACACACACCACATCAGGACTGCATAGATTCCCCTGCCTACGGCAAGGAATCAAAAAAAGATACTTGATTGCCTCATATGTCAAATGTTATGGAAGTGTTCAGTTCATCACCATCAAAAATGAAACGGGATCTTGTAAAAAAAAAAAAATCTCCTGGAATCGCAGACACACCCACAGCAAACTAATAATGGTGAACGGCAGTGTTCACACTATGGTACATGTTGGCGTGAATTCCACTCTTGAATCCCGCACGAAGGAAAATCTTATGCTGGAAAATAACTCGTACTTTTCCAGAGCTGCGGTCTGTAGCTACAATCATAAATACACACAACAAATTGCAATAGAATCTTTACCAAATGACAACTCCTCTCCTTTATTTTGAAAATTACTCCCACATTTTTTTGGAGGAGAGGAATTTCCCTCCTAGGTTTAACTCTTTAGCATGAACACAGGTAAACTGAAACAGAAGACGTATTACTGACACTTCATCTAGCCTTCTTCTGGTTTCACATTCTGGTAAAACTTAAAAAGCCACATGGAGCACTGTTCAAACAACAGAATAACATTCATCTACTCACAGCAGCATGTTCATGCAAATAGAACATAATTATTAGCAGGAACAATGATAAAGTCAATCTGTGATCCTGATTAGGGTTTAATTTAGTATGCAAGCATTGCTTTGTTTTTGCATGTGAATAGACTCGGTCAAAGAAATTCACATGGCAGAAAAGTTTGTTAATAATTTATTTCAGACTTGTAGTTTTGTGTACATGACTCAGAAAAGTAACTTGGAGACAAATGCAAAATTTTGATGGTGACTGCATGTAATCAGCTTTGAACTGCACACTTAAAATAAGTTGGACAAATTAAAATGTGAAATAAGTTGGAATTTCCATTTGATTGTACAATATAAACTAGCATAAAGCATATACTGTACATGTCAAAAGGTTACTTGATGGGGATTTTCCATCCTCCCTAATCCTAGTAATATTCAACAATACAGTGCATGCAATAAAAAAAAACTAAATTTAGCAGAAGCACTGTCCACATGAGTATACTTAGGTGTAAATCTGGCCATTAAAGTGAAACTTTCATTCAATTACCATGTGTGGTGTCTGAGATATGCACAGTTGAAGATGCTCCTTTTGTTACTGAAAGTTGACTTGAAGCAAGCAGGAGTGATGTCATCTCCTCACATTGATAAAGCATTATATGCGTTTTTGTGAACTTTACACCAAATTTAATACTTCAATATCTAGTGCTATCACAATGTGAAGGGGTATGAGACTTAAGTGACCTTCACATAACCAGTACTTTAAGCTATCCACCTATTGATTTCAAGGTCAAAATAAGAAATTCAATAATGAAGAAAAAAAAGACTTCAGCAATGTGAGGAGATGATGTCACTCCTGCTTGCTTCAAGTTCACTGTTAGTAGCAAAGGGGGTAACTTCAACTGATAATATCTCTAGAACCACACATATACTGAATGGAATTTTCACCAGAATGGTTAGATTAAGTTACTCTTAAACACATCAAAGCTAATTTGTAGCTGTACTATTCTTTAAGGAGTTACTGTGTCATTAGAACCTAAAACTATAGATAGAACATTTAGATCTGTAACTACTATCTTGCCTAACCCAACACTAATCTTGCCAACTCTAATGGTTTCACCATGATTCTCACAGTTACAGTTGTCTCACAGTAAAAGTGCCAGACCTCACGTTGAAAGCCACTTTAGTTGATGAGACATTTCTGTATTAAGACCAAGATTAATGCTTTCCATCGTTGCTTTTATTGAATTGTGGATGTATCGTGGTCAGAAAAGTGAACTATTAGCAAAAATATCTAAATCTTTGCAGAGCAAGGAAACACTTTTCACAATTTTCAAAATCTCCTGTTTTAGACCATAACTTTCAGATTTTCATGCAAGGACAGGGTTGTAACGAGTCATGACTTGAGTCACTAATTTTCAAAGGGAAATGACTCAAGCAATTGTACATAATTTCCTCATAGAAATAACACAGTGACCCAAGCCACATTAAAAGTACTCACTATGACTCGACTCTATTGCAAAATTGTGTGACTCTTTACAACTCTGTGCAAGAACCTCAAGGTTTGCCACTTTTTAGGTTGTCAAGTAGGATAAGTGATATTGTATCGTAATCAGGCTCGAATTATGAATCTGTGACCACACACGTGTCACACTGTACCATATACCACGATATGCATGAATATGAGCACCAGTTGTAGGCCTATTGCCAGCAATAGCGTATACATGGGTTAGGGTACATACGTATGTGTACATATAACAGGGCTAGAGGATCAGGGATGTATGGTGTGAATATATCTTTGAACACCCTTCAGCCAAATTCCCCCTCGTGGCGGAGTGGGTTGGGGATAGGACTGGTAATTAAGTGACTGTTCTCCCCACGTGGGCTCCAATCCTCTTCTAACCTCTTTCCTGTCTCATGTTTAACTGCTGTCATTTCTCTTCACACGTTTTCACACAATGTCTACAACCTTGTGAGATAGGATGTGAAAAAAAAAAGATCTACGAAAAAAATAAATAAATAAAACAAGTACTGTAGACAGATCGTATCAGTATTAGTCACTATTTCATTGTCTGATACCCTTGTTGACGTCACTTGTGGTCACAGATTCTAAATTCGAACCTCCTTAATCATGCTGCCCATATCAAAGCCATGCAAATCCAAATGACAGTATTCAGTTTCAATTACTACTAAAGATTAATTTAGAGTTAATGATACTTAGGCCTGAGCGAAGTCAGTTATTACTTAGCATAGCTTACAGTGGGTCCCTAACACTGCAGCACAATCAACATGTCAATAAGACAATAGCATTAGCACTGCAGATAGAACTAACGTCAGCAATTACTGCAGCACCAATTAGCGAAGAGTAACGTTATTCGTCTTGATTATGAACATAAAATATAGGCCTAGTCCATAGGCTTTTAACCAAGTTTTATTTCTCCTACATTCATACCTTCAGTTCTGATGTCATGTTTTGTTTCCGTGGAAATGCCCCCAATGAAAGCGATTTGTCTGGCGAACTGTAGTATATCTTCTTAGTCACTATGCATGTATGCGGTGATCACACAGGATATACGCGTTACGTGCTTTCAGTTTACGTACCTATATCTTGCTACTCTAGCTGTACAGTGTGTATGCAATGCCGTATAAAACGAGTGATATGGTATTATCAATACTATTTATATACATACTGACATTGATGTATGACGAAAGACCAACGTGCGTAAAAAAATAGTTAAAGGTCCATTCTTGTTACTACAAAATATCATACCCCCGAATGTTGTGACGAGCTTTTTGAATGAGCATTCCTGCTTAATGAGCTGTAGAATATATTTTCTAGGCTGATTGATCCGATTTAGTGTTTTCCACTTGTGGCCTGTAATATAATGTTTGTCTTCACACACTTGACAAAGGAAACATTTGAAAACCATTGAACGCACATCATGCAGATAAATACGTTCGTGTGCAAAATACGATTCATTCGTATTTAACATTTTAAGTTCCCCTTTAAAGCTTATCAGCGGCATGGGTTGTAAACACTCCATTTGATTGGTTTTCCATGGAGGTGTGTCAAGGGTGGGTATAATCCACGTTTCTACTCCTATCCAGGGAAGCAGGTATAGGAGGCTGAAAGTAAGTTGTAAAATAAAGATAATGTAGGTCTAAGTGTTGAATTAAAACGACATAGGTAATAAATTATGTTGGAAGGGCGATCCCGATAGATTTGGTGGCAATTGAAGGATCTTATCAGCCTTTAGCCCCCACATCGGAATAAATTATCATAATAACAAGTTTCGTTTCGTTACAAGTAGGCAATCCACGGAGTTGCAAATCTCATCCCGATCATATTGCATGGACATTCATACATCATTTCGTGTACTTCAGGAGTGCGTTGCATGAGCTGTGCCTTAGTTATTTTCTTCAGTGATTCGGATCACCTGGCCGTTGTATGTGGATACCAGTGCTGTGTAGTAGGCATGTACGTTGTAAAAATATACTGAGTGAGTTAAAGACAAGAACTCATCACCCCAGACAGTTTCAATTCTCCCAACCACCTACCTCTAGTCCCTCCCTCAGCCTGTCTTAAATTCCTCCATATGTGTAATTAAAACAATGGATCCCTGTGCACGCTGTGTAATACGAGCTGCTCGATCTGCATCTTTCGAATTTGCTGTCAATCTAAGAGTACTGTAACTTAGAACCAGTTGAGAATTTTGCTTTCCGGGAGGTAAAAATACAGCTTAGGGTGATGCAATACAGCCTTTAAGGTAAAAATTAACGTATTGTCTACTTTTCATGTATGGTATTTTTATAGCTCTGGGATATTCACACACTGAGATACTGCTAAAAATGTGTTTTTCGTTTTCATGATCTGTGACCTTTGACCTACATTAGAGGGAATTCCATTAGCTAGAATCTTCCCTGACCTGCCAGTAGCGGGTCGGGGAATTCCCTGTGCAAACACAGTGGTCAGATAAAGAGGCACACATTTCAATAGTGCTGGACAGTATCACATGCTTGGATGTTTCTAGCTAACACAAAATGTTCTTAAAACGTTTTCAAAACGTTTTCAAAACGTTATAAACGTCGTATAACGTTTTAAAAACGTTGTAAAAACGTTTTGTGTTACCAGGTGTTATATTACATCACAGCCTCTGAGTCCACAGACCTTGTGGTTGACTTTTTATTTACCCATGGATAAACTCAGCTGCATTTTGTTTTATGGTGGATTTTGGTGGGAAATTCCTCACATGTATGGCGTCATCAGTCGGGCGGACACTACACCTCATACCCGGGCACTTATACCAACCAAGTTTGAGGTTCATCCGACTTACCGTCTATAGGGGTTGATCCTGACAAAAGTTCGGTTTTTCACACACACACACATACTCGAATTCACGCATTTTGACCCCCCCCCCCACCTTCTCAACCCAACCAAGTGGGTAATCCCGATCCATGTCATTTGTATACCATGATGCGCGCACCCCCACATATAGGGGCTTCTTGCCCACTAAGATTTGGTTGAATACTACAAGGGGTGTAAGGTGGGCTTCCAACTTGAATTAAGTGTCATTTTTGGCGATTTAAATAGCTCAAGTAAGTACAATATCTGTTCCATGTATAGGGATGAGTAAATTATGACATAAAAAAAAGAACACCCACACACACATACGCACGCACAACACAGACATTAACCTAATCTCAGCAGCTGTTGCAATGTACCGTTGTACCATTTTTCTTTCTTCCCTACACATCGAAACAATTACAGATTTGGCTCATCTATCCAAGGTCTCTAAATTTATGGGTCTGCATGATTAGCTAAAAAGAGCATGAAAGTTTACAGCATACGAGTAATAATTCGTAATATCATACGTTGGTATTACGAATGCAGTCAGAGTATGGAAGCCTGGGGATGGGGTCTTACAGGTCAGGTTTGTTCCTCATGGGTAAACTTTTCAACTTAAAAGGTAAACTTAAACGCAATCATATGCAATCTGCACTTTGCATCTTGTGAAACAATATTTTTCCTAGACTGATAGTTTCCAGGTAATTAACTTAATCCAAACAATTTTTCAGTACTTTCTGGCGATATACAATCTTGAATTTTCGACACAATTGTTGATGATTTAATAACAAGTGGGTGTATAGTTGTACCGATAACAGTTGATGTAGCCAACATGTTGAAAAAAAGTGGAATAGAATGGTATTTGAAGGGCGGCGATGAGTAATTGCCGGAAATCCCCTTCAACCAGGGCTTCAGTTACGCAATCTGGTGCTCTATTTTGCATTGTTGGACGGAGCCAGGCCGAAATTTCGAAAATTGGTATATGTCAGAAAAAAGAAAATTTCAGGGTGAGACACCACCCTATCGCAACCCCCACGCCAGGCGCGTATCCAGGAATTTGTTGTGAGAGAGGAAAAGCGAATCATTGTCCAGTTTGACCGCCGTCCTGGGGTAGGAGTACATCGGAGGGGTTTTGCCCTACCAAGACTAAAGCTAGGATTTCGAATCAGTCAGTCCACAGATAGGCCTAGGAGACATGAGGAGAGGTCTGAGGAAATGGGGCCCCCTTTTCCCCTTTACCTAAAATGGGTCATGTTTGCAATTCATAGTTGCCCAGTCACGGTGCAAAATTGGCTTTCTTTGACACCTGCAACCATGAATCTAAAGTACTGGAGGGGGCTGGGTGTCGTCAGGACTATCTAAGAGGAGCGTTACCATGGGTTGGCGCGGAGCCTACAAGAAAATTTTGGCTTTTTCAAACCACAGATGGCCGGAAACGGCACCTCCTGAGTGTTCCAGGCTGCGGATATCGTGACTGCAATTTCTCAGTTAGGCCTAATATGAGATAAAAATCAATGTAAGAAAAACATAATGTATAAATGTATATCAGATGGGTTGAGATGATACAAAATTATGATGAATTATTCATCCTGATTAACTTATTCTTGGAACAAGTTGGCAAATAGTAGAGGGACAGAGGGGTGCTGAACATACCTTTAGACCCCTCTTTTGTATTGGTAGATAATGACTCATTTAAGCTTGGAAATAAAAATGAAATTTTGGGGCAAGGCAGTTGAACTTTTTCTAATGCACTTGAACAAAGCGACGCAGAACTCGATTGGATTTTTTTTTTTTGGGGGGGGGGGGACGCCCAAGCAAAACTGGAGCTTGTTGCATGCACCCGTGGTGAAATATTTCCACATTTTAAAAAAAAAATGAAAATAACGTACTTTTAAGTAGTATATAGAATTGACATAGTAGAATTACGTAATTTTAAGTGGTAATATGGCAGTTCGTATTAGCAATAGCTTCAGTTGGCATTGGTAACCGATACTTTTTGGGGATTTATATTTTTTATAAGCATTAGGGTTGAAAAAAAATTGAGACATTGTTTGTAGGATGTTTTACATCATTATTATCCAACATTTTGATTGAAAGTTCGGGGAGGAGCATTGCCAATCTGTCCTGAGCGACTCCCTTGTGTATCATCGGTCGTTAGCCTGTAACTATCATAATGAACGGTGAAGTGTCTGACCAGTTTTGCACGTTCAATACCATTCGAAGATACAGAAATGCTTCTCTCCAAAGCCCACAATTCTGACAATATCTTAGAGCTTCCAGGGCTCTTCTGGTCACGTTAATGGGCGTTAGGCAAAGGGTAAATCTATGGCGGCCCCTAGATGTGGACTACGGTCCAAGCCATCAAAAACTGCAGTGTCAGCCTTCTGCCTGGGCAACTTTAATCATTCAAACCCGGTCAGTTGGTCATATATGCCCCCTTATATATTAATTTGGATAGACGTCCCTGCCGCAGACTGGGTCAAGTGTAAGAACACCTGACACAGAAGTGGCCTTTTTTATGAATCGCGTCAATTCGGTCTAAGTTCTTCAATGGATATTCTGGGATTTTGTATGCAATTAAGTCAATAAAAAAAAATATAGTATAAATGGAATGAAACGTAATAGTGATCGACTTAGTATGCAATTCATTTATTTCGATTTCGTTTGGCAGGAGGATTCCCCAAATTTGCAGCAAAGTTTTCCAAAATGTGTGGTCCATCAGTTTTTATGTGGGGGGGGGGGGGGTCTGGCCGAACAGATTTCCCCTGCCCTTTCCGTCTTGTGTGTGAAGATGGTTATTTTGCATCAAAGCAGAAGGCCACACCTACAAATTAATAGCTAGGCAGGTTAATTATGCAACTGACTACATGAAGATCTGTTGTGTTGTGTCAAAGCAGAAGGCGACAGTTTATAGTTAGGGAGGTTTATTACGCCACTGCCTGACTTTGGTCTTAACTTACATGGCTTTTAAAGACAGTGACTAATTGCCCCAAAAAGTTCCACTTCTCCCAACAACTTACTTCTAGTTCCCCCCGCAGCCTGTCAACTCTTTCACATGTGTAATCAAAACAATGGGCTCCTGTGTAAGTGGTGTAATATGAGCTACTCTGCATTTTTCGAATTTGATCTCAACCAAAGAGCAGAACCAATTGACAATTTGCTCACCCCTAGCCAGAAATGTCGCTTGCTGCGATGGAGTGAATGCATTTAAAGATGATTAGCACAACTACAGTTTATGAGGCGTCCAAGTTGGATCTGTAAACAATTCAATATACTTTCAGAGGGAATTGTTGTTTCAGCTCGCAGATTCTCAGGAAAGATGGGGGCATCCAATCAACTTAAGTTTCATCAAGGGAGCATGAACTGCAGGTCTGTGCTCTCAGCCGTGGAGGACGACTGACATTTTTTAACTCACGGACAGCGTTTATTGTTGGGACAGAATTTGCATAAAGAAAAAAAGGAACAATTAATTTCGAGAAAACTTGATGATATTTTCTAGGGAAAGGGAAGGGTGTTCACGTTGTGTGCTAGCATTTTTTTATTGATACCTCTTATAATTCACTTACAATTTGCTTCATTGTATTCTTTTCATTTTTGCACTCTTTTCTTTTTCTTTTCAGAGTAAACTATCTTGTAAAAGCTGTTACTCATCCAAAATTTCCAAGTTTTTTATGCTAAACACGTGGATAGTTAGTAATAACATTGCAAAAATGTATGATTGGTGCAAATTTGCTGCTTTTAAGTTTTATTCCTCTGATAATTACAAGAAAAAATTGAAAACTACCAAGCATAATTTATTCAATACTGAGTAGATCATGTCTGATGGAAAACAATTCAATTTAAATTACAAATGAAAAATGATTAAAACATAAATTTTCTTATTTCGAAGGAAATACAAGTGTCATTTTGATTCCTTAAAGTGCACAGGTGTGCATGGTGGAAGAGGCGATTTCAAAACCTCCCACTCTCAGTTTGAATTTAAAATATTATCAGTAAAATCTTCATAGCTTTTGCAAAATGTGTTATTTCTCTGTTAAGTCATCGGCTTTGGAGTGTTCAGGAAAAGTAACACTGTCTGAGAAACATGTGAAATAAGGATGTTGTAACAAGCGGGTAATCTCTTTCCTCAATAAATTTTGAGGGAGGTAGGATGGACACAGGACTGGTGATGCAAGATAGCACAGCACAGAAGAGAACTTATGGTGACCAGATCTCTTTCAGCACGTGACAGGACAATTTAACAAACAGCTGATTACTAAAGTTCATTTGCATGATTTCACACACATTCAATTCGAAACTTCCTACAAGAGACCGATGCATCTTTTAACTTCTTGCAATGTTTCTTCTGCCACTATCTTGGCTTTGGCTGCACCTTTATGTAATGTGTCCCTCAAATAATCTTTGTCCTCCATCAGGGAAAAATACCTATCCCTCACTGGGGCTAGTCTTTCGTTGACTGCTTTCGCCACAACGGTCTTGTACTCTGCGGTGGTCATACCTTCCACACGCCCAGGAATCTCCTCTGGTACCAAGCCTGTAGCAGCTGCGTGGATGCTCACCAAATTGGACACACCCAGCCTTTGTTCTGGGTCATAGGTAACTGCCGACGTAAAGTCTGTCACAGCTTTTCTCAATTTCAGTTTTATCGCTCCTTCATCGTCTGTCAGTTCTATCCTGCTCTTTGGGTCTGTGTCTGACTTGCTCATTTTTTTCTCTGGTTCCCTAAGACTCTTGATTCTCTTAAATTTTCCTGCACATTGCAAAGAAGAGACAACATTAAATGATTTAACATCCTTACCAAAAAGATGGAATCAAAATATCACTTGTTGATAGACATGCCATAAAAAATGAAATTAAAGGATGCTAACTTTAAGTTTAAAGCTCCTTGGTTTGTTTTGGTAAAAGTCTCATCCAGATTTCCTCATGCTAATGGGTAATGGGCAATATTATTTCCATTTTAAAATGCAAAAAAATTTTGCAATATGACTGTGGTTACGCTTTGTATTATTTGCAGCAGATAAAAAAATTGACTCCAGGAACACGCATCTGATAGTTGGTAAGGTACCCACCTACCCGGGAAGGCTGGGTACCCAAAATAACATAACTTCTCTTTCTGTTGGACTACGAGTTCTCTGTGAAGTCATAGTGCGACAGTTTGCTTTGCCAGTTGATATATCACAATATAGTCTTACATACGGGGATGACAATGAAGAGGTCTCCCACATTTTGCCAAAACACAGAATGTATGCTAATGAAACTTTGGATCTGGAGAGCAAATTTCAGAACCAGGTCCTGGCATGGTCAGTCATGTGTTTGGTGCAAACACTAACACTTGTCATTTGTAGTGCTTAGGATACCATAGGCAGCTGCATTACTGAAGTTAAAATATACTTCAGTTTAATGGGAGAGTGAATCCCACAGTTTCCATTTAACACCGTTAAGGAAAAAAATTGTGTTTTGTCCAGCAGGAATAATGACCTTCACACATCCCATTCCAGACAGCAATACTACAGAACCAATACTTCTGCAAGGATGCTTGCATGTAGAGAGGTGTGTGCCCTGCATTACTGGGATAGATGACAAGCATTCTGTATTGAGATCAAGGCTGTGCATTGATGCTACGTTATTATTACTTTTCTTGAAATACAGGAGAGCTACACTCCTGTAAGGTGGAAAGAGCCTACTTTTACATCGCCATGTTTGAATTTTCTGCATAATTTGACACCTTGTGATGGAGGTTAAACGAACATGTACATCATGATTGTAACTGACATTAGACATCCAAAGACTGCCGGTGTCCCTGATGTTATTTTGTTTCGAAAATCAGGATTCACCTATACTCCATTGAAACTTCTCAGACAGTTTTTTCATGTATCAACAAATCTTTTCCACTGCCAACATTGCTGCAATTGTTGTTTGTTGTTTGTCTGTTGTTTGTATAGCGAAGTATCTTCACAGTGTAAAAAAAAAAACCCTTCGGGAAAGGGAGGAAACATCCGCAAACTTGCCGTGACTCACCGATGATTGGCTCAGGAGGAACCAGCTTAGTTCCATATTCTTGATTGAAAAATCTGGCGATTTGTTGGGAAAGTTCTAAGTGAGGCAGCTGGTCATCACCAACTGGAACGTGAGTTGATCTGGACAAAGTAAATCAAGACGAACAGAGATTTAGGAGACTGAATAGTGTTTTGATCCGATTTTTAGCTCTCTGTTCCCTCCTGCCCCTCCCAACTCTGGGAAGTGCAGTGCATATTGCCTCCAAATGATGGATAAAATTTGAAAGATGCTTTGGATACAATTTAAAAAATGTAGATCTACATACAGTAGTGGTTTTCTGTCTCAATTTTACAGGACATGGCAAAGTTTAAGCTAGATGGGACTTGATCCGCTGGGAAGAAATTGCAACCACCTCTCTGCCCCAATTATTACACTCTATATGCTCCACTAGAGCTTCATAATGATAGTTACCTGTAGAGAAGTATGTCTGCAGTCTGCAGCACTGGATATGAAAACAAACCTACACAGGCATTGTTTTTATCTGTGCCAGCTTTGGACTGTGGAAAAAATTAGAAAGGTGACTTGCAGCATTTGAAACACATCAGAAATACTGTATCACTAAGGCTAATATGATTCTGTGTTTATCAATTCATGGAGTTACTACATATATGGTTAGTAGCTCCTTGATTAAATGGAGTACTTTCAATTCATCCAAAGTGTTTCTAAGACTTTCAAATCCATTTTTTCCTTTACAAAACTTACAAAAATAATTCACAGCAGCTGCAGTTTTGGATTTTGTTCTAAAAGGATGACCTACATTCTGTAAAATACTGTTGGGTTGTATCTACAGATTTACCAAATTCAATATGAGACATTCAACAAATGATAGTAAAGGACTACTGTGGCTCAGTTAGTGTCCCTGACTTCAGAGATATGGAGAAATAAAATTATTCTTTGACCACTTTCCACATGATAATGCATTTCTGTCTGATTTCTTGGTTAAATATCCTGGTGATAAAAATAATTAAGCACTAAGCATAAACATTTAAAACAACTTCAAGAAAATGGAAGCTCGACCCAGTAATGCCCAGTATTTAACTATGGTTACCTTCCACTGAGGAAAGTGTCCAAGACGAGATAATGTAGTTCTGCAGCCAAGGATCCAGCTGAGTTCGGCATGTTGGTTGACCTGTGGCAAGATATGCAAGATTTCAAAACTGATGACAATTCACAAAATGAAAGATTAAAAAAGATCATGGAACTACAACAGCACCAACACATGAAAAACAATTGATGATAATTACCACATTCTTTTCTGAACAGAAGGTGCAGTAAAACATATTGATCAGCATTACCATTCACTGATCTCTCAGCTATCTAATGTATGGTGAATGTAAAAGAATATATAGATCTTCAAAAGTCAAGTTGTGTCTGGTACAGTATAAATTACATGAGAATAAAATGGACCAAATACATGAGCAGGCTGGGCAGCTGTATTGTTCAAGAAGCAAACTGAGAAAGGGAGGCATGTGAAGCTAAACAGTGGTGCACAAGAAGTTGAAGCAAAAACACTGTATGCTTGCTGAGTCTTGAAGCACACTAAAGAATGCAAGAAACTAAGAGTAAAGATCAGCTCCGTGAGTACTAACATGAGACTGTTGAAATAAGATGCATCTGTCAGGGTCCAGCCCTGCTGCCAAGAGTGTGGCTGTCATCGACAAACAGCAGTTCCTCAAGTACTCAGGATCTTGTGGAAGGCTGATAGAGTGTAAATCTACAATGCTCACATACAGATCGTCAGTTTCATTGCTTTGCATCTCCACCCATTTTTCAATAGCTCCAAAGAAATTTCCCAGATGGGGAACTCCGGTTGGCTGAATTCCAGAAAATATGACTTTCTTTTGACTAACCTGCAAAGCAACATTGTAGAGACTATGCCAATGGATCTGAAAATTGTCAGTTATACAGGAACTACAATACTATTATCGTTATTGAAACAAGTGATGACTGTCTAAGCAAATGCAATGCTATCAATAACATGATATTACATTCGTCCTTTAAAAAGACCATTCAATTATTATTGAAATACCCATGCTAAGTTATGAAAAAAGTCTTAAAAGAACTGGTCTAATCTCTCTAAAACTATGCAGACTAAGAGCTGATCTGATAGATCTGTCTGCCCCAGTTATTACAATCTCATCGACATTTACTGTCGGTGGGTTCCGGTGAGTAATTTTCAAACGTAGCTTTAGACCTAGTATTACGTACTTCAAATTCAAAACTCACCTTAAAAACAGCAGTACCAAAAACTCAACAATGCAAAAAGTAAGCGTGATGTTACATTGTTATTTTGGCTCTAATTTAGAATCAGTGACCACCAGTCAAGGTTATTAATGATGGTTAGGATTAAGTATTTGATGAGAATAAACCAAGTTGAAGGTGTAGAAAGCTATTTGGGCCTAGCTTTAATTTAAATAACCACCAATCATAGTTCAAATTCAGAGTTAGGGTTAAGTTTAGGGTGAAATTAGGCAAAAACAAGGATTTTAGGAAAAATACGTCACTTCCGGTCACTGATTCTAAATTAGTACCGTTATTTTTCATCCGGCGTCGTCATATCTTTCTAAGTAGCAACTTCCTATTATTTATGTAATTTTGTGGCAGGCCTAGGCTATACAATACAGTATACTGTACCGGTGTACGTCGGCAGTCTCCACAACACATTGTCATCGTGGAACTAGCCTAATTAGCCTGCTACATACAGATAAGACGAACTGAGAAGATAAAGACACTTTGTTATTGTTTTAAAAAATGTTCTTCACATTACAAAGTAACATAGTCAGCGACTAAACATACCTGCCTAAATGGTGTCTGCCTAAATCGATTACGGCTAAGCGTACGGAAAAGCAATCTATGAGACACAAACTTCCCAATAGACATATTTTTTTTTTCTTTCCCGTGCAATTTGTGACGAGGGTGCTAACAACTACATTACTACCACTTCTCGATCTCGTCGGTCGTCAGGCCACTCAGAATACGGTACTGTCAAAACTTCGACTACTTGGAGGCAAAATACAAAATTATGAGTTTTCTCCAGAAAATAACGTAAAAATTTCAAAATTGATTTTACAAAGTCGAAATATTTCAGAAAAAAGTTCGACTTTTCCCATCAAAAAGGCACAATTTCGACTTTATAACTCTAAAGTTCCATGTTTTCTCAGAAAAAGTTGAAGTTTGAACGTAATGACTTGAATTTGTAACTTAAAAGCCAAAATGCTGACTTTTTTGGGGAAGAAAAATTCATGATAGTCAACTTATTAAAATTCGAAATTTTTTTAAAAAAAGTAAGTTTAACATGGACTTTATGACTCTAAACCTGGATTTTTTTTTAAGTCAAAATTCCAGATAAAGTTTCCCTCCAGAACTTTTACTTTTAACAGCACTTAAACTTCGAGGTTCCCAAGATTTGTTTCCATGTCTGTAATCCATCACGGACGGACGGAAGTGGGGGGGGGGGGGATACTACCTCACCTGTACCTTGACGAACTTGAATGTTGGATCCAGAATATTTGCTACAGAGGGGAATCAGAGGATCGATATAATCGTTAGTCAGTACGCCCATGTCGTTTGTGCAGTAGATGAGATTGACCCTTGCTGAGCACGGGTAGAAGGAACAACGAAGGGGCGGGGAAGAGAAAAGGGGGGGGGGGTTGCCTTAGAACGACGGAGATTATAAGTGCCATGCAAGTAAAAATACTCGAAGCTTGTTACTACAAATTATTACTTTACTACAAATTATTAACTTGTTATCACACAAAATTATAACCAAAGTGTAATTAGTTGAGGTTTCTGAATTTTGGGAGTTATGTTGATCACTACAATATTGAACATCAGAATATCGACCACGGACTGCAGTCACTTACTAATTCGTTACATTCAGTACAACCAGAGAGCCAAAGGCTTTGTGATTCCCTGCGACATGGTTATATTGTAACAAACATGAAATATCCACATGACAAGTTTGAGATCAACAACAGTTATTGTTCTTGAAACACCACATTAAATAAGCCTTTAACCCAAAATGACTTTTTTTTTTGGAGACCTCAAATGACATTTGACTTCCACCAAAAGCAATAGGGATCACCTACCCAGTATGGCCAACAACCCACATATCAAGTGTAACATCAGTCAACATCACCCTTCTGGAGATAATGTGTTTGCAAGGTTTTCACAGTTTGACCCCAGGTGACCTCAAATGACCTTTAACTACCACGGCTTGTCCAGACCCGGTGAAGAAAAAATCTGAAGACAAAATATTTGACCCTGATCCAGCTATTATTCTTTCAAGTAAATGTCCAACAGTCGAAAGCAGGATTCTTAAACCCATTCACATGGATGGTCAGCACCAACAACATCCCAGATAATTCATTTAACTCATATATTTATCAATGACATTCCTCATGAGAAGTACGTGTGTTGGCAAAGAGGATCACACATGATGATGGAGTCTTTGTGGCAGAAGTTTGGTCTGCGGTTTATGAACAGACTTTGGAGAGAACACCTTCACGATCCAAGAATGTTTGTGAGTGCTACTTTCAACAGTTGAAGTGAATACAGCAGATTGTTCGAGCAAACATTTATGAATGACCGCAGGAATGATCCTTTAAGAAACATAACACGTCACCACATGATTAAGTAGATAAATAAATCTTTATTTCAGGTTAACAATAATTCTTAGAAGTACAGTAATAAAATAGCATTATCTTAACTAATTTATGATACATTGATGAGTTTGGTTTACATAACATACGTCAAAGTTGCCATACCACAATACGGGCGTCACACCTTACGATCTTAAAAAGGAAACCAGGTGCACATCAGAACAGCTGGCAGTAGAAACAAATGCATTTTTTTTATTCAAATCTTGTTTATATGAATTGCTGAAGTGCAACCTTGCACAATTATCATTGAAATAAGTCTTAAAGGCTGTAATGCATCACCCCAAACAGTTTCAATTCTCCCAACCACCTACCTTTAGTCCCTCCCTCAGCCTGTCTTACATTCCTCCACATGTGTAATCAAAACAATGGATCCCTGTGTACCCTGTGTAATACGAGCTGCTCTGTATCTTTCGAATTTGCTGGCAATCTAAGAGTACTGTAACTTAGAACCAGTTGAGAATTTTCCTTTCAGGGAGGTAAAAATATAGCTTCGGGTGATGCAATACAGCCTTTAACATCACAAAATTTGTGAATTTCTGTAAATTAAAGCAATGCAATGCTTTGCAGCTGCAGTGGCAGTTGCCAAATCAGAGACAGAAAATCTGCTAGGCCAACCACCATCTTTGCAGAAGAACATACTGAAAGCATAATTAGTATTCGTTAATTGATGTTCCTTACCATAACAGAGATTTGAATTTTAAACAATAGTCTGGATGTTTTCAGATCAAAAGCGCTTTAAGTATGAGAGGAAAAAATTTCTGACACCCCCAAATTATCACATGCACATTTGCTTAAAACCAGCAATACCAACACAGCAGAAGACATTTGATCAGGAGCTTGTTCATTTTTCATCCCCCCCCATTCTCCTTTCCATCAAAGATCTACTCTTCATGGGAATACCTAAGCAAAAGACTCCGGTCTGCTTGGGTCACATGATGGAGAAGCTTTAGTTAAACTTAGTTAGAAGTCTGTGAAAAATGTGTAGTAAACTGACACACACATAGGGCTGATGGGATAAATTTTACATAGTTTCCACAAAATTTAATAACCACATGAAATGGCTGCAAAGACAAATGGACTTTGACAAGCATTGATATCCGACATCAAGCTAATGACCGATCATGAGTAGTTTACAGTGTCACACTGCTCACTGATATTCACTGCCCCCCTACCTATTCATCCTTATGCCCATCCCCCTTCATCATCCTCCATTCCATCAGCTGCACATGTTGGTACTGTCATCATCTACCACTCAAAGAAAATGCAAAGAAAATGCAAATTGGGGGAGGATCTGAAAATGCCGCCTGGGATGTTTGAACTATTGCGACGCACTGTAAATGTTCGCAGGAACTCCACGCCATCAAGCATTCTATCCAGAAAAAAAAAAACAGTTTATTCAGAAATAGAGGAACCTTTTTTCTGATAGCACCTTGTTGCATTGTACAAGGTACAGCTGAGATGAGCTGTCAAATTGTGACAATCTCCCCAAAAAATGAAGCTTCACCAAACAGAGAGGAAGTTCTATAATAGCTCCAATACATACCATTTGACACTGCCACCCTCACTGTGGTATCAGAACAAATCTCATGATACCATGCTTGTTCACAAAGGAAAACCATTGTCTACAGTCTTACAAATAGTCAGGATACATCAGACATATTTTGTACAAACAAGGAGACACCCTTCGGTAGTACAACAAATCCACGTCCAAGGAAATATCAAGTTTTTATGAATACACTTTTTATTCACTCGCAAGTCGCCATGTGGTTGTGAACTTATGTGAATCATGACGTAACACATGCACCTGTACATGTCACATAGTATTGCCGGTGCATGTGATACGTCTAACATTTCCAAAGGGGTGAATTTGAAGTTATATTTGGTAAGAATTACAAAAATAACACCATTACTGTTGTGACTGTTAGTTAATAAGTGTGCACTAAATTTAGGTTGAAATTGAAACACCCACTATGGTTCCTCTTTAACGATACACAAACCAATCTTCCCATCACACCATATAAATCCCATTGTCTTTCTCAAAAAGCACCTTTTGTAGCATTAACATACTAGATTTCATTTTTTTAGAATACTGTTTATGTCCTGCTATGCATAGAAATAGTTGACTAAGTTTTCAGGTACTTTTCTCCAAACTGATGAACACCAATTGTTGACAAATTTTAAGTTTCCCAAGGTGGACTGTTATCACTTTCATGCAAGTGTCCCTCGTCACTTATTTGACATTTGACTGTTACTATCTGTTCCTGGTTCTACATTTTTATACGACCACCATTCACCAAACCTACATCTGGCAAAACTTATATCAGAACTCCTTAAAATATACTTAACTTGCAAAAATGTTAACATTAGAAGTTTCTCTCACAAATTTTGGTATATATTTCATGTATGCCAACCTCAAATTGACTTGAACAGACACGTCCTAATCCTATTCATTAGAGGCTATTCAGTCTATTCATTTCCCTTCTGATGTCTGTTCACCCGAGTTTGAGGTTGGCTTACAGGAAGTATACACCAAAATTTGATACACAAAATGGGAAAAGGTGCTCAATTAACACTTTCATTAATGATTTCAAAGTTTCAACTTTAAGTTTGGCAGAGAAATTAACTATCAAGGCAGCCAGATGTACAAGATGACTCAGGTGAACACCAAATGCCACACTTTTGTTTTTGTCCAGAGATTCATTTACTTTTTGTGTGTGTGTTTTGTTTTTGAAACGAATCTGTAACTTTAATGAAAGACAATTCCAAACAGCTTCACCTCTTGTTAACATCACATACTTTGACCTAGTGATCCTTTTCCTCCCGTTCCTGTTCACAATTACCACTACGGTAATCTGAATACATCGTTTCATCCCCACTGCTAAACATCTCATTTGGTTTCTCATACCTTCTCGACTGACGTGATCCTTACCTACCACTGAGAGGTGTGGCAGCTTCAGGTGTCTTCACATCTGCCTCTCTCCAACTGACGAGTGTTCAAACTATTTATGCTATGATGGCATATTCTGAACATCTGTCTCAAAAATTGGGCCACTACCAATGATTTGTAAAAGAGAGAACACCCTATTTTATATCTATGAAAATTTTTTTGAGAAAACAGTCCAAAGTTGAAGCAGCTCTTAATATTAACACCTTTCTGTCAATGAATCGTCCACTTGAGTTCACCCATATTGCACATACATCGAGCCGATTCCGAACTTATCATTCCGTAATGGGCTTCAACTCTGACAATCCTCTGGAGGCTACAAAAGACCGCCCTTGGCAGCTTGGTGATTCCTTGAAGAAGTAACTGACTTCCAAACAGTGTGTAAGTCAGCCACAGATGGTAGATGACCTTTCACCTCCATTCTGAAGAAATGTTAAGGTACTTATGCCAACAAAGAAAGAACCCACACACCAAGAACAAAAATGTATGAAAACAGAGCCAACTTCTTTAAGTCTTACTCATGACAATAGCGTAAGTTTTTTAATTCTAACAACATGCTAGGGTTTGGAACTTGCCATGTTTTTTTTTATTTTTTATTTTTTTACTTCGCTGTTCTAAAGAGTAAACACACATCCATCCATACACTATCAAATTTTCCAAAATTTCCATACTGTCGAAACATGTTATGAATATTCATGACTGACATGATCAGAGGCAGATCTGAAAGACCACGGATAAGGCAAAACGAGTCTGTGGAAGTTAGCTACTACATGATGGTGATGATGTTATTTGGCTGTTAAATAGTTATACATGGTCTGTTTGCAGACACAATACAATAATGGAATAGCACAACACTTTGTTTTATGAGGCAGTGTACACTTAACCATGTGTCCAAGGAACCTTCAAACAGGAAATAAGAAGTGATGACTTGAAAAGCGAAACAAGCCTCCAGAAAATGCAGTCCACTCACGCAAGACGAACCGTCGGTGAGAGAGAATGCGTGAATGAGATAAAAGAAGAGAAGACATGTAAAACTTTGGGATTTGGTGGCCAAATCCTGAATTACTAGTGTGATCTCACTTGCTTAACTTAGCCCAATTGCCAGGGAGAAATACAAATGAAAAGAGAGAAAACAAAAAACAAAAAACCCAGCAAGCACTGTTTGTTGCAAACAACTGAAATGTGACCAGTATTTATGTTTTGCAGGATGATTTGGGAGCCAAAATGGAAGGATTGAGTGGAGACAGCACCCTTGAAGCCTAACCGGGGGTGCGCCTTCTTGATTGTGAGTGCTGGGGAAATTTTGAAGCTTCCACTTCGTGTGATCCAGCTTCAAATTAGCTTTCCTGAAAAGAGTGCCAAGTATTTTTTGGTCGTTTCTTGAGCGCCAGGTAAAATGTGCAAATTCTGGGTGGTGCCCAGCATCGCCCAGAAGGGCACATCCCTACTGGACAAAAATGTTGTTTCAGCAAAATTTAAAATGTGAGCAACGTTGGCCTTCAAGCAGCAACAGAATGTTAAATTTCTTTAAAAAAAAATATTCTCCTGAAGAAAATGTCATTTTATAAAAGCAAGACAGTTCATTATAAGAATTGCAAAAGGCCAAGGCCATTAGTCAATATTAAAATTCATGACAAGTTGTAGCTCATGGAAAAAGAACATAGCAAGAATAAAATGCACTTTAACTCTTATCTCTTCAATGTTAAGCAAGCCTCAATGTGGCCCTCACATTATTTGCATTGCATGTTGGCATCTTCCTTAACACAGCAGCTCCTCACAGTTTTACAACCAATCACAGAATGAAGCTCCTCCCAAAGTATAAACAACTCTAATATAAAACTTTAAACAGAGATCAAAACATGTTGGAACCACCAGGTCATCAAGGCATGTATTAAAAAAAGAAAATACATTCTTCTGACATGGTCTGTCTGATCCATCTGGTTGATCAACCAGGATCTATTTGTGACTTGGGTGACACCAAGTCACAATGGCCACCATATTGAAGAATAACCACCATGCCGAGACTGCCAGGGACAGCAGTTGTACAAGGACACAAACAAGAAATGGCCTGTAGCTCTTTCAGTTTCTTATCGTCATCTGGTACGATTTCACTGACCCAGACAACATACAGTTAAGAAAACTAGCATGTTTCATCTTTTGTCTCCCTACCCAATCGATCCGAACCAGCAAAATGTACGTCGTCCCATGATACATTGTTCAAATACCCGATTGAGGGCTTCATGAACATTGCTATTTGATGCAGAAACACAATCAGACGAGAAGGATAGGAGGGAGGGAGGGGGGGGTGTGGTTTCTACAGATCAGGCATTCTTTGATGTGATTCAAGATTTCGAACATTACTGATGCAATGAAAGACATCACAAAGCCCACTCTACATTTCTTTCTCTTTCACTTCTTCAGGACAAAACTGTTCCACAAACCATAGTGAGACATTTGAAAATGTGTAAACAACTGGATGGGCACTGACAGAAGAGGCATGTGGTAAAAAGGGTGGAGGTTCACAAGTTGGATGGTCACCAGTTACATCAGACGGATAGGCCAGTTGCCCTGCTGTGTGGTCTGTCACCTCCAGCCACCAACACAGATCTGAAACCGACCGTATTGCTTTATTCTTGGTTCAGCTTACAATTTGACTTTGAAGAGGATCTTGCAATCAAACAAGACTCCATTCAATCCTGGATCACAGACCAGGAAAGATAAGATGAGACTACCTGTAAGGGTCTCTGCTTGCAACTGTCTACCAATTATCTTATATTGCCCCAGGCTTTTCTTATTTCCTTCTACAATCTTACCAAGCTACTTTAAACCGTCCACTTACCTTACACAATTGAACTAATACATGTCTATGAAGATGACATCTTTAAATGTTATACTATGGGAATGAAAACTATCTATGTCTAACTTTAAATTCTACTTATTGCACACATTGTTTTTTTTTCTTTCTCCCTGTGTAATATTCCCATCGTATTGGAGGGAGCCTCTTTATGAAGTTACTCTGGTTACCGTGACGACCGTCTCTCCGGCTCTATTGCGTCTCGTATAGTAGAGGCTCTTCCGTCACCTTGCGTGGGCCACACATGTAAGTAAAAGCAGGGAACGAAAAGAACATAGTATGAGACTAATGGTGTGGAATTCTTAGTAACATTCATTCCTTTCCATCGCATCGTAATAAGAACAAACAATTTGTGTCGGTGAGGGGTGGGAGAGGGGAATGCAGACATTCTCTATTCACTGAACTTTCAGAATCACACCCTAAAACTTGTCCAAAAATTTGAAAAAAAAAAAAAAATCACATCTCTTCCATTTAATGAGTTTTTCCTCTTGGCATTACACATTCTATGGACTGTGGTTGCTGCAGTGTTTCCAAATAGGCAAACAGGTTGGATTTCATACATGCAAACTCGTCTTACCCACTTGGAGGTATGCCTCTCCTTTCTCATTAATATGCTTGATATTACTTTGATCACATGTAAGCTACGGTATCAAAGATTATCTATACACAGAAACATTTCACAATCCCAATAAAAAGTGCAGCACACAGGGAATTGAGACAGCTTGTCAGCATGGTGGGGAAAAACACAAAGAACTTTAGAACAGAAATACGTTACTATGACTTACACCTAAAGACAAGTTTTAAACACTTTTAAATGCCTACTGTCATTTGCTTTTCCATTTTCTATAAAATTGGAATTGATTTCCATTTCGTAGAAGAAATGTACCACTTTGCAATGCTTGAACCCTGTTTTCTGGAGATGATGGAACACGACAATCCCATCTCTGTTTACATTTTCGTTTGGGGTTATAATCTTGGATCACACTTCGGTGACATACTTGTACACTTAGCTTTTACAATATTTGAAAATATATTTGTGTACTGAAATTGCTACACATTTGGACACTTTTGATTTTTCACATAATTTGCAGTTACTTTCGTTTTTCGAGTTTTCCATATGTGCTATGATTTGCCTGCTATTTCTTTTCATTTTCTACAAAACAGTTGACTCGTCTTTACTTACATCCATCTGCGCTAATGAGGCTGCGTTTACATCAAGCTGTCCAAACTTTTAGCAAAGGGGTGTATGATGACATAACGACTACAATGGAAAATGCAGCACATGTAAAGAGACCAGTGAGCCTAACTGCATGAAATACATATGAAAACCTATGACAGCAGTGCTTTAGTATATTTTGCTCACAATCAAAGGGGACAACTGTGGTTTTCAAAACCATATCCTTCGATAATGTAAAATCAAAGAGTTACACGTTTCCGCATTTTGTGCTGTATCTACTGATCTCAGCAAACGACCTCCACAAAATTTAAACTCATGAAAAGTTTCTCTTACCTTGACAAACTGATGGTCCAATAACTGATTGGCAGACCATCTATCTTTGACATTCTGCTGGAGACAGTGAGAGAGGAAGTGTTGGCCTTCCCTGGTCAAATAGTTTTCTCGTATCCGGGGTATACCGCCCCCTCCCACCGTGTACATGATGGCGTAGTTGTTGTCGTACTCATGCCACGGTCGCTGTAAGTGAAGAGACAGAAAAGAATGGAAATGTAGAAATAAATTAACAGAGTTTGGGCGGGGGGGGGGGGGGTTGGAATGAAAGGCAGGAGAGATTATGAGAAGGGGTTTAGATGAACAGGATGCTGTCACAAATGTTTGTGTGATTGGTAGGAAAAGATTCACTTAAACACAAATGGATGTTACGTGTCTAGTGTGTTGCTTTCTATAACTTACAAACAAATATTACCTGAAATGGCTTCACGCAGTCAATGTGAGAAAGACTGAATAGTCAGTCGGGGCTGCTATCTTTTGTTCAAAATTGTTGCTGTTGCATCAAATGCTAGCAAAAAATTGTTTGGCATAAAAACCAAACAGAAAAAAAAGGGGAGGGGGGCACAATGCGAGACTATACAAAGAACAAACACTTCCTTTCTCTTACAAATCTTTCTTTGCACTTTGATATCTCTCGGCCAAACAAAAACAAAAGCTTCCATTTTTCAACTATCAGTAATAAAATATGAAACAATACAATTTGTTGGCAAAAGCACATCTGACTTATCAACTGAAACATGACACATATTAAACATTTTAAGTTCTGGCAAATGGACTTAGGACTGAATGAAGTAAAACAAAATAGAACATAGTGATGTATGTCACCTTTCCAGACGCCATCTCTATGACAACGCATCCGAGGCTCCAGATGTCCGCCGCTCTGCCGTAACCATCCTCTGCAGAGTTGTTGATGACTTCAGGGGCCATGAATGCTGCCAAAACATGAATGAACAATGAACAAAAGTGGCATCAAATGGATGGAAAGGATCATTTGAGCTGGGAATGGCACTGTAGACAACATTTAGGAAACATGGACGGGGGAGGAGGCAGTGTTGATAGACATGAGTGAGTTAAATTAACTTTCTTGGACATGACATTTTTCGAACCATGTGACAAACTTTGCTGGGTGGTAAGAGAGCAAAGACACACACTGACAACAATGGGACGAATTCTACGAAAACTTTTCATCCTACTCATTATCCTACGTACAGTATCCTACATGCTTGAACTCACACAGTCACAACACCTCTGTGAAGGGAGTCCTCAGTCCAGGAAATATGTGCACTGGAGCATGACTCATTACTGTCATGATGCTATCCTTATTACAAAGGGTAGCAGTGGGCCCACTCTGGATTTGTCTTCCCTTGTATACATGTAAAATTTGTGGGGGGAGGAAAGCCCGGTCATACTCTGAGTAAGATTACTAGTCATTGATTATAGTGGTTTGTTTTTCATTGAAATACCACAAAATCTTATGCATGTCAATCCACACCTGTATTGTTCTGTGATGGTTTGTATAAAAAAGGACGTTATGCAGTTCACGTCATCTATTGCATACATTTCTGAGTTATAGACCAGTTATAAGTCTGCAGAGATCTGACAAGGGCAGACTGAGGCACCCAGCAGGACCATCTAAGCGAGTCGCCATCATCAGGTGCACACAAAAAAATTTTTCAACATAGAATATATACTACATGCTGAGTCAAACTTTTGTTTCCTGATCTTTCAATGCCAGTCAGGGGTTTGGTGACTATTTTAATGTTCCCTTTCCTATTGACCCCATTCTAGCTACGACCCCGGTGATTCGTTCTGTTAGACCTACCGACTGTCCCCATGACGTCATTCACCTCTCCCAGTATCGTCTGATGTTTCTTGAGCTTGATGGCAGCACCAAAGTCTCCGAGTTTGACGTGGCCATCAGAGTGCAGAAAAATATTGGCACCTGTTACATTTTTTGGAAAAAAAAAATGAAAATGTTCATACATTTATACAATCGAGACCTTAACTAAAATCAGAGAAATGAATTTTAGCCAGATAAATAAACAGATCAATTTTAAAAGGAGGAATTATCCATCACATAGTCATGAGAGTAATTTGACTTTTTAAACAATTACCAAAAATGAAAAAGGATTGCTAAATAGTAGATGTGTAATTATTGCAATGAAATTGTGAAGGATCTGACACACAAGAAGGAATTATTGCTACTCAACATCTCAGCAATCTGGGTAACAACGTAAAAAAAAAAAGGTTGTGGAATTCTGCTGGTGAAGATATTCGTATATAAACTTTTTCCCTTGCGGAGGCTGTTTTAAGCATAACAAACTAACAATGACATAAAACTCATCATATTTTATGAAGAAGATACCTATTCCATGAGATTGATAATTTCTTTTTTTTCCTGATTTTTCTGAACCAGAAGTTATGTTACGGTCAAATGAGGAGAAAAGGGCCGCAGGGAGGACAAACTGAAAAGTGTTTAATACATGGGCTGCACAGAGGAAGACTGCCAAGCCTGTTTGTTCCACAGGCACACCAAAGCTGTACACCATCTTACCTTTGATATCTCTATGTATAATGTTATGGCTATGTAGGACACTAATGGCAGTACATATCTCTCTGGTGTACTGTCTTATAAAACCCTCGGGAAGACCATTCTTGGCAGCCTCTGCGAGGGTTCCTTCGTCACAGTATTCCATGAAGACCAACATTTCTTCCTGTGGGAAAGGAAAAAAAAATGAAAGGAGGACATCTGAAAGTTTCCTATATACTTTGATGACCTACTTACTGGCCACTCTGAAGGATTATATTTAAGTCAATTGCACTTGTTACAACAAAGGCCACAGCATATTGACCTGTCACTGTGCGCTCATCTCACGTCAAGACGTCCAGGTGAATCGTAAAATTTTATCCCCCACGTTGAATTTGCAAATCTGAAAATGTCAATCAAGTTCAATCCTAAAGATGAAAATCCTTTGATCAAAAACTGCTGCGGGTTTTTTCCTTGCGGTGCTTACGATAACTCGTCAGAGATTAGAATGATCAAATGCCAGATGACAGTTACAACCTGCATGCTCACTACGAATATTTCAGCAACCATTAAAGAAAACTAGAGATAAGAACAATGACGTCATGTGACCTAGACACTTAAGCCGTTAAGTGATAGGATGTAGGACAAGACGATGGAGGGCTATGACGGCTTCGCTATTTTTTCACTTTCTCTCACTTGCAAAAAACAAAACAATGTACGCAAGAGGGCAGCAGGCAACGAATACATGATGCAATGACAGCAAACACTTCAACCTTATAATACTGCTGATGACATTGTCGGAGACCAAAGATCCTGAGAGTTTTACGAATGTTCGAAAATGTTTCCACAAGCAGATAATTCTAAGCTGATAGATCGCAGTTTTCCTATTCAATTTTTTGCTTTCCGACCATCTAACACAAAGTGCGGAAAATCGCTCACCCTGTGCAGTTCCACGCCGTAGTAACGGACGAGATTTGGATGACTGATGCCCTCTAGGAAGTGAATCTCGTCAGCGATGTTCTTGATCACGCTCTGATCATTGCGCTGGAACCGAATCTGAATAACGACAAAGTGGAAAGGGCTTGTCATGACACACGGAAAAGTTGATTATTAAACTGACAGAATTATTACCAACCTTGATTATCAGAGAGGTCCAAAATTGCCCTCTGGGACTTAACTAATGGGGGAAAATTGGAGCTATATGTAAGTCACAACTGTTATTATCTGGTGCAGGTAGAGCAGGTAAATTGATTCAGTTTAAGCTGTAATAGATAAAACTTCCTTGGGAGACAGAAACAACAACTGTGTGATGTCATAATGTAGAGATGTATATACAGCAGTCCTAAATCATAAAGTAGCACAGTTAAACTGCACATCTATCAAGCACATCATTTTTGGCTCAAAAATGTGGACAAATCAGTTATCTGCTTTTGACCATTGCATTTCTCAAAAGTTTTCCTTTCTTCATTTACTACTTGTCCTTCAATTTTTAAAAAACTTTCAGTGCAAATTTGGTATATTTAAAGGTCATAGTTACATAACATATGAGCAATGAAAAGATGTCAAACTGACCGCAGCTTGTATTTGCAAATTTGGATCAACACATAAACCAATGTAGTCACTGTTCTAAGATGGGGAGGGGTGACATCTTGCCACTGTCATGAAATAGCAGATCTCCCTAAATAGCCTCCCCCGGCAAAAAGTTCCGCTTAGTCTAAAGAGCAAAGTTGACAACAGGCTACTGATATTCCAAATGGAGCGATAAATTGTGGTTTGGTGGCTCCATTTTGTATAATTTTTAACATCTTAATTATCAAATTGGGTGGGCATGCTTTCCCTTGAACCCTGCATGACATGTAATCACTCCCCTCCCTTGCACATCTCTGGGAGACACTGGTGGTAAATACAACATTTGAATGTTTAAAATATTGACATTTTGCAAAACGTACCTCTTTGACAGCCAAGGTTTCCCCGGTGTCCATGTTGATGCAGGAGTAGACCATGGTCCCAAACTGTCCGTCACCGATCTTGAAACCCCTCTGCCAGTTGAAGGTGACCTTCTTGCAGTTAATACTGATAACAGGGCTGGGAGCCGTGTCTTCCCTCACAAAACCGATGTGCTTCTTATCCTGAAGCTTCTTGTCTCTCTCTTGTTCCATCTTCTGTAGTCTTGCGTTGATCCTCCGTGACCTCTTCCCTGAGATGATGTGAAGCTGCGGGCACTTCCTCAGGACATCCGGAGTAGACGGGTACGGCTGAAGGAATTGGCCAAACTGCAGTTTCTCCAGGTCCGTGCTGTTGTTCCGGCTGAGATTGGTCCTTGTAGGGACAGGAGAAAGGGAACAGTCAGACGATCTTGATGTCTTTGAGATGCTTCGAGACGTCCTTCCCATTTCGGTCCCAGGTTCTGTGGGGCTGGCCGGTCTCGTGTCGGGGTCGCCAATGATGTAGCTGATGCAGCTGGATACCTTGTTCTTCAGCTTGATGTACTCGTCGTCTTCCAGGGAGGCCACCTTTTGAGGTTCAAGGGTCAAACTGAGAAATTCAAGTCCTTGGTTGGCCCACCTGGGTCTCTTCCCACGACCCCTTTCGCACTTGTGAAGGACATATGTCATCCACTGGTCAGCCAGTTTCAGGGTACACTCAGCGTGGCGAGCCTTCTCGCTCCCTGATAAGAGCCTTTCAACCTCTTTGTGGTACTCAAAGCCGACAGAGTAAAACAAATCTAACGTGTCCTTCATCAACGAGAACGAGCCGTCAAGAGGAATGCAGTCCTGCTCTACCGTGGCGATACCATTGGTCACTGCACCGCAGATATTCAGTGCATTGGACTGTATCAATGAAAGGAAATAATTTGCAGAGTGAACCCAAAATTTCAGAATGGCTTATTTCCTCATTTTCTAGAGATTTTTCTTCTTGTAAACGTTTCCTTGAACAGTTTATGTCAGGCCTGAGAACAAAACCATAAAAAACCCCAATTGCCACCCGATATCTAACCAACTAAATCCGATGACCATACGATCACAAAACAGGATATGTTCATGAGAGGAGTTGGCTAAATATTTTCTACCATTTAGGTAAGGTGCAGGCGTGGGAAGAAAGTTAGCAGTGAGGAAAAGTACAGCCACATTCAATAAGAGAGTGAGGAAAAATTCTTTCCTCTTACTCTGGTAAAGACAGATATACAACACCTTAGCAGGATGCAGGATAGTAAATTCAGACAAAAGATTGTTCAATTGATGCTAAACAAAATGAACGAAACGACTTGTATGAGCACAATCCCCCCCCCTCCATGGTTATTTAGGCCTCATAAAGATATGGTAACAGCACCGCACTATGTAGTTTTAGGGTTACCTTCAGTTGTTGGAGGGTTTGGGCGATCGTGGCATGACTCGACGTGTTCTCGTTGACGAGGTTGATGACGTCACCGACAGCCTTCTTGAAGGTCCTCCTCTGTTCCAGGAGGAGGGAGGAATGGTTCACGACGAGGAGGATGCTGTTAACCTGCGGCAAGAGAACGACACCAAACATCATCACAGACTGGGTACAAGGAATGTGAGAAGCAAAATAACAATGGGTGCATCACTAACATGAAGAGTTTGGGATAAGCCAAAATTAATGGCCACAACTGGGAAAAAGTATCCCTTATAGGAATGAAATTACCGTGATCAAACAAAATGCTTGGGTGACTGCATCAAATCAATCTTACAGCATAAGGCTATGACATCAGCCTTGAATCCCTCACAAATATCCTTCACTGAGCTTTGTAGCTTTGTTAGTCTCTGTGAATGTAAGGAATGAAACTCTTCACACTTTTGACAATTTCCTTGTCCCTAACTGCTCCTCCTCCTTCCACGCTCTCCTCGACAGTGTCTGTTGCTCCAAATGAAGGATACTTGACTTCACTTCAAACTGACATGCCCGTCATTTCCATGCTTCAGTTGCCCTCCACCCCATGCTTCATATTGTGCAGATGTTTTCCACAGGTGCCAAGCCATGAAAAACACCATGACCTTATTTCAAACCCTTGGAAAATTAAATCCCATGAGGATCCATATCCGAAAAATAATTTTATTCGTGTTGATACATGTCTCATTCCTTGGAAAGCAAACATCTAGACCAATTGATCTACAAGGAGTGTCAGGTTAGTTCAGTTAGTGGTAAGAACAATGCAAGAATCAGACTGGGTTGTATAACCAAATTGGCGAGAATTATCTCAGACAAAAATCTTTTTGCTACACATCTGAAAAATTTCTATAAACACCTTTCTTTACTAGACCTCTAAATACTCCCACCGAGCCCCTTGCCATATGAAAATTGTTTCTTCTCAGCATTCTGGCAAAAAAGACATTCCTGACTTGCCAAATGCCACAATCATAGTGAGCAGAATGAATCCCGCCATTGACCACCGACCTGAATGTCCGAGAGCTGAATGGTGACTTCGACGTTCAGGTTCACCTCGATCTCTTCCCCGGTCCACTTTTCTCTGTTCTCTGGTGCTTTCATGAGCAGTATGTACCCGTTCGATATCGCAGCCAGGGGGGAGTCGACCCTTCCCTCGTGGCTGCAGAGGTCGTCCAGCAGGGAATGTATCACCTCCGAGCTGTCCTTAATGCTGCTGGGAACAAACACCCAATGGGCGGGTAGCTCCACTGTTTTAACCTGTGATTGCAGATGAGAAGATTGTCAAAAACGTTGCAAATTATCAGAGCAAGCTTGAAATAGTTTGGTGCAGAGATAAATTATTCTCTGACAGGCTCTCTGAACTACCATACACCATAATCGCCAAACTATGAGGTGCTTGCGTTTACCTGCCATATCAAGCCCAGTCTACAAGATTGTAAATTTTGTCTGTGAACATCGTCGCAGAAATGTATGTCATTGTTTTACAGTTTCCAGCTTGGAGCATGCAGCATTGTGTGCTGTGTGTACAACGTTCATGTGCCTTAAACATAAACTGTCTACAGCTTCTCAGAACTGAAATGTCCTAAACTGGTAATTGTCGCTGAATATCCCTGAAATCGTACATACTTCACCAGTTTGGGTGACCGTTCCTTTTACCTGGACAATACATGATTAGCAAATGATAAGAATAGAAGGTTTGAATGGGAAAGTTTTCAAATGTTTTAAACCTTTGTTGGGAAGATGAAACAAACAGCTAACACCTTGAAAACCATCAAGGTGTTCAAGGAGTTAGCTGTTTGTTTTGATGTCTGATGTTTTTAAAACTTTTTTGAAAAGCTCGACTATATACAAATCACACATCTGCATATAAACATTATCACACAGACATATGATTTAGTGTTTGAACAGATGTATGAACTACTGTTTTCACTGGTCACCCCGATGACCCGAGTACCCAAATAACGTTTTATTACCCGGATCCAAAATTACTACCCAATTCCTTCATAAAGTGAAAAACGACACAACCGCTGTGTGAACACACTGTGTAAGATCGCCAAGTTTTACCATACCATATACACAGCAAATAGGTCAAAATGTAATTTTCTTCTTTTTGGTCAAGGGAAATACGTGGTCCTATTCAGAAGGTGTAGGCGAGTGTATGAAGTGCACTAATAAGATTCCTCCATACAAATTTGATGTACAGTACTGTAGAAATACCAATGTTAACCATAAAGTCGCCATTTTGGTCGGGTACATGGATACCCGGCAGGTATGAGAAAAAGTTACCCGATTCCAAGTTTTAGGAATCAATGCAAACACTAGTATTAACGTTAAGGAACGTAACTATGCTTTTATGAATGTAAATTTAGCTTTCTTGACCAATCACCACAAGCAAAAAAGGACTCAAAAATATTGAGATCTTGGATCTTTGATGTCACAAATCTGCAACTGCTGGCAGGTGCTACCGTGTGCTTGTTAAAAAAAAAAGGTACATACTAACACCTGGCTTGGGAGGTTAGCTTGCAAATGACATGCATGAAAAAGATTGAAGCTGACTGGAGATTTATTTACCCTGACGTGTCCTGACTTGTGAAGAGCTGTTAGAAGACAATCTTCTGACCCTGTACACTGGAATTCTGCAGCTATTTCCAGATCCTAATTCACATACAAGAAAAAGAGAAAAGAAATAATAAAGATATTTCCTTGTATTTGGGGGGGGGAGAAAACTTCTGCCAAAAAAGCAGTTTCACCTTTTTCATCATTACCAGAGGTTGTCTTTACTAACTGTCCAACTGATGACTTACTCGTATAAACATCTTCGAAAAGCTCAGCGCTTTGGATAATCTGTCCCTGATTTCTATCACCAACTTCCTCAATTTCCGACGACTTTCTTTCTCAACGTTGCTGTGAAAAGATGGCAAAATATTACTGGATCAAAGATTAGATCAAATTACTGGATCAAATTACTGGATGAAATTACTGGATCACAGATATCACCAACTTCCTCAATTTGCGATGACTTTCTTTCTCAACATTGCTGTGTAAAAATGGCAAATATTACTGGATGAAAGGTTGGTGAAAAACACTTGAAACATTTAGCACACAGAATCACTAAGATCTACTTCAAAGGAAGATAAATGACTGTTGAGATTTTTTCACTTGTATATACCTATTGCAAGTGTAACACAATGTTGTCAAAATGGAAAATCATTAGAAAAATTTGAAATTTGTGTTCATGGCACTTGCATAGCTTTTCATGGTCTAGCACTCTTGTCTGGCCACTGTAAACTTTCTCCATACATGATGATCAAAAAGTCACAGCTCCTCAGGTTTTTTTTGGTGATGTAAATTTGAAATATACTGAAAAAAGCCCCAATATGGTTGCATCTTTTGGTTGACCTTTGATGCCATAAGTGTAATAGGTCTCTTTTGACATAGGGCATAAACAAATCAAATTGTCAAGACAAATGACTGAAATAAAGTGTTGTTAAAAATGAATTTCCACCTTCTTTTCTGGAAAAGTTTTGGGCAGGGGCAGAGAGAGGAATAGGCAAAGCTAAATGTCATACAGATGTTTCTGCACAGCATATAATACACAAGCAGTGACATTAAAGAAGAGAATAGTAACGACACATCTGAAAAAAAGTGACTAAACGATGTGAAGAACAGAAAGTATATATACTGTAAATTGTTGAAAGGATGAATTAGCTATTCCCATTTCATTTTTGTTAGAAGTGACAGTAGGGTGGGTGGAGGTTTGAAGAATCAATGACAATAGACAAAAAGTGCCCACTGAACATGAAGAAGGGAGGGATGGGGGAGGGCAATTGAGTTTTTTTCAACAACAGCCTATATATCTGTGGATTGAACTCTCCCTCGTAAAAAATGTTAACACATGTAACTGATGAACAGTAGCTGCCAACAAAGAGCTGGTTTCAAATGCAACTACAATGCTATCAAACCATGCATGAAAAGCAAATCTGATGATGACCAAAATCCTGCAAAATGGGAAATTCATGACATGAGAAATTACACAAACAGTCTCCTGAAATGGCTGATCATTTGATGTACGTGTGCATGCCTGCACACCTACTCGTGTTTCTGTACATGTATGATTCCATCATATTTTTGTCTTGCCTGAGTTTCATTTCTTTGTCCGATCCATTTTTACCATCAGGATAAAAGACTTTCCACTTTCTGTTTTGCTTTTATTTCTTGGGTCTCAGTCTTGCGGGTTACCGTTTAACATATTAACAAAGTATCGGTTGCTGCATTTAGCCCGTGTAAAGATATATCCGTAACGTTTGATCTTTGTATTTGATTGATATACTTGATGGAAAGTGAACAGAGATCATTTCCGCCTTCAGCTTTGACGTAATAATGAGCCAAGAGCCTTGCTTTCAATCTTCTTCTTTCTAAACTCCTCTGTGTTTCTGCAAAATTTGCAAGCAAGATTCTTTTTTAAGGCCTGTGGAAACCACCTCCTTTATCACACCATTTACGATAAGAGGAATGCCAACATGTTTGTCAGCATACATATCAGGTACATCACCATGTGTGATGGATTATATCAGCAAACAGTCTTTTATATTTTAATTCTTATAATTAATTCAAGTCTTGAAGGGTACTTGATTATTGTTCGAAGCTCAGCGACCACACAAGTCTGGTGGAAGCATGTGGCTTATGTATTACAACTTCAGGTCATGTGACTACCAACCTAAAAACTTTGGATAAAGTTTGGTGGTATCTTTGTTCACAAGGTCAGTTCAGCTAGAAAAACCTTAGACTACTTCTGGATGACAAACTCATTGTGGCCAGGCCAGGGGTCAAACCCAGAACCTCCCGGTTGCTAAGCTTCATTGTTTCAAATGCCCACCACCCTTTATCCCCTCGGCAACAGCACCGGTCTGACGTACCTGCCATGCATGCTGCCAGGTACATCATCATATGAGTAACATTTGCATACCTGTCATCTTGAGATTGACTGTCCTGGACCTGACCACAAATAGTATCCAGGCTATCCTCCAAAAACACAGAGATGGATTCAAACAGGCTGCTGGCCATGATGCTGTGGATAAAGTAAAATAAATTTTAAACACAAAGTAGCATTGCAAACATCTCCTAATACTTGTACTGTGAATCTAAGGGACGGCACATGAAGCATGAGATTGTCCCATTCATGGTGAACCCTGCACAAATAACAGTATCAACTTGTCATTTTTGAGGGAAAGTGTCATAAAAGAATGCTTAAAAAGTAAACATCGATACATTTGGGGTGCACTTCTTCTTGAATGAGAAGCAAATGCTGTACCAGATTTGCATGCACAGGTTATCACTTGCATTTTTGTTGTTGCTGTGATCTCTGAAAATAAATTACATAGTATGTCACTTGTTGATTAGTATATATACAAGCTTTAAAAGAGGAGAACAAGAACATACCAAAATCTTTTCCCAGCCTGAGCTTCTCCCCCTCTGATGGATGGACAAGCCTGTTTGGCAAAATTCCATTCCACTTCCAGAATGTTTTTGAGACTGATCGAGGCCTGAGGGAGCTTCTGTAACATCTGCATCCAGCTGTGCAAGTATTCGAAGTAATGCTAACGTCCAGTGGGAAAGAAAGGAAACAGCATAAGGTGTCAAGTTAAAAAAGTATCAATGTGAGACATCAAATACTTCCTTTGTTAACATGCATTTACAGAGAACAACAGAGACAAGCTGCCTGATAGAGTGATAAGTACGTAGTGCTTAACGTGGAGATCCAGATGCATACACAGTGCATTTAGGAACGTACTTACCAGGAAAATCATCAATGCACATGAAGTAACAATAGTACCACCTAGCAGATGCTCATACAACATAAACTGGCACTTCCTAACGAACAGAAACAGGTATTACTGCAGATCAAAAAGGACTCTTTTTCTCAAACTGGCTCATAATGACCAATAGATGACCTTTGACCTGCACACTCTAAACACTGCTGCAGGTAGCATACTTAGTCATCAATCATCAACACGACCACTTTCTGGGACTATGCAAAATTGGCAATCTATCAAAGTAATCTTGCACATACAGTGATTGAGCACTTTCTCTAATATGACCTGAATGAAACTCTCTGATGTGCTGAAACCTTTAAATACTACATGGTCACACTCCCTGACCCTGCAATGGTGATAATTGGAACATCTTGAAAGGATCTACCATAAGCTGAATGACAAACAATGAAGAAATTGAGAAGGAAAGTCCAATTTTACCACTTGAATCATGAGGTTGAAATACACAGCAAAGAAGTTTTATTACTCAAAGTACATTGTTGTATTACCTCATATCCAATGATCTATGATATATGCTGCAATCAACTCGAGCAGGTTGTCTCTTTTTTCACGAGGTGCAGAATATCTTAAGTTTAGGAAGAAGTGCAGGCACATTGTGCCATGGCTGATCATATTAGCACTATCCATGCAAAGAGCAAGTCATAAATTAACAAATGACTCCCCAGACTTTTTCTCACCTCCCCATAGCTGCAACTGCCAAATGATAACTTTCATAGACAGAAATACAGACAGATAGACAGACAGACAGACAGAGCTACAGACAGACAGAAAAATAAACTGGCAAATTGAATAACATACATAAATAGATCTATAGGTAGATACACATGTAGGTAGACAGACAGACAGTCAGACAGGCAGGTAGACAGACAGGTAGATGTACCAGTAACATTTTGGCACTAATCTTATTTACACCTACTAGCAAGTTCATGGTTTTCAAATACTGCACCGCAGCATGTAGATATAGGGAAAGGAAGCATGTTTACATGTAGTGACAAACTGCTGATGCATATTCAGTGCGAGTTGACCTGATGAATATGCATAGAGACATACCTGGAGCATGTCTTCCAAGTTATTCTCATAGTCATCAATGTCACTATCCAGGTGTTCCAGTGTCCCCACACTGTCTTTCACCAGAGTGGAGACCATTTTCTGGTAGTAGCTTTTGACCCGTGCAGCAGCCCTCAAGACCTCTTTGCATTCGTACAAGAGCTGGAAGGGATAGAAAACTTTCCCTCCAAGAATCATTTTTGTCAAAAGTGGAAGGCGATAGTGCATTAAAGGAGAGGGACGCTAGAGTGGTTTTCTTACCTGTATTGTGATGGCAATGTAACAACAGCATCATCTTTAATATGACACACATGAGGGCTCTAGACCTCTAGCCACACCAGCTGGGGACGACTGTTGCTGGCACTGAAGAGTGTGGACCAGTGGGGAGAGCACATCAGTAGGCTACAGTAGTACTAAATATCGTCAGTCACCGAACACTTTCCGAAACTGGTGCACATACAACCAACAATACATAAAACAGAAGGGTCTCATTTTGTGATTTTTTTCCATCCTTCAAAAGTGATCCCTGATTCACTTCTTTTAATAAGTTTTCTGTGAATTACTACCATTTATACACTGTCAAATCATACATGGAATTGTGCAATGAGGTATATTTTCGACATATTTTTGAGAAACAAAAACTAATTTTCATATGCTTTTGAGTCACTTGTAGTGATCTACTGAACTTTGTCAAGAGCAAAAAAAACCAAAGGCCCTGTGCAAATGGTGCTACCGATTGGTGTCAAGAGAGGAAACCGCTCCCTTTTTCTAAAATAAGAAAAGACCCTACCTGTTGAACGCTGTGCAGAGACGGTTCGGCAGTTGGTTTGTGCTCTAACCTGAACCTCAGGCTCTCGTGCATCACGTCCACTGGGATGCGGATGAGGAAAAGGAATACCGGGCTGAGAAAACAACAATGAGGATTGGAGACCATGAATTCCTCCTGGTTCTTTCCATCTCTGATATGACTGCATCTTTCCACAAGTAAAAGCCACCAGAAACTTAAACCACAGCAGCCTGCTTTTGCCAAATCTCTACCAAGGCAGTGAGCAGAATACTTGTACATATGTCTTCAACTAATGGAATGGGGGCATTTCCCCACAAATCCACGATAGCACACTTCTGATATTCTCTGCGCAAAGTAAACGATATTGGAGTGCTCTTTACTTTTCCATATTTTGGTCAAAACACCCTCAATAATTAAATCAAGGCAGATAAGCTCTTTAAGTGCTGAGGAACCACTGTCTGGCCAAACAAAACCAAAAAAAAAACAAACAAAACAGGAAAATGCAACTGTCATCAGTCCATGCCTTGCCAAGATTATCTTTCATGTGAAAACAAAAGGAGTCACACTATAAGGGAGTGGGTGTAAATTGAGGTTAAGAGGAAAGGGAAGAGTTGCAAATATATTGCAGGTTTTACATTCTGCTGGTCAAAATGTTGTTCCTTGATCACAGACAAATTACCTTGACTGGTTCAACTGTTTGTAAGACAGAAAATTGTGGACTTTGGTTTTGCTGTTGATATCCATTCTTTTTTTTTTTCTTATCACACACAGCAGTGCAAATCCTTGTAGCAAACAATTAACATTATTAATCAATGAACTGGAACCACCAAACAGAACTATCGACTTCAGAATATTACGAAGGCCATTCATGAAAGAGAATTTAGCAGAGTCTGAGTTCTTGGAAGATCAACATGATTGTGCTTACTAATTTTAATCCAATCAATTTCTTGTCTTCTTTCTCATATATCACTTCACTTTGGCTATTTACACCTTGCCAGAAAAGTTGGACTGGAGGCTACCGTTACCTTCTCTGATACTCTGAAAGAAATGTCTATTCATTAACTTCATAGTGAACAATTTTACACACATTTGACATGGTTCACCATGAATAAATGAGGCTAATGGCTAGCAGTGTATGGACACTAGAAGTGAAAAACAAAACAAAAGGAGCAGATTTGACAATGACAACGACAAATACGCACAGGTAAGACGGTAATTCCATCTTAATAAAATCAGGATGCCAGGCTCCATAGATGGAGAGGATATCATCGGTCCTGATGTCGGGTTCCCACGGATCCTGAGTTGCTATAGATGAGAAAGATTCGCACTGCAAAGAGAAACAGCAAACCATCACTCATACCAACGAGACATCAAAACTTAACGTCTGCACCCTCAGTTAGAACTACAAGAAAACGCTCTACTACAGTGCCAGGACCCACTCTCAACATAGGTCTCTGTGTCCCCATCTGACAACTCCTCTATCCCACAAGTTCTCTTCTGAATCACTGGATAAGGGCAGGGCCAGGAAAAAATCAGCAGGATAAGAAAACTTGTTTTGAGTATTTCCATGTTTCAAAATGAATTGAGCTACATAGAAATCATGTAGACGAAGACTCAGCGATTTAAGCATTTTCATCAAGACAGGACATTTGCATGACACTGAGACTACTGAGTCTACCGGCACCGACACGGTTTACTACCGGCACCCGGATGATCACTACCGGCACCCAGCTGACTGCTACTGGTCCCCAGGTGATCATTACCGGCACCAAGACAATTACTTCTGGCACCCAGATGATTACTACTGTAATGGCACAGGGATGATTATTACTGGCACCCAGATGAGGGCTAGCAGCACCTACATGATAACTACCGGCACCCTGGTGATTATTCCTCCCTGTAAAGTAGATAACATTGTTGTATTGCTGGCACTCACTATAGTTCACACTTTCCTGGAAGGAACTGGGGAATATTTTTGAGTGAAACATTATTTCTTGAGAACCTTTAAACTTCTGCAACAAAAAAAAGTCAATGGCATCCGTAAAAAAGCTTGAAGAACCCTTTCACAAGGCATGGACATTTAACATGTGCAGTTGATTTATCACAAGTATGAGGCATGTTGTCTAACACAGGTTGAAACATGCCAGTCACAAAAATGGTTTCATGCGACCAATGGAAAGGAAAGAACATCTCACAGTAGGCTAATATCTACAATGTCAGATAACTGTGGTGCTCATGTAAGATTTGCAGTGAAAAACTCACCTCAGATATACCCCTTGAAAACGAGACCCTATCGTTTCCATCCTGCGGTTTCTCCAGAGCCAACCTGAGTTTGCGGATGGTCTTTCCGAGCATTTGATGCAGCCTGCTTGTCATTTTTGAGAGGCCAGAGTGTTTGAGATTGCGATCTACAAATGGCCTGTAGATGGAGGTCAAAGAATCGTAGTCAAAACTGAAGTGGCACTGGCTGAAGATTCTGTTGACCCTTGGAGAGTCCCCTTCCTGTGAGGCTGGCTTGGATGGTGTGCTAGACATGGGAGATATTGGTCCTGAGGAGGAAGTTTCTCTGTCTTCTTCCTTCAGGACCTCAAATTCTGTTCCCTCCTGGGCAGGTTCAAAGAATTCGTTCTCATCCCCGTCTTCGCTGTCGCTCCCACAGCTGAAAGTGACGGAGCGACCCCTTTGTAACTTTCTCCTCGTCTCTCCATCACTCTGTACTAAGTTACTTCGGATGGGAGACACGTCTGGATCTGAGCTACTGACGATATTCTCTGGCCCTTTTGGTAGGACAAGTTTTGGGGGGTCTCCCAGTCTGAAGTCACTGTTCTTGAAATTATCTACATGATTTGAAACGAAAGGGTTCTTATCCGAGCAGTCAATGTGAGGCCATGGGACGTCTTGATCTTCAACACCGAGTGCCTCCTTTGAGACGGAGAGCTTCTGGTCAATTTCCTTGGTCAAGTTCATCCACAGCTGCAGAACTTTGACCCTTTCTGTGAATTCCGAGCTGCCCATCTCTGGATTTGCAGCCTCTAATGCCTTCGTCGTCGGATAAAGAGCCTCTGCGAGCTCCAGCTGGTTCAGCAGTTCGGATATACTAGTCCAAGCTTCCTGAGTGGCCAAGAGATAGGAGTCTAATGCATGGGTGAGGGGCAAGCAGAGGCTCCTACGGCTCGCAGAACTCTCGAGGCGGGACCTCTTCCCAGGAGCTGACTCTGCGGGTTCCAGAGGGAAGAAAAATTCTGGGCACTCTGCATCTTCACAATTGACACTGTTGTGGCAAGTCCCATTTTTACGGGGAGATTTCAACGGGCAGCGCATCGTACAGTCTCTGTCATATGGTTGCACGGAATAAGAAACTTTGAAATTCATTATGTCATTGTAAACATCTCTGACAGCTACCCTGGCATCGAAGAGTAACGTATCCTGCTCATCTATTGATACCATGTTAAAGCAAGCTTGAAGTTCTAACCAGAGAACCTCTGGCCACCTGGTCTGAAAACGACTCCTATCCCCATCAGCTTCTTGACTGCTCTTTGCCTCTTCGTGTCCTCTGCTCCCCAATTTGATCAACAGGGCAAAGGTACGGTGGAACTTGACCCTCTCCTCTGCGACTGCAGGATCAGAAGTGGAGACTTTCTTGACATGCTTTGGCCCCTGCTGGGCCTGATATTCAGGGCCTATCTGTTGAGACTGGAGACTGCGGTACTGCTTGGTGGTATCGATGAAAGGAGAGGGGGGTGGTCCCAGTTCTGATGGAGATAAGGCCTTCTGCGTGTCTGGATGCTCAAAACTTAGAGGGCTGTGTTTCAAGTTTCTCATGGCATTACGATCGCTCTTAAGTCTCCGCATTTTCTTATCATGCTTGGCCTTTAGGGCACTGACAGCTGAAGAATTCATCGTTCCAAGACTGGGGGATGAATTACTAGTTGGAAGTTTGTGGGGAACATGTGAGGGTTTGCTGTTACTTGTTTTTGAGCGTGCTCTTCGAATCCATCTCGTGGTCATTGGTGGAGTTTTACTGAGCAGATCCATTGGATCCACTTCCTCATCTTCGTCGTCCTCTCCTTCCTCCTCTTCCAGTGCATCGATGAAGTGATCATCCTCGTCCCTCTGACTGTTGCCACTCTCGACAAGAACTGAGGGTGACGTAAATTCTTCCTCAAACATCATTGCATCTGAAAATACAAAGAAGGTAAGACCATTCACCTGATTGATTCAGTCTAGTACTAGATGATGTAGTACTGGTGTAGCACTAGGTGAGTGCAGGACTAAATCAGTAGTACTAGATCAGTGTAGTACTAGATGATGACAGAACGTTCTTATTTTTGAAGAACGTAGCATAACGTTGCCAGAATTTACTGAAGTTTCAGCAAATATATACAAGAAAGCCAAGAGGCTCAGTGATTCCTTGCCACTAATACATGCACTTCCATTAATTTTTTTTCAAGTTGCAGTTTACTGTAGTAACCACAGGATATACCAGATGACGCCATTAACACTGCACACCATTTTCCAATACCTGCTGTATGCATGTAATGTAAGATAACACTGGTGGCCAAGAATTCTCCAGCCTGCACAGTGGTAGCCTAGGTACAGTACAAATTTCCCATGAACAAGAGGTATACTCATATGACAGTTGAAATGACTGCCAATTATATAAACTCCATCTACCCCACCATATGACGAAGTAATAACTTAGTTATCTCTACTGCACAATAAGACTTTTCCCTAACAGCAATCTTCCATGTGCAACTGTCTCCACTTCAGAAAACAAATCTTTTCTACATTGTTTGATGACAGAAGGAGGCTGTATCTCAGATAATGATTCCTCTGGGAAAGATAAGGGTCAACCTTTCTCCCATTTTCCATGGAGGTCATTGGTCAATCACCATTTTCAGACCAAACAAATGTCTCAGATGGAATTAAAAGCCAATTATGGCTTTGAAAACTAAGTGAGCACTTTTAGCTGTCAAAACAAGAGTAATAAATAAAAGAAGCATGATACCAAATACTGTACAGCTGAATTGGGGACTAAATAGAAACTCAAAGGTGTATTGTACCTACTGAACTTAATTAACCAAATTGGGCTTTTAGATACTTTACAGATGCTTTCAGACATACAGTATTTTATCAGAAACCAGCATGATGCCAGCTGAAGATCCATAGAGGTAGTCTCATCATTATATGTCAAAGACTTGTGAAATTAGTACAGCAACTACACTTTATTACCTAACTGACAGGTAAAAGTTTTCAAATTGGAACTTCCTAAATGTGCAAGCATTGCTAGTCTTTGCTTGGAAGGAAGCTCAAATACCTTCCACCCATAGGAAAAGACAGAAGGGGAGAAACATCAGCAAAGGTCTTAACACTTTGTACTCAAGGACCTCAGATGACCTTTGACCCACATCAAAACTTAAACCAGTAATTATATTTACATACTCCATCTAAAAAGAACAACTTTAAAGTGTGAAATTGTCTCCCCTTTGTAAATATTGAAATTATCTCCTCCTTTGTAAATAGTGTGTTTACAAGTTTTTTTCATGTTACGACCTCTGATGACCCCACATGATAAGATAAGATCAACTTTATTAAACCCCACAAAGGGTAACTGAATGCTCGCATAAAACAGTACAAACAAAAAGACACTAAAATTCCAAATAAACACATGCAGATAACATAAAGAAATAAGAGAAGGAACTAAGAGAAAGTAAAAGTAAAGCAAAAGGAACCAACCAGGCAAGTACCAGCGATTAAAGTAAGAATATGACATAAATACAAACATAATATATACATGCAAACAACATTATGGAAATAAAAGAAGGAACTAAGAAAAGGTTAAAGCATGAAGCAATAAGAACCAACCAGGCAAGTTCTAGCGTTTAAAAGTAAGATTATGAAGTTCAATTCATTGAGGTATAAAAGAGGAAAGGTAACGATTAGTACTGGAGTAGGGTAATCTCATTCTACCACTTCTAGGAATAACGGCATTATGTAAAATCACATTAAGTGGATGGTCATTGTCTTGGATAATCTTGAGTAATTTCGTCCCTAATTGACGTTGATAGGAGGTGTCAAGTGATGGTTGTACTTCCTCTATTAAGCGACTAGCTTGTCTAATAATAGCATCTAATGCATTCTTGTCTTCAGTGCATATATTCCCACCCCAGGATAAAAGATTATATTGCCACACCCCACATATAACTGAATTATAAAACATGGCAAGAATATTTTTATTAACATTAAATTTGTTCATAATACGCATACAGTACATTCTAGGGCTGAGTTTTTTCAATAAAGCTTCAACGTGATCATGCCAGGAAAGTCGATTGTCTATAATCACTCCGAGATACTTATATCTGTCCACCCTTTCAACTATACTTGCATTTATAGTGACTACGCTTGGATCTTTCTTTGACTCCCGATAATCAATGACCATTTCCTTCGTCTTCTCTACATTTAGTTCCAAGAAATTGCTAGTACAATAGTTAACAAAATCATTTATCTGCTCTACATAAGCCGTATCATTATCTTTTGTTATCAGACATATTAAAGCAGTATCATCTGCAAACTTGACCTCTGATCACAAGACACACCTTCACCTTATTTACTTAGAAAGTCCTACATACCCTCGAAGGTCAAAGTTTGTGCAATGTGCAGTTCATGAGGTACTGCAAACATGTTTTGTCTATAGTCTGTCTGCAGATGACCTCTGGTGACCTTTGGCATCCACCAAAATCAATCCCATTCAAGATCTTTAAACGTCCTCCCCACACACTGACTTTGGACTCTCTTGCACATTCCCTTCAAAAGATAGAGTGTTCACAAGCTTTTCACATCATGACTTCTGATGACCCCAGATGACCTTTGACCTACAAGAATACCCTCACAATCTCACTTACTTACAGGGCAGTACATACCACCCATGTTTGAAAATGATGCAACTTGTCATTTCTGACATACTGCAAACATAGTTTGTACACATTCTGCCTGATGGTGACCTCAGATGACCTTTGACCTTACCGAAAACAATCCTAGCCGAGATCTTCATATGTTCTATCACCACACCAACTTTGACCCACCTTGCACTTTCCCTTCAAAAGCTAGAGTGTTCACAAGATTTTGCTCACACACATACACACACACACGCACGCACCCACATGCACTGAATCACCAGCGCAAAGATTCCTTGCCCGCCTTCGGCAAGGAATCAATAAAACACATAAAATAATACAACAAAATAGTGAAAATAAAACAAGAAGGATAAACAAAACCTACTAAAAAGATGAGAAGGCATGGATAGGGTAAGTTGAAAGATGTGTAAACTATGTATGACTATGCAGCAGTATTCAAGCATTGAGTGAGGGAGACATCTCACTGTTCTACATATTCGCTCTCCATAATTACAGGAATTGCATGGCAGGTTTCCTTTCAATTGTTTTAAACCAAGTGGGGTACCCACAGTAGCTGACTTATTGCAAATTTGTGGCAGAAAATGTCCTTGACACAGACAAGTCAATGTTTCATCCAGTGCCCATGTACTGGAAATAAAGATGAATGCTCCATACTGTTTTACTGTAGTTCTTATTCACCTGTTAAATGCTAAAAACATTCATACGAAACGGTCATCCCAGTTTCAAGGACAAGACTGTTTTTACCATTTTGTAAATGCTACTTTTCCTTCCATTCTTTCCTTCCAAATTGCATGTCACCCGTGCGCCAAATTTTTTGATCCCTCTGTTTTGTACCACGCACAGCAAGCAATGTTACTTTGAAGACTATACTATATAGTACTGTACTGTCTACTGCAGTGTTTTGTCGATTAAAGTAAGAGATTTCCTGCACTATTTCAAGGGTATAGTTTGTTTGATGCTCAAGAGACATACTCATAGACAATGCACCCAGATATCATGAGCTCATGATTGACAGCTGAAAAGTAATATTGTATACAAATCCATGAGATAGGAATCATATTTTGCACCTTTCTTATTCACCAGCCTCGAGCCTACAACAGGTGTAGTGGGCAGCTTTTATTTTCTGGCCTGATCAGGCCAATGTTTCACTGCAACACTTCTGTTAAAATGGGAAGAAAGTGTAGTCTGACATAGACTAGGCCCTCTTAGAGCTTCTGTAGGAAGCAACAGATTGCGGTAAATTTGCAAAATTTCTGGGACTTAAAACATTTTTTGTTCATTTTGTAAAGATTTGATTGATTTCTGAATGACTCCACTAAACAATTGCTGAGACAGGTAGTGACCTTTGCTGCAAAGAGTTGTGTAATGCCTAATATGTAACAGAGTGGAAATTTTTAGATGGAAGTTACATCACGACCAGTTAGTTACCAATTTCTTTCAGTAACCAGTTTACGGTTTGGGGAGACTTTACGACTGACTCAAATCAAAATCGGTTTTATTGGCTTTGTGAACAGCATTAGGGATAATGGCTTTGCACAAGTACTTAGACATTGCCACTCATGTCATGTGGTGAAGCCAAGAAAAACAGCCTCTAGTTGCACCCTTCTCATGTTGATTAAAAATGACTAAGTAAATTAGCAGAAGTTATTAGAATACTAATAGAGTGACTACTATCTGGACTGGCCTCCAAAGGAGCACAGTCTGAGCAAACAGTCTAAATACATTTAAAAGAAAGCTCAACAAACACTGGCAGGATCAGGATATTCCTTTTAAAGGAATTCTCCACCATCGCTTCTTATGTCTCTTAAAAAGATGCAAGCATTATTGAAGATAAGTCATCATTCTCATTTTCAGGAAATATCTCAAAGAATTCTCATAATGAATTATTTTAGTGAATATTCGAGGTACGAGCCTGCTGCTAGAAATCAATTGGTTGTGACGTAGTACCGGCAAATCTAGATTGAACATTGCCCTTGATTTGTAGCTCAAGCTCTGGGTTATAGTACTGTTCTGATCTCTCAATTGTTGATAAAACCTTTGTTTCATCAGAGAGTGGCATAGACCTACCTTTGAAAGCATTGTTTGGAGCTACCTAATTGTTTAAGGATTAGGTGACTTAAATGACATTGGTCTGTGAATGATATTGAACTGGCACAGAAGAATAAAGGATAGAAATATCTTTGAGCTAATTAAGCAGCTTACCTTTGCTTGGTTTGGTGGGTCTTAAAGTATAAGAAGCAATTACATTTTATGTCCATCACAATAACAGCTCTGCTAGTTTCATGTGCTTAATAGGTTAGTATCTTACAGAATGCATCTTACTGACAGTATCTCACTGGATGTAGACATTCATAGGGTTTTCGTTATATCTGAATGAAAGAGTTTGGTGCATCCAAGACCTTACCAGAAACGGAAAGAGTGCAAACATGGAAAACGGTTTTTGTCGGTTCTATGTCACACATTTTCAGGCTTGTGCTGAAGCCCCACTTTCAAAGCCTTATTTCACATCAAAGGAAGCCTCCTTTGGTAACCTAGTTATGTTTAACTGATAGAACAGTAAGGAATCTCCTATATTATGTGAAGTTTTTTTGTTGATAGAGCATTCCTTTAACTCAAGTGACAGTCTAACACTGTTTGGGAACAGATATATGTAGATGAAGACAAGGATCTCAGACTTCTCCGCACAGTGGCTGACAGCCAATGCTCAGATGAGGACCTGTAAGTACCTGTAAGACAGTCTGCATTTCATGCACTACAATGCAAAGACCTTCAGTGGGAGCACTGACTCGGTCCTGGTGCAGCGGCCGTGAAACGGTTACCTCAACATGCCGTCATAAACGAAAATATTAGTCTTGGTGTGTACCTTGTAAGGCCTAGTCCAATTACAGTACATTTTGTACAGCAAACTAAACCTACTGTGAGTTAAAAACCACAGCTATGAAGTTTTCTGCAGTGTCATGTTTCCACTCAATTCACACTGAGTCCACTTAGATATGTGATTATTTCCTGCAAAATAGGAAAGAATGTAGGTAACTCTATGCTTCAAGTGTGAAGCACAATCATTGCACAGCAGATTATGTTATGTTCATAGACCTAGATCCAGTGGCACAGGGGTACAGTGGGTTGGGTGGTGGGCGATATGTCCCCAAATATTTGACGAGTCAATGTAATCATCCTCCCAAATGTTCAGTCAACAGATACAAGTTTGCTGGCATTTTTTTCGTTGGCAAGTTCACTTATTCTCCACTTTAACATGATTAACAAGATTAGGTGTTCATCTAAATACCTAGGTATGTAATATAATGCTCTAGTTATGCCACATCAGAAAGTTTCCGTACTCTTTACATCATTCTCCACATGTTTCAATCCATTAAATCACATACCTCAAGTTTCTGTCATTTAAGCTTGGTAGTCACCCATATTCACTGAAGTTCTCAAGTTCAGTCACATGTGATTCATTTAACCTTGGTGAACAAAATCCAGCTTCAGTTTTATGTATTCATATGCATGTCTTTCGCATTATTTCAAGAACAAAGTTGCAAATAATGTGGTCACCTTCAAATTCTCTGCATTCATATTCTAGTTGCCGCGGAAAATCCCATAGATGATACCTGCATTTTTAAACTTTACAGTACATTGTTGCACTTGCTCAATTTTAATTCTCCAGTGCAACTTATCTGTTTTGGAGTTTTACGTCCTTAAGAGCCTTTTTCAAATGTAGAAATATGTCAATAGTTTTATCCAATAATATTACCCCTGAAATTTACCCCTTAAAACAGTCATCCTGGGGGCCTATGAGGCATTAAAATCCCATGAGTATGCTGGGGTTTTGCATCTTACCCCACGAAGGGCCCTTATGTGGACTCCTAGACCCCAACCGGGATGGGCTTTATGCTCTACATGAATGCTTCACATGCAAATTTTATGAGTCTGACAGAATTCAAAGTTCAAATCACCCCCCCCCCCCACCCAAAGTTGAAAAGAAATGGTTGGAATGTTTGAGCACACAAAAACTCTGACGATATTGAAAGTAGTGTTTCATCTTACAATTAGCTGGGGAAATATCCTAAAATGAACAGCAGTGAAGGTAACTTTGTGAGGAGCCTGCGAAAACAATAATGCAAGAATGCTACTGGGCTAACTTTGCAGGAAGAAATAAAATGCTTGTAGATAGATTAGTGTTGAGCTGATATGGTTCTATAAGAAGTTTGTCAGCCCCATACCAGTAACAATAAAAACAAAAAAAGTGTTCAGTTTGTTGCTATGCATACTGCCACCTAACGCTAGGCCACGCCTATACACGTACTGATGTAGCCTAACACTAAGGTATACTAGAACCCTTAAAAAGTCATTCTCTTACCAATTCAAACCTTGAAAAAATAATAATTTATGCCATTAGGATTTCTAAGCAATATTTGAATTTTCTATAATCAAATGGACATCATAACTTACAAAAAGTCAGCTGTTCATTTCCACAACAATAAATTACAAAGTCATGATCATCGAGGTGGTTAGGCTCTTCACTATTCATCTCACTACATTAGGATATGATTATTGTAAACTTCAGAAGGCGTCACTTGATCTTTTCTATTTCTTTTAAGAGACACTTATGCACATTTACGCTCAAAAATGCATGTAATATAGTTTGCTTTACATGACATGTGTAACATTTTGTTGGGCATTTCAGTTCTGAAGCAATATCAATGAACTTTCGTCACGCTGAAGTGTTTTCATCCTTGCGCAGCACTGTATACTTTACAGCAGTGATCCCATATACCTTAGGCATATGGGATCACTGCTATATACAGTTCATTCAGCACAGGATCGAGGTCAATGGAGTATTCCAGCACTGAGGATTTGCTCAGCTCTCAGGCTGGCAAAGCCTGTGATGGAATTCTGTGCTAACCTCAAACTTGACCGGGAAGAAGTTGATAACATTACTGTCTACTAGTGAGTATTGGAATGTTTAATGTGCGATTTTACCATCACATCTACTATTTGAATCTGCATTTACTTGAGTTAGCGATATGATGTCAACCTGCCAAACTTCGCGCACCTCACTTACCTTAGCATGACAGTCATTACATGATGAGTTATCCTTTTAAACAAATCCTGCACCTAAACCTACAGCGAAAACCTGTGAACGTGCTAGCAACAAAAAATTCCATTGAAGAGTCAAAATCATGATTTGAAAATTTGTAACATTCATCAAGAACTGATGAAAATAGGATGTTCTAGGCTTAGCCACCACTCCTATGCAAATGCAGTACCAAAAAGTTGACTAAGCAGGCAAGGGCGATTAAATAAACAGTGTCTCAGCTTTCTTTTCAGTCACTTCAAGGCAATGTAGTAAAAAATTTATCCAAAAATTTCAATAGGTCGTTGCATTTTAGGGCTTATTTATTTCGGGGGTACACAGTTTGGCAGTGCCAGAAGTTTGGTGTATACATGCATTATGCACTATATAGCATTCAATCCATTCCAGATGATCCTCATTTCACACAGACTAAAAAAAGAAGTGATGGAAAAAGTGACAAACTTAAACTTAAAATTAGCAGCAGTCTTGCAGTAAGGTCTAGCCTAATTTAGTGTAACAAAGGTGCAGCAATGTAACATCACAAACTTGACTTCAGTTTGGACCCACGCTAAGTTAGGGCTTAGGCCTGCCCTATCAATTTGTGGTTAAACTAACTTGCTGCTAGACAGCTGGACTTTGGTTCGCATGCATGCAATAGCCTAACGTAACTTACGGCTTACCCTAGGGGACTAAGTCAGAAAGTGGCCTCAGTTTAATTGGTAAGGCATAATGTAAGTGTAAGTATAAAAAAAATTTGACCTAAATTTACAGTACTGTAGCCTGTCTAGGACCTGAGGCCTCTAACTGTCAGTGTTACTGTTAATGGCCTAGGCTCTAGCCTAACCCAAAGTATTACTTGGTTTAGCCTGCCTAGGCTAACCCAGATTAGTAAACAATTGAGCTCCGTACCTTAAATTTGCGACAGTTCATACAAAAAATGCATCTCACACTCACTACTCGCAGAGTGTCTGGTCAAGCAGTACAGCAGCAGTTTCTTCGCGATGACGATCAGAATTTCACTACACTAAACAACCCGACAGGCAAAGTTTCAAGTTATGTCCTGGACCCAACAGTAGCCGTGCATTTAAGTACAAGGCCTAAGCTAGCTAGGTACTGGTAACGTACGTACATAGGCACGGCGGTTCGAACGTGTTGTTCTACTTACTTTTCACGTCGTGATGATACACTTGTAGTAAAGTTGTACACTCCACTTCAGCATGAGACTGTGTGTTTATTTCCCAATAGAAGTTGAATGACGGAGATAGATGTCATGGAAGCTGTAATACCGTGATCTCAATACATGAAGAGATTAACAGAGGGTGATGCAAATAAATCAGTTTATACTGCGCAACTGCTCAAAACTGGTGTTTTCTTATGGAACTTTGTTTGGCTAAAAATTTTAAGAATGTGTAAATTGAAATGCACTTTGAAAAATGAATACCCTAAAAGATACAGGAATCATGATATGATGTTTGCCGTACATAGGAAGCGCACTCAATTCTTCTTTGCTTCATCTAGGTTGGTGGAAATGAAACCCATCTCGGTGTAGAGATCTATAGGCAATGTGATGATTGCGTCAAGTACTATATGGCATTTCCTGTTCCGATGACGTCAATGCTCGCAACATTGAATTTATCGAAACCGGTAAAAGCACATGTTCCTATGACATTTTTCTTTCTGTTCATTGCACATGCATACTCCATGCAGTTCATGCAAAGTGCACAATCAGTTCACAGTGAGTCCCAATAGTGTTCTCGACTGGGTACAAGTTCAGTTAATTGAAGGGACCATGGCCACTGAAGAAAACTGATATTAAGCCTACATAAAAAAAAAAATAGGAATATGTTTTTTCTCTCTTTCAGGAATATGTTTCTTTTTCGAGTTTGCAAAAATCATTTCCCAAGAGTACATTTCATTTTGAGACTTTTCAGAGTTGCAACTAGAAAAGTTGTAGTGCTCCAAGCACTAGGGAACCTGCCACTTTTGGTTGAGTCCAGCAACGACTCTGGTGGAGTCCCTGCGGGTTGGGCAAAGCCCCTGAACAGCTCCCAGGCGCGCTCGCTATGTCTTAGCACTATGAAAAAATATTTGCAAAATCTTTGAATCTTAACTCAAAAGGCCTCTTTTTCAGTCATATTTATAACATTGTGTGAACTTACTGCCGGGAGCTGGTAAGCCGAAAACTGATCGCGAGTGCCGGGTGGCTAATTACTAGCCCGGGCGGAGTCGCCCGGCACAGCCTATCGCAGCTACAACAGTTTCCTACATTATTTTTAAGCCAAATCTACGATAGGCCTATACCTGAATGTAAATTTTCAACGATGTCAAGTTTCAGAGTTATATGGAATAGGTTCACATCATAACAGCCAAACAATATAATGAACTAAAATCCTACGATATAAGTTTTAAAGAAGTGATTTAAGTTTAATACAGCTCATTTCATAGCTACATTTTTTATCTCTTAGCGTTCTAAAGTGTCTTCACCTTTATGTTTTTATTGAAAAGCATATGTACAACGTTACGTTTAATATTTATTTTCATCGTTCTAAACCTTTTATTATACCTCTTACTCTTTGTTAAGCTCACTAAATTTACTTATACTCTTAGACTTTTCGAACGTGCATCTTAAATGAGCCTTTTTACCTTAGGCTTGAAAAAAAAAACATATAAATAAGTTGAATAAATACTTCAATTTTAAACTGAAGAACAACGAAGAAAGTTCTTGCGCTAATTTGCCACTGTTACCACGAATTAAGCAACTGGAAATCTTTCCTAACCAGAAAAGTCGTTCTTCAAACAGCAATATTGTAAGAGTGAAAGTATGCTCAGTATCGTTGTTGCAAGCGTAATTATTTCCTTTTCAGATGTGTGTTTGCAGCTGTACGTATGTGTGTGTTATGTCAGTTATTTTTATGTTAATTACCTTAGTTGTCCTTGTAAGTTGCAGAGGACTTAGATGTCATTCTGTTGTTTGATTTCAGTTGGAGCACGGAGTACCATACAAGCAATGCACGCAACCCATCGTGCCTCTTCTATTTTTCTTGTAGTTGTGTTACCACTCTTAAGTTCGCCTCCTTAAGTTCCATTTCTTCCGCACATATTTATGGACAACGCCCTACCATCCCTACTGTACCGTGACAGAGTTAGAAACCACGAGAAACGCCGTCGAAAGGCCCCACGTTACAATATCTCCATAGTATAGGAAACTATTGGAAAGGTCTAACATGTCTGCAGTGAAAAAAATGATTCTTTACTGATTTAAGGACCTCTTCACTTGTCAGAGAAATATTGATTGAGGAAATCAACATATTGCGTAAAAAATCTTAATATGCCAAATGAAATCAGTCGTTTCACTGACACTCTTACCTATATGAGAGTTAAATCAAGCTAGCCGATGGAAATTCATGCAAAAATTGTTGAGGCTTTCAAAGCGTGGCTTTCAGCTCAGGCAAAACTTTCTGGTACATTTCTTATTTGTCACTTTCCTTTATTAAAAAAAAAAAGGAAAAAGAAAAAGAAACACCATTTCGAAATGTACGCAGAATGTTAATTTCAACAAAGTAAACCAGTCCAGTGGAGGCGGAAATGGGATCGGGGAGGGGGTTAAGGCTCATGCAAGCCCTTATGGCAAAAGCGGGGGTTAAAAGTATACTCAGTCAATCCCCATATTATGCCAAGCACTCCAATAATATAAGAAAACGAAAGCAAAATTCGTCATGATTCTTGTACCATCTCCAAGGTTTAACCTAAGTACTATGCACTACCATGTACCACCATTGTTTAAAGATTGATTTAATTCTGTTCTCAATGCTTAAAAAAAATGCAGACTTGACGAGATTTTTGTCTCAGATGTGGGTAAATTGGCTAAAATATCCGTTAAGTGTCGTTCCCGGCCATTTTTTTTTGGGGGGGTGGGAGGGGGGGTTGTGAGGCCAAAGATTTTCTCATATGATCAGCGTCAACCGATGGTGACACTCAGTTTAATGAGTCCTACAGAGTCAGTCACCTGGTTTCTATCACGGGAACTCTTGATAGTTATGCCCGTCTTCACGCCCCCCCCCCCCACCTCTATCGTCGGGCCTGGAACCAGTGGCGTTCTCTAAAGAAAAGAAAAAAATAACAGAAAATAAAACAATTGCAATTTTTTGAATGATTAGCTCCAGATTGGTCAGTGTGAATGCTCACTTGAACTGGATATTTACCTTTTCACTGATCGCAAGTCAATGAAAAAAAAATGAGGATGTCGAGCCGCCGAGTCATCAAAATGAGAAAGCCTGCTCTAGTTGGATGATGATAACGATAAGTCCGGTATCATAGGGGTACGAGGCGGGAGGTCTGGGCGACTGCAGGCCACGCAGAGCAGGGAAATGCTTATTTCAGGGCACTGACCAGCCGGAGATGGGAGGGGGGGGGGTGGCGATGGTCCTCCTAAATCTCTCTCTCCCAAGATCAGTCTTTCATACAAATCAATATGACCTGGGCAGAGATGTGGGCTGAGGTGCAAGAGATGCAAGGTACTGGACCACCCTACATTAGCAAAAAAAAATTGCCAAAGGGGAGAGTGACTTTGACCCCTCCCCCCGGGACGTCGATCAGCTATCGTCCAGCTAAGTCTCCCCCCCCCCCCCGCCTTCATCCAAATCCTGGATCCGCCACGGCTGACTCTTGTATTTTTAGGGCAAGGGGATTGGTAGCCTGGCAGGGGGGGGGGACAAAGCGATATTGATGTAAACTAGATTCTGGTAATGATGAATACATTTCAGTGTATGGTATATACTTTCGACCCGACCGTGCGATATTAATATGCAAAACTGTTCCCGTTTATTTCTTCGTATAAGTTTACGCAAATGAAACTTGCAGATATACACATATGTATTCCGGAATAAAATAAATACTGCATATGTAATTGATAGGAGGGGTTATTAATTGATTGCAGCCATGATTCAAAGAACTACTTCATATCTCGAGTTAATTTCGGAGTTTCAATATTCAAAACAGACTAGGAGGTAATCGATAATAGGTCGAACATCGGATCGGGCCGATGTTCATCACTATCGGTAAAACATCGCATCGGCGAGGTGGCGATGTTCAGCAACCTGGAAATATATTTGCGCCGAGGAACTTCTTAATTCGTGAAACAGAATAGGAACTGAAAAAAAAACTGCTCCATGAAGGCTATATTTCTTATCCGAAAAGTTAAAACAAAAATAACTGTAAAATTTGCGATGATTTTGGAATCGGAAAAGCATATTCATCATACACGATTCTTTTTTTCAGGAGGGGACACGCTTGATAGCGAAAATATCTGATCGTATAGAGGGCGATGTTGTGATAAAAGGACCGGCCGTCGGATCGGCAGGGATTGTTTGCGAAAATAACGCACGAGTTCCTCATGCCAAGCGCTATAAAAACCACAACATCAGAAAGTGGTTCTATCGAAGTAGGATAACTTCGCATGTTACACCGATGGATGTACACTTCACAAAGATTTAACCTATTTTCATTCTGTTATCGAGTCTTTATGTACTTTACTGTTTCTTCGACTTTTGTTGCTGTTACGAAGCCTGTGGTTCTTACGGAAGCGTAGAGGAGACATGCAAAAAAGAAAAAAAAAACTACCTTTGAGATTATTTAAATTCCAAATTCGAGAAAATATCATTTTGGTTAGCTAAAACATCTAGCATGGTACAACAAAATTTGGAAAGTTTTCATTTTGTTGAGGTCATTCAGAAAGAGCTATTTTTCACAAGACAATTGTCGTTTTAGAAACTCTCCAAAAAACAATGTTTCCGAACTTTGTCATTTTGACTTTATGGCTCATCTGAATTTTTGACATTTTACAGAGTTCAGAGATCAAAATGTAAATTTCCTAAATGTTGAAAAAAATGAGCATTAGAGAACTTCAAAAAAATTGTGGACAAACTTGGTAGATAGATAGATAGATAGATAGATAGATAGATAGATAGATAGATAGATAGATAGATAGATAACTGTCTTATACCTTCATCACGAATAAACGTTGGCTATGTGTGCCAATTTTGTGACGTGAGGAGAGGGACTCCCATGATATGACGTATGTTAGGCTATCCTTATCTTAATCGTTATTTCAAGGACAACTGGGAGTATATGCTGCAAGACGTTGTTTGTAAGTTTGTATTTTCTTCTTTACAGATATTACTTGCCAGATAATATATATATAGGCCTGACAAAAGAAATACCGACACTGTGCAATTATACACGTCATCATATTTGCATCTTATCAATCTTTGAAAGGACATATCTCTAAAACGGTAATAGATAAAAGCACAATTCCAACGGATTTTCATCCAGGGTTTCATCATTCCTCAACTTTTGCATAGAGACCGCTCTTTGCTATGTGCGTCTCCCACAACCTTTCATCCCAACCAAAATAAGCACAGCATACTGTCTATATTCTTGTTCTGCCCAGTATTCAGGCCTTACTTTAGTTGCACACGGTGGAGCATTGGTTTCTCTCTGAATTTAGAGATGGAAAGTAATTAGAAAGTTAGAAAATTAGAAAGTTCGTACATTACTACATCTCTTTGACAGTAATTAACATACGTGCTCCGTTGATTTAAGATGGCACAGCAAAGAGCAGGGGGTCCATACCAGATGAAATGGTGGCTGGAAATTTAAGTCCGAATCAGCTGATTCGTGTACATGATGGTGAACTTGTGTTACTGTGATTCTGCATACATGCTTCAACTTTTTTTTTTTCTGCTTTTCTTTTTTCACTTTGAATTCGACTCCCGGTGGAAACAGAAACATGATGAAGTTGAAGATGTGACAAAGGTAATGTCCAACTGGTAGTGATGTGGGTCTTAGATTATTATTATTTTTTTTTTATTCATTTTTTTCTCCCAACTCGGGTATAAGCATATCTCCTTAACAGATTTATGGCAAAATATGACTTGCCAATAGCAAATTCAGTCAGAAAGTGTTCCACTCGACAGAAAAAAAAAAAAAAAAATTGATTTTTACTTTTTCTTTAAGAACGTTGACGTCACACACGTGATATTCCTGAGTATGTGTTTTAAACCTAGCCAATCCTCACAGGGTAACATACATGTTAATGCCTCCTCGAGAGCAACATACCCTAACCATTGCCGTGTATCAGGTCTTGTTCTATCACGCAGAAGAGTCTTCTCGGGAGATAATTTTTACACGTCATTTGTATTTTATGAGGACTAGGCGTTTATACCTCTCTCTAGCTTTTGCTCATGGAATATTGATCGAAGGTGATCAATGTGTACTGCTCAGGTCAGTTACTGTTTTTGGTGATTCTTGTGGCTTGTTAATGGAGGAAAAAGTAACAATTTTAACAACTGAAAAAAAAAGCATCAGCTGAAATCTGATTGGTCGAAAGTAAATATGCACCATTATTTTCACATCCAGTGTAGACCCTCTTACATCCTTTATCATTAAAAAATGAAACATTTACCAGAGGGAGAACCATATGTAAGTTAAAGGTATATTAAGTCGGATCGTTCCCCTTACCCCCCCCCCCCCCCGGCACACTTTCACAATCAATTGACCTCCATGTCGAAACCAAGTGATGACAGATATAGGACAAACACATTATTTTTTAATATGTCAATTATCTATTTGAACAATGATTTTCCTTACAAAAAGGCATAATATAACAGTCATTGACACCTTACTAGCTGACGACTCTATTACGTTTACCTTTAAAAATAGTAGATGCAGTGGAAGATTGGCAGATAAACTTTTCTGAAATATCAAATTTCTACAAAAACCCTATGCAAATAAACACTTTCTGCAATGAGATTTTGTGACTGAAAAGATTTAAATTGAAATTGTCAACCAAACAACTTTAAAAAAGAAAAGAAAAACAGTAAGATTCTCTGGGTATCATTCAGTACCTGCAAGCCCTGCTCAATAGAATTCGTGCCAAACAAATCCACCTATCTCACCTACCACGGACTTATGCCATGGCGTACGCCACGACTTACACCACTTCTTGCAACAACAAAAAATAGGCCAGACGTCAACCCCTCCCGACTTTCAATATCAAATCGACGCCTATGTACCAAAGCTTTATATTCGCATAGGCGGCCACGATTTGTCATTGCTACGTGCAAAGTTTGACCTAGATGAGGCGACCAATCACCTTCTACGTGTTGTGTGTTCAATAACTACTCTACTAACACATATACAGTATGTTGAAATATTTCGTTGCACTGGCTCTGACCGTGAATGGTTTGTGACACACAGACAACCAATAAGAGCAAAATTTGTTACCTCAATTGTGACAGCTTTTCTTCCTTTAAAAGCCACCTAACAGTGAATTTTTGGCACAAGAAATCATCATGTCTATAGCTTCACTTATCATGTATTCTTATTATCAGACGGTTCCATACTACACAATTTGAATCATGGCTCTCTCTATTCCCCTCATGATATCTTCAATTCTTACATATTTCCTGCAAAATGTGAACTGTTTTCATGCATATATGAAAGCTTGCCTTCAACAACTCAAATGACTGGACCAACTGGAAAAATGCAGAGGCACATAAAAAACATCTGTTAACTCTAATGCCTCGCAATATATCAATATGAGGCTGGGCTATGCAAAATTAACATCTGGATGAATATAAAATTGCGCCTATTAGAAATTGTGAAAATTCGGGGTCTCTTCTGAGAGCGGAGCTGATCGAAAAAAAATCTGATGGGACGACAGAGTGCACAATTTCCACAAGATGTTAAATTAAATTTTAAATTAATGTAAAAATTCAATTACAGTAGGCAGACTATAGGCTATTACAGGCAGACTATCCACTTGACTTACTACTCGTGACGTCACTGCATTTTACATTATTAAATATAGATCAATGGTGCCTCCACCATCACACCTACCTGTCACATTATATGTGGAACTTAGAGTCAATTGAAGACAACGGATCGTCCCATAAATAACATTAACGCCTGAGCGCAGCTCATGTAGTGTGTGTGTTACTTGCTGCTCAAGTCAACTGTGAGTGACAACGCCATTGCTTTACAGAGGACAATATCGTAAATTAAAATGCAGTGACAATAACAAATTCTGAGGCACTACATTCCTAGGGGATTATGAGACGATCCGTTGTCTTTGACATTTGAAAGTCTCTATTGTATTATACTGCAAGAGGTATCCTCTTCTAGTAATCAATTCCACCCTGGAGATGACTCGGAATTTGGACGCTGAAAAGCTTCCCACCATCAAGGTTTATGGTGTTAAGCACCTGAGTCTTGTCAATCTTACATCGGATAGTCATGTAACGATCGTTGCCTTTACCATACGATTGGCTTGCCAGTCCCATCCAGCGACTCATGCAGTGTATCCTCTTCCTCTGAGTCTTGCAAAGTGATGATGAAAACACTAAATACTCTCTCTCCCCCTCAGCCACTTCTCTCAGCAGGCTTCTCACTACATTATCATCGATTCTGCTCGCCATCAGCCTGCCTTGTTCATCTTGGTAATCTGTCAGGTCGATCCCCAGTCCAGCACGAATTGCCCTCTGTTTGGCCTCAACCGGCTCTGTTCGGCCGTGCTCATCCTTCCCGAGGCCCCCTCCTCTCCAGCCAAGCTTTTGCAGAAGCTTGTGGCCAATGTTGCTTGCAGGTATTCCCTCCTCAGCGACTGGTGCAGCAACAGTCATTCCACCAATCTTTTCGAGGTGGATGCAATCATTTTTGAACTCTTTCCTTCCAAGCGTTGACTTTGTTATGACAGGAAAAGCAGCTTTCAATAAACTGAATGCATTTTCTCCAGCACTACGTTTGGCAGCTTTTTTATTGCTGCCTTCGCCTTCCCCAATGACAACATTCCTGATGGACAGGAGACAATGAACTTCATTAGGCTTGTTCTGTGCAAACTTCACTTTCAAGTTTTCTTTGTTGAATATGGTAGATGAATAGACATTTGACAATGGAGTGCTAACTTCATGTTCAAGGACAACAAAGTCCCTCAGCTTAGCAAGCACCTCCTCAATTTTTGATTGGTCGAGCTGATTATTTTGTATGGAATTCTTTGCGCATCTTTCCATCACGTTCTCCTCATTGTGGATCTGGTACTCATCTGAGGGTGACCAAGACAACGGAGTCTGAAAATTAGCCTCAACTGTCCTTTTATCCATATATTCAAAACTGGTAGAGTGCTTGATTTTTTTGGAAGTGTCTGTACCACCATTCTTGCCAGATATATTTCTCTTTCTGCTTTTTCTGTGTTCTTCAAGTCTCTCTGAGTTTGTTTCTGCACCACTTGTTCTTGTCTTCTCTTGTTTTGCAAGTCGTCCAGGGGTCTGCTGGGAATCATTGATATGACGATTCTCATTCTTGAGTGATGGGTCTTTGCCTTTGGTAGACGAACTGTCTTTTTGATCTGATGAATAACTAACTACGATGCCTTTTGACAGATGAGTAATTCGTTCCATAAGAGTAGGATGGTACCTGTATTTGGAAGATGAATATGAGTCTGTTCAATATGATGATCTACTCCAGAAAAGTGTTGCAGAATGAAACGGAAGATTTAAAAATGGAAAATCATCACTAGATGGGAATCAATTTTATGCTAATACATTCCATGTTTTGAAACTTTCTGTGAGAAATTGAAGCAATAGGTTTGTGCAGGCCTGTACCCTTAACTTATTGTTTAATGTTAGTATTCTTGTTTATGGTGAAGGGTTAGCTCGGTGGTTAGGGTGTCCCTGGATAAAATCCTGGTGAAACCACTTTGAATTTTTCTGGGGACTCAATAAGTGCTTGTTCAGTAAAATGTTTACAGTGGTGGTGAGGGGGTTATTTGGTGATTTCAATTGGGGTTCCTGTAGTCCAATTCAGGTCTTGTCCACTTCAGGTGGTTGGTACAGCTAATGGGTTGCTGAGCTCAGAGCTGGGAAGGTTCTCCACCCCACCCAGCCTTTGGGAAAGTGGTTAAAGACTGGGGGATACACAATCCTCTGTCGGATGGGGACGTTAAATGGCAGTCCCAGGAGCAGGTTTGTGTTTGTATGGGATTGTTGGTTCACCCCTGCCTCGTTACCATCTGAACAATGTTCGAAAAGAGTATGTGAAATTCAATGGTGTTCATCCACGATCAACATGGAATAGGATCCCTTCATGGGTATTCATACTATCTGATCCTCAAATACTAAATTAAACTAATATCCATACACAACACACATACACATCTGCATGAGATAAGTCACAATACTGTCTGGAACGTGGCTAAAATGAAATCAAATTTCTCAAAATGGGAAAAAACGTTACTCTGTTTGTCCCCTTCAGCAAGTGTCAACTTTATTTTGTGCACTTTCCTGACAATATTGTGACAAAGCTGATTGGCAAACACAACATTTGCCTGAAAAGAAAATTACTACAAAAAAGTAGTCCTTTCAACACACTTAAGCGTTTTTCCACTTTCATAGTTTAGAGCTCCCTCATTTTAAAAAGCATACTGTATTAAATTGATTGCAGTTCTGTGATTTCTTCACCTGTGGCTTGCAAGTGACTCCAAACATTCATTAATGAAAAATCTTTGATTGCAACCCATCTCAAGTTCAAACAGCATGGTATGAACATGTGCTTGTGTACAGAGGTTGCGCGAATATCTCGTAGGCCTAAACATGGAAACAATACAGGTTTCCATACTGTAGTCCACCCTGGTCAAAGGTGGATAGCCTATACAAATTTACGGGATGTGCAGTGGTCGGGGAAACAGTATGCAATGGCTAGCCTAACTTAGGCCTGACTACGGTCTATTGATTGCTAACGACGAGTAACGTTACCTGCAACCGAGAAATGTAATATTTGACCAAGTCATTGAAAGTGCGATGAGCTGACTTTTTCTACCACTAAAATTTTGAAAATTTCTTTCGATAAACATTTTTCTGAACTTCCACTGAAAATCATTTTCATAAGGGAGTTTCCAGCTGTCCGGGACAATTGAATTACAGTTGCTTTCCATGGTTGCACACTGCTGACAAAGCTGCAAAGCTGTGTTCACCACGCCGACGGGTGCATTGTACACATATTAGTTATGCGAAACAACACCAAGTCGCAAGTCCCAAAGATGTTACAGATTTGTCATGTACCACTGAACGCCTTTAAAGCACATAACACATCTCGTGGAACTTTCATACCAAAGCCTATAGTGCCCTCTATATAAATTTTTTTCATCTGTTATAACATGTTTTTAATGTGTAATAACATGTTAATAATCTGTAATAACAGATTATTAACCTGTAATTACAGATGAAATTACAGAAGAAGACTTAATAGAACCAAAGGTAAATGCAAAATTATGATTACTGTCAGGGCATATATATATATATATATATATATATATATATATATATATATATATATATATATATATATATATATATATATATATATATATATATATATATATATATATATAAGGTTGGAATAGCAAATAGCAACAGTTCCAAACTGAATATATATATATATATATATATATATTCATGTATGTACTTGTCACGTAATATCAAAAAGATACGCCCGACTTGAAGTTTGATTTAGAGGAGGTGATACTAACAAATTTCTTCAAAGATCCAAGGTTACATGGATCTAGCGTAATCTTGAAGGTGATTGTAGCATGAATTGATGAAGACTTTGATGCATTTTTGGGAACTTACTTTTGAAGTACACTCAATTTCTAGGCACACGTGTACGCCCATGCAAGTACTACATGTGCCGCTCGACGTATACGCGGTGTGCATGTACATAGACCAGTAAGCAACTTGAATATTCAGTCTTTCTATCTACAACGGGCAATTTGAATCACTGATGAAAATATATATAGTATACAGCTCAGCGCACTTCGGGAATACATGAAATGATTTTTATCGAATGACCATGCAATGCGATTGATGAGATTTGCAACCCCGTGTATTGCCTACTTGGCTATAATTGTTGTACAATGGACGCCTGGTCGTCAAAATAGAGGGACGGGCAGTGCAGTGACACCAGTAAAAAGGGATAGAACAACGTGCGCAATGAACTCACTATCCAAGTTAACACTTGGATACGCCTTGGAATAAAGAGAAGCGCGCGACTGACTCGGGGCGCCTTGCAAGGGACACGTTAAATACAAAATTATATGCACTCCCAGTAAAGGGCGCATTCTTGGCTCTGCTTTCTACCATCTCTATTGCGTCACACAGGAAATCATAAGGGTTGTTTACCAAGTGATACTGCCACGTTGATGTACAATCACTTCATATCGATATATACAACGATCAATTAAGCTGTATTTTATCTGCGCGAAGAATTTGGAACAATGTTTCCGCTAATTTGTTTGTTATTTGTAATTGCTGACGTAACTTTGTTTCTTCTTGAGACCGTCATCTCCTTAATCCGAGTGAGAAGAAGTAAAACCGGTGAGTATTTGGCTCCTATTTTTCAACAGGAACCGACCACTCAAAGTCACATAGATGTCTACGGTATCACTCTCTCCCACGATTGTATTTAAACATTACATACATTTGCCGTCATCACTATTCTATTTCCAGTCAAATCTAATGAGTTGATTAACGCCTATTCCTCTTTGTTTCGCCTGCAAAAGTTAAGTTATCCATTGTTTCTAGTGAGAATCAGTTAGGTACCCGTAGAGCTAAGTTGTCTCAACAGGGAATGATATTGAAAGTCAATTGAGTCCTATCCCTCCGTTTGCATACGATTCATTTACTCTCTCGAACTTAAAATCCCTAGCAACATGGATAATTTCTATGTAGGTGAACCAAAATGTTTGAAGACCAAAGTAGAGAGCCGTCATTGATTCATACCATGGTACGATAGGTGAACTATTACCTATATGGTATACAAATTCTACGGAAAATTAAGTGAAATAGAACAAACCTGTTTTATTTAAATATGAAGAAATAACTCATCATGTATTTAGTTCCCTTTCTGTTTCCTTTGCTGGTAATGGTTATAATGATTGACACCCCCTGTCCTCATCCGATAGGCACATCTCACTTGATGGGCCTGGTCCTTGTGTGTAGGCCTGCCGATAATAATCTTATTCTCATCATGGCATAGATCTGAAGATTACGTAATACCAATGATCATTATGATTTGACAAGCTAAGTTTGGAGAGAATCCTCTTCCTGTGTCGATTGATTGATTACTTGATCAAAATGCCATCGTACTTGCAGAGGGCATTATTGTAGTTTGTTTTAATGGTGACTGTTCATCATAATAGGGAGTCAACTGCCACGATTGTTACGTCATTTCTGCGCCTATGCGCATGCGTCACGTAGTCTCACCCTTGTCCATTCTCCAAATCGAGGACGGCAAAACCACGGTTTACGCGTTCCCGATTTGCACGAGGGATACGATGTGATGCATGCGCATAGGCCCAAAAATGACGTTACAACCTTACTTGATTAAAGTAGTCGACTATGTGGCAGTACAAATCGAAAGCTCCCTAGTTATCTCATTCCTATGGGTAGTATACAGGGAGGAGATATTGTACTTACTTGAGCGGTTGAAGTTGCCAAAAATGTCACTTAAATGGTAGTTCATCTTACACGTTCCCCTTGTAGTATCCAATCGAAACTTGGTGGGCCAGTAGCCCTTATGTGGGAGTAACTCATGGTATACAAGTGACATAGATCGGAATTACCCAATGGGGTGGGGGTAAGAAGGGGGTCCAAATGTTTGTGCGTGTGTGTACAACCGAACCTGTGTCTCGATCTCCACTTAGACGGTAAGTCGAATGAACCTCAGACTTGGTGGGTAGATGCTCGGGTATGAGGTGTAGTGTCCGCCCGACCGATGACGTCATAGGTCAAAGATCACAGGTCATGAAAACGAAAAGCACATTTTTAGCATTATCTCAGTGTGTGAATTATGTAGCATGGATGTATAAAACTTCGCGCATCTAACGTGAAACCTTGGAATTTCTAGCTGCTGGAAATTCAAGATCCCTTCAAATCTAATTATCTTGTTTTCGCAAGTCTAAAATTCAATTTCACCAGTAATTTGATCCAATATGCTATGAATGTACCTCGAAATCTGTTATTTAACCAATATATACTTGAGTCAACGATACGATGTAAACCTGCCAAACTTCGCCCACCTCACTACCGTTAGCACGACAATCATTACATGAAGAGTGTCCTTTTAAAAAAATCATGTGCCTAACCGTTCAGCAAAACCTGTGAACAGGCTAGCAACAAAAATTGTCAGGAAAAATTCCATTCAAGAGTCAAAATCATGATTTGAAAATTTGTAACATTCGGCCGAAACTGCGAATAGAATGCTCTAGGCCTAGCCTACTTCTCCTGTGCAAATGCAGTACCGTAAAGGTGACTAACCAGCCAAAGGTGATAAAATAAACAGTGTCTCAGCTTTGTTTCATGCAGTCATTTTAAGGCATTGTAGTTAAACATTTGTCCAGCTACTTCGTCGTTGCACTTTAGAGCTTATTTTTTCTATAGGTGCGCGAAGTTTGGCAGTGCGCGAAGTTTGGTGTATGCACTATAGTGTTTCAAAAACTGTCATATATGGAACGTAGACAATAAAAGGTTGTTTTTAATACTGATGACGTCACGAGGTTCAAGGTCACGTGATTAAAGTTCAAAATGGCAAAAATGCTCTGAAAAAGCACTATCTCATCCTATATGATAAAGCTGATGAACTTCAGACTTGGTGGGTGAGTGTCTGGGTGAGCGATGTAGCGTCCGCAGGACTGAAGACGTCACAGGTCAAGGGTCATGATTGCTGTAATGCATAATACAGTGTTAGTTACCTTGGTAGTACATGGTGTCAACATAACTTTTACATATTTGCCTTTCCATGCATGTGACACGTTATTTCAACCTATACCACCAGTTCTGGGCTTAATGTTTACGTCTGATAGCAATGTCATTTCCCCTTGCGTTAATAATATCTTCACTCAGTACTGTTTACAACGTATACATATATAGATCTACTGCTCAATATAATATATTTAATGTTTTACAACTGTCTCTCGCCATCCATTTTGAATAAAAGCAAACTCACGGAACATTAATGTGACGCCTTTGGTCTTTATAGCAGACATCTCCGAGGAGGCTTCTGAGAGGTTGATCAAGAAATTCATCCGGAATCCTAGACAGGGTTGGTTTATTAATTTGTCAATTGCGTTATTTTGTGGTGTGAGTAAAGTGTATTCATTTGCACTTTTACATTATGTTACATTATGTCATATTTTGCATTATGTCATATTTTGCATTATGTCATATTTTGTTACTTTCATGCACAATTGATTAGCACATTCATGTGCGTTATTTTTTCCCTTACATGATGAACATTCTTAGGTCACATTTTTAATTCGATTTTATGACAATTATTTACAATGATGCATATTCTTAAGGGAGGGAGAGGTTACGTCAACTCATCAAAATAAACTAAACACCATTTCAGTTTAATATCATATATAGACTAGCTAAGATATCCGACAAATAGAGTGACAAAAGAAAATGTAAGTGCAGTTAATAGTTATATTATATCAAAAGTAAGTGCATTGTTCTGTTGTCTCAACCTACTGCGTCATGTGCTGCAGCAAGCTCGGGGTTAATGAAGGTATTGTTTCGTTTGGCCGGGCTAACAATGCAGACTGCCCCCAAATTCAAGTCGTCACTGGATCATAGGTATATCTGCCAGCTGTGAGAGATTTACGTTATTTGCCATAATATTACCTATTGTAAATTAACGGGGTGGCGTTTTTCTTTGGTCTTTATAGAAAATGTCTCCATCAAGACCACGTTGAGGTTGGTGAAAAGACACGTGCGTCACAGTCGATCAAGTAAGTTTATGATGTTTTTTTCTTTTTTGAGTAGAAACTCTAGAACAATAAACCAGTCTCCATTTTCATCAAACGTATCAATAGAAAACCCGTACCTCTAATCAACCAACCCAGTTTACTTCCCTGTCATTTTATATCAACATACCACGTTACTACATTTTTAAGGACGTCAGCAGTTATAATTACACTGGATAGAGCCGTCTCATCTAGCAACATTTTCTAAGAAGTCAGAAGTTATTACTCTTATGTTTATTTCACTTTGTATATACTCATGTTCGACGGGTTCGACCCGAAAATCTGATTCATCGTTACCCCATTGAGACTAACAGGAACAAGATGAAGTCACACTCTGATCCCTGTCTCTCCGAAACCATGGTAACCAAAACTAATCGTTTAAATTAATATTTTGATTCACGACCAATAATTAAAAGAATAATGATTTGAGTGATAAGATAAAAGTATCTTAATGCATTGGTACACGGTCTCCCCCATCCTAAGTAATTTTCTTTCTCAATTCACATTCAAAAGAGAAAACAGGAAAAAGCTTTGATACAAAATGTGACCGTAAAATGAGACATCCCACTAAGTTTCCTTGATTTTATTTTGATTTCGTATTTATATTGTTATTTCTTGCTTCTAAGGACCAGACTGCAGATGAGAATGTCCTCGTTTCCCGCCTCAATTTACCTCAGCCAAATATAGACCTTTGTTTGACCTTGACCACGTGAGTAACTTTTACTGCAGAGTTTTCTTTTCGTTACCATGTTAACATCTGTTTAAGTCCAAATCAATGCATACGATGACCACTTGCAATAATTCACAACAAATTTTTTATTTCACCGATTTCAGCGATTCACCGAACACGAAAGAGACCAGTGTTCTCCACGAACTGCCGTTCGGCCTCGCATGCTACCAGGTTGACGTCACTGGTAAGTTGACTTAGTGTACCATAACGGATAGTGTTAAATGATAGTAGGCTTACCCTGAAAAGATGACCGGACTGGAGGAATGACTACTTGTTTTAACATTGTTAATATAAAAGAGTCAACGTTGCTTAGGTATGAGATTTCTTCGATGGCACCGAAGTTTTCTTTCTTCATGCATTTATTAAATGGTGGCCAGGTGGAGGGTGAGAGCAGAGATAATTATAGGGGTAAAGGGAGCTTAAAGATCGCTATCAATCGTATACACGTCTCTTCAACAGCTATCACTCAGGTTTTCCGAGTGTTTGATACCATGATTGCCGCCGTGAACGCATGTCTCCTCAATCAGAGATCATTTGACCAATCACGACGATACAGGAAAGATGGGCAGAACACAGGAATGGAAGTTGTCTTGTATCGACCTCGCTTCTTCCATGGCTTGACCCTTGACCTTACAGGTGAGTTAACATTCATTGCCACTGATTTCTCATGACAATGATTTCTCATAATAATTGTGCTCACTTTCTTCAATGAGGACGTCACCAACTTTCAGGGCCATCTGTGCGACCCTGTTTCAGCGTTCCTATCCCTGTGTTTCTAAATCAAATTATATTTCCTTTTCGTTTCCACAGTTGCATGTGACGTTGCACGAACGTACCAGTCAATCTCTGCTGTTCAGATTCACATTGACTTCCAAAGACTCACACACATTGTCATCCCCTCACATCTCCTCGTTGGTTTTGATGGTCTTCCACAAGTAGGACATGAAAATGTCAAATATTTTTAAACCTTCATTGTGGAAGCACTCTACAGCCAAACCTTAAGTATCACATGCTTTCTATCAAATTAGAAAACATATTAAATGTGATGTATGTTGTTTTCAGTTATACACTGTTTAACATCTTTATTAAAGCTTGTTCAAAGTTGGGAAGGGATTCAAATATTTGGGAACAAAAGATACAATTTTGTCTACATTTTCTTTTTCTGAGACAGATTATCTTTGTTGAAAAAAAAAGTGGAAGACGAGAAAACTTGTGAAGGAACTATCGCAATCAATGTGAGGTAAGCTGCAGTGACAGACACTAGTAGATTTGAATTATATATTTCCTAAAGAAGCTTAAGTTCAGATTTATCTTAATTGTCAATCGTATTGTCATCAATTGATTCTGACTTTCCGGAGTGAAGATTCCTGAAAAACAAATACGATCCTTACAATACATAGAAGTGTGTACCAGTTTTGCGAAAAGGTCTGCACACATATGCCTGAACACCTGCACAACTGATGGTCTAATTCTCCTTAAATAGGGCAATACATGGCGAGAAAGATTTATGATGTAATATCGTTTCAAAACAAGAAAGTAATTCACTGAGAGGTCCCAAACCCGCTTGACTTACCGCTTTTTACAATGAGTTCAACTCAGTCGCCTTCAGACTGACCTACAAAATCCTTTAACTTAAGCTAATTGATTATGTAATTAATAGGCCTGGTTATGTATACTTCAACTTGTTGTGAAATACGAAATAACTCATTAACATCCAACGAATCAAACATTTAAGAAAATCTATCTGTGTAATTGGCATTTATTTTTTTCCATGTACCTGCAAGCTGCCAACAACAGGACGATGCTGCTGTTGCTGAGCTGAACACATCCGAACGAAAAGGACAAGACCATTATCCTCAAGGTAAGTTGAATCTCTTGTTTCTTGAGACATATACACCCTTTTTGACATAATTTTATATTAGCTGCTTCAGCCAGGGTAAAAAAAACGTCTAAATATTATGTTTCATTAATCAGGCCCGTATCCAGTGGGGTTCGTCTACAAGATCCGCTAGAGCCTTCCGCTCAGTCTATGATAGCATAGGACTAGGTTAGCAACAAATATAATGAGCTGTAATTTGTTGGTCATAATTGTTGGGTAAAATGTTCCACTTGCGATAAAATCGAACCGCCCGACTGAAAAAAGCCTGTTATTTATAATTGTGTATTTGTCAACCTAACAAAATCAGTATTTTTTGTTTTAATATTGCCATCACTGGATTTGGCGTCATTTTTGGAGAAAGTTACGTTCGTGTGGTGACGGTATAAGGAGCGCGGTCCATTTTAGGGTAAATGTATTGGACTGAATTTAAATAGATCTCCATTCTTATATTCATGCAGCTCTCCTCTATGATGATGATATTATTGGCCCAAAGTCATACGCCCCCAGTGGAAAACTAATCACGTGGGAGGAACCATGTGACGTAACTGACTGTGGCCTTGATTTGTACCAGGTAATTTTTCTTTTTCTGATGAGCGTTTGCAACGCTGTATCTTGTTTCTTCAATGATGGAGTGTATAAACAATATGACACCTCAATCACTATAGCCAAGACACATAATGAATTTACTTCAACGAGTCAAATATTCCTAAAAATATGTTTTGATTAAAAGGGTGAAGGATGGGACGTAATGGACATGTTGGCGACCAACAAGGCTTACTTTGGTTACCAGTCAACTTTTGACGGGGCCATGCTCGAGTACACGTGAGTTACAGCCTTCACTGATTCAGTTATTACTCTTTACTGAAACTAAGACTTCTATAAATAATCGATTACAAGAAAGAAAATGAACTGAAGTATCCTAACTTTGATGGGTGGAGTATTTTACTAATTTTCAAATGTTCATAGAGGTAATCATTGCGCTTACTGTCCGCTAACTCTTGTATCTATTTTGCCTTGTTTCACACAGAACTGCCCTGGAAAATGAAGCTACACCAGAATATAGGCGTAGGTGGGAAAGAGCATGCTACCTCGCGGACGAGATTGAAACTAGAAAAAGAGCTGAGCGAGAAGCCCAGGCTAAGCTGTCCACCAAGAAACGCAAAAGGAAGAACCGACGGACTAAAAAGTCACAACATCATTAATAACGATATTTAAAATAAGGCATCCTAATTGAAGACTATCTGACTTGATTTTTGAATTGGCTCAACTTAATCACAACATGCGGAATTCATATTTGTAAAAATTTGCAAGATATAACTAATAGAAAGCTGAAGGCGAGTATATTACTGAAAGAAATATAAAAAGGAAAGAAAAATGCCTAAACAGAATGTGTCTTACTTCATTGTTGTGTAACACTTAAAGATGACGGGCGGTGAATGAGGGCAGTCTTTTACATTTCTTACAAAGTCGTATTTCAAAATGGAGCTCACCATATCGACGTTGTACATTTGTGGACTGAATGGCTCTCAGCACTTCTCACCAGCAATCTGAATCACTGATGAAATATACTCCTAAGCGGAGTTCGTGGAAATTGGCGTGCAAAGCGATAGGGATGAGATCTGCAACTCCGTGGATTACCTGCTTGTTTAGTATTTTTGAATCCAAAAAATATTATACATTTAATATTTTTTATGCTCTGCAGTAATGTCGTTTTGTGCCACAAACTTAATTATTTTACCTTCAGGAAGAAACTCGTCTTTGATTGCACCTGTAATACTATCAAACTTAGGACTAAAACAACACCAGTATAGCAGGTTGAAGACGAAATATCAAACTTTTTTCCCCACTGTTTTAGTATTTTACATCTGCTTGCAAGTTTAAGGAACAAATGCTTTACTGACATGATTGTTATTTGCTTGAAACGTATGAAAGTAGAATATTTTTTTTTGCTACTTCTTGCTTTTAATTTTGTTGTCAACGTTGGGGAAATAAATTGTTTTTGTGATGATAACGAATGAACTTCTTCCTATTTGTTTATGAACCTGATAAATACGTAATTTGATATTAACTGAATTCACAGACAATTTTAAGTTAAATTGAAGAAGCATACCGATTAACCCAACAACACATTTTAGTAATAACAAAAAACATGTCGATTTTGCTATAAATGCTATAACCTTTCCAAATTCTGAAATTTAGTGGAAAAATTTTTATGTTCCAAATGTGTTGCAGCTGCTATATTTTTATCCACAAGATTAAACAAAATGTATAAAAAGCCTTAAAAATAATTCATGATATCACAAATACGTTGCAAATAGGATTTTTTTCGACCAATATCATGCATGTAGGCATGCATCTCTCAAGTAGCCTATGCTTTTCCCTTAAAACTCTATAACATTCAACCGAAAGTTGGTGTGTCAGTAGTCCTTATGTGGGGTATCTCATGGTATACAAATGACATGGATCGAGATTACGCACTGGGGTTAGGAAGAGAGAAGTTGTGTGTTTGTGACGCCCTACATTGTAAACATGATATCTCAAGAAAGGAACCTTGGACAGATCTGATATTTAGTACATAGGTGAAACACATTAAGTATAGAAGAACCCCGTTGTTTTGGTGGCGGTCAAAGGTCATTTTAGGCCAACACGCTTCAAAGTGGGAAAACTTTGTAAACACAATATCTCAAGAAGGGACCAATCTCATATTTGGTATGTAAGTACAAGAACCTTGGTGATTTGGTAAAAGATAAAGTCATTTGAGGTCAATAGGGGTCAAACTGAATGAACCCTGGTTACATATCTTTAGGAGGAAAGCTTGAATAGATCTTATATTTAGCATGTACGTTTATCTCATTAAGTTAGAAAAGCCTGTCGAATTTGGCACTGGTCAAAGGTCATTTGAGGTCAACAGGGGTCAAATTATGAAGACATTGTAAATACGCTGTCTGAAGAAGCAAATCTTGGACAGATCTCATATTTAGTAAGTTGTTGTACTACATCGAGCACAAGAGCCATATCGTTTTTGGTGGAGGTCAAAGGTCATTCGAGGTCAGCACTGGTCAAATTGTTAAAACATTGTAATGACATTGTAAGGATGTTATTGTCTTTAGTGAGGGTCATATATCTCAAGAAGAGAAACTATTACAGATCTTATATTTGGTATAAAAGTGTACCACCTCCACTGCTAAGTTTTTAAGGCTATTTGGAGTCAACAGCTGTGAAATTGTGAGCACCTCGAAAGCACTGTATCTCAAGAAGAAAAGTTTAAATAGAAGATCTCTATTGCATATACGTAGTGGTGTTCAAAGGTCATTTGGGGTCAACAGGGGTCAAATCGTAAAAGTCTAGTCAACATGAGAAATCTCAAGAAAGTGATTTTGTTCACATATTTTATGTGAATGCATAGGTAGTGTGTGACACATCCTAATGCTATAATCTCAGACTCAGGAAAAATACTCATCGAAAAATGCTCATCGATTTTCGAACCCTCCTTTCGATTGTCAGTAACGAACTTATCATACCAATGAATCTATACATCTATTTTCTAATGAATAACGGGCCTTATAATCAACAATTGACTTTACTTTTACCTAACAGCACATGATAACGACCACCTGCCACAAACCTGCTACAAACCTTACAAATACCAGGTTCTACCTCATCACATTACACTACATCTCAGCATGACATAAGAGAGTACAATTGATCAGTGTGGTATCCGTGGTAAGTCCACGGAGCATGTCTGTCTAGTAGAGCGGTTCATAGGTCATAGGCACAGTAGGCTTGCGATCGGTTGCGCAATACGGAATGTCCAGGTGCATACGGTTCGGCTGATACTGTTGTAGTATCTCTCGTTAGAAAAGTTTGGCAAATGGAACATATAACGTAGATATTTTACGAATTCACCACAGAACAAGCTGTGTAAGTGTTATAAATTTCATTCGTAAAATTACGCGTGTTTAATTTGAGTATCAGTTGCATTTGTTCGTCCATACTCCATAGGCTCCCCCGAAGTTTCTAATACTGTACTAACGACAGTACTTACAGTGCATAGTGCTCACTATTGTTCTTACTACGTTGATATTTGCACGCTATGTCATGTGCCTTGTTCAAAGTGTATAATACAGCTAGGACTCAAATTCTGCTGATATGAGTTCAAACTTTTCTATTACATTATAGCTTGATAGCAACCCTTCAGGTTGGGTAGCCTAGGCCCTAGGTCTGTGACCAGCTGGTTCAGGCCTATGTCACGTACTCAAACCAGTGATCAATTCACATAATGACACTGATATTAACTTGATATTGTGATGAGTGCAATAAACCCATCCACAAAACCTGGCAAAGAAATTGATGCTGTCAAAGTATTGGACATGGCGAGCACATAGGAATGTGAAAGTGGCTGTTAAGTGTTAAGAAAGTGAGGTTAAAATCATTTTTGCCAGCAGTTACGGATTCTAAGTTCGAGCCGACCCCTTTTTTCAGCACTGATACATTGTATTTGGAAATCTGCAGGGATGTAGACTTGTGTCCTGTGACTGGGACACTAGATTCGGGCGCAAATCATAGTTTTTGAGATGTGACAAAATTGGGGTGCTGACTTGAGTCAGATTTGCGAAATATGACAATGCTAGAGATATACAGGTATGACGTGAGTTGGACTTACATGAAATGACTTGTGACTTGACAAGTTGACTTGTGAGTAACCCGTATGACATGAGACTACCGAAATGAATTTTGACTTGTAGCTGATTGCATGACTTGAGACTTGCAAGAAATGACTTGTGCTATCTCAGAAAAACCTGTGATGTCACACAGAGATAACTACTTGAATATCTTTTTGTATTTCTGTTTAATTTTGATGGGAATATCCTTATCCATTTCATTATAATTGTGACTGTCATGAAAAAATGTTATAATAGTTAAAGAGATGTTACACCTTTATTTCCACAACATTACCAGGTCAATCTACAATAAACCCAATCTAAACATTTCAAGATCATCAAATTTTTATGACAAATAATCACTTCAATTTCAAACAAGAAAGATTTGTTACACAGTAATATGCCAGTATTTTTGTAACCATGGGGCAGACAGAACTGTCTTAAACAGCAAAATCTGGAGTTTGAAAGATATTAGCATAGGGCTTAAAATGACTGCATTCACAAAATGATGTGCAAATTTTATTGAAGAACCTCTTAAATTGTCATAACTATTTTTTATGGTCCTACTGTATCTATGTATTCAGAGTTTCTGTAAGACCTCCGTCACACTGTATAACAATTCACTGAGTTCAGCAGACAAACCAATGTTTTATTTTGTGTACCTGGTGAATTGTCCTCAGTTAACAGTAGAGGAATTCATTGGAATATGACGTCTCTACGTCTCACTGGGACTTTGCGGACATTTGGAGGCGTGACTGCCCCGACAGGCCCGGAGGATGATGAAGAGAATGAAGTCAGTCTTATCGAAAAGGGGAGAAGACAGATGCTGCGGAAGTCTGAGAAAGGCCTCACTTGGAAAAGATTGGAAGCAGCTATAAAGAAGAGAAGCAGAGAATCTCATGGCAATGACACCACAAAACTTTTGAGGGACTTGATAAAGTGTGCATCAGGATTAGGTATGTCCTCAAAGATGAGTTCAATTTCAGGAGGGTCAATTATTTCACATAGGCAGCCTCCTAGAACAATTGTGTTAACAACCATTGATGTACCACACATATTAGAGGGTCATGTGATGTGATCCAATGTGTTATCAAGAGCTGTCTCCTCTGGAATGCAACATTGTGTACATGCAAACGGTAACGTATCAGAGATTTAAGAGATTGATGAGAACTGTTTTTAGAGCCTTGATTTTCCATACATGAATCCAAGAAATGAAGATTAGTGACAGTCAATTGTTTATCATCTGAGGTTCTCATTGAACCTATTGGTACACAATGGCCCGTCACACTTCACCCCAGCAAACAGCTACCACTCCAGAATACACAATATCATTCATGCCATGCTGTGAGGTAATCGTGGCTGTGCAACGTTGTCAAGCTGCCATGGCAGTGCAAAGATGTTTACAGTAGTACTAACTTGCACGGGTGGTATTTTCAAAGAATTTATCATGGAAAAATCTGATGGCTTCAAACCTGCTGTGTGACATGTGACAGCTAAATTATTTCCTGGATGCCGTACCGTGTGACAATCCTTTGTAGCAGATTTGAAGTAATTGTAGATCCTGTGGTCAATGCAATGTTGAAGAAATGGAAATGGGAAAAAAAAATTAATTTGCCTAAAGTAAAAAAGTCAAAACTTTTTGGGAAAATTTGTATATTGTTAGGTGCAATTTTTTACTCAATATTTTTTATCTATTGTGTTTGCAATTTTCTTGCACAGTTGGTGAGGAGTCATCAATGGAAGTTGTAGAACATGCCGCGTGCACTGCCGTCAGTATCTTGCAAAATTGTAAACAGGTGACTCACCATGAAATCAGACTGATCGGGGCACAGTTTGGATCCGTATCAAGAATGGTGGTAGACAACTTCTTTGATATCCTTCAAAAAGTCATTTCCCAGATGCCACCTGGATCCCTCGCCAAAATTCTGGAACCGTCAGATGGAGAACCTGCTCACGCTTTCGGAGAGACACTGCACTTCTCGCATGAAGAGAGGATTTTGGAAGTCGATGAGGATCAACTGTTCGAACCAATCAGTGACAAGGTGTCAAACTGGGAGTTGGATTTCTCGTACTCAAAGAACACGACCACTTCTGAAAGCTGCAATGAAGCAAAGACCGATGGATTCAGTAACAATTTGAGCTGGCTTAGGGGGGAGGTGGAGAAAGCAGTTGGACCGTCCGGCTCGAGTAACCTTGGACTCTCTGTAGAGGCCCTCTGTACGACCCTCATCACGGAGTTGAAGTCTGGAAAGTCCAATGACGAACTACAGAATGAGGTGAACCATAAATTATTGATTTGTGCTAAAAAGAAAATTAGGTTTTTTAGATAATTGAAGATTGGTTACCAGAAGAATTTGGCCCTAAAACCCTTGGGTAGGCTTTGCTCTACTACAAGCTTTCCTTCTAACCAAAAGAAAAGATTTACCAGGGCCCTTTGAAGTAGAAGCAGTGGGGGTACACTCAGTTGCTTTTGAGCTGATTTAGGAAATTGGCACATTGTACAGTCCATCTGGAATTTTGAATTTTTGATTCCTTGCCGAAGGCAGAAGGAATCTATGTGATGGTGATGTCGTGTGTGTGTGTGCTTATGTGCATGTGTATGTGCCGCCTTGCTTGTAAACACGATATCTCAAGAAGTGTAACCATGACTGATCTCATACTTGGTGTGTGGGTTGCTCATACTGAGTAGATGATCCCTATTGTTTTTGGTGGTGGTCAAAGGTCATTTGAGGTCACCAGAGGTCAAAATGCGAAAATCTTGTAAACACGATATCTCAAGAACGGTAACTGTGACTGATGTCATACGTGGTGTATAGGTTGGTCATATTAAGTAGATGATTCCTATTGTTTTTGGTTGAGATCAAAGGTCATTTGAGGTCACCCGAGATCAAACTGTGAAAACCTTGTAAACACGATATCTCTAGAAGGGTAACTGTGACTGATGTCATACTTAGTCTGGGGTTGGTCACATTAAGTTGATGATCCCTATTGTTTTTGGTGGAGGTCAGAGGTCATTTGAGGTCACCAGAGGTCAAAATGCAAAAACCTTGTAAACACGATATCTCAAGAACGGTAACTATGACTGATGTCATACTTAGTGCATAAGTTGGTCATATTAAGTAGATGATTCCTATTGTTTTTGGTTGAGGTCAAAGGTCATTTGAGGTCACCAGAGATCAAACTGTGAAAACCTTGTAAACATGATATGTCTAGAAGGGTAACTGTGACTGATGTCATATGTAGTGTGTGGGTTGGTCACACTTAGTTGATGATCCCTATTGTTTTTGGCTGAGGTGAAAGGTCATTTGAGGTCACCAGATGTGAACCTGTAAAAACCTTGTAAACACAATATCTCCAGAAGGGTAGCTGTGACTGATGTCATACTTCATGTTTAGGTTGGTCATATGGAGTAGATGATCTCTATTGTTTTTGGTTGGCATCAGAGGTCACTTGAGGTCACCAGAGATCAAACTGTAAACAATATCTCTAGGAATCTAGCCTTGACTGATGTCATACTTTATGTGTGGATTGTATATACAGTACTTAGTAGAAGAATCCTTTTGTTTTTGTGGAGGTCAAAGGTCATTTGGTGTCATGCGGAGGTCACACTGAAAACCTTGCAAACACATCTCCAGAAGGGTGATGATGACTGATGTCATACTTGATATGTGGGTTGGCCATACTGGGTAGGTGATCCCTATTTCTTTTGGTGAAAGTCAAATGTCTTTTGAGGACACCAAAAATAGGTCATTTGGGGTTAAAAGGCTCATTAATGTATTGTTTCAAGTGCAATAATTGTAGTTGATCTCATACTTGTCATGTGGGTAATTCATGTTTGATATTATAACCATGTTGCAAGGAATCACAGAGCCTTTTGGCTTTCTGGCTCTATCTTTATTACATCATACACTCACGTATATTTGAAGTCACAACTTGTGTAATCTGTGGTTATCTTGTTTCATGCTGGAGAGATAAAGGTAATAACGTATCTCACCTCAACCTGTTCGTTTTCCTATGATGTCCAGGATACAAGAGCATCCCCCTGAATACAAAAAGGCGTTGTCCTGGTGACAACACTTGTTGCTATGCTGGGTCGTGTGCAGATGAGCACATTAATGGGTGGCAACAAAGTTACCTCCCCAGCACTGTGCACTGCAGCGACAATTGGTGAAATAAGCTGTAAATGCACCCCAGTGAATCTGAATTAGTTTGCTATGTTCCACAAAATGACTGTGACTTTATACAAAATACTGAAATTGGTAGTGAAATTCCAAGCGGAAGTCTAGTGTGCTTTAGTCGCTAGGCTACACACTATGGGTATGGCAGCGGGTTGGCGATGTTATGTAAATGTATAGGTGCTTTACGCACTTACAGAGTGCAAACATCGTGGAAATAGTGGTAGGACAGACGACGAATGTAATTTTATGGACGGTGATGTAGAAATGAACCAGCATGGTAGAGTGGCGAAGTCTTTGCTATTCACGCTGTCCGGAGTGCTGGAGTTTGACACAGTTTGACTGTGTCGATGCCGAGCTGTGGACCATGTACAAGTGTGGCTTGTTGTTGAAGCTGCTGTACTGTAACCAAACTGTGTGTGTATGCCTTACGTTCGCAGGTGGTCCCCCACCTAAGGGTAGCCGAAATACAAGTTTTAAAATATACAAAATGTGATTGCGTTTGGATTTCCAGCATACTTGCGGTCAATGCAGGTTACCCCCTGAAGGATGAGATCATGAGAGACCCGTATCAGGGCCTTGCTCATCGTAATTTGTTTGAAGATTTCACCTGAATATTCTTCACAGCTGTTTGACTTACTTGGCTTCGAATGTTTTGAGCTCATCGAAAGCGTCCTGAAGCATCGTTCAGACATCACCTCTGCTGCGAAGAGAGGGGAGGCATTTGTCAGGATTACAGGTATGTCTTGTAGAAAAGTGCAGGGGGGTCCAGAGAACAGGATGGCCCCCCAAGAAATGAAATAAACCAAAAAAAAATGAACAATGATTTTCTAGTCACAAGGTGCAACAAACAAATTGCCCCTATTATACATATCAGAAAGCTTTCCAGAACATCACTGTTTATGAGACTGTATGGCAAAAAAGAATAATAAAATAAAAAAAGCAAAATGAACAATGATTTTCTAGTCACAAGGTGCAACAAGCAAATTGCCCTCATTATACACATCAGAAAGCTTTCCAGAATGTCACTGCTTATGAGACTGTATCTTGTGTTTGAAGCTAATGCCAACAATTTTCTGTACTTTTTGTATAATTTATATTTTAGTATTGACATCCTGTTTTATGGGAGAAAATTCAAACTCTAATCATATAAATGGTTTTGAAGAAAATTGTAATTGTTGAGATTGTAGAAGTACTCTTTAGATCTGTAATCCTCGCAGTGCATGCGGATAGTTCCATGATCACCAGGAACTTCCTTGTTTGTTGTCATGGTGACCATGAATGAGGAGAGAGTCCATATTCTGTCATCTTTCCAATGCCTGAGATTGACATTTCATTTATATATCTCTTTCAAAAGATCACAAGAAGGAGAGAGGCAAAGCTGGGCCCAGTTATGGAAGTCAAGTAACCATTCAAGTAAGTTTTCAGATTAAATCAATGTTCTGTATTCCTTGCAGCAATTGCCCAGTATTGAAAAGAAAAGCATTTGCTCGAGGATGGTCCAACAACACTTTAATACTTTTTATGTTATCATTGGTTGGCTATGTGATCTTGATAACCTTTGTTGTTATTACACCTGAAATATGTCCTTTTTGTGATTGAAGAGTGGGGGACATTTTCACACATTATGCAATAAAACCACGGTAGCTTTATCTCGTTAGCACCATACTGTACCAGTAAATTCATCACGTACTGCAGTCTGATCACAACTTTTCCAATGAATGTTGGACTGGGAGGGGTCAGCATTAAGTGAAACAGTGATGACAATTACTTTGCACGCTTTGTTTGATACATTTTAATTCTCTGTAAATGACAGGTTCATGTCAGTCACACGCTAAACTCTGCTAAATGTGCAGTAAAGAGATATTGACTATCGTAGGTGTGATTTTAAACTCTGCCATCCCTGCTCTGTGTTGTCTCTGTTTACACATTACTATTATCAGTGTATCCTGTTTGTGCATCAACTTTTCAGTACATTCGGTCTCAATATCCCAGCATCAACTTGTCCACAATGTTGACTGCTTTAATCTGTTTGATTTTCCCAGCTGAAATGGTTTTCGCTGTTTCGTTTCTTTTCTGTTATTCCTCCCTTTTCTTGATGCAGTCTGAGAAGGAGAAGGAATTGGCCAAACAGATCAGGAGAGAGGAGAAAAAGTTAGCTCGTCGAGAGGCAAAGGGTCAGAGAAGAGAGGATGAAGGTGGTGAGATGCAGTTTGATGCAGAATACCTGAGAATTCAAAGGTCAGAGGAATGAGGGTCTTATTTTCTTTGTCTGTGGAGTTGAGCAGAAAAGGGGAAAGGGGTTGAGTTTGGGAAGAGGAGAGTTATGAGGGAGAAGGGGGTTGAACTAGGTGCCCTTGTGAATATCATCCTAGGACCCCAAAAGTGGTCAAGTCATTGCATACTTGAAGTTGCTTGTATCATTAATTGAGTTTGACACAAGTTTTATGCAGTCTTATCCTTCAGGTATAGTTTGGTTCATGTTGTGCTTTAAGCCTACTGTACAGTATGGAAATTGTGAATTTCAGATGAAAACTCATGTCCAGCCTCATTGAAGTAATTGTGTAATTGCAAAAACGTTCAAGAAGAGTTTGCTGCATCAGGACTGAAGTCGTCGTTTGAGATGCATGATCTTGACGATATGTTTGTGACCTTGATTTAAACTTGTGTTTACTTGGGATGAAGTTTTCATGACGATTGTTCCTGGGTGAGGGGATGGGTGGGAAAGAGGATTGTACCACTTCTGGCTTCGTTCGTAGATGTATTCTTTTCTTGTATGTGGTATATTTAATGTAGCCCCACTTATTTAGTTATATGGAGGGACATGAAAATCTCACTCTCACACCCTTTCAGACGTAAGACACAACTATCAATGTTTGTGACCACAGACATGTCCTTGATTCTTTGTCTTATTTTGACACCAATAGTGGCACAGGGTGACACTGACCATTTGTTTTTCATATTACCCTCAGAGAGTTGGCCTTGCAAGATGCCAAAACAGAACCACTCTTTCGACATCCGCGTCGGTCTGCAAACGAATACCAACGCTACCCTTTTGTCTTTGATGCCATGGCAGAAGCACAAAGGACTTCCTCCTTTGTGGGTGGGACAAAGGTTTGTCTTTGCTGATGCTGATGTTGTCATCATCCAAAAAAAAACAAAAAAAAAAACACAAATGAACTAACAAACAGACAAAACAAACAAACGGACAAACAAAACAAACAAACGGACAAACAAACAAATAACCATGCACTCATTCTACATAGTATCTGTGAAATAAATGCTTTGCTAGTAAAATTAAGTGACATTTAACTCTGAATGTGCGATGAATGTGCACATAGAGGCCTGACAAAATTTACTCCAGAGCTGTAATTCTATAGTGACACATTTTCCAAAGTTTATGTCAACAAATGAAGTGATCACTTCATCTTGTGAGGTGAATTTCCACTCAAAGTGGAACATTAATGTGTAAATGTTTGTGTGTATGTTAAGCTATAGTAAGTGAAATCTCTGTGATCCATAATCTTACACCTTCTGTATTTTCAGAGCATTTACATCTCCTTGAATGCCCCCACATACCCTTGACTCACCATCCATCATCTGCCATGCCCCTCAGCAAAGGTTGTTGTCTCCCAAAAGTTATTTTTGATAGCTTCATAGCTTTAAAATAATGAAAATGCCTGATGGAAGTTTACCACAGACAATTCCTTGTATCTGTCTGTATTTAAGTCACTACAGAATACTATCAAGCTTCTTACATGATTATTTGTTGAAAAAATTCATCCATCCTGTTTTCCTCTCCCGTCTAGATGGCTCTTCCAGTCGGCTTTCAACACAGGCAGGACAAGCTCTATGAGGAGGTCCATCTGCCGCCGGCCTCTGCTGCTCCGGCGAATGTCGGCCAGGATCTGGTGCCCATCAAAATGCTAGATGAAGTAGGCATCCACCGGTTTTTTTCCGTGCATGTGGCATGATAAAAGTTAAAAGGATACAGCTTTGGTCTAGAATGTTTTCTTTGAGCTGCAAAGTTCTTGTATCTTGCGGTCTGCTATTGCATTTCGTTGCCCATGCAATGCATTGCTGATTGAATGAAAATTAAAAAAGATTTCTCATCAGACACTTCCGTCAAAATTGCCAAGCATTGTTTGTGTTTCATATGTTGGAAGTGAATGCTGATGAGTAAGACAAAACAAAAGTTTGTGTTTTGTTTTATTGTTTACCTCTGCCAATAAACACCAGCTATTAGTTAAGTTGTATTAAAATAGGTATTCCTAGTATCCCAATTCATGATGATATCACTGAGACCAGCTTTTCTATGGGTTCACCATAGGCCTGCCAGGTCAGATTCCTTGGGAGGGCGAGGGAGGAGCAAAATAGAAGAAGGGGTTAGGACAAGTTTGTTGATGTTTGGTGATTAGTGGGTGAGGGCTGTTCCTCTAATTGCAAATTTTTGAAAATATTAAGCATCCATATGTGTCATTTTGTGCTTAAGTTTAAACCTCACACATGCATGGATTTACGTTCGAATTTTTAATGAATTTTCTAAAATTCTAGGACAGCAAACGTTTTTTTTTTTCAGAGGGGGGTTAGGGGAAGTGCAGCACCCCTGGACCTTAGGAAATTCAAGTTTGGTTTGTAAACTTCTTAGCATTTGCTTTGCCTTGTTTTCTGTATTGATTTGGTTAGGTATCATTCTCATGTTTTTTACCGTTTACATGACCTTCTTGACCTTTTTTCTCTCATGACCCCACAAAAGATTGGACAGATGGCTTTCAGCGGCACGAAGAAGCTGAATCGCATTCAGTCTGTGGTGTTTGATACCGCTTACCACTCCAATGAGAACCTTCTGATATGTGCCCCCACTGGAGCCGGAAAGACCAACATCGCTATGCTGACCATAGTGCATCAGATAAAGCTTCACGTAGAATCTGGCGTCATCAAGAAGGACAATTTTAAGGTCTGTGTAGATCAACAACTCACTCAAGAGAAAAAGTTGTTTAGACTTTAGGGTGTTGACTGCGAGCTGTATTTTCTGCCACCTGCTATTTTGCTTTTGAGGCCTTAAACTTTTCCTATCGCTGACATTGTTACCATCAGCCATATATATTATGAATAGTCATGATGGAAGAAATGGTTCCTGTAAGGGATCATTTCTGTATTCTTTCAATAGCTCATTTTAGATGTCACTCCAAAGGTTAGGATGAAAATTTCCATGTTTAGATCTGGACCAAATGCCACACGGTTTGTCCATGTTGCTGAAACCTTTTTTTGTGTCCAAGTCAGAATATTGGTCTCTGAACAGAGAACGGTTGAATAAGTTTTCAGGTTTTGACCGCTTAGTAAAACTTGTTTCCAGTTTATGTGAATTTAAGTTTTTTCACTGTGCTTTTGTTATGGCAGAATTTGCTCATTGAAATTCTGTCACCATGTCGACAGAAGTAGGCACATAGTTTCCTCAAGTAGATAGGCCTAAGAGACGGACTTGTGATCTTTCTGACAAAGGTCATTCATGTTACCAGTCAACATCAGGAAATTTTTTTCCCATCCATTTGCCACTCTTATTTTATTTCAAATTATGTCCCATCTCATCCTTCTCAACTGATTGTGGTGTTCTTTCCATCATTTTAACTTACTTCATAATTATAAGAATAGGAATGCTCCTTCTTAAAATCTATTGTGACATTGTCTATGTTGCGCTATCATTCATGCCCATCTTCGTTGTTTAGGCAACCGATCTTCACATGATGTCAAACAAGTTCATCCTCGAGACGATAGACCCGCACTTAAACAGTACTTCTGCCTATCACGTGTAATGCAGGAAAAGTCTTCTTCAATCCACATGATAAAACTGCCCTTCTAGGAGTCTCTCACATGCTTGTTCTCTGCTTGATTACATTTTATCACCTCAGGGAGAAAAATGAAGCACTCTCCATAAATACCTGATACCCTGGCATTCTTTACTTTTGAAAAAAGTTATAATGAGGAAGTTTATACTGTTTAATGAAGCATTTGTTAATTCATCATTTCTGCATTGCATGCTGGAACATCAAAGGACACAGATCAACAGACCAGGTGTGACAATCGACCATACCACACTGCGTGTGTCACGGTGAGGTCTCCATGTACCACCCTTTAGAAGAACACACGCAATGCCTTGAGTTCACATAATTTTTCTTTGATAATAGGTTGATTTTTAAGTCTCCTCATGAATACCTAGTACCAATGTGGTGTACATGCTACAACAATTTAGAAAAGTGAGTGCAATTTGTAAATTAATGGGTGAGATCTTTGTTGTCTCTCCATCTCAGATAATCTACGTGGCGCCGATGAAGGCCCTGGCAGCAGAGATGGTCCGCAACTTTGGCACTCGTCTCGCACCGCTTGGAATCCAAGTCAAAGAAATGACGGGGGACATGCAGCTCACCAAGAGCGAAATCGTCAAAACGCAGGTGAGACAGGACAGGATTGAAGGTGAAAAGGAGAGGTTCCATCTGGTTTTTTGAAACCCTTTCAAATCAATATAGAAGGTGCATAGATAAGTCCATATGCCCTTTTCTGCTCTCACCGTACACTTGGAAAATATTGGAAGAAAAAGTCCATGTGTGCAATTTTGATGGTCCCTACAAAGCAATTGGCAGTCCCTTTTTTGTCACTTTTGTGGAACAAAAGTTGGTAGAGAGATCAAGGAGGAAGAGCTGGGAGGGCTAGGGAATGTAAGATATGTGGGGCGAGGATGTAAGGTGGAAGAGCCTCCTGCAGACTGGGAGCATGGATTGGATGCAGTTTACATTTTTTATTTTCAGGTCTGCTCAGATCATGTTTTCAGTTCTTTTTTTGATTGTTTACTATAAGGGACATAAATCTGTCAGACAACCTGAACATCTCACAGAAAATCGATTGATTTGAGGTGATAACAATTCAGTAGTGAACTGAGACTTTCTTCTTCATCAAATAGCTAAACAGCAAGCAAACTTTTGTGATTTGAATAGTAAGGGCACAAACAGTATTAGCAACCAAAGCATTGTTCTTTCACTCCTACGATTTTTTCCTGTCAGATGATTGTCACAACTCCAGAGAAATGGGACGTCGTGACCAGAAAGAGCACTGGTGATGTTGCCCTCACTCAGCTTGTAAAACTTTTAATTCTCGACGAGGTCCATCTGTTGCATGACGATCGAGGTGCTGTCATCGAGAGCTTGGTGGCGAGAACTCTTCGCCAGGTCAGTCCTGAGTAATGGTTGAGGGAGGAATGATATTTCTATTAGCAGTGCTGTTGTCATTGTTACCCTTATCATATTAAGGGCAGGCTATCTCTGTGCTGGAATACTTTGGATTGATCGTGAGTCATCACTCAAACTTGGTACCATAAGGGGACATGACTGAATTATTCCGATGTTGCTGTGCCCCAGGGTGTGCCTCAACCTCGAATTTTGAAAAAGAACGCTAGTCTCAATAGCCAGGTGATACTGGCCAGATAGATGCCCTGGGATATCAGGATGGGAGGACTGCATTCAATACTTTAACTAGAAGGAATTATTGTTGAGTCAACTGTATGGCCTGGTACAGGTTAATGTGTGCCAAGTATTCTCATCTTGTAAGTGGATGGTGAATGTTACAGCATTTCAAGGAAAGAATCAACTTTTCATCATAGACAGACTGATGTGACAACATTGGTGATGTTGGTAGAGCCGTGTGTCTGTGGCTTATCAAAATGGATGATGGAGGGTGGATGAGATGTAAGTGTCAATGTTGTTTGGAGGTAGTCAGTCATGGTTGTGGGTGGGAGTGCCAAAGACAAGATGTAGTGTTGCTAATGACAGTTGGGGACTGTAAGGAACTTGGGAGACTGTATGGAGAATTACTTTAGGGCAGTTTATATCCAATGGAAAGCTACCTGGCTTGATGTTTTGTCATGGACAAAAATGCAACCACAATGATCAGCTCACACTTTTGAATCCAAATGTAAAGTAAACATTAGAATGTTGTTGAAAAACTGTATGTTAAGAAATGTCTAAAGTATTTCCCATTAATCACCTCACGAATATTAATCTCTGACAAAAATGAGCGTTTTTAATAATCATTTCCTTTGCGTTCCATCTTAAATCAGATAGCATATGACTTCAGAAAACTGGTTGACAGGTCTGTCGATCAAATTGAAGTTGTGGTTCATATTTTGCATTATGCTTGTCGAAACGGCAATGTTCAAACTTGTTCACATCTCATGGACACAATCCTCTCCGTTTTCACTTAGGTTGAATCCACGCAGAGCATGATTCGTATTGTCGGGCTGTCTGCCACGCTACCAAACTACCTCGATGTGGCCAGATTCCTTAGGGTGAATCCATTTAAGGGCCTGTTCTTCTTCGACGGACGTTTCAGACCTGTGCCGCTTGGCCAGCGGTTCGTGGGTGTCAAATCCATCAACCCCATCCAGCTTAAGAGGGACATGGATGAAGTCTGCTACGAGAAAGTCAGCAAAATGGTCGCAGATGGATATCAGGTGAGGCCAACTGCGTCAACCTTCAAATCAGGTGATGTTTTTTGTCTTGCACCCAAGTTATTCATCTGGTTGATTAATTTTAGAACAGAGAATCGTATTTTAAAGTCACTCAGGAGACCCAGGAGATGGTGCATTTAATTTCAGGAGGGCGAAAAATATTGGGGGTGTAGTAAACGTGAAGGGTGCGGGGTGGTGTGTGTAAAATCAGATCTTGAGTTGCTTCGAACTTTGAACAAATTCTCTTCCCAATTTCACGTATCCATGTTGGTCATTTGAGGGTCATTACCATTAGACATGGACCAGTCGTTGTCCTTTTTTAAAACCCTTTGTCTTTTTCCTCTGGCTTTATCCACAGGTCATGGTGTTTGTGCATGCCAGGAATGCCACGGTGCATACTGCCAGCAAGTTGGAGGAGATTGCCAGAAAAAGAGGAGAAAGTGCCATGTTTCAGCCCGCCTCAACTCCCGAGTTGGGCTCGGCTGCCAAACAGGCAAGGACCATTATTATGTCTTTCATCCTGTCTTCAGACATTTCTGTGCAATGTGGGAATGATCTAAAAGTAAACTGTAAATGAAGAATGGTCAAATGGAATAGAGAAATAAGTCCTTTGTGGTGATACCAAAACTTCCTGTGCTTCATGTGAAAAAAGTAACGACTTTGAAAAACTATAGTGTTTTATTTCACACCTACAAGTCCAGTCTGTTGGTTCATTTCAAGAATGTTTGCCTATCTTAAAGGGATTGAAAATATACAAAAGAAAGAAATAGTGTAAAAGATGCAAAAGAATTTCCCAACAATAAACACCGAGGTTTATCTTTTTAGTTGTCACTTGCTATGGCCATTTTTGTATGTGCAAGATGTTAAGTTTTTGCCTCTCTATCAGGTCATCATGTCCCCCTTTTCAGATCAATTCATTCATTTCTGTCTGACGTTGCCAGGTATCCCGGTCAAGAAACAAGCAACTGCGGGAACTCTTCAACGATGGGTTCTCCATACACCATGCGGGTATGCTGAGACAGGACCGGAATCTGGTGGAGAGGCTCTTCTCCGAGGGCCACATCAAGGTCCTCTGCTGTACCGCTACTCTAGCTTGGGGTGTCAATCTGCCCGCCCATGCTGTCGTCATCAAGGTATACCGCTCTTGAACTCTTTTTGGGAATTAATAAGATGAAAAATGTGGTGCAGACACCATTACAAAATTAAGTCAAAGACACTGGATTTTAGACTCAGTAGTATGTCTGTAACATACAGAGGTAAGTTGGGCTTTATGAAAACAATTTGGTGAGACTCTTTTGGATCAACCCAAAAGGAATGCTCTTGAATGTACTTACCATTGTCAGAAACATATTCTTGGCTGTTACAGTTAAAGAGTTGGAAAAAGGAAGTTTGAACTACCTGAATGTCTTCTACTAAGGATGAAACTTTTGAAATAGCAGTCACAAAACATTGATTCGACTAATTCAATTCAGAGCAGTCACAATGGGGGGGGGGGGGGGAGGGGTGAGGATGGGGACCTTCAGTTAGTCATCACAGTGACATGTCATTGACATTAGTGGGTTTGGTTCCGAAAACTGGTAGAAATTTTAACCAAAATCCCTCCTGTCAGCCCTTTTTTCTCCAATATACATGAAGAAGTTAAATTGCTATGGGAGAGTTCTATCTTGCTTGTATTCAGTTGTGTATTACCATGTTATGTCACATATTTTTTTCTGGAGTCAAGTATCTTTTTTGTTGCATGCCTCCCTATCCATATTTCCATGTTCTTTTAAAGATGCAATGCTCTTAGAGCACTTTGTTTTGTGTTTCACTTAAAGAGGCTCATTTAAGTTGAAAATTTGGCAAATTTGAGGGACACCATTCCATGCTGATACTTTTAAGTACCATCATTATGTATCTCTTCCCTACAGTCACTGAAAATGTGAGAAATTGTAGTGATTTTCATGAACAGAAGTTGCCTATGGCTAAAACGTTGTTGTAAAAAGTGTATGGTCACAGATTTGCAAGAATTGATTTCAACTGTTGATTTTCCTATCGTTGTTGTTTCAGTTTTGTGTCAGATGTTCAGAATCTCTTAGTTTGACCAATTATCATCAACATAATGAATAATATAGAAGAGGTGTAGCAAATTATTAAATATGTGAACCAACTGAGTGAGCCTCGTAAACATTGTCACAGTACGATCATTGTTGACGTCGCTGTTCTTCAGCTAAGCTTGTTGTCCGTATCCCATTCTGGCCACCTCTGATTACAGGGCACTCAGATTTACGATGCGAACAAAGGAGCATTCAAGGACCTCGGCATTCTAGATGTCATGCAAATCTTTGGACGTGCAGGGCGCCCTCAGTTTGACACCTTTGGCGAGGGCACGATCATCACCACCCACGACAAACTGTCAAAGTACCTGGCGCTCATGACGAGACAGAACCCAATTGAGAGCCAGTTCCAATCAAAACTGGCAGACAATTTGAATGCTGAGGTAATACTTTTGATCTGCAATTAAGTAGTATTCTTTGTAAGTGCCAGTGCTTGATAAAAATGAACCTAATCTCAGTCCTTATTGCAAGGTTAGTAACTCCTAGTAAATTGTATTAAGTCATCATACCAAGGCAGATGTGTGTGCTTTGAGCTAATTGCTCCTGGCATCCGTGATGTTATTGATGTAACTGTGGGGGTTACGTCTTATTCTCTTTCGAACTAACTATTTCTGCCACACAGAAATGAACAGCATCAATAATTGATTGGGAATATGTGTGGTTTACTTCTTGTTCACGTTGATAAAGCTAACCACTGCTGACAAACAAAAGTGGATCATGCCAATGGTTGTAATACCTATCAGGATTACTTTAAAGTCTAATGTCAAATCATCTCAGCTGACCGGACATTTGCAGTGAAAATCACCCATTTAACTCCAAAATTTTTTAACATGTCTTTTCTTCAATGCTGTCATGCATCTTGGTTTGCTTGGTTGTTTGAAATGTAAATCCTTTAATTGCTGCTTTAGTTGAACACGTAGTCCAGGAGAGCTGTCTGAAATTTTAAATGCCCAAGTAACGACCACTGCACACAATTGCATTTGTTGTAGGCATTAACTTCTTTTCAGACAGTAACGCGGAAAAGTACTGTTGGCTCTAACAAAAGGGTGGGGAAGGTGCCTCATCCCTGAGTTTTAGGTATCTTCTCTGATGTAACTTTTGATATTTTTCTCCTTCAAGATTTCTCTGGGCACTGTTTGCAACGTAGAGGAAGCCGTCCAGTGGTTGAGTTACACGTACTTCTACGTCAGGATGCAACTGAACCCCTTAGTCTACGGCATTACCTACCAACAGAGCCAGGTAAGCTTCAGCGATATTGATAAATCAGATTTGGACATTCATCCTCATTGTTGAGGAGAAAGGAGTAAGGGATGGGGGGAGGCAGGTGAAGGGGAGGGGAAGGGGGATGGAATCAGATCTAGACACCTTCAGAAGAACATCTGATGCACGAGAAATTCTTTCAGTTAACAGAAAACAGTCCAGTACTCCCATGTGTACAGTGTGTGACATGTTGAACTTGTGTTGTGTGTTGCTTCAATGGACTTATTGCAAGAAATTTCTTTCATAAAGTTAATTAGTTTGGCTTGCAATGTTTTCAGGATTCTTGTTTGTTGTTCATTTGGATAAAGACACTCACAGGAGAGTGAGTAAAAGTCTGTTTCTCGCAGCTTCCTTCAGAAGAACATCTGATGCACGAGAAATTCTTTCAGTTAACAGAAAACAGTCCAGTACTCCCATGTGTACAGTGTGTGACATGTTGAACTTGTGTTGTGTGTTGCTTCAATGGACTTATTGCAAGAAATTTCTTTCATAAAGTTAATTAGTTTGGCTTGCAATGTTTTCAGGATTCTTGTTTGTTGTTCATTTGGATAAAGACACTCACAGGAGAGTGAGTAAAAGTCTGTTTCTCGCAGCTTCCTTCAGAAGAACATCTGATGCACGAGAAATTCTTTCAGTTAACAGAAAACAGTCCAGTACTCCCATGTGTACAGTGTGTGACATGTTGAACTTGTGTTGTGTGTTGCTTCAATGGACTTATTGCAAGAAATTTCTTTCATAAAGTTAATTAGTTTGGCTTGCAATGTTTTCAGGATTCTTGTTTGTTGTTCATTTGGATAAAGACACTCACAGGAGAGTGAGTAAAAGTCTGTTTCTCGCAGCTTCCTTCAGAAGAACATCTGATGCACGAGAAATTCTTTCAGTTAACAGAAAACAGTCCAGTACTCCCATGTGTACAGTGTGTGACATGTTGAACCTGTGTTGTGTGTTGCTTCAATGGACTTATAGCAAGAAATTTCTTTCATAAAGTTAATTAGTTTGGCTTGCAATGTTTTCAGGATTCTTGTTTGTTGTTCATTTGGATAAAGACACTCACAGGAGAGTGAGTAAAAGTCTATTTCTTGCAGCTTCCTTTTGGTCATTTAAATTCCAGGGAGACCCCGAGTTGCTTAACCACCGCACGGAGCTGATCACCGTCGCTGCCAGGAACTTGGACAAAGCTGAGATGATCCGCTTCGTGGAGCACACCGGGGACCTGCATGCCACCGACAAGGGCCGCATCGCCAGCCACTACTACATCACCTACGCCACCATCGAAACGTTCAACGAGAAATTCCTGGGACTGATGAACGAGGCGGAGGTGTTCTCGATGGTGTCGCTGGCAGAAGAGTTTGAACAGGTCAAAGTGAGTCTGAATTTGAGTTTAATTTGTTAGTAATTTGCAGAAGTAAAGTCTTCAATATCAGCTGGTGGATAGGAATGATCTGAAAAGTATGTTTGGTCGCAGACATACGCGATACTGCTTAGCTCTTGTATTGATTTAATATCATATGAAAGGAAACATTACTTTCTGTAGCTTTCACTCAACAAGGGTCATTTGCCCTGACTGTTTCTTTTCCCTTCCCTTCTGAATACTTCTCGTTGTTAGTATGTTCCTCTGCAAGTTAAAGATGGCGACTATCCTTTTCTCTCCGATTGATTGTTTCTCTCTTCATCGAAGGTTCGAGATGACGAGCTAGTTGAGCTGGACAGACATCACATGGACGACTGCGCGGTCCCCGCCATGGGGGGCACGGAAAATACCCAGGGCAAGGTCAACATTCTCCTACAGAGCTTCATCTCGAGGAGTTTCATCGACAGCTTTTCTCTGGTTTCCGATTCCGCTTATGTGGCCCAGGTGGGTAGACCGGTTTTCTCTCCTTCTCACGTCAAATTTTCGCTTTTGCTCCTGAGGGCCCATTTATATTTGGCTCAATACACAGGAGTAGAAGAGAGGGAGACGGTTGCCTCATATTTAAGCAGCAAAACCAAATAAAATGTAAATTGTATCTGCTATAAAATCGTATCCAGTATAAATATGTGTCTGCTACAAAGTTGTCAAGTTATTTATGTGAGAAAACAGTCAACTTGCCACTCATTTGTCAAGTTTGACACTCATGTGGGCCAAACAATTTCATGGATTCCGAGCATTTAAGGTAGACAGATTGTTTCTGTTACGAGCCAGCCCGTTTTCAGTGATGCCAACAACAAGATGTCCAAATTCAGTACAGGTCTTCACATGACCTCATTTTCCTTTAAAATGGCTAATTCCTGTGGATAAAACATTAACCAACTTTGAAACCAGCTCTTTCTTGCAAACTATCAACATATTTAAGCCAGTGGAAAAAGTTACCACCAGCAAGTTAGATACAAGTTGATTTCTAGGGGAGGTTGTAGTTGATAGTGATTTACCTTTGATGCTTGCCAAGTGTTTTAAGCTAGCTTCTTGATATTTCGTGGGAACTTTGAACTCCCCACCTATATCGTATATTTCCAGCTACCCCTATGTTTGGCACAAATATTACCAATGAAATTCACAAGAAATTATGACAGAAGCTTTAGCAAATGCTAGTAGCATTTGTAATGGAACGGGAGTTGAGGTTGATGAACACAGGTGTAGAGTGAAAAAGAACAAAGCCATCACAAACTATGCTGCGTTTTACAGATACAACTGACTTTTGTGAAAACTCTTGCACTCCTTCTTGCACTGTCCTGATATTGGTTCATTTCCTTCGATTTCACAGAACTCTGGTCGAATCATGAGAGCCCTCTTCGAAATCGCTCTGAAGAACGGCTGGCCCCTGGCGACGTCTCTGCTCCTGAAACTGACCAAAATGGTCGACAGGCGAATCTGGGACTTTGAAAACCCCCTCCGACAGTTTCCCCACCTGGGGGAAGAGATACTCCGAAAGTTGGAGGCACGGGAGTTGACCATCGACAGAATCAAGGACATGGATGCTGTTGAAATCGGTGAGAAATCTCTTTTTTTTGGGAGCTAATTGTCCCTTCATCAGTGTCATTTCATGAAAATAGGATTGTAGGTTTTGTTGTTTAAGTCTTTCTACCTGAAGTCAATCTCATTGTAGTGACATGATTTAAGCTCATGATGAGTCTGGTAAATTAATGGTCACTTGAAAACAGTATGAACTTCTGGTATAATGTGTTTAGTTCCTGAGGCCCTTTGCAGAAATGTTTTGCTTGCACAAGCCGATAACTGCCTCTAACAGGTTAAAAGCCTGTGGCAAATTTTGTGTAAAGAAAGAACTGCCAAAAGTGACGATTGAACAAAAACTAGGTATGTGAACTTGAGGATGTTCTAGAAGCTTCTAACCTACTCAGATGTGCTTTCTAAGTGTCTGATTAGAGTAATTACTCACCGAATGAAATCACAAATACCGTTCTCATAATGAGTAGAACTGTTACATCTACCATCGTGACATTTTTCTTTTTAACTGCTCATCACTTACATTTATAGATCTTTTGCCCGAAAAATCATTCTACTGGTTACAATTTTGTTTGGCAAACATGTGACAGCACCTCTTTTTGCCATTCAAATTCTCTGACATGCTCAGCCGCAGGCATTAACCTTTTTTTTATAATGTTAAAATTTAACTTATCTCATATTCAATAAGGATTCTGTGACAAAACAAAAATATAACAAAAATGTTGGAAACGAAATGATTTTGTGTTTGTGATGACAGGTCACATGATCAGACATAACAAGAAAGGAGAAACCGTCAAACAAGCGGCCAATCAGCTGCCCTGCATTGAACTGGATGCGACGTTACAGCCCATCACAAGAACGGTCCTGAAAGTCTCTCTCACCATCACACCGGAGTTCAAGTGGAACGACCGCGTCCATGGAAACGTTTCAGAGTCCTGGTGGATATGGGTGGAGGACCCGGAGAACAACCACATCTACCATTCGGAGTACTTCATCTTGCAAAAGAAGCAGGTATACTTGTAGCAAGTCCGTGTGCTCGTTGGTGTCATTTGCTTGTTGCTTTTTTAATCCTGTTTACCAGAAAGGAAATGATGTGACTTTCATATTCTGTCCTACCATTTCCATATCTCAAAGGTACCATCTTTTCTCTTTTTACTACCACGTTTTTTCCTCTGAAGTAATATAACCATGCACATTGCATCAGTGAGATTTTGACATGTCAGATAACTTGAATCTGGGCAAGTTTCAAGGATATAATTTGGAATCTATGGCAGGGTTGTTGAGAGATAGAGAATTTGTGTGACAAGGTCCTTTTCAAATCGAATGTGGAGACAGTTCTAATTTGTTTTTACACCTGTTTTACGACAGTGCAATATGTACTTTTCATTTCTATCCACACACATTAATAACTTTACTCTATACCCCTCAGATATGTAGAAATCCCCCTCTCCCAGTTCTCATTCTTTCTGGTCTGAAATTTATCAAGATGAACTCTCCCTTGCCATCATCTCCAAGCTGTTAGGTCACTGTAACATCAGTCTGTTGTTTTTTTTTCTCCCTCTCATTTCTCATAATAAAGGTACTCCACAAAGAACCGCAGTTACTGGTTTTTACAATTCCTCTGTTTGACCCGATGCCATCTCAATATTATGTCAAAGCTGTATCTGAGAGGTGGCTTGGTTCGGAGACGATTCTTCCTTTGTCTTTCCAACATCTCATTCTTCCAGAGAGACACCCTCCACACACAGGTTGGTATTAAAGTATTTAACATAAAAATTTGTAATCATTTGTAAAATGTGTCCTTTTCCCATTTTCTTTGGTGTCCCAAGGTGAGTGGATCCATTCCATTTTGTTGCAAACAATATCATTGGTTTTTGTAAAAAAATTTTATAAGCGAAATTCTAAAAGTTTGTTCCTCATGTGTTTCCAGAGCTGCTGGACCTGACACCTTTGCCTGTTACTGCTCTCAAGAATCCAAGCTATGAAGCCCTTTACAGGTTTTCTCACTTCAACCCTGTACAGGTGAGGCATTTATGCTACCAATCAAGCTAAACTGAACTTGGTCTAACTTTTTTCAGGGTTAATACCACAAAGCAAGGGGAATTGAAAAGGGAAGGGGGGGGGGGGAGGGGTTTGAGGGAAAACAAGTGACGATAGAGGGACTTAGTAAATATGTTACAGAGGTAATTTTTAGCATCCGTAGTCTGATGAAATATTTATGATGCAAATTAGAAGAACTTTTATTAATTTATAAATTTATTAAATCAAAGAGTCAACAAATCTAGACAACTTTTTTAAACAGATTTCAAAAGACCAAATCATGATTGGCAGGCCACATCAATACCTGTATGTGGGCAATGTTAGGGAAGCCTCTCTGTCAAAACTAATGCCTGTCTTTTGTAACATTTCTTCTTTTTTATGAATATCGTAATCATTAAAGTGTTTTGTAACTTTTTCAAAGTGCCTTTAGAAATTGATCACTTTACTGCTGGCGAACGATCGTTCCGTTGATTGTTTTGATGTTCCCTTTTTCTCACCCCCAGACCCAGATATTCCACACGTTGTACCACACAAACTACAACGTACTGCTTGGAGCCCCAACCGGTTCGGGCAAAACGGTCGCCGCGGAGATCGCCATGTTCAGGGTGTTCAATGAACAACCCAAGAGCAAGGCAAGTGAATTGTCCTTTTCACTAAAATATCTTCTGAAAAAGTTTGCATGTATAAATCTGATACACCAGTGAAAGAAAAGACATTTTCTGATGCAATTTTTTCTGTAACAAGATTCCTCTTTTGACTTCAAATATTGCCATTGATCTCTTGATCAACAAGACTAAACCTTTCTCTGACTCAATCCCATCCCAGATCGTTTACATCGCACCTCTGAAGGCTCTGGTACGTGAGAGAATCAACGACTGGAAAGTCAGATTGGAACAAGCCCTCAACAAAGTGTAAGACAATAGTTAATTGACATTGTTTTTACGTCTGAACTACAGTGTGATTGATAAGGCTTACTAATTAGCTTCTTACCTTAGTAGTTTTCGTAAGAAATGTCTAAGTGTCTGAAGAATTGCATTTAATTGGCATCACCACACCTCTTCCCCCTTATCTTCTTTTGGTATTTTCTTCATGGGCTTGTTCCTTTGCAATCTCCATCTCAAACACCAACTATTCTAGGCTTTCAACATCTCTTCACCAAAACTGCCTCTTTTACCACACCCACTCTTCCATCTCGTCCTTCAAAGTTGTGCTTTGCAAACAGAAACTGATTTGTTAACCTCACCATGATTAGTCGCCTTCACTGAAGGATGAGGCCAAATGATTTCCGAACTATTAAACAAAACAAAAATGATGTATTCATAGGACATTTTTATGGAAGGATTGACAGAAATTTCTCTTCTGAATCACAAATTTCCTTTTAGTCAACCTGTCCAATTTCATCCATGGAAGGTGACAAAAATATTCAGATTAAAGTATTTTAACATGTTATTGCTTTTTTTCTTGAAGGGGGGAAGGGAGGAGGATGAGGGAGATAAGACTCATTTTGTGGCAATAGATATTTGCCTTGGATAATGTTTTTATGATTTTGTATTCTCCTGCCTCTCTGACTAGCGTGGTGGAATTGACCGGGGATGTTGCCCCTGATGTTCGCGCTATTGCCAAAGCTGATGTGATCGTGACGACTCCAGAGAAGTGGGATGGAGTCAGCCGTAGCTGGCAGACCAGGAACTATGTCCAGGCGGTATCCGTCCTTATCATTGATGAAATTCATCTCTTAGGTGAGACAATGTTGCTTTCACTTGGAGATCTTAAAAGAATTTATCAGCTGCATCTCAATTTGTTTTAATATAAACTTACTTCCAATTTGAAGACTCAACCTATTGTATGTAATCTTCTGTTATCTTTGCTACTAGGGGATGAAAGAGGTCCAGTGTTGGAAGTCATTGTATCAAGGACCAACTTTATTTCCTCACATACCACGAAACCTGTCCGTGTAATAGGACTGTCTACTGCCCTCGCTAATGCTCGGGATTTGGCCGACTGGCTTGGAATAAACCAGGTCAGGACTTTTCTCTTGATTATGGTGAAACTGAGATCATACAGATTAGTGAAGTGAAAAGTCTATAAATTAAAATGCTGTCTGCTTTAAGAAGGGGGGGGGGAGGGAGGAAAGTGAAGTTAGAGAGGGATATTAAAGAGGATGATGATGAAGGGGAAAGAAATGGTCTTAAAGGGGAGGAATGATACTGGGTGCTGGAAGTGTACAGATGGGAGATAGTAGACAGAAGAATAGGAAGCAGGGTAAGAGAGCAACAAGTAATGGGAAGAGAACACGGATGTGCAGGAAATGAGTACAGGGAAGAGAATAGGTCTACAAAAAGCATTGAGATGACAGGTTGAAAAAAGATAACAGTAGTTGGCATGAAGGTAGGAGAAATAAGAAGGAGAGGGAGAAATAAGAAGGAGAGGGATAATAGGAGAAGTGAGATAAGTTCAGTTCCAATGCTGGATGGCTGGAGGAGGAAAGTGCATCAGGAAGGAGATGGTACTGTAAAAGGGCAGATGAGACAAATGAAACTTTGAGAAAGCAATGGTGGTAGATCATGTTGAAGTGATACCCTACGTAACTTGCTTGAGTTGATAAGCATTTTTGTTGATGCCCCTTTTACAGATTATGTGAGCAGGATGGTGACAAATTCTTACTGTTGCATTCTGCATGTATTTATCTTTATGACAAATTTGCATGTTTTACCCCACTCCCCTTCTTCCCTTCGGCAGGTTGGACTCTTCAATTTTCGTCCACAGGTGCGTCCCGTACCTCTAGATGTCCATATTTCAGGGTTTCCTGGCAAGCATTACTGTCCACGTATGGCCACAATGAACAAACCAACCTTTCAAGGTGAGACATATTTGAAAAATCAGATACTTCAGTTTCTGCTTCCTAAATATTGTGACCTGTGTTTTTCATGGAGGGGGAGGGGTTAAGGGGGAGGACTTTCCTCGAGTGGAAATTTCTGCTCCCTTAGATAGTAAGCCCTCCTGAGAAGTTACCCCTACCAAAGCTAAAAGGTAAAAAAGTTGACAATAGTCTTCTGCCATTATAAATGGAGCAAGAAATCGTCCCTAGGAGGCACCATTTTGCATCATTTAGCATCTGCAGCATGTGAATTATCAACAATTTCTAGAGGTGACTGGGCACCGCCTTTCTTAAAACCCTTCCAACGTAACCCGCTTATGCCGTTCAAGCATGGCTGCCACCCTGCAGTTTGAAATCTTTGGGTAACATTGGTGACCAATACGAGACGCAGCCAAGGAACCAGGACTGAATGGGATTAAAAGAGTGGCTCTTTAGCTGTATGCAAAGGGCAGTATGAAACTTAAGAAAAAGATAAGTTATGGAAACAGAAGTAAGCTACAAACTCTGAAAATTCATCCCCATTTGTTCTACTTTTTTAGCTGATATTATAAAACAGATGGTAGTCGTTTTATTTATTTATTTACAAACCAGTGAGTGGTTACATGTTAATTAAAAGAAAAAAGAAAACTACTGCCTCCTTTCCATTTGGTTTGTTTTTCAGCCATCAAGGTCCACTCACCAACCAAACCGGTCCTCATTTTTGTGTCGTCAAGGAGACAGACGAGACTGACGGCCCTGGATCTGATCGCGTTCTTGGCGACAGAGGATAATCCAAAGATGTGGCTGCACATGGATGAGACAGAGGTAAATCTGCATTCAGGAATCATCTCAATTCCCTCACTTCTCTGTTGAGATAATTTACCAAAGGACATGGCTTAACCCCCCCCCCTGCCTTCACAACATCCATCTCCTAAGATTATCCCAAAATGTGGTTACACATGGATGAGATGGAGGTATATCTCCATTCAAGAATCACCTCAACTCTTTGTGTCAAAACACCTTTATAGATGACATGACATATCTCACCCTCCTTCCCACCCCACATGCTTCACACCACCCTACACTGTTTTTCCCACACCACCCACCCCTGTCTTGACACACCATTCCGTACCTTTCTGCCTTTTTCTTTTGATCTCTGCAAATCTTCCTCCTGGTGTCTCTGTTCAGGTTTCTTGATGCCTCATTAGTTATCCCTCTCTTTGTGTGTGTATATGTGTGTGTATGTGTAAGGAGGGGGGGGCAGGGGTTATAAAGGTTACCTTACTTGATAAAGAGACAACATTGTGCTCACAAATGTACCAGTCATGCTCAATTTTATGTTCAAGTGTCGAAAAGGACGAAAACAGAAGAATGCCTTTCTTGGGCATCTTTTGACACCTTTTGGAGTATTTGTTTGTACACTTACCGACAGATGTTCAACATTGTCTTTGTTCAGACTACCAAATAAAGCAATCTTTCCTCTGACAATCGCTTTTGTAAACTTTTAAAGCCTTTGTAAGCTCTCACAGTTCCCACACTCGAAAGTCATCACCAGTGTCATGTCTCTGCTGGGAGTGACAAATATCAAAGTTCACTTTGGTTCAAATGAACGGCAAACCTTTTGCTGACGTATTTGCTCGCGGAGGCAGGTAACCCCGTGAGGTTGTATTTATCTTCACTTCAGATGGATCACATCATCAGTACAGTCAGGGAGAGCAACCTGAAACTGACCCTGGCCTTCGGGATCGGAATCCATCACGCCGGTCTTCACGAGCGGGATAGAAGGACTACGGAAGAGCTGTTTGTGAACCAAAAGATTCAGGTGAGCACTTTGTTTAAATCAGCGGGCTCCTCTTCAGATTAAAGAAAAATGTCTGTCGCTGATGATCATTTATAGTATTAGGAGAGACTGCTGTGCTGTTTTGGTACATGTGGTGTGGATGGAGTAACTACATCTTGCTATTTTTTTTTTCATTTTTTTGCTGGGGTGCACTTCATCTTTGTTAATTATGGGTGCAAAGCACAAGAAATGGATAAATGAAAGTGGCCACTTGTTTGTATTGAATAACATCTTTAAAGTAGCACCAATGGTGGGAGTTAAGTGTAAACCTTGTAAGTTCTTGTTGAGTTTCAATGCTGAAAACATGCATGAAAATTTTTTTTTGTACTGAATGACTTCCCTTATCTCTGCAAAGAAAGTCTTTTGAGAAATAGTTTGTGAAAGTATCGATTTTGAACTCAGAAAACATTTTAAACAAAAAGTAAAATGATGTTCATCGTTGAGGAAATGTCCTTTTGGAATAACCATATCTGTTTTATTATGGACGTATTCATTCTAATTGTGTCCCAAGAGACACACAACCAACATTATCATCATGACAGTAAAATGTTTCTTTCAGGTCTTGATTGCCACAAGTACGTTAGCTTGGGGCGTCAACTTCCCTGCCCACCTTGTGGTAGTAAAGGGAACAGAGTTTTACGACGGCAAGACGAAGAGATACGTAGACTTTCCTATCACAGGTGTGTATCTTGATATTTTGTTATCATACTTCCTGCTTTGTCCTCGCTTTGAAGTGGGATACTGTCCTTAGCAAATCAAACACCATGGTTTAAACTAAGTGATGGAAAGGGGTTAGCAATGTGAATAGATTTAGTGTATACGTGACCATTAATGCTCTTTGAGGCATCTGTTATAAAGTGATGCAAATGATGCAACATGAAGCATTCAGTGATTGTGCAAAAATTTAGCAGGGTGATATGTTTTCTCACTTTCCCTCACTTTCCCCCCCCTCCCGCTCCGCTTTCCCCCTCCACTCGAAAGATTTTTTCACAATAGAGAGTGGGCAAATTTGCCAGTACAACACAAACCAAAATATCCCATAATTGTAGACAATACAGCAACACCATGACTGTGAAAAATACCAACAAAAAGCTCCTTCATTTTGTTTTTTTTCCATTTAATGATGGATGTATTTGACATTTTCATATTTCCAAAAGCATCTTTCTTTTGAATGGAAGATCAGAAAATGAAAAGTCACAGGAGTAGAAGTAAAATAAAAATAAGGCAAGTGAAACTGTGTTGTCTGCTGTAGTTTGAAAACTGCAGACCAGAGAATAAGGCTCAATGTCTTTGAAGTTTTAAATATTGTGGGACTGATATGAAGTAAGGCAGTTTACCTTGTTTGATTTCAAACTTTCTTGATGCGCTGCTTTTAGAAATAAAAGCTGCTTTAGTGATTAAAACTTCAGACAATTCCAAATCTTTTGTTTCTGAGATTTCTCCTTGAATTATTTTCATTCTCTTCTGTATCTTCAGATGTGCTGCAGATGATGGGACGAGCAGGGCGCCCCCAGTTTGACGATCAAGGCACTGCTGTCATTCTGGTTCACGACATCAAGAAACATTTCTACAAGAAGTTCCTCTATGAGCCATTCCCGGTCGAGTCGAAGTAAGTCTTAATTGGCAAGATGCCAGGCTTCTCTTCCCCTTAATCTCAAATCGTTGATCCTCTCAGTATTTCATCTTTATCAATGCCTCTATCAGTGATGTAATGTTTGTTTCAAGGAGTTGAAGTTGCCGTTCAGAATATTTAATTTATGTTGTAAATGCTTAAAGGGATTTAGGGCATTTGGAATACACCAAAGTGAAGTATAATTTTGGAATACCAAAATGAAGAACAAAGAAGATAGCTTTAACCATCGTTAAAACATTAAGTCTCATCAATTAACATCTGTAGTATATTGTTCTTTAGTTAAACATAGGAAGTTCATCACCCTGCAGTGTGAGTCAATAGGAACAAAGGTTTGATGACAGCTAGTGAATAGCCCAGCCAGTGAATAGCTCGTGAACAGCCTTTGTATGTCTTCACAATCCTTTGTTGATTTCTGAAAAGTTCTTTGCATTAATAGTCTCCATCAAAGACACAAGTGCTGTAATGGGATCATTTCATTCAGCTGTCCGAGGTGCAATATGAAAATTGTCACCAGCTTTGTAAAGAATTTTAAAAGTGAAAGAAATTTAAAAATGATTTTATCAGGATGTGGTTTCGGTGTTGCTCTGTACTCACTTTCCAGAGCATTTAGGCCGTGAACTTCTATTTCATATTTTAGGTGATCAGTGTTATGATCCCCTTCTCTTATATTTATATTACACTGTTAAGGTTATTTAAGTTAGTTTGTTAGATTTAGATGACTTAATTAACAGTTGTGACAGGATGTAGCTAAGCCCACAAATGGTGGTCTTCTTCTCCAGCCTTCTGGACGTCTTAGCAGAACATTTGAATGCAGAGATTGTAGCAGGGACCATCACGTCGAAACAGGATGCTCTTGACTACATCACGTGGACCTACTTCTTCAGGAGATTGGTCATGAACCCGAGGTAGGTCTTGGATCAACTTTTTCTTGTGAGTGACAGACAAAAATACAACATCTGTGTAGTCTGCGATGTCATGTATGGATGTTTGGGTGTGTGTATGTGTGTGTGTGTATGTGTACTGATATGTTCAGGGTTAAAATTGAACAGTTGTCCAATCTTTGGACACAAGTAAAAATACTGTCGTAAAAGTAAACTGACCCTTTGTGGTTGTCCAATGGAAGAGTAACTTTCTGAGGAAAAGTTCACCCAAGTGGTAATAGTTTGTTGGTTGTCCCTCATTTACTCAATGTTAACAATAAATAAATAGTTTTCTATTTGGTATGGACTCGGTATACAAGGGTCACATGTGTTGTATGGGAAAAAAACTTTGGTTGGTGCTCTAGTGCTGTTCAATTTAATTTGCCAAAATATTTAGCATTGTCTTTTTTGGTTTGTCTGTTTGTTCTCTGTTCGGACAATCACAATTTATTTCGGACAACCAAATGTGGGAAGCGGGTTTTTCAAAGGACAAAGGTCAACATGATTTACCGTCAGCTGCTTTTGTAGGTCTATGCTGGATGTATGTAACGTAAGTTACTATTTTCGAAACTGACATGGCAACATATTGCTTTAACAACACCCAAGAGAAAATCACATGACCATATGTACCTGGCATGCATAGTTTACTTGAAAATATCTCTATGTTGATCAGAATCATCATTAGAAATCATTCTCAAACAGTGTGAATTGAACCTTGAACTTGTATAACAAAGAGTACCATCTCTACACTCTCTGTATACGAATACATGTTGTAGACTCAGTTATAGTCAGGTTCATTTGAGGTAAACAAAACTCCTAAAACTGAATATGTTTTCTCTTCTTTAAATGTTTGAATGAACTTACAAATCAAGCATGTAAACAAAGACAGAGTGCATCTGTTAAATAGCCAGTTGGTTTGGACATTATTGAAAGGTGGAATCCCTTTGAGCATGTACCAGTAAGGTATGTGTCCTGCTGCACTGTGTCATGTTCACAAAAACACACCACACATTAATGAAAGATCCAACACCTGTGAGCATGTACCAGTAAGGTATGTGTCATGCTGCACTGTGTCATGTTAACAACCACACACCACACATTAACGAAAGATCCAATCCCTTTGAGCATGTACCAGTAAGGTATGTGTCCTGCTGCACTGTGTCATGTTTACAAACACACACCACACATTAATGAAAGATCCAATCCCTATGAGCATGTACCAGTAAGGTATGTGTCCTGCTGCAGTGTGATATGTTCACAAAAACACACCACACATTAATGAAAGATCCAATCCTTTGAGCATGTACCAGTAAGGTATGTGTCCTGCTGCACTGTGATATGTCTACAAAAACACACCACACATTAATGAAAGGTCCAATCCCTGTGAGCATGTACCAGTAAGGTATGTGTCCTGCTGCACTGTGATATGTTCACAAAAACACACCACACATTAATGAAAGATCCAATCCCTGTGAGCATGTACCAGTAAGGTATGTGTCCTGCTGCACTGTGATATGTTCACAAAAACACACCACACATTAATGAAAGATCCAATCCCTTTGAGCATGTACCAGTAAGGTATGTGTCCTGCTGCACTGTGATATGTTCACAAAAACACACCACACATTAATGAAAGATCCAATCCCTGTGAGCATGTACCAGTAAGGTATGTGTCCTGCTGCACTGTGTCATGTTCACAAACACACACAACACATTAATGAAAGATCCAATCCCTTTGAGCATGTACCAGTAAGGTATGTGTCCTGCTGCACTGTGGTATGTTCACAAAAACACACCACACATTAATGAAAGATCCAATCCCTTTGAGCATGTACCAGTAAGGTATGTGTCCTGCTGCACTGTGTCATGTTTACAAACACGCACCACACATCATTAAAAGATCCAATCCCTTTGAGCATGTACCAGTAAGGTATGTGTCCTGCTGCACTGTGTTATGTTTACAAACACACACCCACAGCAATTGCTGGTTGAATTATCAGCATCAAAATGACTATACTGTGCATCTGTTGTTTACATTATGTTGACTTTTTTTGAGAGATGCCATCCATATCGCCATGAGCTAATAAGCTATGTTCCCTGCTGGGCTGTGTTATGTACACACACATGTCATACTGCAATTGTTTTCTCCATATTAATGCTATTTCTTACATTTTTTCACACTATTAATATGAGACAAAAAAGAATGTCATGATTGTGTAGCAGTGATTGTATCACTGCTAGTGGCACTAAAAGAGACTGTTTTGGTAAAAAAGCCTTGCAAAAGCCTTGCAAATGGGTTGAGTAGCATACTGCAATGTGAATTCCTCAGTGCATGACTCATAAGCTCATTTCAAATTTATTTTGCTATTATGTCTATGTACTTTATACAATAATAATATTACACAGATCCAAAAACATTTCACATACATCACAGGTTAAGTATTATAAGTTTGTCACAAAGCCTGACAAAGCAACTGTGGCAGCTTAAATCAAAGCTGGTAGTAAACGTCCAGGGGTTGTGTACATGAGGAACTGTTCTGCATCACAAAACACACATATTGTCATCAGTTTAAATAATAAGAAAAAATGAATGTGGTAAACACATGTGATTCATAAAACAAACAGAATATGAATAAATTGTTATAGACAGGTGAACAACAAATCAAACAGCCTTTTGACTGTTTACAGTATTCATGATCCTTTACAATGTTTGCAGAGCAGGTCTCGATGTGAGACCTGTTCTACATCTGTAGTTATGATATCGTTCAAAGGTCGTGGTAATGCGGATGTTGACCTTCAGTGGCAGGGTTCAGTGTCCCTCATTAAAACGAGGGGTTGAAGTCCTGTGTGCTCTTGGGGAACAAAAGTCCAATGGAGTTATTTATAAGTGAGCAGAGTGGATAGAAATGTCTGAGTTTCTCTTTCGCTTGTTAACATTGTACAAACCATTTACATGCTTTGCACACATCAGAAGATAGCGTGTATCGTCCTTTAATACTCATACTTGCCCCTCCGGAGCGAGTGATTGTTTCGTTAATTGTCAATCGAGCAACATTCCCCCACTGTGTTTTACTAAAGGAGTTGTTTACCTGATGTTTTTGAGAAACACCATGTCCTGCCTGATGTGGTGTTTGTAATGGACGACAGTGTGAAGTTAGCAGGCCACAGTGTTTTTATTACGACCTCAAAGTGATGTTTGTTCCTAATGGTAGTATTGCGACAGGGGTCTCATGAGCTGTTTACAAATCATAGTTTGTTTTGAAAGGTAGGAAAGAAAATGCAGTTTTATTGCTTTTTTGAAACATTTTAACTTTTATATATTTTTCCTTGTTGCCGTATACCTGTTTCATTTCTTTTTCTGCCCAGAGGTCGTCCACAAAGTAATCAGTGTGATGCGCGTGTATGTAGTATGCCTGTATGTGTGTGTGTCAGCAGGTGTGTGAGGGTGTGTCTGTCAGTGTGAAAACTGGGCTTAGCTTGTAAACGTACTGCATAGAGAAGTGTATGTTGGTGGAAGCGTTGAAATTTGTTTAAAGGTGATTGCTCTTTCAGTTTTTGGTCATTGCTCACTGCTTGACATCATTCTAATAATTCAGGTATCAATATGTTGCAACCAAACATTTCAAGTTGCAAACTGGCCTTGCAGTCAGTCAATCGTCTGCCCATTCATTGGCTAATAGTACCGAGGAGATATATGAACAGTTGCGTATTCCTCGTAGAGGCTTGATTGTGGCTAACCTGTATTTCTTCGACTCATTATTTGTTCGCTTTGCAGTTACTACAGCCTGGAAGACACAGAGCATAACAGCGTCAATACATTTCTCTCTCAACTTGTGGAAAGGTCCGTGGTCGACCTGGCGTATGCCTACTGCGCGGAGATCGGTGATGTAAGTTTGGACTTAGAGGAAACGTTCAAATTGTTAAATTGTTTGAGCAAATCGAGTTGCTAACTTGGCTCTATTCACCTTGAATACAAGGAAAAAAGGGAAAGAGCTTGAATATTGGCTAGCATAAATACTTCAAGACTTTCACACTGTGTTTCATTAGGTACAATTCTCCACTTTCGTCACTGCATTTGTCCTCTCCCATTTATCTTATGGGAAGTGGCAGGCATGCTGCCAGGGTCTTGATGATTGTGGGGGACACATATTGGCATATGTATGTCTTGTGACATATTAGGTGAATGTCCGGGATTTTCAGCAAGGAGGGTCTTGCCTAAAGAATGAAGTCCTTCTGTGCACACTTATGTGGAAGGACTATCAAAGGGGAGTGCCACCATTGATTGGTGTGGATCATGCAAGAAAAGTTTGGCTTTGCAATCCCCTGATGGTCAGAAATGGCGCTTACTGGGTGTCCTAATCTACATGTTCCCAGTGGTGAGGTAAGGATCTCACGTCTGCAATTTCTGTGGAAAAAATGGCATTAAATTGGATTGCTCGTATTCAGAATATTCCCACCTATTAAATATCCTACTCGTTCGTTCAACAGCTGTCAGTTCACTGTATGAGAAAATCTTAAAGTAGACATGAGGAAAAATCTTACGGTTGCCTAAATATTAAGTCTCGATAAATTACCCTTCCTTTCTTCTGGCAATCATGGGCTACATGGGATCATCTGAAAAAGGGGAATTCCAGTGAAATCTTTACTGGGAATGGTCAGTAGTGCCCCATAAGGCATTGAGTGTGAGTGTGCTGTATGTGTGTGTGCTTGTGTAGGTCAGTGTTTGAGTGTCCGCACCTGTCCAAATTCAGGTTTTTTTCCCAGCATACCTTGATATATGAATATGCATGATTTTCAGCATATCTTGAGAACCATTTGAGCATTTAACTTAAAACTTCTCATGGACTTTCCTGAGAACACAATGGTCAACATATATCACTTTTATGGTAACTTGAGTAAAATATGCTGATTTTTTTTAGGGAAATAGCCAAATTTGTACCAAAATTTGGATTTCCAGCATATCTTGAGAACTATTTGGCAATTTTACTTAAAACTTCGTAGGGATCGACTTACCTGAGAATACAGTGTTGAAGGTCTGTGTATGCTCTCATGGTAAATTGAGTGGAATTTCCTGTTTTTGTTGGAAAAAGGCCAATTTTGCTGTGAAACTAGATTTCTCAAATGCCTATTTACAAGGCCACATAAACCCTAACCTAACCTCTAACACTTAAAAGCCTTGTAACTGGCCCCACCAGTAAAAATTTTGAGCCAAACAATGTTAACTTCAGCAGAACAGCCATGTTGTGTAGAAAATAAACGGAGCGTCTCTGCCAGTAACCGTTATGGTTACAATTTGGTGTCAGTGCGCCTGTGCTCCTGCATCCTGCTTTATGTACATTGAATGCCTATTTGCAAGGCCACATAAACTTAACAGAGCCACTAATCTTACCTCTAGCATGAACAGCCTTTCTAGTAACCCCAGTTTATTTTAGGTGGGCATTACTAGCACAAATGCCTTGTGTTTCAGTGTTCGTACCCCCACTGTATGGTCATTGACCGTAACCCCTGACCTATCCCAACTCTGTACACTAACAACAGCCTTGTGGCTGGCCCTGCCGACTAGAATTTTTAAGCTGAATAATAATTTAACAAAACTGGCTCCTGTGGTAAATTTATGGGAACATCTGTGAAAATATCAACAACTTAAGCCAAACAGTAATAATGTTTTACTGGATCCTGCACAGGCTAATAGGGGACCGCCGTGCAAATAACCCATATCATCTAATCTATGATGGGATGACCGTCGACTGTATGTTGAATGTATGTCTTGCCTAACATTCCATTTTTGAATAATGGATTTCTTAAGTGCATGTTTTACTGTCACCCCATTATACTGGATACAATCGAAATTTACTTCAAATGTTGTGTAGGCCTTAGGTCTTTGCCGAAATCAATGCCTAACGGCGTCGATAAGATACGCAGCTCCACGGATTACCCTCTTGTTTTGTTATTGCTGTAGTGTAGTGTGTCGAGAGTCTCTTGAAATTGAATGTAGTATTCAATTAGGTCACAATACTTCAAAGTGTTAAGCACAAGTCCAAGGATGTGTTCTTTTCTTCATTTTAAGGATAACAGGACGTTGGAGACCACCACTCTCGGTCGCATCGCCTCCTACTACTACCTTCATCACCAGACTGTGAAGATGTTCAGAGACAGCATGGGTCCCGACTGTTCCTTGTCAGAACTGTTGAACGTATTATCGGTGAGTAAAGGCAAAAACAGGACAGTGCCTGGGGAGGGTGCTCCTTGCTATTATCTGCATCAAAAAAGGAGAAAGAGTTAAACTCAGAACTTGTGTGGAATTGTTGGAACAGTTATGTGATTGACGGTGTAATAAACTCACACTTTTGGAAACTAGGAGTGACTATTTGGTGCAAAATTTTGGCAGGTTAGCAGCTACACACAGCATTGAAGAAAAATATGAAATTTTAATGTATTAAAATGTTAAATCTACAATCCATGTGCTGATTTGCCCCCATTTTAGCTATTGTTGTATTTGTATAGACATGAAAAGTGTTTATCTGAATATGAATTAGTTTTGTACTATACCCATACCTGAGGCTCTGCTTCAAAAAAAACCCTCTCATGTAGTCTCAAGTTCCAAGTAGCCATGGATATGTAGCATGGATATGTAGCTTGTACAAATTACTGTCTTTTCTCAGTTAATGCTGCTGACCATTGCCTCGGGTTAATGCCATAAGTGCTAGTCTTGCAAAATTGCGAATCTGGAATGCTAAGCCCTCCACTTCTGTAATTGGTAAACTTCTGCAATTGGTCAACTAATAATGTGTGATCTGCTAATCTAAGTCTTTAATCTAAGTCTTTAGTGTACTTGGTGCAGTCAATGTAAGAAACTGGCAGTTGGGCTACCAAAAAGTTTTGTTTGAAAATGTAGTCGTAATGGTATCTCATCTCTATAACTCTTCTAGAGTAGTCACATGACTTGGAATTTGTACTTCTAAAGCTGAGCAAGGAAAATGGTCGTAAAAGTTAAAGATTAACGTTTAATTTCTTCACTTTCCAGGATGCACATGAATACGAGGATTTACCGGTCAGGCATAATGAGGATTCAGTCAATGGGTGAGTATCAAGTCATGGGTGGAGAGTGAGTTTGGTGGTCAGAGAGTCTGACTTGCAATCTTTCCATCCCCGGATCAGATCCCGGTGGGATTACCTGTAAAATTCTTGGGGATTCAAATTTGACTTGTTTAGTAATGCTGTGTACAGTGGTGCTGAGGGGGTTACTTTGCTTCCTTATGTCTGATTTAGGTCTCGTCTCCTTCGGGTTGCTCTTTACACCTGATCGGCAGCTGAGCTGAGCAGTTACTCCACCCCTTCCGGCCTTTGGGAAAGGGGTCAAAGACTGGGGGGATACACTCTTGTCTGTCGGATGGGAAAGTGAAATGGTGGTCCTGGGAGCAGGTTTGGGTTTGCATTGACGATTGTCTGGTTTCACCCCTGCCTTGTTTAACCTCTGGACACTCCGGTGAATTTCATCTGTGTTCATCCACAATCAAGGTGGTTTAGGGTCCTTGATGAGCCCATATGGGCTTCCTGATCCTCATACTTTCAAAGTCAAATCAATTGAAGGATGTTTGGAAACAGACAAATTAGATCTAGAGAAAGGGACACTGCAGGCACAAAATTAGTTTGCAGTGCTGCTTGCCATCCCAAATAAATCCATTTTGTGCAGATCAAAATTGAATACATTTTAATGTTAAACAACTGTCAAACTTGGGTGACTTGGAGGCAATAAAAGCGGCTGGATGACACAGTGCGTGAGGTCACTTCACATAACCAACACATGCATCAGTGATAGAAAAATGGAGCAAATTTATGGATTCCCCTGATACCAGGTCTTACGTATTGTAATGTCAAGGTTGCACAATGAGAGGTAGATGGAGGGGGAGGGGCAGTGCATTTTGCGTATTGACCAGCAGTAAGTGTTGGTCGATGGAGCATTACTCTCTATGACTCAGTGAGAGAAATTAAACATTTGCATGCCAGGGAACACCATACATAGGGTGTATCTCTGAACGTGCGTTTTGTTGGTTGGAATGAATTATTTAAAAACATAATCTACTTGTTGAATTTATTTGCAGCTCCTTGGCGGTGAAATTACCGCTACCAGTCAACGAACACACCTATGACAGTCCCCACACCAAGACACACCTCTTACTCCAAGCTCATTTCAGTAGAGAACAACTGCCCATGAGTGATTACCTCACTGACACCAAATCAGTTTTGGACCAGGCCATAAGAATCCTACAGGTAAGCACTCTATAAGGGGAGAAAGGGAGGGGAAAGGAGCAAGGACCAGGGAACAAAGCTGAGAGATAGTACAAGACATAGGTGAAGGGAGTACAAGAAAGGAGGATATATAGGTGGGCAGGAGCTGTAGTTAGCTTTGTTTTAATGCACTCTGCCCATCACGATAGCTACTTTTGTGTTGAGGTAAACTTTGATATAACTATTTTCTTTCTAATTTGAAGGTCAGTTGTAACCTGAAGAATCACGATAGGTTGAAGTAAGTAATAATTAGGTAGTTTTACAATTGTATGCAAGACAGAGATGAGAAAGGTGGAGGGAGAAATGGGAAAGGTGGGGAGGGAAGTGGGAAAGGTGGGACGGGCAGGGATAACAGTGACTCCCAATTGTTGGTTAAAACCCAGCAAAATGTGTGTTTGTTAAGGGGATCTATTTACATCCTGTCTGTGGTGAGGCATTGTTGTTGTTAGTATTATTCCTCCAGTCATTTGCATCCATTCATTCCTTTTGTTGTTGTTGTTGTTTTCTTTTTCTCCAGGCTATGATTGATGTTGCAGCTGATGAGGGTTGGTTGATCACAGCATTGAGGGTCATGACCCTGATTCAGATGGTCCTTCAAGGGAGATGGAACCATCAGTGTCCTCTTCTGATTCTCCCTCATATCGAGAGTCACCTCCTTCATTGTTTCAGGTGAGTACCGGTGAACAACGTGAATACAAAGGAAATGATGTTGATCAAAATATTGAAAGGGCACTGAGCTTGATTTATACAGGTCCGTGGCTTATGTACAGTGAATCAAGCTAGTTCCGTGTAAATTCGTTCGGTTAAAGCAGGGAACAACGCACATGCACCGCTTTCGTGCCGCACATTTCCACACGTAGCTGTTTTCTGCCGTGCATTATTGTATTTTCACACCAGGGACCAAGTGGGGTCAGGGGTAAAGCCCCACCGTGATCCAAGGAGTTCCCCTGGAGCACTCTATGTCTCGTAAGCAATTTATGGGGAAGTGTTCACATAATCTTTGACTGTTAACTCGAAAGGATGCTTCTCCTGTCATACTTCTCCTCCTGTCATGCATTGTGTGAAATTAGTGCAGGGGGGTAATGCATAATTGATTCCATGACAGACAGAAATTACTAGTTGTGGGCGGGGGCCCACTGCTACTCAGTGCTACTCAGTAGTAGTTATTTAATATTACCATAATTGCAGCAAAGAGAAGCAGGAAAGCATGGGACAGAGCAAGATAGATATGAAAGTTTGGTATGGTATAGGTCAGTATGGGATGGTAGCAATGACAGCATTGCACAGGACAGAGCAGGACATTATGGTGCAGAGCTTGCAGGTACAAGACAGTATAGGACAGAATAAGACAGCAAAGAAAGGTAAAGTTTGAGATGGTATGGTAAGATTGGTACAGTATCGCACAGAACAGGTTGCAACTGTACGGTATGCTATAGGGCACGGATAGGATGGTGTGGGACAGCACGGTACGGTGCAGAACAAAAAATGTACAGTGTGCTACAGGGAAGGAAATGTAATGGTAAAGGAAAATACAACACTTGAAAGAACAGATACTGCTGTACCATTCTGCATTGCTCACTCTCCTGTACCTTACTGTCCTGTCTTGTACATTATCTTGCCTTACTGCACACACCACTCTATGCCAGATGGTAACACTTATACTGCACTGCTCGATACCTACTGTTTCTGATTTTTTTCTTCTCCCCTCAGAAACCCAGAGAGAAAAGGCAAAACATTAATAGATAACTTACCAGAACTTTTAGCTGTCTGCAGTGGCAAGAAACATTTACTAGTAAAAATGTTGACGCCAGAATTGTCAGATCATCAAATAGAAGAAGTAAGTAAAATGATCTCATCATGAGTAAACGGTTCTCAACGAAAATGTATGTGGCCAGAACCTCATTCACAGAAGTAAATAAGTATCCATTTCCACTCTTGTCTTTACATTCTTGACCCCCTTTTAAACAGCTTTTTCAAACATGTCAGTGAATTGTCTGAAAAAAGTCTGAAGTCTGAAAAAATGTTTGCACCCCACAGATTTGGGAAGTACTTCAAAAGCTACCAGTCATTGATGTGAGGCTTGCTATTAAAGGATGGTGGGCCCAAGGGAACCAGGAGGAGAAACGTAGCCTGGAGGGTATCATCAAAGGTGAGCCTGGTTATGTTTTTATGTCACTTGAAAGTCAAGTAGTCCTTCAAAGTCTGGTCTCCTGGCAGTCTTTTTCATTTAAATCATAAAAGAACAGTCGTTGGTAAATTCCACTATTTTTGTGTTGACTAATTCAACAACTTACAAGATGCATGTTAATCTTCTAGTCCCTATGGCACAACCGCAGGACACTCTCCCTTGAGGGTAGCAAGTCATTTTGTAGTAGGAAAATATGGACCAAATGTTGCTTGAATTTCCTTTGTGATTCCCGACTTAATTGTCCACTCATCTTCCCAGGTGTTAAGACCAGTCGTTTGTCCTTTCTTTACTTGTTTTGCGTGATTTTTCCTTTCAGACTTTGCCAAAGATGACCAGTTTGTGACGGTTCATGCGGACCAAGAGTACGTCCTGGAAATGGACCTCACAAGGCTGAGCAAAAGGAGACACAAGGTACTCTCTGTGAAAGAAACCAAAATATAACAAACATTTTAAAAGTTGCTTGCAGTGCCATAACTGATTGGATTAATTCTGCTAAGAAGTGATAATGTTGATTAGTCTTATGCCTGCCTGTCCAGTTTTTGTTAAACTTCATTCTTCCATCTCAATATCACCAGAAATTTTGCAAGGTTCAAAGCTGCATTCATAGCAATAATTAAGAGACGAAACATTGATGTAAAGTGTAGATCATTTAGACTTCATGTTACAAGTAAATCAACTGTTTTCCTCATTTGTTGTCATAAATCTAATTGGAGTTTTATGCTAATTCATGAAGAATTAGAGACGTTTGATTTTGTCCTTTTGGCTCCTCAAATTTCTGGTTTTTTTTCTCAGCATTTTGCCAGCCTAAGAAAGTTTGCAATTTACAGATGATGTTCACTGGTTTGTTTGACCATGTACCAGTAGAGTCATCTGTATATCTGATCACTTATAAACTCTGTTGCCTGTCTGCTTAGTTGTATCCCTGAACGAGGCAGACATTGTACATATCACCAACTCTCCTTTAAAATGTCATATAAACTGAATGATAAACCTATAGACATTAAGACAGTTAAACATGTGCCAGTACGTAATGTTAGCCAATAAATTTATGGTGGCACTAATGATTACATCTTTTTGAATTGAATGTAAAAAATGAAAAAAAAAGAGCCCAAGGGCACTGTGGTTCCTTGCACAGATGTACAGCAATGTAAATTTTGAAGTCAAAGGAGGATTCTGCATTATTTTGTCCAGTAGCCCATATGGCCAATTTCTGACCATGAACCCTCACTTTTGTAACATAAAATCTGTAGAGAAATAAACAGAAAAATAAACATATTTCATGATTTTATAAAATGGCCCATTGCGGACATTGGACCCCAAACATGACAAACACCTACATGGAGCCACTTCCATAGCACTAATGTGACCAACTATCAACAGTGTTACATACAGGCTGTGAGAGAAAAAGTATTTTGCATGGTTTCACAACATTCCAAGGGCAATATGGTTCCTTGTACTTGGAATATACATGCTATAAAATGATATTCTGGAATCCATTTCAATTAATGCAATGAATTGAAGATGTTGATTTGTACAATATACAGCAAATATCCCATTCATTTTACAAAGCACAAACAGCTGTGAATCTCTCATTTAAAGAAGGGGCTCTGCAAATTTGCAATATGGCTTATCCCATCTATGCCCCTTTTAAGTCCACCACCCAACACTGACATAATGCCCTGTAGGGGACTGCTAGAGTCTAGTTTCCACTAGTAGGAACACCAGCTAACTTATTTTCTTTCATGGTGTCTTGCCCACCTTACTAATTAAAAGCCATCCACATCAATGCACACATCACCACTGAAGCACAAGGACGTAAACTGATCCAGCCAAGACTTGCTGGTAATGACCATCTACAGTACTTCCCACAGCACTGCTGCTTCTTCAGTTGATCATGACACTACTACCTCAAGCAGTACTTCCATTATTTGCTGGAAGGAGACTGATGGATGATATAAGCATCCATAACATAAAAATGGAACAAGGAATTTCAGTAACCAAAAGTCAATTGCCCACATGATGCATAAAAGTGCCACTGAACCCAGAATTTGACTCATCCATGTGTTTCATGTTTCTTTTTGCAGAACGACCAGAAAGCCTTCTCGCCCCGGTTTCCAAAGGCCAAGATGGAGGGTTGGTTCCTGGTCTTGGGAGACATCGAAAATCGAGAACTTCTGGCTCTTAAGAGGGTCGGATTCGTCCAAAGCAGATCGGTGGTGCAGCTGTCTTTCTACACGCCAGAAAATCCTGGACGGTACATTTACAGTCTGTACATCATGTCGGACAGTTACCTGGGACTAGATCAACAGTACAGTATTTGCCTTAATGTAATAGAAGCCGACATTGAGGCGCAACTGAACTCTGAGATTCTAGACGACACCAGTTGATGGATGGAGACATCTCTCAGAACAGAGGAAGATGAGTTTTCATTCTAGTGTGTTTGGTGTCATGAATGCGGCCTTTATGAGATGTTGGAACACTGGAGTTGTTTCTGTTTGTGGCAAGCAGAGGCAAAGAAGAAAGTGGAAATTCTTACTTCATTTTGGATAGTTTCCGCTGTTTACATGTGCAATTTCCAGCAGTGGAGAACTCACACTGTTTCTGCTTGAGACAAGCTGATGTTAGAAATAGAGGAGAAGAGGAAAGGAGGAGTTTGTGCCAGTCTGTCACAAAGAGGAATAAGTAAAAGAGAGCAAGGAAATACTATTTTTAACTTATAGAAAAAACAAACATGGAAAAAACAGAGAACTATTCTAGAATAATTTTGATTGCAATGCTCAGATATGGAGAAGACAATTGGACTAGAAATTGGACTTCTAGACACTTTTTGTCTGATTGTGAGGTAGCTGAAAATGGCAGATGGCATTTCACTTTGACAGTTTGTTTAGATCAGAACAAACATATGCAAGCTGGTATGCAATGTACACTTTTGACTTGTTTCAAGTGGTACTAAACAGATGGTAAACAGAGGAACAAAATGGCATATTTTGAGAATTTTCTTCATTACAAAAACTTAAATACGAGCATGATAAGCTGATAAACAAAAAATCAAAATTGAATGTGATTGTAGCCTTAGATATGAATATTTGCAGAAATCATGAAAAATGCCATTTTATTCCATAGAAATCAGACTCAAGTAGAGCAAGACTCAATAAATTTTCCCATCTGAACTTTTCTGTAATGCTCTGTCGTACAGATGTGATGCATGAAAGGTCATCAGTAGAATCCAAGGTCTAGCATCATGCCTACATTGCTTGAAATTTTCTGATGCAGTCGTGCAGAGGTTTTCCCCTTCCCGAACATCACAGGTTAGCATGTGAGGTTTTGACAATTGTGGCTACAGATGTAAGGACTCACAAAGTCAGAAAGCCTGTGAGATCAATCGTTAAACTGGATTGACCGTTCACTGGAAACTCACCCTTTCTCATTGTACACATTAATGCTACAGTGACTTGCTACTTTGTAAACATAACAGGAATGGCCAAAACCGAGGATTACCAGAGATTTTCGCACCCATGTACTGGATTAGGTCAATATTGTCTCTCCCTCTCCCCATGACCATTTCTGGGATCATCATAGGAACTGTCTGATGGGTCTTCACAATTTGGTTACCTAGAGTGCAGAACCTTAGTTGAGACCGGCCTGGTGGTTGAGGTCTAGTTTGTTGCTGTTTGTTTTAAAGAGTAGGAATGGCAAAATGCCTGTCATGTAGTTACACATTTGCAATGTAAATGGTGAAGCAGATATGCACAGTGTAGGTCCAATGGTGTGGTCAATATTTACTTCTGCCCCATGGTTAGAGTATCAGTGATGGACATCACAAGTTTTGCTGTCTCATATGCGGACAGAAACACCTTTCTGTCTCCCTACTGAGCACAAACCACCCCTGATTAGGCAGTTGCTCTGGTAACTGCAAATATAAACTTTCATTGAAAGGGTAGCATTGAATTTGGAGGTATTCATGAGTCGCTTTATTCGTCAGAAGTCAAGCTTTTCAGTTTTTGCTCTGTCATCAAAGTTTTTTAGGAGTCCCTTTTCATTTTTTCTCTTGTTTGCCAGATGAAAGTTGAGTGAAAACCCCACTGAGGCAAGGCATTGCACTCTTCTGGTGATGGCTTGAAATGAACTCACCAGTCAAGGGATAATAATTGTGAAGCTGGATAGCTCAGAACAAGTACTCCAGATGTTTGTTGATTTTAATGACGTTGTAGCCTCTATTTTCTTTGCCTGTAATTTTTTTCATTAATATTCTGTTCAGATTTCTGCTTGTTATATCAATAGATGTAATATCTGCCATCAGGTTTGACAGTAGTAACAACAAAGTTCAGATTTTTTATGTTCTACATGGGACACAAACTGAAGGAGACGTGGAGGGTTATGGGACTTTTCTTTTTGTTTTGTGTCTTCCTTGGTTCAGGTTATCTCCACATTCTGCTAAAATTTTAAAAGTATTGTAGTCCTTGTCAATTGTGGGATTGGTAGAATGCAAAATTGACACTTGGAAAAACTTGCGTATGTACTGATGTTATTCATGAAAAGGCAAAGGGAAGTTAAATAGCAGAAACAGAGGGAAAGATGGTATTACCCAAATGGACCACAAATTAAAGTTTGGTTTTCATGTCTCCCTGGTCTGATCATTTGATGATTCAAGGGAAGAATCCAGTAGAAAAAACAAAAGGTGAGGGAGAAAGGGGGGCTACCAGAGACGAAAAGTTGTCGATCAGATACGTCACGAGACCTGGGCAGACAACCATCTTGTCTACAAATCTGAATAGAGGTAGAATTAAAGTCAGTTTTGAGGTTCACTTCCGTGAAATACTTCCCTCCTCCCTCCCACCCTCAAAAAGGAACATTTACAAACCACTGAAACAACAAACATGAGTGTAAAACGCTACTGCATGACAACTTCAGTTTTATTTTGCGATGTGCGTTTTGTTAACATTAGTTGAAATATGAAGTGATTCAAGCACTGTGGATTCAACAGCAGTCATACACATTACAAGCATATGTCATTACACTTATTATGATGTAGTTAAATATGATATTCTACAAAATGCCCACACGACTTGCCTTCCTTTTCAATACACATATTAAAAAGGCAAAAAGAGTCAATCAAGGTTGAAACATTAAAAAAAAAAAGGTGCAATCATGTGACAGGAACAATTCATGTAGACTGTATATCATTACTGGCAAGGAAAGGACTAGTTCTTCCTTTGGAGGCAGGAGGGTTCTTAATCAATCTTTTATAATACTGGTTTATGCTTTAATTAAAAATTGACCGTTTCCACTTTTCCTTATGACATTCGTTAATTGACTCAGAATTTGGACAAACCTGCTGCCTGAATTAATAAGATCACTTCTGAAAGTCTTGTTTTGCACTCCATTCACATATTTCTTTGGGATCGATTTGGATCGTTCAAATGATGAAAAACGGTACTCTTGCAGAAAACTGTTATGGCAAAAAAAATCTGCTTTTGATTATCGATGTTCTTCATCGTGGTCGCTCATTGTACTTTCAATTTGATGCGAACCTCTGAATACTTGTCTTGATCGATTTAAGGCTACTGTACGAACTTCGCTGTTTTACAGGATGCTTTACAAAACAGAAAGGTGATGTTAACTTGGATCAGTCAAATAGAAGGAATTGCCAAATATGTTGAATACCGCATTACAAGCATTTTTGAGACGAAACCCTTTAAGAACCTTGACAGAACCGAAACAATTCCCAACATTGACATTGTATTTTTCGATCTTAATTCTCGCGGATGGAATGTCATTAATCTCTTTCACTATGTTTACTTCACCATCTTTGTCCATACCAAAAAAGCCAAGAATATTGAAATAATACAAAAGGTAAAAAGGAAAAACTCAATCTCACTTCGTGTTGTTCTCTTTGCTATAAATCACCAAATAATGAAAGCACTAGATGCTGTGTGTGACCCAAGTTTTCCTTGACCTGCTACTAATTGGGTTACACATGCACCTTTGTGTAATAGAGGCTCCTTGTAACCTTCATACCTTACAGTAACCAATCCAGCTGAAGGCAGTGACGAGCCCATTTCAAATTAATAGCACAGAGAAACAGGTGTACCAGTTAGCATATTTTGGCTAAAGAAACCTAGACATGGTGACCATATATTTGAGTTAAGATAGGATGGCCATCCTGTTTCACAATAGTAAATGCTTGTCCAAATGTTACATAATGGTTAATTACAAAGAGTTACCTAAATGTTACATTCTTTTGTTTTTTTCAATGTTAACCTACAAGGTTAATAGAGGAAAAAGGAGGAATCGTGATTCTCAAATTTTGTTGTTCTCATCCAGTGGCATAACCAACGGGGGTGTCAAATGTCTTGCCCCCACCTGTCCCACTCAATGAAATTTGACGGTAAAAGAATATAGGCCAAAATTTGTATCAGACAAGAACTTCCCAAACTGTCTTGAAAGTACAGATTTTTTGCATTTTCATGGAAAACGGTTATTGACGATACAGAAGTTTTGAAATCTTTATATGACAGAAGTTTTGAAAACTTCACAAACGTACAACACCGAAGCCTACTTATCCAAAAGTCCTTGGCATCGACCATATGGCTTGGAAGTTTTACCACCAAGGTAGTACTTCCATGTACCAGAGTGCAAACTGCTGTCAGTATAAAGAAAATGTTAGCTGGAACTGACAATGCCAGAGAGACTGGGAAGTGCCATTTCCTGTAATCTGAGAGGTATTTTTATCCAAAAATTTTTTCTGCATGCTACGCCCCAAAAAATGGTGGCGCTCCGCTTAGATAGTGTCATTACTGCTTTCCCCCTTCAACCCTTTTCCCCTCAGCCCCCCACCCCCCGATGGAAAAGTCTGGCTATGCCACTATTCTCATCAAATTTGCCACAGGAATGAACAGGTAAATCCTGCCAATTCTTACATCCTATTTCTTTTCGTTGGTTGTTTGGCCAGGTAGCATGGATACATAAAACTGCACGCATCTAATGTAAAACCCTTGGAATCTCTAGCTGCTGGAAATTCAAAATCCAAATAAATCTAACATTCTTGTTTTAGCAAGTCCTTAGTTTCTTTTAATTATAATTTGGCCTAATCTAATAGGAATTTTACCTTGAAATCTGTTATTTTAACCAACACTTCCTTGATTTAAGGATACTAATGCCAAACTTTGTGCACCTGAATAGCATGACATTCTTCATATGAAGAATGTCCTTTTAACAAATCTTGTAAGAAAAACTACAGCAATTACATCTGTGAGTGAGCTAGCAACAAAAACGGTCATGGACAGGTCCACTGAATTGTCGAAATCATGATTTGAAAATTTGTAACATTAGGCGTCAACTGTCAATAGGCTGAGTTAGGCCTAACCTACCTCTCCTGAGCAATGCTGTACCTTTAAGTTGAACAGTCAGGCAAGGACGATTAAATAAACAATGTATCAGCTTTCTTTTGAGTCGATACAGGGAATGATAATCAAAACTTTGCCAAGCTACAGAGGTCATTGCATTTTCAGGCTTATTTTTAAGGGGTGTGCTAAGTTTGGCATATGCACTATACATGGAGAAACTTTGTCAAAGTTTACAAGCTGATACAGAGTATTTAAGTTTTGACATACTAGCACAGAGATTAATGCAAATAATTCCGATAATGATAGAACCTGGAACAGACTTGCCTTTCATTAAATAAAGCGTTGTGACTATTCACACATTAAATAAAGCGTTGTGACTATTCACACGGAAATTTTCGTGTAAATAAGGGCACCTGTAGTCACAATTCACACGACGAAAACTAATTGGGGGCGCTGCGTTAGTTTGTACAGGCCAAAGAGTTCTTTGGTATACAGCCCGGCCCTCATTACTGTACCTTAATCGATGGCGTACTACTGATGACGCTCCTAATCTAAAATTTGAGAGCAGAAACCGGTCTAGTTTGGTCCTAAGAACCATTCTTGTGGCAATACTACATCAGAAGTAAGGTTACTTCACCTAAAAGGTGAAAATGCTTCTAAGAAGGACATGCATAAAGACATGCATACCTCGGGGCATAACCTAAAGAATTCTCATCAGGTTCTTGGTCGTACTGTTGCGTTAGATAGTGAACCAGCGCCCACCCCCACTTTCACATTAGCATAAAAAATAGTCAAAATGGATTAGGACTCCCTGTTAGGCCTACTGTAAGTTCCTCCCCCATGCCAGCAAATATCAATGTTCGATCCAGTGGGTTATTATGCATGCTGGGTTATGGCTCAACTGCAAACATGACATGACTCATGAAGACATAAATTATTTAACTTTTAGGGTTCCCCTAACTAATTAGTGGTTTATTACTTCTTAAACAGAGAGCGTCTAAGTGCTGTCCTTCCTTAGATCGAGATATTCGTCATATAGTTTAACCCCGTCCACCAACGAACACAGGTGGGCCTGCAATTAGTCCCTTGGAACTGGAGCAATGCACGTGTAGGTCGTCTGCTATACACTCCACGTTGCAGACAGCTCTCTAATTACCTTACAGTAGCTCCCAGCAGTCTTTACTGATAGGCTACCATACCACATTACTTGACTTTTATTGACACTTTACTGATTGAAATTATCATAGGAATTAGTCCCCCTCCCCCCATTGCCCTTTGCTGATACGAAAATGTGGGTAAGCCTACTGCCCTTAACTGATACAGAAATTCCATGTGAATAACATGGTGCTTGTGAGTGCCCTCATATAGAGTCCGCCTACGAAATATTCTGTGTGAATAGTGACCCCCTTCCAGGTGCCTTTCTCCCTACGAACATTTCCGTGTGAATAGTGCTTCCAAGTATCCTCATTCGTGCGAAAATGTCCGTGTGAATAGTGCTTTCATGTGTCCTTATTCGTACGGAAATGTCCGTGTGAATAGTGCTGTCATGTGTCCTTATTCGTACGGAAATGTCCGTGTGAATAGGCCCCACCTTCATAAAGTTGTCACTGAGACTAGCCTAACATGAACGAGTGTTGTCACAGAGACTAGCCTAACATGAACTAGTACTGTCACAGAGACTAGTCTAACAAAACTAGTATTATCACAGAGACTAGCCTAACATGAACTAGTATTGTAACAGAGACTAGTTGAACACGAGCAGGTATTGATACAGCGACTTATTTAGCATGAAAATAGGTCAGTCTTACTCTTTGTGACAAGTTTAATACGTGTCAATACTGCCACAATAACTGTCCAAACATGAGCCTGTATTATCACAGACTATTCTAACATGAAACAGGATGGTTACAGAGACAAAAGTATAGCATACATTTGTTACACTAACACAGACTAGCCTAACATAAACTAGAATTGTCACAGAGAATAGGTCAACATGTTATATAGTCACTGACAGAGACTAATGTGTATGACGGTATCGACATAGCCTAACTCATACCCCCCTGTACAAGAAATGTTAAAGTGCTTAGCCTAACACATATTAGAATTTGCAAAGATATCACAGACTTACATGAAGTTGAACTTGCTTTAATTTGCTACTGTAGCATAAATACGTTTAATTTCATGTGGATAATAAATGATTTTTACTAAGCACTGGGATGGGCATGGACATGTCGGTAGAATCTACCGATGGTAACTCTAAGGGTAGTTAGTTGATGTTACCACTACTGCTTGTCTTCAGTAATTCTCAAAACACAAATATAAAAAAATGTATTTCCCAGAAGATCCATACAGGTATCTGCAAATGTTGGAATATGTCTGCTACCACTTTAAGGTCCAGTGCCAGTTCTCTTGCTCACTTGCAGTATTTGCTGACAATTAACAATTAAGCACAGTCGAGCTCCTTGCCATGTTCTGGTTGCTTTGTAGCCAGCAAGCAAATTTTCGACTGAATTCACAACAACTCTATTTCCTACATATAAATATATATGACGTCAATTGTCAAAAAAATGCATTACGGTGTATTAATTCAGCCTGCAAAAGAAAAACTGACAGCCAAGATTCCAACTAAAAATGATGAGGGGTCTACAATCTGTCTTCATACTACGAGAATTTGTCAGAATATTTCAACTCTTGGTGAAGCCCTACAATCACTCACATAATAATTTTCACTTACTCCAAGATGGTTTTTTTTTCAAGTCTTTTGGAGTTTATTACTGAAGTCCTCAGGACCTGGATCAAAAAGCTACTGTTTTCATGCGTTTAATGATCAAGTAGCATAATGTATTCCATATTCTAGGTGCATAGACACCTTGGAATACGAGCCTTTCTACAGTGACTTGATCTTGAAGTCATTTGTCTGCTACAGAAATTGCCTTCGACTACGTCAGGTGAGTCTTCTATACGTCTGCAAACACAAAACTGCAGCATGGTACTTGGTGAAGCAGTGGTCCAGGCAACTTATTACAAGAATTGACATTGTTTATGCCCAACAAAGTATCAATGTGCTGCTATGGGGTGGCCTTCTTTTTTCCTCTCTGATCTAGGAGAAAATAAAAGCAAAAGAAAATTACCCCAAAAAACACAACTTAAGTTTAATTGCTGAGATATATTCTGAGTAGTTTTGGATGAATTTGGAAAACTGGACAGATGATCCATGTTGTAATTGTTGTAAAGTGTTTTCACAGAATAAGTCTTTTCGCAATTTTGACTGCTCACGCACACATATATCCTCAAAATCGGTAGAAAAACAAACTCGCTCTCATGCCCACAACATGTGCCAATAAACTGAGTTTATTGTAGAATATATTGAAATCCTCCTTCCATAGACCAAATGCTAGTATACAGAGTGTTTGCATCTACAGTTCTGTGTCTTGAACAGCACATAAACTGCCATTTTAGTCTAAAAAAATTTGTTTTGATTCGGATCATGACACAAATTAAGCTCTAGAGTTTGGGCGAGTAACCATTCACTGGACAAAGTGACAAGCAAATGAAAGAGTCAATCCTAACTTTTGGAAAACTGAATCAATCTTCAATATCTAGCCAAGATCAAGACACAATCAAGTAGTATTATTCTACAACAAGAAAAATGAATTTCAATTTCTGTGCATGTAAAAGTGCACTAAGAGGTTTAGATGAGAGGAGAGTGGTCTGCTGCTGTGTGATGGGGAGGATGGATGCCTGTAGAGTTTGGGAGGCATCAAGGTGGTTACCTCAGTATCTGTGTGGGTGTTGCTGGTGTTGTCTTTGGTGGTGCTGAGAGTGGGACTGATGGTGCTGGCCCCCGTGGGCCATCTTGGAGTGGCCCGTGTGGGACCCGCTGCCCGACGAGTACATGCGGTTCCCCTGGCCCTGGTTACCCTGTCCACTTCCACCCTGGTAGCTAGACATCATGTGCTTCTGCTGGGATAGAAATGATGATGAAAATGTCATCCAATTGACAAATGTCTAAACATCTACATATCAATACATTGAGGAACATTGGTACCATCTGGTGGTACCTCTGCTCTTTTTTCCCCTAAAATGATGATTTTGATACCACCTGGTAGTGCTTCCATTTGCTACCTACAATTATGAAAGTCCATTTATGACATACAATTATGAACTTAGCTACCACCTGTCTCCATTTCCATTTTTTACTTGTAATGATGTTTTTGTTACCATATGGTGGTGACTACATTTGATACCTGTGTCGATGACTTTGTGACCATCTGGTAGTGATGTCATCGGTAACCTGTCATTGTGAACTTTGATTTCATTTGTTACAATTATGGACTTTGTCATCATCTGATGGTGCTCCCATTTGCTACTTGAATTGATGTTTTGGTTACCATATGATAGTGATGTCATAGGTCACTGGAAGTTTGATGCTCACTGGGAACATCAAACCTTGGGAACATCGAACCTCAGAAACATCGGACCTCTGTAACACTGAATCTCAGGACCACTGAACCTGAATTAAGGTGACATTTCTGGGAACATCAGACCCTGGGAAGAGTGAACCTTGCGCTCACCTGTGACCATTAAAATAATAGCAAAATGAGGAACATTGAACCCTGGGAACATCTGGTACTCCCCAAATTGACAGGACCAAAATGTCCATTTGAACTTTTTCGAAATGTCTTTTTTAACAGAAAGGGTGTAAATTACCTGAGATGACTGGTAATCCTGCTGCATCATACCTCCACTGGTCCCTGAGGATCTTATTCGTTTGGCGTTCGAGGAATGACCGGATGAGCTGCTCGTCTGTCAGAAAGAATCACAGCAGTGGCGTGGGTCAGTAAAGTCACTGAAAGTTTACACATGTTCATTCTGTTTGCAGACATCAAATAGACACAGCTAGTCTAAAACTTATTACCATGCAATTACTGCAAATACGTATGTCAATGTAAAAATTATGAGGTAGTCTCGGCAATCGTGGCAATACGTTGTTTCTATGTAATGCACAGGGTATGTGTCCTTCAGATAAATTCTGAGGGGTTTGCAGCCATATGCCTTTTTCCTTTGAATTATGGTACATCATCAGACAGGTATCTGTGAATTTGTATTGTGAATGCATGGTGAAACAGTGTGTCAATTATATAGAAACCTATTAACTGAGTCTACAAAATATATTTAGGGACATGACAGATACACACAGACAGATCCAAGGGAGGGGCTGGAGGAAGGAGGCCAAAAAACTTCCTGCTAAATTTGCTAGAAAAACAAACTTTGTTTAGAAAATTTCAGAGCATTGACTTTACAATTGTACACTTTTGCTGTACCAAATCACATCTGAGACTGAGAACATTCACCTCCTCTAAGACCCCTCCCCCAAATCAGCAGACCACCAGGTGGACCCTTCCCCCCACCTGCCAAAAAAAAAAGACCTTGGATCCACCAGTGGGTGCAGAGAGGGACGTCTTAACTTAGAAAAAGACAGTCACATGTTTAGAATTCGGTTGTTCATTGGACGACCTGGTCAATTCGGATAATATTCACCACTGCATGCAATCCATGCCACAGATCACAAACATGGATTGAGCATGAAACTTTTCCCCATCTTATGCTTACATCATAAGGCCACTTCTTCCTGTTCACCTGTACACATACTCATCGACATACTGAATAATGTGCTCACAAGCATACATACATGTTCCACATCAAATGCACACCAATGCGTTTTGAACACTCAATGACTTTCACACTAACTGTCTCTACATAGGCCATTGCAGATATCTCTGCACTCCACTAACACATCAGATTGGCACATAATACCACCACTTTCAAAAAGTCATCATCCTAACATGCATGTTGCATATTAAATGCAGGCCTACATGTGTACAAGACCAATGTTCAATTACACACTACTGTCATAAATATGCAAATGCTGCCAAAACAAAATAACCAAAAATACATTACAGCACATACTTAGTTGTACACATGCAATATAATTACATGCAATATTTAATTCAAACTGGAAAGCAGTAAGAACTAAGAAGGAATACGATAGTTGGCCTACAGTTTAATAAAAATTCTGTAAACAACTCTCATAATTCTGATCATATGGTGGCCAAGAGAGTGCACTGTCGCAACATTTGACTTGTTATCTCCGAATAGTGAGATAATAAATCAAATCTCCAGATAATAGGTCACGATTTTGAGATATTAAGTCCAAATTTTGGCATAATAAGTCTAAATTTTGAGATATTGTTAAAGTTAGCGTGTCAAGATAATAAGTCGAAATCTCAAGATATAAGTCAAAATTATGAGATAACATGTTGAAATTCTGAGACATTAGGTCAAAATTTCAACTGAACACATCCAATTCTTTTTCTGTGAGTTGCTTTCTAAGATCATTTCTATTCTTTATGTACACTATAAATGTAACAAGAATCTTATCTTTGTTGCACCCTTACAAAGGGAAATTAAAATACAAAATAAATGAAATATATATCAGGTTGCTGCTTGTTTTGGGCACACGATTTCACTAGATGTTTAATAGCATTCTACATTGGGGGGTAAATCCAAGGGCTACACTCACAACAAGATGGTGTCCAGCCAAGGTTTGTCGAGGTGTCAACGATTCAAAGTGAAGGCCCTAATTTTCCTTCATTCCTGTCTCGCTTCTTACTTCATTCTTCCACTCACTACATGCAGACACTGGTATATTTACCTTGACATTTTGAACAATACAGATTCATATCATAAACAAAACACATGACCAAAAAAAAAAAAAAAAATAATAATTCAACAAACCAACCTTCTTTGAGACAGATTTCTCTTCGTTGTCTTCATCTGTCAAGAATTCTCTCTTGGGATACTGAATGGGCTTACCATCAAAGACACTGAAAGCAGGATAAAAGTGGTAGCGGATTTTGTCAAGATGGCTTGACAATTTGTTTGCTATGAATCATAGTTTTCATTTTTGGTGGCCCGAGAAATCATACTCTCTCTTCTCACTTACAAAGCCTCTTTTCAGCTTTTATACAACATTATCTTTGTAGCTTGCAAGTCTTGCCAGCTTCAGTTCCTTTTTTTCCCCTTAAATTACATTATTTCTATGAACACATTGTATTATGTACTGTATGTGCTATGCTTTGTCTTAAATTTAAGTTTCTTTATTGCAATACTTTATAACTACTTCATATTTACACTCAGTTATTGAGCAGTGTTGTACATGATCCTAAGAATATTACAGTTTTCAAAAAAGAGATTGTGGAATTCATTGATATCAATGATTTTAGAGATCACTGGGGAACTGGTACCTTGTCAAATAGATGTAAAGTCAAATGAAATGGAAGATCACGATATGGTGGTGCATTATACGACATTACCAGCAATTTGGAAAACCCTAGTTCGGTCTAACCATTTTATAGATGGTAATGTTACATTTACAAGTCCTTACTCTAAAGTTGGTAAAGGCTCTTCCTTAAAGAAAGGATCCTCCATGGCTAGTTCTGATGTAATCCTCTTCATTGGATCAACTATTAGAAGCTTAGATAGCTGAAAAAAGGCAAATACAAGAAAAAAGTAATTATGGATTATAAACACTGGCCATTGAAATAAAAGTGATGCCATGTGAAATATATCAAAACCCCCACATTTTAGCTGTTGGCAAGAGACAGGCCCATAGTCAAGGAAAAAAGGGGCACCCTAAAAAGTTTTGCCCCCAAGAATTTATGAGAGTGAAAAAAAAATTATATCACATGTGCTGATGGGTCCATCAGCGATATTTCTCATTTGGCCCATGGAGGGATATGACCTGGCTATGGGCCTGGTAAGAGAGTGACAGTGAGCAGTACATACACTATGTCAACCTAAAATTGCTCCAAATGTTAATTAAGACTGCATTTCTGATTTGTTTGACAAGTTCCCAAAAAGGGAAGTGCCTATTTGCCCAATACTACAAACGGAACTTAATTATTTGCACAAACAAGCTTTAGCCAATCAGTGGTTGTGATTAGGGTTAGGATTTCGTTCGGGTGAGGAGGCGAGGTTATTTACCCATTCTTTCTAGCCCGCATATTTAAGCTTACCAAAAATGTACCAAGTAGATGGTATTTTTACATAAAATTTGAGAGTTCATGGCTTCCCCTATTCTCTCTCGAAAAATTTCCTCAGCACTCACTCTCTCTCTGTATTTTACATTATATTACTTTCATTTGCAGACTTTTAAATGCAGAGGACCTTACTGCATACAGAACCCTCTTTTTCCTCACCACTGCAAATCTTCATACTAATGATCAGAAGCAATATGAGGGGGGGGGGGAGAGGGGGGTCAGTATTATACTTACCAATTGGAATGCCTTGCTGTCTGCCTTGACTTTGTGCTTGTCCATGTATCGGATTAAGGAACAGTGGGCATAACTGAAAAAGGTATGACGAAATGAAGCTGTTGTCTTGACAGACTTAAATGATCGAGATTTAAAACGTGCTGTCCATCATTGGTCGACATTAAACACCAAAGACCGGTATTTGTATCGGAACATTGCGACGTTGGTTCCAATTTTCACTGCAGTGGCTGGGATATAAGGAGGACTCATTTGCAAAACTCATGAGAGTTTCAAAGGGAGTGCTTTGACCCCTTGGGTTTTTAACTCAGAAGAGCCCCTAATAGAAAAAACAAACCACTTCTCAACAAACTAGAGACAGAAAGTCTAAAAAATGATGAGAAAAGATAAAAAAAAAAAAAAAACCAGACATCAAGTGCAGCATATTTGTCGACCTTGCAGCCCCTGTCAAAAATACCACACTGTAGCAACTGCTTTCGTTGAATGTGAATTTTTAACGTCAATTGCTATGCAATGTACTTGTGTGCGATACAATGCTGAGGGATACTCTGCTATCCGATGCTATAAAATGCAGTGATATACCATGCAATGCTATGAAATACAACGTTGCAAAATGCAATGGCACTTCCATTCCTGTTATCAAGACGAAGATATGAAGGAATCAAATGACTCACTTGGCCTTTTTAAAGTCTTTAAGCAGCGTTCCATGTTCCGGCATTTTCTTGATATCTTCCCAGTCCTTATCTATTGATGGAAGGAGAGCATCAACAAACAATTAAAACAAACGTACAAACAAAGCTGTTTGTTTCATTACATATTTGGTGCAAAAACTACCGTAAAAAAATGCTGAAAGGATGACATGTTTCATGGTCACATCCAATACCAAAAGGGACAAAATGCCTCTCTATTGTCACATATTTTTTTATCTTATAGGTCCCCTTTTTGTTTCGGCATCAAATGAAACAATGTAAATGTGAACAAAAAGTTAAGCTCACTGGGCACAATGCCAAGAAATGCTACGTGAAAAGCAATAATTAACACTTCTGGAAGGTGCCTCTGGTTCCACTGACAATTGCTGAAAACTTACACTGTTTGACCCAAGGAAGCATTTACAACACAATGTTCTCAATTGTACGGAAGTGTAGCAAGGACATGGCCAATGACAAAAAAGAACCATCTCGTCAGAAGGAAAATTTTCATAAAATTGACATTTTGACAACTTAAATGAACTCGCCAAAATGACAAAAGTCTGAAGTTTGGCGATTTCATAGACTTGTGACAATAGCAAAATTCAAGTTAAAACATCTCATCAAAGTGGCAAATTTGTAATTTTGACATTTTGCCAAGTTAGACCAATTCAGGGGCATTGATGATATGTTTGATCTCGCCAAAAATGTCAATCTTCCGTGTTTTGCCATTTTGACAAGAAGTTCTAACCCGGAAAATTGGCAATTTCCTGAATTATGTCATTTTGGTCCAACTTATCAAAATGGCAACTTTCCTAAATTTGGTTCATTTTAGAACACCAAAATGACAAATTTTAGGTTTTTGTCATTTTGATGAGTTTATTAAAGCCCTCAAAATGTAAGCAGCTTTTATAAAAATTGTTATTTTCCAGAGATGCTTCGTGTTTCTTTCGCATGTTCCCTTCTCGGATTCCATACAATTGAGAAAGAGCATTGCGCAGTAAAAGACAATATTTTCAACACCCATCTCAAGTCAATTGCAAAATAACTTTTTCTCTCTTTTTTTGCAAAATGATTTCCCTTCAGTAAAGGTGAAACTATCCATAATGCAAAAATGCATTATGGTTTCGATTTCAAACAATAGGGGTGACGGTGTTACGTGAGGCCATTTACATTTTTGGGTAAGCTGGATGAACCATCTGGGCAGTTTTGGTTGTCACTTTTTGCATACCTTGAGGAAATCCCATCACCATGAATATCCTATCCAGCTGGTCTCTGTGGTATGGTGTGTTGGTCTTTATGTCCTCCTGGCGACAATGGAAGATCGGCTCTGAAGTCAACAGCTCGGCGAATATGCACCCTATTGCCCAGATGTCTGCAATGAGGGAGACGATGAAGGGTTTCAGTTTCTTACTTCATGTCTAACGTCTTACCAGACCCTGGCTGATAAAGTTAAGGCTGTGTAAATGGTTCATACGTCAAACGTTGCAATGAGTAGGAATTAAGCAAGGGCTGTGCATATTTGGTTCACACACTATCAGTTTAACTCTACAACATTGTGATTTCATTAAAGTTTTACACTCAGCCACTAGCAAGAAAATACCGTATGAAAAAAAACGTCGTGCTGACCGCAAAATTACGAAAAAGTTACCAAAAAAAGGAAAGGTTTTAAAGTACAGCATTAGAATAATCACCGATTTGTCTGGTTGAACCATCACAGCCTTATATTACACCACGGTCCTGTACCACACCACAGCAGATAGTGTAGCATTTCTCTCATAGTGGAAAAGGGAATGCAGTACTCAACAGCATTAAGGTAAATAAAAAGTGGACAGTGACCTAGACATATAGTATACCTTTGCACTCAGTTATGGATGTAATTGAATAATGACCACAGAACTATTTCACTTTAAATTTCAATTCCACTAAAATACACTTGCCTTGTATCTCACATGTTTGACATGGAGAAAACTCTCCAACTTAATCAAGTTACAAGTTAGACAAAGTTTGGCTTTATACCTGCATCATATAGTCTCAAGTCACACATCTAATTCAGTCATTATTTCAAAGGAATTAGGTCAGGTCTGTATTAAATAAAAATCTGCCAGTTTGAGACCTCAAGAGTGTTACCCCAAAAAAGGTAAACTTGTTGCATGTACTATGAACACAGTTTGCATAACTATGCACTTTTCAATGAATAGGTTACGCTAAAATTGGAAAGAGACGAAGCAAACTAGGTTTCAAGACTATTGTATTCATGCTAATAAATTACCAAGGACTCAAAGTAAGTAAAAGCATGAAACTTAAGATATGTATTTGCACTGGGTGAAGCAGGAAAAGAAGAACATTACTAGCTTACTTGAATTTCATATTTTGATTCATCTCATAAGTTTGTCTGACAACCCCCCACCCCCCCAAAAAACACATTATCCCACAGGATGGTAAATCACTTTCTTTAGAAGCACCCCATTTTCACGCCACTAGCACAAACATATAGTGGGCCTTTTTTAACTCAGTCATCCATACCCTCGTGCAGCGGTATCAACCATTCTGGGAAAAAAAAAAACGTTCAGTAACTGAGCTTTACGATCATGATTTCATGTAAGTTCCAAGGTTTGGCAAACTATGGATTCGTTCAGGGAGTGTAAACATTCCATATTTGTTCTGAATCTTGCAAGGTACCATGAAACGTAATTGTCTCAATTAGAATGGGGGATGCAAAATGCAGTTATGGTAATAACTATGACAAAGTTCATACGACGTATTAGAATTTCATTAACTCACAGGCTGGATAAAGTATGCTTTCATACCTGCATCCAATAATCCATATACCTGGTTAGGCCATTATTCCTGATGAAGTTAATTCAGTTTTATATCAGAAACTTAGAAATGTCAGGTGTGTCATACGACCATGTTGCACAGTGAACACATACGCACCAAAATGCACACATACATTATACATTTAAAGAGTACAAAACGGTTACTAAACTGGTTGCACTCGAAGAAATCAATGTTAAAGAGTATACAAACATACGATGGATTGAGGATTTGATCTCACAGACATCTTGGTAAGAGTTGAAAGACTATTTTCCACAAACTCTAAAGCAACTGTTAGGGTCAAAATGCCTGGAAAACTTATTGTCACATAAATTACCTGTAACACAGGTGCGACAAACAGAGTAGATTTCAAAACGATTTTGTTCACAACCTGACATATTATTCTTTCCCCAGAAAAGGAGATTGTGTGTAGTGTGTTCCATTTTAATTGTGACTCCATCAGTTTTTTTCAATGGGAAATCTTGCATAGTGAGACTGCAACTTCACAATTAGAAGAACTGGTACCAAACTATGTCACATAATATGTAGCATACATATACCTTACATATGTGTAAAGATGTATGTATGACATATTTGCCAAAATCAATGTAACCAACAACAATATCGAAAATGTCGACAATGTGTTACCTATTGCTTTGGTGTAATGCCTGGCACCAAGCAGTAACTCTGGAGCTCTGTACCAGAAAGTCACCACCACAGGGTCCAAGTTGGCTAGTGGGGTCAAAGGTGAATTAAAAAGTCTGGCAAAGCCCATATCAGCTGGAAGTAAAAAGAAACAAGACATAAAAGAGTATTGACTACAAGCATCACGTAAGTTTTAACGCCTTGTCTGTGTATCTTTTATGTAATGATGTAAAGACAGGCAGTATCTGTTTTGTTTGTACTCTAGTTCTGCCTCGATGCCGAATAGAGTGTGACAGAACCCACATCATTAGTATCACAAATGGACAAATTCAGCAAATTCAAATCGATACCCATGTTGACACCAAAATTACTGCCAAGGCATCACCGAGGTTGGAAATGTCACACTCTTTGCCTTAAATTTGCCAGCTGGATGATCTTTACAGACGCTGAAATTTACCACGGGCACTGTGCCCGAGGGCATCGGGTCGCTATTGCATTTTTGGTGTGAGTCACGTTTCGAAAGAGTCGAAACATATGAACACTTTTATCCTTTCTCACAAGAGTGTCATTCAGTAAAAGGCAGCTGAGGTTGGTCACTGTTCACACTAAGTTAAAGGAGCACTGCATACTTTTGCTATCTTGTCTGCAGACTTACCAATCTTCACTCTACCTCGGTCAGGACCTTCTCCCATCACCAAAATATTGGCAGGTTTCTGCAAAATCAAGAAAAAGCAAAATCTCAGGCTTCTTAGGCAAAGCAACTCTCAAGTTTCAGTATTAAACTCTCATGTTCCAAACAGCATCACATTTTAACCATATCCAGAAGAATATTTCTGTACATCAGAAAATTAAAACCTTCAAGAATTCCCACAAATGATGAGAAAAAACATTCAATCAAGTGCAAACTGCATAATACACATTTCAATCACAACCAGGTTTTCTACTGACAAGCAAGCATTTTTGAAATTTTGTAAATAAAGGAGACATAATTTTCCTATTCTTTCAGTATGATCAATTAAAAAAAAAAATCTCAAACCATCTTACAAATTTCTTGGCCAAAAAATAAACCCGTTCTCATAGTTTGGCCTTTTCTTATCTCAAGTGAGCCATTGACCTCCACAAACTAGACATGCTTCTCCAACACACTACAGTTCGTCCATTTACTGTATGAATCATTTGCAATCCTCCTTTCTTGACAACATTTTGTAAACAATTGTTAAGTTTACAAGATATGATAATTGTCATTTAAACATTGAAGTTAATTTTTCCTGTCCTTTTCTTCAATATTCTGTGCCATACCAAGTCTCTGTGTAGCACCCAGTTGGCATGAAGGTAGTGGATACCATCCAGAATCTGGTATAGAAGTGACTTCACCATCGTGATGGGTACAGAGGTGGGACCCTTCTTACTGACTTTGTTGTTTCTGTGGTACTTAATGATATGCTGCCAAATAAAAGAATAAAAAGAGAGAACAAAAAGATGTTATTCATGTTGAAGCAACATTAGTCTCATATGCTAAACATGTGGAAGCATCTCCATGTGAGTATAAAGAACATTACACTTTACAACTGCAAGTGACATTAAAGTTTGTAGCATGGATGGTAAAACTTCACACACCTAACATACAACAAAATCTAGGAATTTTTATCTGCTGGAACTTCACAATCCCTATAAATCTAATAGTTTTAGAAAGTTTTAACTTAATTGTGAATATAACTTGATCCAATCTGGCAGGAATTGTACCTTGAAATCTGTTATTTTGACCAACACCTGATTGAAAAAATGATATGATGTAAACCTGCCAAACTCTGTGCACCTCACAACATTAGCATGACAATCATTACATGAAGAGTTTTCTTGCAAAAAAAAAGTCCTGTGTGCAAACCTACAGCAATAACTGTCAATGACTGTGAATAACTTGTGAAACATAGTATAAATAATAAATAATGAGCATAAGAAGTGATCAAGAGTCCACTGAATGGTCAAAATTACGACTTGGAAATCAGTGACATTAGGCATTGCCATGCATTTTCTGGCTTATATTTAGAGGTGTGAAAAGTTTGGCAGTGTGCGGAGTATTTACTATACTATTGCTTTCTGTCCTGAAAAGGTATCCTGGCACATGATCACAATGTTACGATCATGCTGCTTTTTTATTCCTTTGCAAGCCAATAAAAAAAGAGAACTCAAACATCTGATCCTATCGTTAGAATTATTTTGCTGTACTCGTTCTAACAAAACTATTTTTTGCCCCAAGTATCCAGTACTACTTAGGAATGCAGCTACACTACAGACAGAACCTCTACATTAATGAAAGTTGAAAAGTAAAATTCATCAGGGTTTAGAAAGCTTTTGCAGTACTTTGAAGGTACTGGATAATGCAGGGAGTATACAGTTTGGTACATGAAATTGCAGACTACAGTATGACTTCATGTCATTCCAGGGGAGAATCATGATACATTTATGGCCTATCAATGAAGCAATTGGTACACCACCTCTACAAAATGCACTTTAAGCCAAAGGAAAAGTGTGAGACTTTCAATAATGACCTCAAGGGCACTTGGGCAACTTTAAAAAATACAACCCTTTGCATAACTTATTTGAATCAAAGATCAAGATTTTGGAAGACAAACATTCTTCCCTCACCCATTGTGAACAGGACCAAGAGTAGCATCAGACAGCGTAGAGTATTCAAATCAAAATGACTAAAGCAATGCACACAAGTCTCTGGTTTCTATATTCCTGTGACCCCTGCATGCCACTGACTTCAGAGGGAGGGTTACAACAATAAGACTTACCCATAGATCATGCTCTGCAAAGTCGAAAAGGAGCCACACTTTCCGGTCACTGTGAGACAAAAATACCCTCCTGAGGCATATGGCATTTCTGTGTTTCAGTTCTCTTAACAACTTCAATGGAAAAAGAGAATGATATACAACTTAACCAATGTCAAACACTTTTCATCGTTTCATACTTTTTGAGTATTTATTTTGACAACTTGATTGTTATTTGATTTTGCTACAAATATTACCCATTGGAAGGAAATTAACTGTAAATGACACTATATCATTTTTACTTCAATAAATGACCAACTGGCACAAAATTTTTGAACCCTGGGTGTTTATTAGAGTGAAATTTCCTTGTGTTGATCCTAGAATTTCATGTTAGGCTGCCTGGATAGGCTCTCAGAGAATGCTCATCCCAATGTATTGTAATTGAATTACCACCTCACCCACCAATGATGTACTCCTGATTCCTACATGTGTAATAGTGAGATTGTCCCTAACAGAAATTTGGCCATGAGGTAGGACTATTTTGCTATCTCTGTACTCTGTTCTTTCATGAATTTACAGTTTCACCCCGTCTTCTGCGAATGTTCTTCTCGCTTTTGTACTTCAACTTGCCCTTATGAAAATGTGAAAAACAGAGAGCAAACAAATGAAAGAAAAATGTATGTTTGAAAGGAATCAATTAGCCACATGAAGAAAATCAAATACTTAGACTGCGAAAGTATGTGGAGCTAAAAAGGAAGGAAAGTTGGAAGAATTCTGAGTTTATAGGTTATACTATTACTATAGGAAATGTGCCACCATCTCAATCTCATTCTATAGTTATCTAAATGACGATTGTTTGCTTGATTGGAAATTTGATATTAATGTTCAAGTACAAAAAAAAAAGAATTATCATATGGTACAGCAGTTTCTTTGATAGCCTTACCGCTATCTCCCTGCATGCTGACATTGATATGCCAGTGCCTTCTATCTGCTTCAGGGCATATTCCTGCTTGGGCGATTTCTTGGTCGTTGCTTTGTACACATGACCATAAGTACCTCTTCCTACTTTGCATCCTTCAAAATCGAACAAGTCCTCTACTTTTTGTCGAATGCTGTTTGTTTCATTCTTGAATTCGTAGTCCATTGCCCCTGTAAACTTGATTCTCTGATAACTTGAACAATATTCTGTGGGTTAACAGTTACCAGCTTTTGGTAGATGTCTATGCCATAGATATCTGTTGAGGAGAACATGATAAATTAAAGATTAGTTTGAAGCTATTCACATGAAAAACAGGCAAATATCCTCCAATAAATTCACACGAACCTACTGTAACCTTAAATGTGACCCTTTATCGTACCTGCCGATTGGCTAAAATCTTGTTCATGCCAAAAATACCTTTTATTCATACAAATCTGTTTAGGGCAAATACACACTAGAATATTGCCTACAAACAGAATCAAAAAATAAAACCAGTTGCTCTCAGAAAATGTAGTGGGTTGCTAATATGTTACAGAGAAGCAAAATTGAATCTGTAACCTAAAGCCACACAATTTATTTACTACTGTATGATGCAGTTTGTGTGCTCATACAAAGGCTTATTGTCAGTTTACTGATGCCATTTATGAATCATGATGGACCTGCAAAGTATTATATACAGTAAGTCACTGTTGTCTATCCAAATTTTATGTTAGGCCTCAGGAAATATTTCCAATGAGACATATTTTCCGGAAATTTTTCAATTTGAAGCAAGAAATTCATTCCTACAATCTGTAAAACCAATTTGCATAGTCTTCAAGAGTTTGACTTTTGTTAAATGAAGGATACAGTCACCCCAAACTGAATTTGTATACCCCTGGGCGACACAGGAATGCTAATTCATGAAAGGCGGTTCTTTTCCATTTTTATCGTTACATTGCTTCATTTTGCAGCACAACAGCTTTCTAATGCAGAAACGATATCATATGCGGTCAGTTTCTCAAAATTTTATGAATTTGTTAGTCCCTCGTTGTAAGTGCAAAACCTTTGGTGAACATAGTTTTTTAGTATGTGGTGGCAGACTAGAATCACCTAGTGTATTCAAGAGATATCTTCAAATGCATCTGTTTATTCTACTCAACATTGCTTTCCATTGCTACTACATTAAGGCCTAAGTTAGAGTACTTTGCACATAATTTCTGCACTTTTTTCCTGGCGTTCGTTTACCTTAACTTTATTGTCAAGTGCTTTTGAATAACATTTTACTAAAAGCATTGTATATGCCTCCCGGTATAGGGACCCTGACGCTCCTCCTGAGTGTATTCTCCTTCTTCGGGGGCAATTAACTAAAATTGTCGATAGTCACAAAACCAGAAAGCAACCTCCCTTTCATGGCCTCAGGATTTCAAATTTAGGGAAATCTATTGGACTACTAGACTTAATAAGGATAACGGCTTGTGTCTGACCAGAATTATTGGAAAATCGTTTTTGGATATCCTTAACGTTTTTGCCACTGACCAACTTGTTGACTTTCCCACTAGAGGTGAGAACACCCTTGATTTAGTAGTTTCAAACAGCCTAGCCAGTTTATAAAGATCTCTCCCTTGGACCCTTCTAGCGATCATGAGGCTATTTTTTGCACATTTAGATGTCCCTTTCCACTACTAGGCAACCCCGATAGGCTCATTTGGCAGTTTTCTTAGGGTGATTATGATGCTATGAGGAGCGATAGCCGTAGATTCGCTGTAAGTTATTTTAACGGGGGCAGAACAACCATTCAGTGGATGAGAATTGGCAGTGAATTAAGTCTTTTCTTGAAAGAACTGTTAAGAAAAAAGGTTCCCACTAAAAAAGCTGGGACCAAGACATCCCTGCCATGGGTTAATGACCACATTTGCAAATTGATCAGGAGAAGGGACAGATTGCATGCTATTTATAAGAAAACTAATAAACTCAACATTTACAACAAGAGAATCAAAAAAGTCCACATCTCTCATACTGTACTTATTACATCAGCAGTATGACTGGAGATATAAAGCATGACGCTAAATCTTTTTGGAAGCACATAAATGGCCAAAGGAAGGACAAACATGGTATTCCCCCCCCCCTGCCCCCTTAGGACAAATTGCAATGTAGCTATTACTGATTTGGATGAGGCCTGTGCCTTCAAAGCCCAGTTTACGAGTGTTTTTACCAAAACCCTGTTTGACGATATCCAACTCCGCAGACCTAATTGCAGTAGAATGGCCGATATCACCTTATCCACTTATGGAGCTGAGAAACTACTAAAAGGCCTAAACAGAAACAAGGCCATGGGACCAGATATAATGTCCATCCTTGGGTCCTCAGTAAAGTTGCTTCGGATCTTGCTCCTATGTTAAGTCATCGGCATCAACAATCCCTTTCATATGGGCTTCTTCCCGCTGATTGGAAGAGGTCTAACATTTGCCCTATTAACAAGAAGAATGATACATCTGTTCCAAGTAACTACCGGCCTGTATTGCTTACTTGTATCTGTTGTAAATTGTTAGAGCATATTATAAGTTCCAACCTAATGGACTTCTTTGAGTCCAAACAATACTCTTTCGACTAAGCAACATGCCTTTAGAAAGTAGCATAGTTGGGATACTCAGCTGGTGTCATTCCTTAAAGACTGGGCTTCATCCCTGGACTTAAAGAAGCAGATTGATGTTTTTATTTTGAATTTTGAAAAGGCCTCTGACACCATGCCTCATGAGTTGCTCAAAACCAAACTTTATAGTTAAGGTGTTCCTACACAAGTTCTCAGGTGGGTTGATGACTTCCTCTCTGACCGTAAGCAAACTGTGGTTGTTAGCGGTACTCTATCCCCTTTTGGTGATAATGTCTGGTGTTCCTCAGGGGTCTATTCTAGGACCTATTATTTTTCTTACTCACATTAACGACATTGTTAATGCTGCCACTTCCAACGTTAGGCTTTTCGCAGATGATTGTGTTTGTTATCGGGTAATTGAAAATGCTGGGGACTGTCATTTGCTTCAGGATGACATTAATAATCTTGCTATCTGGGCTAAAACTTGGGGTATGCGTTTTCAGCCCGCCAAATGCAACATCATTACTCTGATTAGGAAAACAAGCCCTGCCCCCTTTGATTATGCCTTGAATGGTGAAAAGTTAAGGTGGTTTCAGTCAAGTACTTAGGGGTCTGTATCACTAGTAATCTTAACTGGGATAAGCCCATTCAGGCTATTTGTAATAAGTGCAACAGAATATTAGGCATACTTCAAAGGAATCTGTACTTCTGCTCATGTGACGTCAAGTTAGCAGTTTGCAAAGGTCTTTTTCGTCCTGTCTTAGACTATGCTAGCAGTGTCTGGGATCCACACCAAACACATTTACAGGATAGGCTTAAAAATGTTCAGAATAGGTCAGCTCGTTTCATCAGTGGTGATTTTTCTCGAGAGTCAGGGTCCATGACTTCTATTTTGATGGACCTCGAGCCCCCTACGCAAATCAAGCGTCGCAGGCAAAACAGGCTTATTCTTTTCACTAAAGGTTTCTTTGGTAAGGCTTGTAATTCCAATGGGCAGACTTAGGCATCCTATCCGAAGAACTCACTGAATGCATAACTTTCATTTGCGTCATATGTACTCTAGAAGTAATTGTTACAAATGTAGTTTCTTGCCTAACACGGTTATTGATTATGACAGTCTTCCGGCCGATCTTGTTGATAGTACCCAGGGTCATGAGAGAGACCCGGTCCAACTTATTACTAGATTTGGTAGGGCTTAAGGGCCGCTCCCGACGCATTCGTGGTGAGGGAATGTCCGATCGATGGATGTATCACCGTTTCCAGAAAGAAGATAAATTTAATAACAAAAATAATATGACTCAAATGAGCCGACTGCTTAATACTTTCGCAGAACTGGTTCCTAAACATTTTATATGAATATCCCACAAACACATTTAGTATTCTGTAGATAAAAGTCAAAACATTTTAAAACTTAAAAACTGGAGAAGTTATCGAACCACGTATTCATATAAATGAAGCTGTGTTTATTCATAGAAACGTATAAGATCTTTAACCTGTTTCACCTTATCTAACAACGAGATGACGGGGAAGTAACCAGGAGTCACCGGCCGTACAGTGCACAAACAACTCACAGAGCTGAGCAATGAACTACACTATTTTCTGTATTACGTAAGATCGATTCTAGAGAACGAGTATGTACGTAGACTATCTGTAACGATTGTAGGCTAGCTAGGCTGATACTGATAGAGATAGCCAAGGCGAGCTTTTCTGTCGACTGCATGTCAGTTGTGTGCAGTTTGTCAGCGGAGCTGTAGGCCTAGGGTAAAGTATGTACGTGTGAGTGAGGTGAGCTGGATGGACAGGATCGCTACACGTGCTTCCCTAGGCCTGGTATTCGACGGTGCGGGATCGGAATGGCTTGAATTTGTTATTAATGTCACGGTAGACTAACTTTGCTCCTAACTTTACTGATGAGGAAAAAATTGCGTTGCAGCCTTGTTGTCATATTACTGAGCACCAATCATCTTTTCTATTTCTAATGCCAATGGTAAGTTGTAATTTGACCATGCCGACTTTCCTGTACGCATAGCCAAGTTAGGCTCAGGGCTAGGTTAAGGTAATTTAACTAATTAGACCTAGGCCTACTGGTACTTGCTAGTTTGACCAAGTTATGCCCTATGGTCATATCAAACCAATGCCTAACTGAGGGCCTTAGGCTAGCTTTAGTTAGGCCAGCTTAAAAGTTAGCAAGTAAGTAAGAAAACCAAGTACAGTAACTGAAGTGTTAATAGGCCTGGAGTGGTTGTGTACCTGGGCCAATAATAATTCAGTAATGTGGGCAGTCTAACTTTGACAAAGTTTGAGTTTTATTAGGCATACAATTACAATGTAGGCTGTATAATGGGGTGACTGTCAAACAAGCTATTGAGGAAATTTATCATTCCAAATTTGTGACAGTTCCACCTTCAAACATCAGAATGTTTTCTTGTGAATCAGTATTGTCTTAAATGTGGATACATGTATTCATTGCATTGAAAAATTTTGTCATCAAAGGTGAAATTACTCTGCTTTCTTTAGGACTGCCCAAACAAGTTTCTCCAAGGTGCTGGTAGAGTGCGGCTGCCGTTGACTTACATTAGTTTGGGATTGACAAAAAATGGTGGTGTGCTTCACTTTTTCAGTCTGCTAACCTTTAAGCTTTCAAAAGTTGTGATTTGTGAATGTTAGGTTAGAGGTGGATTCGACGAGCCTGCGCAGTCAATGGCCACCTTTTTATACCTTCTTCTTCTTCTTTTGAAAAATGGTGAAACATCCGAGGACATTAGTACACCACGTACGAGTCGTGAGGTCGGTCAAACCCTCAGTGAATTAGTAATAAACTCCACAGGCTTATGGTGACCAACAGCCCTCTCAATGAGACAGCCAGGAAGATCATTCCAATCCCTAATAGTGTTTGGTATAAAACTGTATTTGTTGCAATTAGTCCTAGCAGAGGGGGTGCGGTAGTGTAAAACATGCACGTTGCGAGTAATGCGAGTGGGTTTACAAAGGCCAGACAGAGGGATATTAGCTTGACCATGGATACCTTTAGCGAGGATTTGAAGCCTACAACGCTTACGGCGATCAGATAAAGTGTCGAGACCAAGATCTTTCAAAAGGGTAGTCATCGAACCAACTTCACGGGAGTACTCGTTGGCAATAAAACGAACACATCTCCTTTGTACTCCCTCAAGTTTATCCTTAAGAGACGCCTGATAAGGATCCCAAACGGAACAAGCATACTCCAACAAAGGCCTAAGTAAACCTTTATAGGCAGCCAATTTAACTTCCTTAGAACAAAAAGAGAGGTTCCTACGTAACAAGCTGAGAACCTTGTTCCCTCTATTACAAACAGACTGTATATGATTTCCCCAATTGAGATTCTTGGTTATGGTCACCCCCAAGTACTTAATAGAATCTGCCCTCATCTTAAAGACTTAAAGACTCTTGGATTGTGTTTCCTGGTAACAGACATAACATTACACTTTCCAGGATGAAATCTCATACCCCAGGTTTTGGCCCATTGGCCCAGGCAAGAAATGTCTCTCTGTAGCTCTTTACAGTCATTATGATTTTCAATGACCCTATAACAAACACAATCGTCAGAAAATAACCTAACTTCAGATGAAGCAGCATCCACAATATCATTTATATATGACAGGAAGAGGACTGGTCCCAGAACAGACCCCTGAGGAACACCAGAAAGAACCGGAACAGAATCAGATTTAGTACCATTTACAACAACAGATTGTGAGCGATGAGAAAGAAAGTTATCCACCCAATTAATGACTTGACCAGAAACCCCTAAGGAATATAATTTCGTTTTGAGGAGTTCATGAGGAACTGTATCGAAGGCCTTTTCAAAATCTAAAATAAAGACATCAACCTGTTTATTTTTATCCAAGGCAGTGACCCAATCGTCAATAACAGACACCAACTGCGTATCACAACTGTAATTCTTTCTGAAAGCATGCTGCTTAGTGGAAAGGATTTTATTCTCTTCATAGTGATCCATCAGGTTTGAGCAGATAATATGCTCCAACAATTTACAGCAAATACAAGTCAGAGAGACAGGGCGATAGTTGGATGGGAGCAAAGTATCATTTTTCTTAAAAATTGGACAGACATTTACTCTTTTCCAGTCCGTGGGAATGTGACCACTGGTAATTGACTGCTGGAAAAGGTGACTGATAATTGGTGCCAGATCAGTCGTGAGCTCCCTAAGGACCCATGGGTGAATGTTGTCAGGACCCATGGCTTTACTAATCTTTAGGTTCTTCAACAACTTTTCAACCCCAAAGATGGAGATAGAAATATCCCTCATTTTGCTACAAATAGGCCTCTGGAGAGGAACAGAGTCGAGGGGCTCTCTAGTAAAAACACTACTGACAGTGGCGGTGCTACGGGGGGGGGGGGGGGGGGACATGAGGGGGCATTTGCCCCTCCAGATTTTTTCCTTCCCCCCAGTTGCCCCCCCCAGTTGCCCCCCCCCCCAGTTGCCCCTCCCCAGTTGCTCTCACCTTTCCTAATCAGATCTTGTACTCATCCAAAATTAATTTAATCACAAAACTATGTATTGGCATTGGACTGAATAAGAACAGCTTCCGGGGAACCATGATTGATAAATGACTAATTTATGTTGCACAGGCTGCCAGTTTTATATCATGCCCATAGCCACTTCAACAGTAGGCCAGCCTGGTCAGACCAATTTTCTCTGGAAAGTTTACTGTCCAGCATAAGGGAAGGGCGGGTAGGTGGTTGTTTTCCTAAATATAGGAATGTCGTTGTTTTCCTAAATATAGGAATGGAATGGAAGTGTATGTAGCCTATGTGTGTGTGTGTGTGTGTGTGTGTGTGTGTGTGTGTGGGTGGGTGGGTGGGTGTGTGTATGTACTCGGTGGCACCGCGTAAGTGTGAAATAGTACCCCCAAAGAAAAAAGTTGGGAACCTTGGAGTACGGTCAACCGAAAAAATGAATAATATAAAAATAAATAATATACCTCTCTTGGGACTTAGTTTTCCACTCAGAGATATGCTTAAACCTCAGAGCTTCCGGGGGCTTCGCCCCCTGGACCCCAACGGGGGCTTTGCCCCTGGACCCCACCAGAGACCCTACGGCGGGCACCTGGACCCCACCCGCAAGGCCTCGCGCTGAGCGCGAAAATCTTTGCCCCCCAACATTTTCCTCTGCCCTCAGTTTGCCCCCCCCCAAGTCTGACATTCTGGCTCCGCCACTGACTACTGAACTGACTATTAAGGACCTCGGCCTTATCCTTATCACTATTAGCAATTTTACTATCCAAGGACTGTAAAGGGGGGATACTGTAGGAACTACTGTTTTAAGTCTACTTTTGCACACGTCATTTGTAGTAATTTGCACACGTCTCTATTTGTAGTAATTTGCACACGTCTCTGTTCGAAGGAATTTCATTGTACATGTGTTGGTGCCAGATGCACCCTATTAGAAATTGTTTACTTTATTATGTTAATTAGTTGTCTTGTCGTTATTTTGTTGGTTGTAAGTTTGCAACCAGTCTGTCGTTGGATATCGCACGAGTCAGTAATAAAGCAGAGCATTTTATCAGAGCCGACTCCTATTTTTATTTCGCCTGATTCTTCCTGTTAAACGTATATCTCTTGACCCACTCTTGCCGTGTATGGACTCGCCTATCTTCGAGGACCTCGGCCCACACTACATTTTGGTGGCAGCGGTGTTTTTAACACGTTTATTTCATGGACGGTTTTAACATTTACAATTACGTATAACTAACTTTGTGGTTCCAGAAAATTTTAACGTTTAAAGCAAAAAGAAAGCAACTCTATTTTTCTATAATTATACCACTACCGGAACTATGAACAGGAACGATATAATGGGAGAGGCGACGAAATCATTTAATTGGAACATTCAATTACTTACATCGTACTTACATTACCTGAACCGGACATAATTTTATTATTCGCCTTGGAACACAACACGGTCATGTTTACCTGTCTGTAATCAGGCAGTTGCAATTTGAACTCCTACTATAATCAACATATTTTGCTTGGATACGGTATGAACCGTGGAGACCAGACGTGGCTATAACGTTGAATCGTAAGACGCAGGATAACGGAAACCCCTCAATTGAAACTAGACCCGTGACGTGGCCGACTTACTATACATAAAACTGGTTAGACGCCGGATTACTAGCGGGAAACTCCCTCGACACCATCTCTGACGTGGCCAACCTGTCACTACCCTGGAAGATAAACAGCATCACTTAAGACGCCGGATGACCATTGGAAATCAGCTTCTAAATTCCACTACACAGCTCTTTACCCTATCCATTGTGTCAACTCTTTAAGACATTTTCGCAGACACTAAATGCGAATGGATGATTGCCCAGACACGTAACAACGTATTTCTTTTCTAGAGACTAGTAGAAATGTTATTTTGTGTTGGACTAGTTAATTGTGTAATTGGATTTGTACTCTACGGCGTTCCCCTTCTGTGGTGAGTTACAATTTTGTATTGATAGTACCATAGCCGTAAAAATGTCATCAGATGACAAAACTAAATCAATTAGTAACCCAAACCCTGGTCCTAATTTTAGGATAGACCTCCCTCCTATTTTTACGGGCGACGGTACAGAAGACTTCGGTCAATGGTGCCGTCGACTCGAAGTTGCAGTTAAGGCATCACCTCAATTTTCAACCTCGGGTCTTGCCACTGTCCTACCTATTAGACTTGGTGGTAATGCATTTAGTTACTGGGATAGCTTAGAAGATAAAATTAAAGCAGACTACGAAGAATGCAAAGCCAAAATGAAACAAGTGTTCAGGAAAGGAGAATTCATTTCGACGTTTCAAACATATATTAATGCACGGCCTAGATTACCCAATGAACCTCTAGAAGTGTGTAAAGCTCAGCTTACTTGGTTAGTCAATGAAGCATTCCCCACGTACGATAAAGTGGCTAAGGAGGGGAAACTTTTAGAAGGTTTGTTGCAGGGTTAGAACCATACCTACAACTCAAAATTCATGAATTTGGGGCAACTGATATTTCTAGCGCACTTTCTATAGCATCTAGAGTTGAACGAGCTAATATTGCTAGTCAACAACAAGTTTCCCATAATCCCCCACTCCAAAATTTGTCTAAAATGGGTAATGAAAACATCAGTGAATTGAAACAAAGTATAGATACTCTTGTGAGCAAAGTTGGTAAACTGGAACTTGAACTAAATAATACAAAACAGTATGTGATAGAACTAGATGCAAGTATGCATAAATCAAACCAGTCGAACTATTCGTCACGTGATGCATATCCTCATGACAGGGATAGCATGAGATCATTTAGGTCGCCATCTCGCTATAGAGATAATGAGGTGAGATGTGAACGTTATGATAGGTATCATGGGGCGAGATATGATTGTAATGGTAGAAATAATTTTCAGAGATCTACCTCTCCTTTCCAATCCCCATCTCGTGGTCGAGATAGATACCGACGGGAGAATGATAATTTTGACTCTGACCCTAGTGTACGTAGATATCGATTAAGCCCTTATAGGTATAGTCCAGATCAGCGAAATCGTACTTCCAGATATCGTTCTCCAAGCCCTTATAGAACCAATGGAAGTAAATCAGTCCAATTTAAAACTGACAAACCGTTAAACTAGAGTCAGTTGGTGGTGAGGACCATCCGCCAACTGAGACAATGCCGGGTCCAAATGCTAATCCAAATGGTAACAAGAATGACGATTTGCTCCCATATGTATCCATTGTTGTTGAGAATAAGGTTGTAGATGCTTTCATTGATACAGGTGCAGATCTTACTTTTATGAGTGAAGAATTGAGACAGAGTATTGATGTATTGTCGAAAAGGCCATTACAAAAACCCGTTGGTGTAACTACTTCAGTTACACGTGAAGTAATTGACAAATTGGGATGTGTCAATACAAACTTATTATTTGGATCTAAACAAATTTGTCATAATGTTCAGGTCGCTAGAGGTATTGATAAAAGTTTCATTATAGGATGGGATTTTATGATTAAACATTCCGTAGTCCTGGACCTGAACAAAGCTTATTTTGAGATGTATGGGAAAAGATACCATTTTGTAAAGCCGAGGTGTGCACCACTATGCACGAATGTCGTAGCCAGAATTTCATGTACTCTTCCCGCAAGGAGTGAAAACATAGCATTAGCTGAGATTACTATGCCGGAACACAGTGTAGTTCCCGCTAATCAGTTTGGTGTCTTTGAGCCTGTGTGTATTTCGGATTCACAATTTCTTCTAGCTAGAACAGTGTCAGCTGTTGAGAATGGCCTGATTAACGTCTGCATTATCAATCCAAATAATTACGACGTTTCAATTGATCAGAATACGTTCTTGGGACATTTTCATTCTTTGAATTCTGATTATCATTGTGAATACAAAATTATTGAATCAGGTCAAAGTAATGATTGTGAAGTTGAAAGCACTCTCAGTAATCTTGATTCATCCACTGATTGCCCTATTGATTTCGATGAATCAAATTTCTTGCCTGAGGAGATTAAGAATGTTAAGAGTTTACTCCATAGATATGCTGATATTTTCAGTGATGACCCAGGTAGAACTAGTAAAGTGACTCATAAAATCAAATTTTTTGATGGTACCAAGCCAATTAAACAACGAGCTTATCGTACAAGCCCTCCTATGAAAGATGAAATAAGAAAACAAGTTGATGATTTATTGAGAAAAGATATTATTGAAGAAAGTGATAGCCCGTGGGCAGCTCCTGTAGTTATGATTAGGAAAAAAGATAATACGTACAGGTTTTGCGTGGACTTCCGCAAATTAAACCAAGTCACCGTACGGGATTCACACCCATTGCCTAGAATTGACAGTATATTAGATTCTCTATCTGGCTCAAAACTCTTCTCAACTTTTGATCTCTCATCTGGTTATTGGCAAGTTGCAATGGACCCATCCAGTAAAGAGAAAACCGCATTTAATACTGGCTTTGGTTTGTTTCAATTTAAGGTCATGCCAATGGGTCTAACGAACGCCCCAGCCACTTTCCAAAGACTTATGGAGTTAGTTTTTAGAGGGATGCATTGGAGTAAGACGTTGGTTTACTTAGATGACGTTATTGTATTAGGAAGAAATTTTAAGGAGCACTTGCAGAACTTGGAAGACGTTTTCAGCAGGTTTAGGTCTGCGGGCCTCACACTTAAGGCCAGCAAGTGTAACCTCCTACAGTCTAAGGTCAAATATCTTGGTCATGTGGTTAGTGAGCACGGTGTGGAACCTGACCCTGACAATGTCTCCAAAGTCGTAGATTGGCCAACTCCTCGAAACCCCAATGAAGTACGTTCCTTTATTGGTTTGGCTCAGTATTATAGAAAATTTATTCACAATTTTGCAGAAAAGGCAGAGCCTTTACTGAACCTGACCAGAAAGAGTGTACCATTTATATGGTCCGAAAATTGTGTGAATTCGTTCGAAGAATTAAAGAGATGTTTAGTATCTCCTCCAGTAATGGCATTCCCTGACTTTGGTAGTAATTTTAAGCTCTATACAGACGCCTCAAATACTGCCTTAGGTGCCGTATTATCCCAGGTTCAAAATCACAAAGAACGTGTGATAGCCTATGCCAGTCATACACTGACAAAATCTGAAAGGAGGTGGTCGGCTTACGACCGCGAGTTGTACACTATTGTATGGGCTGTTCGAGAGTTTCGTCACTATTTGACATTTAATTCATTTACTATTGTGACGGATCACCAACCTTTGGTTGGGTTAAGGAAAATACCTATAGAAAATGACAGAACTGGGAAAAGAGCTAGATGGGCTTTTGAACTTGACCCCTATGACTGGGTAATTTCGCACCGTTCGGGGGTAACACATTCAAATGCCGATGCCCTTTCTAGACGTCCCCCATCTCCCAATGAGCAGTTAAATAATAGTGTTGTTTCCGATTCTGTCACTAATGACTCTATAATTGAAGAAAGGATTACAATTGGTATTCAGACTGAACCCATTGAACGAAAGGGAATCCCAAAATCTAATTTGGCGGAAATGAGTAATTCCGATTCCGCCCAAGACTCTAATACAACTTTTGGATTGTCATCATTAACTTTTATACCTTCTTTTGATGCACTGAAGCAGGCACAGATGTCTGACGAAATCTTAGGTGAAGTTTATCAATGGATGGCCAATAAACAGAAACCTCCGAAGTACGCATTGAGAGGTAGGCCAGCATCTCTGTTGAGATTATGGTGGGACTTCCCTAGGTTGAGACTGGTTCACGGTGTACTATGCAGACGTGTAAAGTGTAAAGGTAATTTCATATTACAAACCATAATTCCCCGATCCTTTGTACCGGAAGCATGAAATCACTTCCATGGAATCTCCTATGCAGGTCATTTTGGGATAGAACGTACACTGGCCAGAGCACAACAAATTTCTTATTGGCCAGGAATGCGTCGTGATATAGAAAATCACTGTTCACAGTGCATTTCATGTGAAAGTAGACGCAATCCAAATCCAAAGTATTGTGCTCCACTTATTAGTTACACTTCCTCCAAACCTTTCGAAATTGTCTTTGCAGATATAACTGAACTCCCTGTGACATCTAAGGGAAACAGGTATATTCTAGTAATGATGGACCACTTCACTAAGTATGTTAATGTATATCCAATGCCCGATCAAAAGGGTAATACTGTTGTAAGGTACATCTTCGAAAATTATGTTAAGGAACATGGGTTGCCTGAAAGAATTCATACTGATCAAGGAAAACAGTTTGATGGTGAGTTGATTCATAATCTTTGCAAAAATATGAATATTCAAAAGTCATGAACCACTTTATACCACCCTCAGGCTGATGGTCTAGTAGAAAGATTTAATCGTACTTTGAAAGAACAGCTAAGTCGTTACATTGCAGAAAATGGTCAGGAGTGGGATGATTACCTTCATCAAATTGAATTTGCATATTACACATCTCGACATAGTAGCACTGGATTTACTCCATTTTATTTAGTTAATGGTAGAGAGGCTAGAACACCTAGTTTCTCATGGTTAGAGGTTACCGCACAGTCAAGTTCCATACCGGAAACCTCTTCTGACTATGTAGTGTCATTGCATAAAAGGTTATCTAAAGCCTTTAAAGAGGTTAACGAATTTAATAATTGTACTAGAGAAACTCAGAAGCTAGGTTATGATCGGAAAGTTAGGTTTGACGTATATAAACCCGGAGATTTGGTATGGCTCGACCTTCCCCGAAATAGGAGGATGAAACTGGCTCCAAAATGGGAAGGCCCCTTTATTGTATTAAAGGCAATGCAAACTAATGGTGACACTCCAGCAGTTGTATATCAAATTAGAGATTTGCAAAATCCCTTGCGTCCGATTAGGACTGTTCATTACAATAGGCTGAAGCCGTATAGGTCGAAAGTGCCAAATGTAGGTCCTGGTCGACAGACAGGAACCACAATTCGGCTTCCAGATTCAGCCTTATCGGGATCTCTCCCAGTGCAATACTTACCCCCTCGAGAAAGCACGTTCTTGCCCACAACTAGTACAAGTGGTGTTGTAACTTCTTCCCCAGTAGTTGACAGCGTTCCTTCGCAGACTGTAACATCATCAGGGACACAATGTAGAACCCGCTATGGTCGTCCGACGAGGACTCCAACACGGTTTACGGATTATTATTTAACTTAACTATTGATTGTGTCCTATGAAATGCATCAGTATATTTTTGCAGAGTATTTTTGTATTATATTTTTCTTGCACAGTTAGAATGTATTTTTCGTAAAATTGTTTTGGTGTTTAAAGAATCACTAACCATCAAGAGATCTATTGTTAAAAATAAAATTAAAATGGATATTCCTTACCAACTTTGTGAGGTTTATATGTACACAGTTATGAAGTAATTAAATTAATACTTAAGAAATGAGGACATTTCTTAATAGGACGGGAGTGATGTAGGAACTACTGTTTTAAGTCTACTTTTGCACACGTCATTTGTAGTAATTTGCACACGTCTCTATTTGTAGTAATTTGCACACGTCTCTGTTCGAAGGAATTTCATTGTACATGTGTTGGTGCCAGATGCACCCTATTAGAAATTGTTTACTTTATTATGTTAATTAGTTGTCTTTGTCGTTATTTTGTTGGTTGTAAGTTTGCAACCAGTCTGTCGTTGGATATCGCACGAGTCAGTAATAAAGCAGAGCATTTTATCAGAGCCGACTCCTATTTTTATTTCGCCTGATTCTTCCTGTTAAACGTATATCTCTTGACCCACTCTTGCCGTGTATGGACTCGCCTATCTTCGAGGACCTCGGCCCACACTACAATACTATGTTTATCCTTCCTGTGACCATTAATATACTTCCAGAAGGGTTTGGAATCATGAGTAATATCATCAATCATGTCATTTATGTACTTCTTATGAGAATTTAACACCTCCTTCTTGAAGGTCCACCCATGTGTACCTATGTGTACTACTGTAAGTACGACTCGAATTTAGAATCTGTGACCACATTCACACACAATATACCGCGATATGCTTAAATGAGCACTGCAGGGCTGTACTGCCAGTCGGTAAACCACCTTTTCAAGTAATACAATAAGTTTCTCACAGGTAGACATGCAATTATTTGTTGACATTCAAGAATAATTTGTTCACACAAATTTTCAAAAATTCAAGCAATGCATCTTCTGTATGGCTTGCCTTATGTTTTGGTGATTGGAAGATTTTGCAGATTCTTATTGATGACCCGGAATGGTTTAACAATGTTATCTCTGTATGTCATGGTGATGCATTTTGAATGCCCTATTTCCCTTTCAAGGATTTTGGAAGAAAGCCTGGAAATCGCATTTCAAATTTGTGGATTTTGTAAAAGCTCAATTCATTATTCCAACAAGTGTTTTTGAAACTAAGAAAATTAAAATTTAAAAAAAAAAAAAAAATTTTCCCACCCTCTTCTGTAATATAGTATCCCCAGTAGGAATTTCTTTGCTAAATTTTTTAGCCAAATTTGCTAAAAATTTTTTGCTAAATTAGTCACTTTTCTGACAACAATACATCTGCAGTTCAATAATGGAAAGCTGTTATCTCGGTCTGAATTCATATGCAAACATGTTGCATCAGAGAGATTTTCACCACGGGATCTGGCACTTTCACCGCAAGGTGATGTCCAAACCGTGAGACTTGTGGTGAATCTGTGAGGGTGGGCAACTCTGGCAGTTTAAATGATGCGACATCAGTTTATAGTAACTACGATGACATCATTCTCCTTACTGCACTTTCCATTTCTATGGACACTTACAGGTAGTACACCGCAAGCAGTATACAGTACTGTAGATCTGCAAGTGTTCATAGTGAGTAGAAGGAAGTCTTCAGACATTTAGTGTTAGAAAGTTGAGTCCTTAATACACTCTCCTTGATATTTGGTTACATACGGTCACAGTCTTCCATGAATGTAAACCCTAAGTTCACGAGGTCATCACTAGGTCACATGTGAAATTGTGAATCTTCAGTGATACTGTACCAGCACTTTTCAAACATCAGTCTGATTCCAGGATTTGATTGGATCTCTACCTCAGGGCAACGCCCGCTGTTTGCATCGTTAGATTACGCCGTGAGTGGAAACACACAAATAGCATTTACGGAAAAGAAAGGGTGACAGTAAAAAAGGTGACACTGCAGTAACTCTCAGAATTCATAATTGGTTTGGAAACCATATAAGCTAATAAAGCTTAAAAACAATATGTTCAAATGCACTTTACCGGAATTCAAACCTTGATGCTACACAGTGCGGCAGCTGAGAAGTTCAGGGGATACAGTGCTGTGCTGTTGGGCCTTGCATTCCACTGTAGAATATTGGCTGAAGTTGGATTGTTTTAAATAGTTTCTATAAACAGGGAATACAGGGATAGGATTAATTGGATCAGCATTGAAAATTTTGCAAACCTGCAGGTAATGTATGTATCTTAATTACGGTAAGTCCTCTATATATGTTTTTTGTCCTTTTTTAAAAGTCCACTGACCCACTCCACTCTTTCTTCCCTCACATAGTATTGGGCTAGGCTACAATCTTGGAAAAAAACTCGTTGGGACACCCTGCTCCCCCTTTCAATGATGGTTACAGGATTACTGTTCACAACATCCATTCAATCATATAGCACGACATTGAAAAGGGGTGCAGGGTTTTTCATGTTTAATCCTCACAACTAAAATTTAAGATTATACTGTAGTCTCAAGGTACGGTCAGTGTCCCAACAGTTTTGTCCAAATTTGTAGTCATCTTTTTTGCTAGAGTACTAGGGACTGGTTCCCCCCACCCCTCAGAATTTCCTCTTTGTATACAGACCACAAGTCTTGTTCATGTGCCTTTAGCTCTACAGTTCAGACATGATCATTATCGCAAACATGCATGTCGTAAATATCAAGGTTTTTCTGCTAGGTGCTGCTCACCAGTTTAGGTTGTGAGGTTCTGAGTAGTGCTGTACAGTATGGGGGTTCTGTGTTATGTATTCATGCACCTTTCTTATTTTTATTATCTCCTCCCTAAGATGTAAAGTACGGGATGAGTTGTTGTAGTTGCTTTGGGGTTAGAGGGTATTATGGCTCCCTCAGTTGCCATATCGACCTGGAACCCCCTCCATTAAGGTACAGTAGGTGTCAAAATGTGTGAAGATATGTGTGTGTGCATGTGTGTGTGCATGTGCAAAAAAGAGTTTTAGTTTCAAAAGTTCATGTCAGCAGCTCCTCCTAGACCGCCAAGCTGCTGGTAGATAGGTGACCCATGGTCTGAAGTTGTATCTCGGTTGAAATTTAAGGTCGAATTAGTGAAAATTTTATTTTTGTTGTATTTCTTAATCCAAAATGGCTATTTTCATGGAACCTTCAAATATTTGACTGGTATACAAGATTTTATCTAAAAATCATGTTTATATGTGTTTTGAGGTCAAGTTCAGAGGTCAAAGCTCAAATTTGACACAGAAGTCTTTGCTTCCACAACTCTTCATAGACTGCAAAGCCTATGAAGGTCAAAGTTGGTAGATAGGTGACCCATGATGTGAAGTTTTGTCTCCTGTTGGAAATTAAGGTGAAAGGTCAGATATCAAAGGTGAATTTAGTGAAATTCTTATTTTTGCTGTATTTTGTAATCCAAAATGGTTATTTCAAAGGGTCCTTCAAATATATGATGTGTATAAAAGACTTTCTCTAAAAACTCATGTTTTGAAATCAAAGGTCACATTTGACATAGCAAAGCTTGCGTTGGCAACTACAGTACTCCTAAACCGCAGTGCTGATGAAGATTAAAGTTTGTACTGTAGAAAAATGACCCATGGTCTGAAGGTTTGTTTCCTGTCAAAATTTAAGGTCAAAGGTCAACTCAAATTAGAAAATTTTTTTGACAAAGTATGTATAGATTTCCTTGTAGACAGTAAGACTGCTGAACTTCAAACTTAGTTGTTAGTTATCTGAGTGTATTTTGTAGCGTTCATGTGATCAGTGACATAGGTCAAAGGTCACAGTTATTACAGTACATAATATAGTACCGTTGGTTCTGTTAGTACAAGTTGTCAACATGAGTTACTAGATCTTTGCTTTTCCATGCAATGTGATCAATATTTCAACCTACCCAACTATGTTTGGAACTTTGGACTGAGCAGTTACATCAAATAACGATGTCATTTTCCATGCTTTTGGTATCTATAGGTAATACCATCACTCAGTAGGATTTTACATCCATGTATGCACTGACAACGAGTTGAGTTCTTTACAGTACGTTTCGGTGGGAAAAGACATTGAATAATGCAAATGATCATTTCGCGCTTCCTAGAACTATTACAAAACTCCCAGAGTGGTGGCTGGCTGATCCAAGAAATGAAGGCACCGCCTTGACGCACACATGATTTCTACACGAAAATGAAAATACTTTGACATGTAATGTGACTTCTGCACGTACACATACATCACTTGCACGTCCTTTACATTGGCATGGACAAGTGTATGATTACTGTTAGTTCAACTCGTAATGTGAAGCATGAAAGAGTGGATGAGTATGGAGGGCCATGGGGTGCTAGACATTTATCGAACTTTATTACTCTTTCAGTTTCGTATAAATCTGTTCTAAGACAGTATATTGCTGTGCTGTAGTTGACCTGTATGCACTGCATTGCCCTGTACTGTACTTCATTGAGCTCTTCTGTTCTGAGTACTTCTTTTCACTGCGCTACCAAACATCCGACATTTCGGGTGGCCACCATTCATCAGCACTTGTCACATTTTCTTTCTGTTGTTGATTTGGTCAGCAGACTCGGCGTAAACTAGATGAAACAAATTTCTTACCGACTTTTGAAACTATAAGGATTTAGATTTTGCTTCAGAAGCAAAAATTCTGTAAATTTGTTTAGGTCGACAGATAAAAACGAGAAATGGAGGTCAATCTCATCGGTTGGTGGGTGGCTTGGACAGTCACTGCTGACACAAAAACGTCATGATCGACCCCAAATTAACATATTAAGTTAGTAACTTTGTCTTGTATTCTTCACACGTACAGTAGGTGTATGGTGTGAAAGGTACAGGGTATGGTCATCGGTGGAGAAAGATGGGAAGCTGGCAGGAACTTTCCTGGGAAATTTTCGTATTTAGAGGGTAGTTTTTCCTCTACAGAAATTTTTTAAGAAATTGTGGAAAATGTATGTGCTACTTCCAGGAATTAAACTTTTTTTCTTCCACTTTGGGTGTACTTTAGTTTTGTGGTGTACAGTTGCAATACAATGTTTTGTGTTGTTCAGTGATGTGTGATTTTCTTTAGTACTGTACTTTGCTTCAATACACTGCACTGCAGTACCATTTATTGCACTGACCTGATATGAAGTGTATTTAGAAACTGTTCTCGTTAACTGTTTTGAACATTGCTCATTGCCGTTGGTACTTAACTTTCTAGCACAGCATCGTTCGGTTAAGCACGGCTTTGTTCAGCTCAGGGGTGTCGAGTAATTATCATCCGTACTTTTCTGTACACTGTATGGTACTGGTAGGCTGTCTTGCTTTGAACTTGACTGTTCCCCTACAAACTGCTCAGTAGTACTCTAGTATGCTGCGATATTGACCCACTCATATACAATACCCTGCACAGTGTGCGAAGTTTTACTCTGAAGCACCACTTCTGTACTTTTCATTGTTACCCGTTACTTTGCAATCAATTATACAATCCTTGATATAACACTTCAACCTGGTGTTTGTACCTCCTTATCTCAATCAGATAATATCTGTCAACTACTGTCGCTAAATTAGGTAATAAATTTTCATCTTCAGTTACCGTACTGCACTGAGTGTGAATTCAAAATTTGCATGGGCTTTTAATTTATTGTCTGATTTATCTATTGTTGGGAACACCAGAGTGCTCTAACAGGATGGTACTACATAGTGGTGAAAACAAAGAATACCTGCATGATCTTGGGAATAATTTGAATTGATGATCACTGTAACCTTTGTGTCATGATGGCATATACTTTGTATGTTTGTGTTTGGTGATGCCTTGCTTGTAAACACGATCCCAAACCACAAAATTTGGAAATGTTTCGTCGTATGGAAACTGCACTGTAGGTACAGGTTTGAATGCAAGAACTCCATTGTTTTTGATAAAAGTTCAAAGGTCATCTACGGTTTGTGGACATCAAAATGTGAAAATCATAACTGTAGCCAATAATGGAAGTTTGGTACTGTACCAAAATTCTGTCGACTTAAGTGAATGTTTAAGGTCATCATAGGCCAAACTTTGAAAACCTCATAAACAAAGTATCGCATGAATGAAATTTGAACTGATCTCGTACAGTAGATGGCATGTAAATGAACCATATTAAGTGCAAGCACCATAGACTGTTTTGGGGAAAGTTCTGCACACTGTAGGTCATACCGCAAAAAACAACATAAACGCAAGAACCCAAAAACAGAAATTTGGACTGATCTCATGCATGGCATGTTAATGAACCAAATTGAGGAGAGAAACCCTTTAAAGGAAGAGCAAAGTCTTTTTAGGTCAGAATGCAGTAGGTACAGTAAAAGTGAAAACATTGTAAACACAGTAGTATCTCAGGGACTTCAGCAGTTCAGCTTGGGACTGATCCCCCAGTATGGGATGACGATTAACCACGATGGGTATAAGAGCCCTAGAGAATTGGGTAAGGTCATCTGAGTGAGATCAATAGACGTCAAACTGAACATGTTGTTAACACAGCAGCCATCTCAAAAAGTGGAAGTTTGGACAAAATAGTGGTACTGTATACTGTATGTCAAATTTACTGTACGTGGAAGTATTCATCATGTTAGGCATACAATTCCTGTTGTTTTTAAGTCATATGAAAACAAGTCATGGAAGTAATATGAAGTGATGGACATTTTCGAGTCAAGGAAGTTTTGTAAGTTTTGGTGGATGCATGCGGATCACTTTGCTGCAATACTATTGGATATATAAAGTAGCCGCTGAACTCTCTGTGACATGCATTAGCAGACTTTCAGAATAACCCTGCAGAAAGTCTATTTGTTCATCTCTCTTCAGAGCTCTACAAGATGTGAGAATTGCTTCTGAAAATCATGAATTCACAGCGCGTAGTCCCTTACCTCATATAACCTATGCATTACCGTATTGACCATGGTATGGGATCCAGGTCTTATGCCGTCGCCCACCGCGGCATGGGAAGCGGTAGGGCTTATACCCCCTCCGGGGGCGGCCTCTTCGCTCATACTGGGTCTTATGCCATCTGCTATGGCGGCCCGAGCCGAAGGAGTCCCAGAGCGTGGACTCGGTTGAACATCCCGGCTATGGCTGGAATCCCGGGTACGGTTCGCGGAGTTCAGCTCGCGGGTTCTGGCACGGCCACGGCTCTCGGAATCCGGATCCCGGGGTCTCCGATCCGCCGATGACTCCCGGGTACGGCGCCCCGGCTGGGATGCTGCAGACTGGCCGGAAGATGGCTTTTTCTTGCGACCCTTTGCCGCGGACTTCCCTCGCTGTTCCTCTCGCTTGCGTAGCCATTCCGTGGAGGAGGCCCAATGGTCGGCGGGCCACGCGCGACATAGGGTGCAGGGCAGAGTTTCGTCACAAGGCCGACACCTGGGGCATTGCGTGTGGAAGTCCCACGTAGAAAAAGGTCTAAACCTTTTGCACGAAGTGCAGGTATTCTGGTTTCTCTCCATACTAGCTGAAGAGGAGAGGCTAAGGAAACGAATATGCAGGTACACAAAAACACGTAACAGGCTAGTTCGAGCGGGAACCCAAACCCGCGAAGAAGGCCTGAATCGAACCTAAAAGTTCGTAATAAAAAAGAAATTGTAGGCCTGAAGCCCGCGCTAAGGGAAAGGATTCCCTGCGCTAGACGACGTGGCACAAGAAATTGGAAAAGCAGTGGGGAATGAACCCCAAGTGCTATCACAAAGGAGTTACGACATACACACGAGGAGGCTAAAAACGGAGCCTAACACAGTTACGTACATACGATACACTACAAGGATACCACTAACGTAGCTACACTGGTGGGTACGACGCCTAGCCCAGACCCAACACACACGTGTCGAAAAACGTGCCAAAAGACACGAAATAAAAAGGATACTCATCCAAAATAGGCTCAAAGATGATGGCAGGGATGAGGAATCCTAGTATATGGATCGAAAAGGTTGAAAACTTGACGATGGCAATAGAATTTCGCAGACGCAAACGCAGTGCAAAAACTTCACTGGCAGACCAAAAGGCTGGCAATTACGGAAGGGCGGTGACCAGATACACACACACACACACACACAAATTGCCAGATGCTAGACCATGGTCAATACGGTAATGCATAGGTTATACGAGGTGAGTATGTCGCTAGCGAATTCCCAAACCAGTAAGTTTTGGGGAAGCTAAGTATAAAATGTGTGATGGGCTATTCTGCTGAGAAAGTGTAGATAAACAAGCACCGATTTTCTCCCAATTTGGAATTCTTAGACCTCATGTTTCGTATACTGTATAAAGACAGTAATCACAGTATGGCAATGTACTATTTGCCATCAGTACCACAATGCATATTTGTATTACTCTAACTGGCTTTTGCATTTCACTAAGCACTGTATGCATTAGGGCCAATAAATTTATATGACATTTTACAGTTGGTGTAAACAGTATCTCTGTGTCAATGCGCAATATAGGGAAACACTTGTTAGCACAAATCATTACTGACTTGAAGTAAGGAGAAACAGGAAATGTACAATGCGCATCTTGAATCAGTATAGAGGAATGTTTCCAGTTCACTATCAGTGCTTAAATTATTAAATTTAATGGCCGTTTCATCGCAGTCACAGGATGTGCAAAAGGGACTACCCAGTTCTTTTATTAAAAGCAGTAGTACTCCACTTGTTGTTTGTGGTTTTTTTTTGTTTCGATGAAATTGTAACGTTTGTAATTGTGCTGTGTATGTATGCATGTGTGTATGTATGTTGGTGATGCTACTCCGTAAACACGATATGGTAAGAAGGGAAGTATGTACAGATCTCATATTTGGTATGTGGGTGTACGATATGGAGTACAAGAAGCCTATTGTTTTTGGTGGAGCTCGTAGTTCATTTGGTGTAAACAGGGGTCAAATAGTGAAAAAATTGTAAACATGATATCTCAAAATGGGAAACTTGTACAGATCCCATATTTGGCATATTGGTGAGCCTTATTAAGGACAAGAAGCCTATTGTTTTTGGTGGAGGTCAAAGGTCATTTGCGGGTCAGTAGGTTTCAAATAGTTAATAAGTTGTGTACATCATATCTCAAGAAGAGACATTTGTACAGATTTCATGTGTAGTACAGTATGTGGGTGTGCCATATTGAGTTCAAGAAGCCTATTGCTTTTCGTGGAGGTCACTGGTCATTTGGGGGAAACAGGGGTCAAATAGTCAAAACATGGAAAACAATATCTCAAGAAGGGAAATGTGTACAGATCTCATATTTAGAGAGTTGGTGAGCCTTACAAATGACAAAAGGCCTGTTGTTGTTGGTGGAGGTCAAATGTCATTTGGGGTCTACAGAGGTCAAATGGCGAAAACCTTGTAAATAAAATATATCAACTTAGGGAAACTTGTACAGATCTCATGTGTAGTATGTGGGTGAGACTTATTGTGGACAAGACGCCTATTGTTTTAGTTTGAGGTCAAGGGTCATTTTGGATCAACAGGGGTCGAAAATTGAAAACCTTGTAAACAAGATATCTCAAGAAGGGAGGCTTGGATAGATCTCATATTTGGTTTTTGGGTGCACCATATTAAGTGCAAGAAGTTTATTGTTTTTGGTGAAGCTTAAAGGTCATCTTGGGATAACAGTGGTCAAGTAGTGTCCACTTTGCAAAGGCAATATCGCAAGATGAGAAGCTTGTACAAATCTCATTTGTAGTATGTATGTGAGCCTTATCGAGCCCAAGAAGCCCATTGTTTTTGGTAGAGGTCAAAGGTCATTTGGGGACCAGTGGGGTCAGATAGTGAAAACTTAGTAAGCACATTATCCAACTTGGTTAAACTTGCTCATAAATGTCGTATTGGTAAGTGGGTCCTTTTAGAGCACGAGCAGCCTAATGTTTTGGTGAAGGTTAAAGGTTGATTAGTGAAAACCTTGTAAGCACAATAACTCAAGAATTCATGAAAATAACCACAATGCATTGGTGCATTCTGGTTGAGAGATTTGTTTGAGAGACAACTGATTAGAATAGCAGACTCTAGATAAGTGCAAAGCTACTCTACTGTAGGTGACGTGAGAAAGGCTCACATGTAGAGCCTAATCTGTGCTTGTAAGTCGGTGTAAAACATTGCACTGTTTTGGAATCAGTTTGCAACTGTCTTTCAAAGATTCTTTATGCTAGAAGAATGGTGCAATCATTTTTAAATTGAAGTATGTGAAAGTCCTAACGGTTATTATTGTACAGTAATTCCTAGAAATGAAAGGTCCTGGTAATTTGTGACTCGTGCAGTACCTGTACAGTACCTGTTAATATTAGTGTTTCAACAGCATTGTACTGTACATTCTGAACCTCATACTGTAATCTTTTGTGGAGTGTGTCATCAGTAGTGTAATATGTACCCATGCCATGGTTTTGCCTTTATTTCGATTCACTTCAACTGGTAGCAGACTATAGCAGTGAGGGACTGTATAAAATTGAAATTATTTAGTGAACATTTATAAAATATGATGTATTTCATCTGATATTGACCTACAGAAATCTTATTGACTTAGTGAAGTAACCAGGTTGTAATTTTGGAAAAGTACATACAGTAGGCTTACAGACTTACAGTAGGAAAAAATCCAACAATTCACACGGTAGACGTGTGCTCCTTCAGAGGGGGCAGTGCTAGAATTTATTGCAAGGACATATAGAGCAAGGCTGAATGTATTTGCATTAGTGAAGCAATGGGTACAGTAAATATAGGCACTACTGAATACCCACAGTAGTGAGTTGTGGGGATTTTTGGAGTCATTAGGCCTACTCGCAGCAAGATAGTTACAATTCTGAAGCTAATTGTGACGTCTTCTTTTTATTGGTTTCAGCGACATTGTACCGTTACTGCGTTTGCACTCACATAGCATTACAGTATATCGTATTTTGACCAGATATTATTATACAGACAATGTTGCACCACTCAAACAGTGTGGGTAAGAATAAAGATGTTTGCTGGTAATCTAAGTCATCAGACTAAAAGGCAGTGGCAAGTACTGTAACTTGCCAAGTTAAAAGACAGGTTTGTTTATTAAATTTGAAACAGAGCATTAACTCAAACTTGTAGGCACACAAAAGATGATATATCCACAAACATTTCTTTGCTGCTCTAGAAATTACGACTACAAGGAGAGTGGGGTGGGGTCGAGACTCCCACCGTGAGCTGCGGCTCTGAAGTAGAGTTGAGTAAGTGGTCCAAGCCCAGTGGTAAATGTCAAGTGGGTAGTGGGCTACAGTTACGCTGTGTTGTCCCTTCTCTGCTGTAGTTTTGACAACTCTAATGTATTGCAGTAAATTAAATAAATTAAAAATAAAGAAATAAAGTAACAGATATCACAAATACATAATTTTAGTTTCTCTTTTTATGTCAAACTTTTTAATTGCCAGAAAAGCTGATTTTGATCAAAAAGCTACCAGGGTACTGTACAGTACATATTGCACTGCACTGTACATGCAATTGACCACCTGCAAGTTATCCCTTAGCACAGAAATTAAGTAACAGATATCACAAATACATAATTTTAGTTTCTCTTTTTATGTCAGACTTTTTAATTGTCAGAAAAGCAGAATTTGATCAAAAAGCTACCAGGTTACTGTACAGTGCATATTGCACTGTACTGTACTTGCAGTTGACCACCTGCAAGTTATCCCTTAGGAGATGAAGTATTTTGTGTTTGTTTTTTATTTACAGGCCTTATTTGAGGATATCTCTGTCTAAATCTACAGGCCATGGTATTGATGAAGTTTTATACAATAAACTTTTTTTTTCTGAGTTCATGGTATTAAGTTCAGTAGCCCATATCTGGCCTTATCATACTGCAATAAGCCAGCATGGGTTTTGAGCTCTGAATACATGTACAGTCTTCAACATACAGTGCAACCTGCAGTGTACATGATAATTTGCATGCAGTTTCAAGGTCTGGGAAAGTGTTGGTGGCATGTTCAGCTGACAACTCAAGGACAACATAAACTGATGAATATTTTAGAGCTGTGAAGCTTTCGAAAACAATACGGTACTTCAGCCTTAAGTTTAAGTGGCAGTTCTGGGTTAAAGAGTAGGGCCTCGTTCACATTTACGAATGCCATTGCGATCACCGGTCGTAATTAATTCTGTGAGGAGAATTACTGTATCTAAGTAATTATGAAACACGTACAAGGAGTGTGTGATCAGGTGCTGTAGTAGTACAGAGTATGTACTGTACGCTTGTGGGATTAATCCACTGTGCAGGAGTGAATAAGTTGTATCAGCTTTCAGTTCACTGAGGAGAGGAATCAATGTTTCAGGTTGCTTGACTTTGGAGTTAAATTCTCTTTGTTAAGTTGAGAAAAGAGTGTTGCCTTAGATGCTGTTGCAGGCCTACAGTGCAATACTTTGTCTCTCCTAAATGCACATACTGCAGTTTCCACAGCTGCATTTCTTGACAAGTTCTAGATGTCATATTATCAAATACAGGTATTACAGTAAGTACAGTATTAGATGTGATGCAAAAATTGATAAGCACTGACTTGGGAGATGATACATACAGTGCATGCGTGATTTCACCTCAAATATTTACACTATTCCCACGTTCTCAGGAGTGGTTTAGTTCAGACGTCATAGAGCTCTAATGTCACTGTTTGTCAACTGTCGAGAGAAGGTTGCGTGACGTGCTCGAAATTGACATGTAAAAGTTTCTCATACAGCGTTTTGGTGTGATGTCATTATTTATTCATCCAGTAGGAATTGAGAATTATATATTGTAATTGCCCAGGTGTGAGAACTGCATTACCCAGTCTGTGGGCATTAACTGTACTACTGTGCACAATATTGTAAACTTAGTACACCTCTGACTTCCTTCATGGTACTGTACGGTATATTGCCTTTATCACTTTTTTGCTCTGCTGTGCATCTGTCATCATCTCTAGTGCTCCCCCAGCCTGATGAGAACCGCTGAAACGGTTCCCTGTCTCGTCAGCTGCTCACACCATCTGGAATATGTCCTGCACTGCATAGCTGTATGGAAAACCATCGCTCTTGAGATGCGACATATTAAAGTTCACCTGATAACAAAACAGGATTGCTGTGTATGTTTCTACAAAAGCAACTTGATTAACAATGAGACATCCTCCACCTCTAACTTGATTATCTTTTTCCGTCTGTTTCGTCTCGGCAGACGAATGTGATCTCCTTTGAGCTGTGCCGACATGCCAAATGGCGGTGAGAAAGAGAACATGAGTGGTCATGACACATCCATGGACCATTACGAAGGAACGGAGAAGTTGCTGGAAGTCTGGTTCCGTCCGATCCAGGATGGAGGGAGCTCAGGCAGTGGAGGAAGTCACTCAGATTTAAGATTGATCCCACGGTGAGATGGACTAGCAAGTTTGTGATACATTTTCAGTTTCATGTTCTACTGTACATTCCAGTCGTCAGTTTGGTGGCTCATTGTACAGTACAGTATGTTGCACTGTTGCATTTTGTGACTTCCCCTTTTTGCCAGAATTTGACAATATAAGTCTTAGTTTAGCTTAAAAGGATTGGCCATTGAAGAAATTGATAGCTTGCAAAAATTAAGAAAATTTTTTCTCCTTAGTGATGAAAAGGGTATCTCAAATAGCTTGTTCCATTTGCAAATTTTTAAAGAAGTAAAATGTTTCATTGCATTAAAGAGAAATTTGTGAAGTCACACAGGCACAACTACTTGAATATCCTTTGTATTTTTTTTTTTTACAGTCTTGACTCTCTGCAAAGAGAAATTTCTTCAAAAGATGTGACATTGGTTTTCATAAAATGTTAATGTCCATGTACAGTACTGTACCATAAGCCCAATCAGAATTCTTCCTTGGTTTTCAGTGAGGGCTTCAATTTCAAGGAACCTCAAAGTTTTCTTGTAGTAATTTGCCTCAGCAACATGACGTTTTTGTATCCGTGTTGCAACCAGGGAATTTTTCGTGGCCAGAGAGGTCTCTCTTCAAAGAGCAATGTCTTGAGGAACCAACAAGATATTGGCATTCTTTCTGATGTGGCTGTCAGTGAATATTATTTTTTCTTATTGATGGACCTCTTCACTTGTCTGTGAAGTATTAAGTTTCATCATCGTGTTCAGATGAGCAATTGGACGAAATCGTAAACAGCACTGTTACAGACTGTCGACATTCTGAAGGGATGTTATTCAGCAGAAAAATGACTGGAAAATTGTCATTAGAAGTTTGTAAGATGCTGACGATATGAAAGCATATTTCATTTTTCTATTTTGTGGTATGAATTACAATATCTGTTTGGTCAGGCCAAAGTTCAGCCAACATTGTACTTGGGAAACTAATTGTGTTTCTTTATTACTACCAGTACTTGACATGTACCCACAGCTACTGAGAATCTATTGCACCATAAAGTTGTTTTTGAATCATTTAAAGTGCTGAGCGTGTTGAACGCGTGTTTTATTCATTGCATGTAAATGTCACGACCCTCAGACTTAACACTTTAGTGGACATTGCTTTCTATTTTTTCACAGGGCAGAATTGAAGATATTGTTGACGTCAGTGAAATGTGAAATAGTGAGTGAATCGCAAGACGAAGATCAGAATGCATACATACTCAGGTAGGAAGAAATAAATTTGCTCTTTGATTTCGGTAAAAGGAGAGCAGCATACAGGTTAGTACAGAATGGTGTAATACAAAGACAAAGTACAGTTGAATATATGCAGCCGTACAGTACAGCACAAGATAGATCAAGGTTAAAATACAATGCAGAACAGTACTGTTTTACACAGTGCTGTACAGAACAGCACAGAACCAGATAATATGATGCAAACCAGCACAAAACAGAGCAATACCACTACAGTGCAATGAAACACACTGCGGTGTAATTCAACAATGCTACACAGGACGGTTGAGTAAAATACAGATCAAGACCTTGCAATATCACAGTCTTGAATTTAAGCCATCTCATCTGGTAGTCCACTAACCTCCTCAGCAGGTGTAGGTACGTACCATTTTTCAAGCGACCTGTATGTGCCGAAGCACCTGCAAACAATTACAGATTTGTCACATCTAAGATCCAACGTTTCCATATTTACGAGTCTTCTTCCACATCTTGATGATTGGCTCAGAAGAGCATGAATATTTATAGCGCAAGGAAAAGAAATGTAGGGTGCTATGGAGTGTAAGTGATTTCCCTTAACATGCATGAATTTTTAATAGCTTACAATTCACATCATAGACATACACTTACCCCTTGCTTACTCTTGCATTAAGTATAATCTAGCTCAAAGTGCAATGGAAATCTATTCTGACACCACGCCCTTTAGCCTAGCCTCTCCCTCGTTTAGCTTACAATTCTTATCAATATTTCTACGTTGCCACACCATGAACACAGTAGCAGGTTAGACCTATGTGGTGTCAAAACAAGAAGACACCCCCATGCTGGAGTTATTTGCTTCCAACTCAGAGGCCCTCTCCACGTCCCAGTAAGATTTTGAAGGCTCCCCCCCAGTTACCAGCCCCAGTTAGCATCCTAGGGAACAAGGGAAAAGCTGTGAACAGAGCTGTCCTTCTCCCTCGACTTGCCGATCCTCAGCCACATCATCATTGTCTTTGGGAGACTGTGGTGTTGAAAGCGAAGACAGGAAGCTCCACCAGATTTTGAACTCTAAAGCATATTGTCTTTGGACTCTGATCTGGAAGCCAATAACTTCTGTCTTCCAGACCCTAGTCCACTTTAGGTTATGTGGGGCAAGTACGTTGCTCATGTTTGGTCCCCAAATAGTGAGTTTTGGGGGATTGTGATACAATGCAAAACAGTACAGTGCAACACAACAATGCTGGACAGTACAACAGTACAAATGTAGAACAACATATTGAATTACGCAGGATAGTATTTAGTACAAATCAAACAGAACCAGACAGCACACTATACATAGTCCCATGTGAATGAGTTACCCTGCTGTACAGTGCATGTGCCAGTTACTACCTTGGTCTGTAGTGTTGGCATCCATTGACGTAGATTCATTTAAAGCTGTTGGTAAGTAACGCGCTCTTGTGGCAGAGATATTTCGAATACTTATCATCCTAACCAACCTGCATGTGTGATTATGTGTGTGTTTGTTTCATAGCTAGCAGCCTAGCAACGACTTTGATAAACCGCTTTGCTCACAATGTTTGTTTAATTCTACTCTTGATTTCACTCAAGTGCTTACATGCAGTAAATGTAATGGAAGCTGTCAATTTCCCCATCAAATTTTGAAAGCAGTATCATCATTTGGGGGCAATGTAGCAACCAGCAGCAATTTCCAGATAGAGATACAGAGATAAAATCCTAGAGGGAGAAACAAAGAACTTGACAGAGAGTTGACCAGGCTGTGTAATTTATTCAGTTTACTGTACACAAGGACTACAGACCGCAAGTTCCAATGATATTAAGTTTCTACTGACATCCTTCAAAATGGAAAATTTTCAGGGCTGAATACGCAGTAGTGAAGCACTTTTTCATTTGCTATGGGAACACCATGTGGGGGGAGGGGGAGGGCCACAGGGTATGTGTTTGTAGGTGTTACTGTACAAACTTCTTGTACCATAATGAATGGAGTTATGTATGACATGAAAAGCAATTCTTTCAAAGCACGGTTACAGTGTGAAAGAGAGAAGCATGCCATGGGAGGGAAATAGATATGGAAGGGAAAGGGATGTGGCAGCGATTTTCATCTGTGATAAAATGATAAAATTTATTTTGAAAAGAAGGTTTTGTGACGGTGGCTCCCCTCATCTTTCTGTTCCAGCGAGAGCAGCATGTTTGTCAGCAGAACGAGATTCATCCTCAAGACATGCGGAACGACTCTTTTGCTGGAAGCTCTGAAAGAGTTATTTGGCCTTGCCAAGAAGTTTTGCAAATTTGAAGTCGAGGTGAGCGAAACATTTTCCCTCCATAAGTCTCTCTTTAGATGGGCGCTGTGGTACAATGGAGAATCAGAAAGGTGTGGTAGCCTTTGCGCTGTTTCTGCGAACGGAAGTGCATTTCACCCCACAGGACCATCTTTTGATTGCAGACCTGTGTCCATCCTTCATTTCAGTATCCACATCACCTTGACTTGACAGATGGATATTGTGATGCTCTTGTACACATTTCTTTTTTTTCACACTGGTGTGATCCAGTCGAATGAAATTTGATCAAACAGCGATCCACTGCCGACGGTTATAATTCTATGCTATTTCGATGTTGATACTTTTATCTCCTGTTTTTGTTCTTAGTCACCACTTACATGACAGTGATATTTACATCAATCATTCCACTCTGAAAAAAGCTTCCATGGCTGTGTTGAAAAGACTTTGTACATGTACCTATAGAGCAACTGAATGTTACCCATAATGTGTCTGAATACCGTGTTCTGCATTGCAACAGGAATGGGATGAAATGGTGCCATTGCATGCTTTTTTGTGTTTATGATTACTAGTAATTTTGAGCCAATGAAGCATTCCACTTTCAATATAGACACAAATTTATGGTAAAATTGTACTGGATCTGCTAATGTAACTCACCATTTGCAACCTTTTTGACCTCATTTATCATTTCCAGGACATCTTCTATTCAAGAAAAAACTTTCTGAGGCCAGATCTGCAAGATGATCGGCATAAAGCCTTCGAAAAAGAGGTTGAATGGCTGGATGGAATATTTGACTGTAAGTCAAACTTCACTGCACGTTTGTACATCTTATACACGATGCTTCTGTGTACCCACATGTTCATTTTTGGTTCCTTGTGTTAACAAAGTAACCTATGCAGTCAGGCTGGCATATGTGTCTATGTGTTACCTCACTCAGCCGCATTTGACCTTTGTGACTATTTTTCTTTTATGTATGGATAGGTCTTGTTAAACCAAAATCGCAATTAATAAAAAAATTCCTCTATACTGGTATCAAGCAAACTGTGACATATGGTGTGGTAGGTTGCTTATGACCTTGATAACACTAATGACCTTTATGATTTATACCACAGCCCAGCACTTTCAGACCTCTTTATCTGATCATTTTGGGGTTTTAATTATAAACATCTTCACTCAAGGAACCATAGTACCCTTGAACTTTTTTCTGGACTGTAAAAGCTTCTGCTTTCACATTGAACCCCAAGAAAGTGATGGCCTTATGCCAACCTTCATTTCCTCTTATTGGTGAACGTGTTTGGTGAAGATTGTCATAATTTGCTACATCGCTGTCGAAGGAAGGCAGGTTGCGTCATGTTGTATGTCAAACAAAATATCAGATGAAAATACAAAGGAATGATGGCTAGTGACGGTGTATTGCTGCTTGTGTGTGTACCTCCGCCATCCAATGAAATACCGGAGGTTGACACACCGGATGATGTCATCTCAATACCCATCGTTTTGTAGACCCATTGCATGTGACATCCCGGTGATACAGCGAAGTGCCCTCCTCAAGGACAAGCTACCAAAGTTAACACATGTGCATTGCGTCTCTGACATTCGATCTGTATGAGCTTAGCCTAGCTATACCCTTACACTGCTCATTTGTTTGTCCTTAGAGGATGATCTTATTTGCAGGTGTGTGACGTCAATGAAACGTCTGATTTATCAGATTGCCTAGCTTCACTTGTAAAGTTAAGAATCGGCAGTTCCATCATCGCTGTGTAATTCAGTGCATGTTTTGCAATGAAATGGTATACCCAAACCCGCTATGATGCAATGCCCACAGTTGAAAGCAGAGCATGCAATTTCGTGGTTGATTGAAAAGAAATTAAGGCTGGTATTAACCCATGTGCAGTAAGCTACTGTACACTTTTAGATAAAAAAAAGCTCTGCATACATGCATACATGTACAACATCTGTAGCAAGGTTAGTTACTACACAGCCAGCTTCATTGAGTCTCACCCTGTTACTCATTTCACGGACAGAGAAAAAAAAAGTCAAAAGTGAAGTGACATTGTGAGGCAGTAAAATTTTATGGAATATTGGCATGCATTTTGAATTACAAGATAGGGAATATTTATGACCATTATATGTAACTGCACCTAATTGGTTAAAAAGTGCAGATAAATTCTTCTTTAGTAATGTACTGCGACAGTTTGAAATATAGCAAATGGAAAGAAAAGACAGAATTTCGTTTCAAAAATTGTCGTTTGATATTTTTGGTCTTTCAGGTGGCGCAGCGTATGTTCTTGGAAGACTGAATGGGGAATGCTGGTGAGTCTAGTTTGGATCATTACATGAGGAATTTCATGAAAAAACAAATGGCAAGTTCCATCAAATGACATGAAGTCTTGTTGTGTGTCTTATACATTGCAATGTGTGACTGGTTTTAGTTCCAAGTGTGTGATGCAAATTACAAAGAAGTCAAAACCAAAATGACAAACAAGAAACAAGGAATTGAAAACTACCATGAACCCCATGCGACCTTTCTCACCGCCTTGAGAGGAATGCAGATTCCAGAGGTCTAATTTCAGATCTCCAATTTACCCTCCAGCGTCAGACTCCAATAAGTTGAAGGCGGCCCACAGTGCAGAGTACCGGGCTGCAGTTTCGAGATCATGCTGCGTAAAGCAGGCTTCAAGCCGTGTAGTGTTTTGAATAGTTTTGTGCAACGTCATCGATAAAGTTGAGCGTCGGTGTACTCCGTTCAGAAACAAATGGCAGTCCATCCGGAACAATCAAACATCTACACTGGATCGGGTCAGACTCTAAAGTAGACAGGCTCCTTAGAGAGAAATCAGTATGATTTTCATTATCTGTCCTTCAGGTATTCAAGAAGTATACCACCAAAAATTTGCCAAAAAAACAAACAGACAAACAAACAATTAAAAACAACAAACAGATAAAGATAGCAGACAAAATTTTTGACCTGTGCAATTATGCCGAATAATGTTATTGTCTATGGACATGTTGAGCTTGTAATATTCTTGCATGTGAAGCTGCTGATTTTCAATCTATTTTGTTTTTTTTTTTTTGTGCACAGGGTGGAACTGTTTTAAAATGTCTTCTGTTTGGTCTACATTCTCTCCTTACAGGTACCTTTACACCCTTGACAGGACAAATGTTATCCAGCAACCAGACCAGACTTTAGAGATATCCTTTCATTTCCTTAGTTCTTCATCCTAATGTGTGCTTATCTGTCTTTGCTCAACCATCACCAGGATTTGCATGTAGCGGTGGGAATATCCACTGGAAATCCTGCAGAAGAATAAATCCACTGCAGGAATATCACATAGTTTTGACCATTCCATGCCAAAAATGCCTGTAAATCCCCACAGGCGTTTCCCACAGGCATTTCGCACATATGTGGACGGCTTAATCTTAGACCAAGACTTGGAAAAGTAGGCATGAAATTTAGATGGAAGCAGATTTTTTGCCCTTCAAATATTCCTGTAATAAAATCTTTACACATGACATTCAAAGGAAAGTACCTGATCAAGAAGAAAAAATTAAGTTATAGCAGTTAAATTAGTAAAAGTTAAATTAAGTCACAGCAGGTGCTTGCAGTAATTTGCCAGTTAAAACATGATGTCCGAAAATCGTAAACAGATTGTCACAGAGTGTCCTGTCAACCATGTGAAAATCACTGCTCTCCTGAAACAGGGAATACCCCCCAAAATACTGTCCCAGCTACAAAAGCCTGGCCTGGCTGAAAATAAGTTGACAATAGTCCTGCAAAAGAGCAAATAATTGTGTCCCAGTGGCACCTTTTTGCATCACAATGATCAAAAATTTCTGACAGTGAGGATTAACCTCTGCCCAGCAAATTGATAAGCAATCACTCATGTGCTCCTCTTTTGACTCTTACCCTTTCCTTAAAATTCTTTCGCGAACACTGTCATGATGTGTACTGTTATAAACAACATACAAGTAACACACATGTACCGTACATATACCAACAAGGCAGCTTTTGAATTGCACAGTACATATAACTGCTTCTGGGATTCTTCTCTAGCCCCATGCTCTTGCAAGTTTTTATCTGTGAAGCTACTAAGTTTATTTCAATTTAGATGTTGCATTTAATCAGGTTGCTATTGTTTTATTATGTGTTATATGTTTGTTGAGTCAACCAGTTGTGTAACAAGAATGCCTTCAGGTTTAGGGTGGATTAGTGAATGTAACATACAAGTAGTAGAAACAAATTCCTGATTGTATCTACAAGAGAACCAAGTGTTCCAAAGTGGATGTCATTGAATCCCTTGCACTTCTCACTCAGGCTGCCCTGCTGGAGCAGTTAAGAAAGCAGGATCAACTAGATTACTGTATAGTCACCCCAGAACGAGTAATATGCACTGAAAAAAAAAATGGTTTAATAACTTTTGGTTCTTTTATGTTTCTTTTAATTCGATGTTATCATAATTAAACTATGGTTACAAGTACTTTGCCACTGTGATTGATCACGATTACTTTTCAATTTTCACAAAGTAGTCGATTAGGATTCCTTTGAAAAATGTAATCGATCATAATCAATTACTGATTACAATTACCCCAAGCCTGGTGACTTTCCTTGACATTCGTTTCACATTTTGATGACGGACCTTGATGAGGAAGTGATGAGGCATTTCCTGGACACAGAAGGAAAGATCGCCAGTGAAGTAACCAAGGTAGTTTTTGAAATGAAACTTTGTCAGTGGTATGCTCTTCAGTTGAAGCTGGAATATAAGTTGCACTGGTAATCGCCTGGTCATCTTTCTCTGTCAGTGTTTCAGCGAAGAAAAATAAGGGGAAAAGATCACCCGTCACAAAATTTGAAATGGAACTATCCACTCATCTTCTAGATATTTGAATATGAAAATATCTAATAATGATATCAATATCTAATTGTCTTTTGTTGGCCCTACAAAATTCGAACTCTCCAAGAAGGCATAGCAGTAAGTCACTGTTACCTGAAATCAAACAAACCAATGCAAATGGTATGAATATTCATGTATGCAAAAATGGAGCTTAAAGTTTTTTTTTTGTTTTTTTTTTGTGACTATGACATATTCCATGTAATTTGATTTTCACTTTCAAACTTTCAGCTCATATTCCAGGTTTAAGCAACCTAACCTGTTCTGCTATTGACCAATTCAAAATCAGTTTAAACAGGTGTACCAATGCCAAAACTGTGTCTAAGATTGAGAGAGCACGATTGGGTTGTTGATATGTGAATGCCAGGTGTTGAGTTCAGTCCTGTATTACCTGTTCTTTTTGGTGTTTTGGAGGTGCTTTTGATAGAAAGTCCATAGCATCGTTATTTCAGCAGATGTCAAGGTGATGGTGTTAGGTGGAAGTTACCTTGGCAACCAGTTTCACCTGTGTTGTCAATTCAAGAAAGTGATGCGTGAATGAGTGGTGCAGCATTTACGGAGTCGATACTGTGTCTGTGGATGCCTGTCTTGTGAGTTCTAGAGTCCTATGAAGCCTGTCATTGTTGGTATTTCATAGGTCCTCTGGTGACCTTCAGGGTTATTTGATGCCAGCAGATGTTATAGTGAATGATGTTTTCTAGTTGTCGATATTTTGAGTATCTACTTATGGTTTAGTTCATACTTTTGCTTCCTGATAGATGACATGCTTCTTAAATAGTGATGTTGTATGATTTGTACCTTAGTCCATGTTCATATGTTCATTAAAAAGAGTAAATTCTGGGGATCTTTACAGTCAGAGTAAATCACATGCCAAAAAAGGAAGGCACAGCAAGGCCTATGTCAATATTCCCAAGATTGGCAATGTTCCCTGGGGTCGATGTTCCACTGGCACCCTTTAAACATCGAACACTGGGAACATGGAACCTCGAGACTTACAGTGACACTTCTTGGAACGTCCAACCCAGGGAATATCGAACCTTGTACTCATCGACAACCATTGAAACAATTCAAAAACAGGGAACATCCAACCCTGAAAACGATGAACCGTGGGAACATGGTGTAGTTCCCCAGGAGATGTGGTGATATGATATAAAGGATTCATGACTTCACCTTAAATGGATAATTCATTGAATTTGGAATTTGTCTCAAAGGGAAACATACTGAACAGCAGTTTCTAGCCAGGATAATGAACCTTTTTTCTCCAACTTCTTCCAAAATGCTCACTGTAGGGTATTTTTTGAGATGGTATTTAATACAGGACAATAAGTAGAGTAGGTCATCATGAGTCACAATGGTTATCATCCAAGCAATAATTGTAGACAGTTGTTCAAGATGACTTACTTGGCTTATCTCGGTTTAGTTACTTTCAGACATGTTTGTGTCAGCCTAGCAAGTGACAGTTCTTTTGGCATTTTCAATATCAGTCCTGCCAGCAACCTGAAACTACTTGTGGTAGATATTTGTTTTGAACAATACCGGAAAAGGGTTATAAATTTCCTCAAATGAAGATACTTTGATGTGAAGGAAAGGATATTTTGGTCGTTTTCTCATTGAAATAGCCCCTGGAGGTACCCTACCAGCATTTGGGGTTCACAGAATTGTTGATAATCCAACTTGCCACACACTTTGAACATCAACCACTAAAACTATTGGTTGATTTTACTCTTTTAAATCACTTTGGGGATAAGAGCATCCTTTGGAGGATTGTTCTGGCAATATTTAATGATTGCATGCCAGGATACCAGTATATCACACTCTCTTGTTTTGCAAAGTCACATTGTCACAAACTCAACCTTACTACACTTTACGATATAATTGATCTCATTTTACTTTCATTTAGGCATCTGGCATCAATACAATTCTTCCAGATGCCAAAATTGATGAACAACTATTCATTCCATGTGGATACTCTATGAACGGCCTCCTGACCAACGTGAGTCTTTTGTTTGTAATTTTCAACATCATGTCTACTGGTGGTTACTCAATGTGAAAGTTCATTTTAGATAATAACATTTGAAAGAATTTCTCCTACCACATTCCTCTCCCCCCCACTTTCCTCCTTCGTGGTTGCATGTCATGGAAATAAATGTCGGTGGGCAGAGCGCTGTTTTGTTTACTTGAAAGTCTGCTGTGCTGGCTTCTCGTCGTATGTCGAAAAGTTTCCTGATTTGTGCAGACAACTTTGACGTAATCTGTCAAGGATATCTCTTTATCTCGTGAGACGATTAACTGTGAAATGTCTGAGTGACCCCTCAGGCAAGGTTCACGGATCGCTTTGGCTTCAGAAAAATGTCATTCTTGCATTGGTGACATTAAGTCTGTCCAGTAGAATAGGTCATGAAGATCATTCCTGTAATGTTTACATTTGTTCTGTCCTACAGAATGGTTATGTGACCATCCACGTTACACCGCAGGCAGAATTTTCCTACGTCAGCTTTGAGACCAACGTGGAGAAGGTGAGTTACAGTAAAAGACTTGATAAAAGATCTCTTGTTGTCCCCTACATGAGCAGGATGTCCATAGCAATTTTTCCTCTCAATTTCTCACGTCTACCAAGGAGTATTTGTCGTATTTTTTACCCGCATATCTAGTCAGGCATTCAGAAAGTTTTCGGACATTCCAAAGTGCGGCTAGTGTCTCGCTATTCGTCCGTGTCCACAACTAGTCTTTGGTCTGTGTGTGAAAAATGATAAAGGTTGTGTGACATGAAAATGACATTTTTTTAAATATTAACCGTATTAATCATTTAAAATGTTGAAAACAGCCTCAAATTTAATCAAAACCTTTGTAATATTGACAATTTTACAGGCAAGTTCCTGTTATTCATATTGGCCTAGTATGCAAATTTTTACATCAAGAGAGGGACTCACATCATACATCTTGTGCTATCCTTTGCTTCTTTAACCTTTATTTCAATGACAGTTGAGAATTTAAAATGCCTCAAGACTTTTGATTTGGAAGCGTATGTTTTCCTCCGTACAAATTTTGATACCTGTTACGGATATGAAACTTAGCAATTAAGTGATTAAGAGATAATATATATATAGGCATAGCAAAAGAAATACCCACCCCGTGCAACACTGCACGCCTTTTCATTTTCATTTCGATCAGACTCTGAAAAGCCGTATCTCAAAAATGGTAATGGAAAGAAACGCAATTCCAACGGAATTTCATTCAGGGTTCCAATCCGCAACTTTTGAATGGAGCCAGCTCTCTTCTAGATGCATGTCACGCAACCTTTAAGATACGCAATGTTTTTAAATTGTCGTAGTGCCACTCACATTACATCTTTCTCGGTAGGAGGATTATTCGGACTTGGTCCAGAAAGTTATCGAGACGTTCAAACCAGGACGGTTTGTGGTTACCCTATTTGCCAGCCAGGTGAGCTTCCCTTCGATAAAGCAGATCTACACGAGAAGTCGTCATCTCTAGATCACGTTGTAAATTGATCCCAAAAAACAAATCCAAGAATGACTTCATTTCATCTGGGTCAAGTCCCAGGGTCATATTCGATGTTTGGAAGATTTTGCTGGCTGTCATCTGCTAAATTCTCAAACGAATTTGGAGATACAGGTCATACAGCAGTGTGGTCCAGAGAAAGAAAGTTCTTTCAGTGTTCATATATACCCTTCAATCAGACTTTTCCAGTGGTCATATTGTTTTCCTTTTTTTGGCTAATGTTCAGGTTTCAGGAACTTTTCAGAGATAGTACAGTTATCACTGCTAGTGTAATTATGTAGTACTGCACAAAGAACAAGCTTGATCTTTTAGTTCCTGGTCATGGAGACTTTACACATTGCTCAGAAATGATGCCAACTTGCTCATTCTGTCAGAACACTGGTACAGCATGTATCTTTGTTTAAATAACAAGACCATTCCCCCAAGGCCCCCCTCCCCTCCCTTGCCATGATTTTCCCATCCAGATTTTGTGGCTGCAGTCAGATTTGTTACAGGCAAGAAAACATGAACGTGGTAGTGTGGTTGTATTAAAGCTAATAAATATCATAAAAAAATGTCATGGTGTTTTTGTTTTTTTTTTCCCTTAATGTAACATGCATCAAATCAACAATCTCAAATAGCAGTCTAAAAACATGGCATGGAGTTTGGTGATCTTATTGAAGAATGACGTGACCACATAAACTTTGGGAAAATAGATCAACGTAAACATCTTAGGCAGATTTATTAAAGTACCCTGAGTCTAGCATAACACTGATACAGCTGGTCAACTCACAGAGAGAGAAACAAAGTGGTGATCAAAAAGGAAACGATGCTCTAAAGGCTTGCAGTTGAAGTAGATTCAAGTTCTTCATCGACGTGAAGAATGTATTGACATTCAGAAATGATAGCGTTTTATCTCCATGAGAAATGTATACAATCATTGAGTGGTATGAAAGTTGGTTCCATGAATTCTGCAATCAAGACTAACCTGAGAAACCAATGTTGTCCAAGAATTTGCATCACATTTAGCACTTCTAGATATTGGCAAGCAACCTGTGCTTAACTTGCAGTACCTTTGGTCAATCATACTTCTTTTTTTTTTTAAAAGAGTGTCGTTTGAGCGCAAGGATGCCTTTTTGGTAGACCCTTCATGTAGCACTCGGATGTATCGCAACCTGTAGATTTGTAAATGTACGGCACACTCTGACAATATTCGGTTATTTACCTTTTTCAGTTTGCAAAGTGTGGGTCCAGCTTCAAGGCACTGAAAGAAACCTTCTTGGACAACTACAAGCGTCAAGAGAGACAGTTCTCCCAGTTCAAGTGCTATGATCTCACATTTGGACACTACATCAAAGAAAGATGATAAAAGTTGTCGTCTGATTCGATGGAAACAGGTGGGGGATCTGGAGTCTTTGGGAGTGACAGGAACTTTCTTGGGAACCACGTTTAATGTCCAGTTCCAATGTGTGCTATCGTCCCGTCGTTGCCATGGGGAAGCCATGTTGTTTCCACCGAGTAATGTGAACTTGAAACAGGAGGCAGCTTGCTTCAAAAGAGAATGTGAATAATTATTCCACCCCAGGCCCTAATCAGCCACAGATAATTAATAGTATAAAAAGATGAATAGAAGATAACAGATAAAAGATATAATACTAAAACTAGTAAAATAATAGTTTAAGTTTCGTCTTCTTAAAAGTATGAATGGAGTGAGATCAGTAAGACCATGGGAAAGCGATTCTTCTGCAGTTGTGCGACAGTTACATCACATAATGTTTGATGTAAAAGCCCACCAGTCTCATAATATTTCAAGGATGGAGCAGAGGTAAAAAAATACCATGTAACTTTTCTCCAGATTGCAAAGTTGGCATGTTTCTTTCTACTCTATAAAAATAAAAGTTTGACATGGGAATTTCCTTGGACTCGGAGGTAAACTACTGGCTTAAATCCTGCATGCAGTTCCGACTTGAATGTTAGTGTTTCTGGTGTGTCACAGAAAACTTGTGACACGATGCAAATTTATCTCACGCCTTAAAAAGCTACTGTTAAAAGGTCAACTTGCATGACAGGTCGCAGTGTTAAGATTTTTTGAAAATAAATTTGTTGAACGTATCTTTCAAGAAAGATTGTAAAGGTGTGAGATATATGTAAACTATAGCGTGTGTCATGAATTGCTTGCTGTCTGCTGGTCATGGACAGCCATGGACTATAAACAGGGAACTGTTTGCATGATTCTACCGTTGAGCTTGGAAGACACCGAAGACACAGAAATGTATTTTAGCCTTTGCCAATAGGCATTAGACCACCATAAATTTTGTGCCTACTGCAGCTATTTCAAGCGTATTTTGACCGCATCATGACGATGTGATCAAATGCGAATTTGAAATTTTGTGAACATCGAGCGTGACCCAATGCGATGTTTGCTGTGTCGCATTGTGTGTATTAGACCCTTAGTCCATCGTTAACTTTGCAAAATCGAAGGGAGCACTGCAGTTTCACCATTGTAAATATGTTTCTTTATGTGAACAATGTAGATAGTTCCCAAAAAATGCAAATTTACGACGGTGAATTTAATTCGACATTGAAAGTCATACAAATTGTCGTTAAAATGAGGTACGCTAGTAGTATGGGAGTTCAATGAATGTATTGTCAAGTCACTGTAGTTCCTTTGTGATTCACCTGAGATTTCATAAGTTTTGTTGCATTTGTAATGAAATTTGAATTTTAACTGTAATTAAATGTAATTGCAGTAATTTGCATCTGTAATTTACTGTGAATTGTAATTCAGTATGCACTATTGCATTCAACTCGGGATGTGATGTTACCACAAGCACTGGCTGAGAAATACTGTCGTTGCTTGGAGCCACTGTTCAAAATTGTCAAAGGAGAGGAGGAGTATGACTGTATGTGAATATCATCATGTCAGAAATAATGGAAGCCATGAGAACTCATGAAAAATGTTAAATTCATTCAGTGAGATATGTCATTAAAGCAGATTTTGAAGTTTTAACTTTCCCTTCACAAAAGCTTTCATCACAAGTTTTCCTCAATTTTGTCAACAAAATGGGCAAGATTTGCCACAAATGTAGTTCTTGGAATATTCAAGTCAGTTTGAAATGATTACCTGTGCACGTTGTGGAACTCATCAAGTCGGTACCAAGCGATAGAAAAGATAAAATCATTTATCGATTAGAAACAGACTGAAAAAGATATAAACTACCATCATCAGTTTTTTGCTGCAAAGTGTCCGACGTGATAAGATCCATCAAGTAACTACATCGTAATAATTCTTAGGAAACTCATCGAAAATGGCTACTTCCCATCCTTATCACAAATTCTTGAAGAGATGTTTTTTGCTTAGATTGCACAGCAAAATGAGAGCCGATATAAGTATCCCAGCTACAGATGTTCGTCTGTCCATCCAGCCATTCTGTGGAAGATGTTGAACTTGAAAAAAAAAATGCCAGCAGGCTTTAGCTCTTGGTCAGCAGGAAGGGTTTCATAGTGTGTTGACATCGGAAGGTCATTTAGTGTAAAAAAGTCTGTCTTTCTTTTTTTTTTTTGGTAGAGGACCAGGTCATTTCAGATCAAAAAGATTTGTGATTCTTGTTCGGGCAGGAGAAGTTTGGGCATTTATATTTGGTCAGTACATGTACCACATAAGCCTGTGCAAGAATCCTGTCTTTTCGTATGCAGGTGAAAGGTCATTAGGGTCAGCAGTGGTCTGATTTGTGATCTTTTTTTTTTTTTCATTTACCATTAGTTTATGGTTGAAGATTTTATCCCTCTGCCGGGAAATTGACCTTGTCACTTCTATTTGTATACTAAGACAGTGTTTTTAAAGAAGTCCACCAGTTCCTTGTAATTAAACTTGTTGGCGTACCACTGCATAGGTCTTAACCGTTTTGATGGCATTGACAGAAGGGATAATCAAAACTCAAGAATTTTATGATTTCTAGGAAAGAAAAAGACCTAATGGGTCACGCATCAGGAGGTGAGAAATGTATCAGAACGCCCCTATGTATCAAAAGAGTTAAAAAATATCAATTTGCCGGTTGTTTTTCTGTTGCCTGTTCACGCATTGCAAGGAACGTATTTCCAACTGCTTGCACTCAACATTATCAGGTCCTGTATTATAGGTCTTCCTTTTCTTTCCATCTTCCATATATGGAGTTTATTCAGTATTCTGGTGCATCAACTTTGCAATCATTTGCTGCATTCTTGCATTCCATTTTCTTTTAAACTTTTTTTCCTCCAGAGTCACATGTATGCCTAAAATGTATTTATGCCATACACATTCAGTGCAACACATAATTTCATCATTGACCATACTACATCATAATTTTTTTGATATGTATATAAACTTCCAATAAAAAAAAATATGTAAATAAACCTTCCAACACCATAATTTATTGTTCCTGCACTCAAGTGATCTTGGCACAGATTTTGGTCTATATTAAACATCACACACACACTCTTTCAGAGAGCATGCAATAAAGCAGAGTTGCCTCCGAAAGCAAGGATGAAGACAGGGTAATGTGTTGATGGAGGATGATCTTGTTGTGAAAATAATTCAGTTTATTACTTTGCTGATCGGTCTTTGCTCCAAGTAGTATTGAACATGCATACTGTAGAGACCATGAGTAACATTCTGACTGCAATCCACTGTTAAAAGAATCTTCTAAATTTATAGAGCCCTTTTTATCTGCTTTAACACAGAACGTGTCCGATATCATTTTACTTCATCATACAACTGTTATATTTCATGATCTGGTGCTGGCTTGTGAGCCTCGTCACCATACATTAAACTGCATCATGCAGTCTACGTTATTTTGTGAAAAAAAACAAACAAACAAAAAATGCTGGGATCAGATCAAGAAAAATGGAATTAAGTGGGTCTCCAAGTCCCTGGTTCAGATGAACAGTAGATGCTCCTTGTTGAGGTTCAATTCTGGTATTTGTGTATTAACTTTGGAGTATGTTTTCATAAGCTGCAACATATTTTCAATTTATTGGTGCTAGATATAAAACCTACTGATGGGCTGTATGTTTTGATAATATTTCTTCACTCAACTATGTGGTTAACAATTTCTTGGGGTATTCCTGTGACCAGTAGAGGCAAGTAACCTTTGTACCTCCAGTGATAGTAGTGTCCAGGTGCATACCCCTGTTGTGTAATCATCCCCTCCCACCTCCTCTTTTCTTTGTCTTTTTCTGGAATCAGTAACGGTTGTGCTTCATGGAGAGAATGGAGTCCACTGCAGGTTTGTTAAGCAGAGTCATTGAAAATCATGCCCGTGCTTTCCACAGGAGGTTAATTAAAAAAAAAAAATTGCTGGAGGTGAACCCCACACATTCAGAAAAATCTCAAAGACCCCTCTCCTAGCAATCGCCCCCGCGATCACGTAATTTGCTTCACATGTGGCCACTTCTTCGCTTCTCTTTAACATCTGTGGAGATATGAGAAAAACTGTGCTAGAACTTTTTTTGAGAGCACTTCATTAATCTGACTGGTGCAAATCTCCAGGAGTTGGCAACTTGATGCAACATTAAAACTAATTTCCAGGGGTAGTGAAAGTGCATTATCAAGCAGCAAGAAACTTGTTGCTATGGTGACAAGCCCTCTCTGTAGGCTACACACCAGCTGGTGTAATAAGACATGTCCTGATCTTTACTGCCTGCTTATCAAAAGAATCGTGGGTGGTGTCTGCGTATGTGGCTGAAACACTGACATTATAAAGAAGCTTTGCTACCAGGGCCATTATGTATTTTTAATGTTTAATGTGTGACCGCTTTGGCACTTTGAAGTGTATCAATTTAAACTTTGCAGCACGCGCACTGCATTCAAGTCACTTTGGGAAGACGTCTTAGAATTCCCCAGTGGAGATGACCTAATTTACAGCTATGTCACGATCCGGTGACACCACGTGGTATTTAAAGTCGCAAATGTGGGGGGATGGGAGGCGGTGGCGTTTGTGGAAGGTGGTGTTTATGGAAGGGAGAAGATGGTGTTTGGGAAAGGGAGAAAAAGTGAAGGAACCACTACCATGTTTGGTACCTACAGCTTATGTTTTTTTGTTGAAGCCTGTAATGGGGCATGTGATTGATGTAAACCAGTCTTACAGAATACCTCAGGGAAGAATGCTCAGCAAGTCCCTAATTTTGGATTGGGGTGTGCCGTATTCAGCACAACAGACTTCTGCTCTTTAGCGGAGGTTTTTTTTTCAAAGGGCATTCACTGTCAGCAGGGAGTACGTGGTAGGTGGCCATAGAAGCTACACAGTAATTCTGCTATGGTAGCCTACAGTGAATACTATGTTTGAATACACAGTAACCCGGCCATAGCATGGTATGAAACTGTTAACTGTAATGTCTTTGGTGGTCAGCTGTATGTGAACATCTATCCAATTGGTTTATCTTTATTCTTGGATGTAAGATAGCTCCTTGGTGAGAACGTGCTTCCTACATTCATCATATATCCAGCCTTCTGGTCGTTACATTATTTTGTTCATTTTTTTTTTTTCATTGTTTTACAATGCATTAGTAAGAGTTTAAGAAAGCCTGTTACTATTAAAACCATTGTTGCATGGCATTGTTCTTGTTGCTTTGTGTGTATATACTTGCTGTTATGTATAAATAGAGAATATGACAACTGATTTTATGTCTTTATTTGGATAGAATGTGTAATTTGCTTTAATCAATCAGCTCTAGATAAATCAAAGAGCTTATTTCAAAACAGTACTTCAATCAATAGGCCTTATCCATACAGTCAAGAAATTTTGGGTGAAAATTCCTTGGGTTTATAACCAAAGTGCACAAGCAGCAATGCTTCGTGTTATGGCCAGGGTTAGGAATGTTTAGATGTGATCTGAAACCAACAGTTCAGATGAGAGAAAAGAAGGGTGGATAGATACCAAAATGGTCATGGATGTATATACTTTTCCAAAGCTTAGTATAATGCCTTCAAAATAGCACTGAATGATTTTCAGCCATTGGATGAACTATATTATTGGTCAGCTATGATTTGCACCCTAGAGAGGTTCAGTCAAGTAAAGCTGGTTCCAGACTTTGCAATCATTGTATGTGAAGAGAACTGCAAGATCACATTATCTACTCAAGGATTTAGATTAGAGGCAGAGCATTATGTTTATGCACTTGGGGGGTCCCTTTCAGATTTTGAATTCAATCCCAGTATTGTGTGGGATAACCCTCCTCCCACTCCAGATGTCCTCTCTCAACATTTTAATATGTCTTTTAAAGATGAGGTGGTGGGGATGTAGGCAAAAGTCAGCCGGCAAATACACAATGAACTATACTGTTTGATCATCTAACAACAACATGACTAAAAATTAGAAGTGCATGATATTGTGAAACCATGCTAAACACAATGGCGCCATGTTGTGCACCAATTTGAAAGCAACGATTGGTACTCCTGGTTTATCGTCTCAGTGGGAAAATGCAGAACCACATTACATGGCTCTTTCTGGAAATTTATCTGCAGGGCTCTTTCACCGCTTCAACTCCTTAAATTGTTCTCACAGTTTGGGCATTTGCTTTCCTTCAGTAGATTTTGGTTTGACAATGGCCGTAGCTTGCACTTACTGCCATCGTTAAAAGGTCGAGCATGCATATTTGTGTGAACTAGGTTACAGGAAAGGCGTTATGATCCATACAAGGCTCAATAGTTTGGCATTCGACGCTCATGACAAGATTGTACTGCCCTGCACCTTTATGTAAATATTTGAACATACCTTTTAGGGATTTAGTCAGAACCATGATGAACACTGTCAAATTTATACAACATTCTTGTTCAGTTGTCTGAATCTCCCTGTTGTACACAAATGAGGAATGCATTGACTTGTTTCCATTCTTTCAATAAATACATCTTTATAATTTCATCTTAACAAACATCACATTATTTCAGTTCTATACACTGAAGCATTTTTCTTCGGAGGGGCAACATCTATCCCTGCCTCTCCACGCATCTCCATCTCTCCCGTCTTTCTTTCCAAGAGGAAGATGAGCAACACGGAGAGAATGGACGAATTAAGAATGAAACGATCTTCAGGGACTGTTATTATGGATCTTCCTCCATTCGGCATAGGCTTGTTTTTTTCTCCCAAGTTTAAACAGGAGCAGGTAATAATTTTTCTGGGCATCGACATTTTCTGTGAGAGACATAAAATGAGAAAGAAATCGACGTTTCATAGCAAAAGAGGTGAAGTTTTGACTCATCGTGATTAATAAGTAATGGAGGTCCTTTGATTACAAGAAACCAAAAATCTGAACTTGGCATAAATCATCAAGTGCTTGCAACATTTTTATCACAGATCCAGCCAAGAAGATTAAAATTTGTCGCAGCAAGGGTCTTCACATACTGAAAAAGGGGGAGCAAATATTTACAAGTTTGTTGACGGTTGGCAGAGATTTGGGTTGCACAGTTGGTTGTTGACTAGCTTTCGCATTTAGTGCCATAATTTCTGTTAAAAGGACATTAAACTTTTGCGACAGGAGATGAACAGATTAGAAATGTCCTGACTTTGATTTTGATCAACCAAATGCTTTGTGAATTCAAAGAGATGCTTTTTCATCAAGAGACACAAATCATGAATAAACGGGGACCTGAAAAGTTCAGTCAACGAATTCCCTTTCCCTTTCTATTGGAATCCCTGATTTGATTCTTTTTTAACAAAGTGCTCCACCACTGAACGCATTTTTATTCCATGACCAGGACAAAATAATATGTAATACATATAAATCAGTGGTAATTTGTTAAGATATGTTTGTTTAGAAACTGTTTAGTCCCAATACCTGGACAACATTCTAAACTGGACAATAGCACTGGAAGGGCTTCATGAAGTTTGCCTTGACCAATCAGGATTAGAGATTTGTTGTTGTAGGCTCTTCCCTTGAGGAGTCTCACATTCTCTTTCATCTGATCTGAACATTCAGGTTGTTGTTTGTGGCCTGTTGTGAAGTGGAAATGAAAAAAAAAATGTGCAAAATGATCAACCAATCAGCAATGTGCACACGTTCAGTGGAACATTTGAAGATTATTCGAGAAACAATTAATCTTACCATTTGTGTGTCTCTTAGGATAACATGATCCAAACATATCTTCAATTACTTCTGCATTATCTAGGTACATGGCAAAGATGTGTAATTTGACTATGGCTAAATTATACACAGACTTGACTTACTAAAACACCCATTATCTTTGACCTCCCTTTTGCTTCCTGGTCACTTGTATCGAATCGGGACTTTGGTCATGAACTTCTGACATACACTTGAGTTTGTTATGTAAAAAAAACATGACATAACTTCATGATTTCTTGGACTGCACATACTGAGTATGGATTACAAGATGGAACCAACTGTAACAATTGTTCAATGCTAGGCAACACCCAGCTTCCATAGTAACCATGCTAGGCACAGCCCATCTTCTGGCTAATGCTACACATGTTAGGATAGCCATGGTCTAAGTAATGGAACTGCAAAGAAGAAAGACGTGCACAAGACTACAGAGGAACGCAAAATGGTATTAACAGAATTGGACAAGCGCCTCTAAAAAGCAGCATTGTGTATAAAGCTAAACTCATTGAGTTAGGAATAAATAGGAAGTTATATAAAAGAAGAAAGATAAGTAGTTTTTTGTTCTTTCTTTTTTAGGAGGATCGAAAGTGGCCTCTGATTCGCTAGCAAACTTCACTTCTTGGCAGAGTGCTAGAAAGTCTAACATGGTCACCAGTCTTAAAACTAACGCATGCTCATGGTAAACACTGATAAAAAAATCCTGAACACTATGCTGGACTTCAGGTCGTAATATTTGTACCCCCCTCCCCAGCTGGCAGCACAATTTTGTTGCACTTTATGTAATGATGAATTTTCGCAAAGGATCCTATATGTTAAACTGAATGTGATCAACATATTGTCAAGACTAACACTGTATACACTCCTACAGTGCATACACAGTCTTTATGACTCTGCTCCTAGTGAACAACAGATCAACTTTGAAACACATGCTTTAGCAATCACATTTTATGATGATATGTCACAATTTAATCGTCATAGCCACATGATTACATCATCTTAAAACACAGTTCAAAAAAACATTCAAGTATGATTTTCAAAGATTTCCCTGGCAAGGATCACTCACCAGAATCTAGCTTTCTCCGCTTTGCTACTGGCGAAGAAGGACTAGCAGCCTCCGTCTCTTTCCCCATTTCTTCTAATGAATATCCTTGAAGCACCTCCAGAGCTTGATCCAAGCACTCTAAACTCATGGATGGTTTCTCCATCTTCATCAAGCACTGGCTTTTCATGAAATGGAGGGATGCTAAATGAAACACATCTTCTTGCAACCCATTCCTTTCCCGAGAATTAGTCCTTTGGCTCGAAATCTCTCCTCTCGACAATTCCTCCCGCAATTTAGTGACCTCCTGTCCTTCATTATCCCTGCAACCACCTGTGCCACTTTCTGCTTCAGGGCTTTGGTTAGAGTCCGGTACCATCCTGTGAAGAGCAGTCAAACTACCAAGCCTTGATATAAGTGCATCACAGATAGATTCTGCCTCTCCAAATTTCCCGACACTGAAGAGAGCAAAGCTAGACTCGAGGTACACCTGTGGCACCCTGGGAGTATTTACTGGTAACAGAGTGTTGTGGCCCTGCAGGGGGGAGGGGTAAAAGAGATCATCAGACATAGATGGGAAGGAATCTCCAGACCAAAATTTTACTTCAAAGTTATAATTGAGAACAAAAGGTGTCAAGCAGTTTGGTGGAAGTTACATTCAATTCCAATAAATATTAAGATTTGAAGTTCTGTCAATGGTCAACAATGACATCACACTATATGACAATGCTCAGTTTCAACTGTCAAAATCTCCAAAATCAAAACATATGAAGTGAATTGACTTTTTGATTAGAATGGTTGGTTTAACACTATAGGACTGAGATCAGAATAATACAGCATGAACACTTATTCAGATTTACATTATCTATTAGCAAATGGTTGCTGGACAATTTCCTCCAAACAAATACCCCCAGATGAATATCCCCTGATCTCTTACTGAAAAACACACATGGGGGGATTATTCAATGGGGTATCTGCCAGAGGGTATTGTATGGGGGGCATTTGTCTGGTCACATAGCAAACATAGGATCACAATAACAGTGTTCAAGTAGCTTTTCCCTCACCAATCTGGAGACCGATGATTCTTCTAACAGGGAAATCAGGTCGAGGTACACCTCGGCAGCTTCTTCAAACCTACAAAAAGAGAAGACACTTTTGTCATAGGAACAATGGACACTTCATCCCAGACCACTGTAGCATTTTGCACTTCCATCGTTATTTTAAAATGCAAATCATGGTGTAATGCATCGGCATGCATTTGTGGAAGAATTATCTGTGGCATGAAATAAATTTTACATGAGATTAGAAATTAAGTGAACACGACAACCATTAATTGACTAGGAAACAAAACAATGGTCCTGACATCCTTTAGCCTTTTCTCAAACGTTGGCTTGAAATTGCAATCATTTATCTCATAAACATGTTTCGTAAACAAGTCACATGACTTTTTCTCAGTATGAGGTTATTAATTCGCCCCTGACATGGACATGGACAGCGGGAGAAAAATTTATTTGACTTTGCCAAGAGCAGACTTCCTCAAATGGTGAATGTACATGCCTCTTGTGGCACACTCTGTGATGTTGGGGTGGCATGCAACAAAATACTACAGGAACATTGATAAAAAAAAAAAACTTAGCATGGGTAGTGGATATCTGGATTAACTCCTCCCCTAGAAGGCATTTAGTACCATCTTGGAAGGTCCACCATTTTTTCTTAGCACCAAACATGGCACTAAGTGCCATCTTGGAAGGTTCACCATTTTTTCTTAGCACCAAACATTTTTTCAAACGCTGTTCATTTGCAGACAACCTTGGATCAAACACCAGACAATTAGGTTTTCACTTACCCCGAGTAATGTTGTGGATAGCCAGACTTACCTGCAAGTATGTGTAACTTTTTACATGACACAATAGAATAATCTTGGGTCACTTTGCCAAACCACTTACATAAAGGAAAAAAAAAACTACTAAACTAACCTCTCAAGATGTAAACACCTGCTGGCATGAGTGTACATGGCTTTGACCTGAAGATCTGTGGTGGGTTGAAAAAGATTACATTGTGGAGAGAAGATGAGGCGGGGTTCTTCCAAACTTGGAATGCTTTCAGAAGAAACCTTGGCAAGAGAGAAATTGAGGATGAAATTTACATTTCATTTAGAGGAAACATTTAATCCAAACAAAAAAATAATTTGTCCGAATTAGTCACAAACCTCATTATGACACAAATGCAGTTAATGTTAGTATTGTCTGGAGGCAGCAGTTCAGGTAAGATATGTAACGCTAAATAGGCAATCATGAAGTCAAATTTTGGGAACCTCCGACAACATACAGTATATTTTGGCAAGAGGGTAAATTCAGACCAAAAGATGCTAGAAAGCAGACATAATGTTTAACTAGTCTACAACAGCATCTGTAGATACCACTTCCAGTGTGTCAGCAAAAGCATACTAACTATTGGTTATGTGATTGTCATTCTAGTCTTGCTCATGTATATAGAACCTATGTCTTGCAATAAAGTGTACATAAGATCAGTTTCAAGCGGTCTGGAACTACTGTTCATCTCAGGGCATTAAACCAAGACAGTTCTCAGTTTCCCCTACATAAAGGACACAGCCATGTCATGAAATGCCATGGTACCCCTACAGCATTTACACGGAACAAGGTACACCAAGAAGTTTCACCTCAATGGTGCACTTGTAAATTCATTACTCCTGCACTGTGGGCGGAATAAATGACAGAACATCGGAGGGCACAGATCAAGTGAAAAGGTAAGACATCTGATCATACCTTACCCTGCCTTTTACGTGGTGAAGTCTCTGGGTACACTGCTTTTAGAGGATCTGTCACAGCATGATGGGCTACTGGTTGGATTTTAAATAGAGAGCGCACATATGATTTAGATACTTATTGCAACTGTGTACACAAGATGCATGGTCAGAAGCAGCCATGACTGAAAGATACCCAAAGAGATAAAGATTGGATGGTCAGGAAAAGTGGAAGTAACTACGTACAGTGTTTTTCAAGGGATTTAAAATATACCTATGGCTATGCAACTTTCGTCAACTTTCAATACAGGGGCTCACTGTGAGTTTGCTAGTGTTTGTTTGTACCGGGCACCAAGATATGGATCCAGGTACACACAATCCATAGTCGGTCTTGCACCCGCAAGTTTACTTTCACTCAGCTGCAACTTCGATGTGAAGTTGTGAAAGTACTTGACATTCCGCATATATGCTGACTTCTTTTCCGTGAACAATAGAAAGACTGGGTTTGAGAATGTCTCATGAGCAAAAAAAGACTTTGTCAGTTTAACGTCTCATTCAGGACAAGTCACTCGTAAGACTTTGGATTGAGGTAGCAGAACCCGATCCTACCAACTGACATTGTTGTTGAAGTATCTGGATACAAGGTACAAACACTGGAGTTTTCCAGTGTCTTTCTGATCAGTGCTGAATATTCAAATGCAGTGGAAATTTTAAACATTCATTGCTAATTTACGACACTTATTAATTCAACCTAATCACAGACTTATGAGACTTACTTCCATGAGATGACTCAGGATTTCAACTTCTGTGTCTGTCTCGTTGAGCTTCTGGAAGAGCAATGAGAGGTTATGCAGACAAAGAAGATGGGATTCTGGTGACGTGCAGGCCAAGGCTTTCTTGAATTCGGTGATTGCGAGTTGGCACTTACCCTGTTGAAGACACGCCATTTGTGACAAGTGACAAAATACTGCATATCATCACATAATGGTGCAAAAGACCGTTTACATTTGTAAAAAAAAATTGTGAACTGCTGGAGACTTTTACGACCAGAATTTTCTGTCACAGACATTCATTCAACATTTAAGGTATCACTACATAGTACATATTATGTCACACTGTGTGACTGGATACAACATGCAGCTTTATGGACAATGTAACTGTGTAGCTGTAACTGATACATAGTTGCAAACATGTAATTACACATAGTACATGCATCATGTGACAAGAAACACCATAAGACAGCACAGAAAATGTGACTTCATGCAACATGTGACTTTTCTCAATGTACGTTAAATGTACATGGAACATCGACTATCATTTATGACTAAATGCTACCTGTAGGTTTACACAACATATTTCAGAAGATATGACACAGTAAAGAGCTATACAGCAATGCTATGCGGTAAATTTACAAACTGTAGGATTCACCAACCTGTCTTGCATAGCAACAGCCTAACAGCTGGTGACCTTTGACCTTCAAGGATGGGCTTAAACTTGATCTTGTGAGAACCTTTTGCTGGCTTTGCTTAGCTTCTTCCAATGATGAGAGTTTGAAAAGGCAAACATCTGAAAAAAGTGACCTAAAATGATTAATTATATTCTGATTCTGAGATATATGTAGAGAGATGCATGCATACATTTTAGAAAATCTGGACTTCATACAAACGTTTTTGAGCACAACTTGCAAAGTGTTAACTTAAAAAAAAACCTTTTCTCTTTCTGCATTGCAAATTGATGAAGATTAGGAATGAGGGGGAAGGGGAGGGGGGTGTAATCACAGGAAACATCAGCACATATCCTTCAAGCATTCATGCAGATGTAAGTAACATCTAAAATCCTTCTCCAAATGTGACTGGATGAGTCCGGAGTCATCAATGCTACTAAACACTATTTTTCCATACTGGTATTGTTCTTGAGAGATAAATAGATTTCACTGATACAGTAGATAGAATGCCTCAGGCTATTAGGCTCCTTAGCAACCTGCCACCAAAACTGTGTAGAGCATCTAGCTACATTTGTAGTATGAAAAAGAATGATTAACGACTCCTACTTTTAACGTATGCCATTTCGTCCTTCACCGTGCCTCTCCAGAGCCTTTTGTTGTGTTTTATTATCTCCAGTGCTTGATGCCACGACCCCATCTGACACGCTCGATGGCACTTCAACAGAGCTTGTATGGCCTCCGGTGACATGACTTCATCTATCATAAAGATTGAAGAAATGAACAGAATGTGAGATTTTGGAATTGTCAGCAAATTCATAATCACGTTTCACGATATTGTTTCAGATACTGCTACTGAAATCATAAGTTGAAGAAAATGTTTCAGATAATTGCAAGTGAAATAAAAATTCACGCACTTACCAGACTAGTTTGGTTGTCCTATAGGGATTTTTTTACCTCTCCAAAACCAGGCAACATCTTACTTTGTTACTGCAATTTCTCTTGCTTTACAGCATCAACATTATCATTAGTACAGGTTGTCGGTAGTAAATTGTACCGGTATGGATATCAGTACCAGTATACTGTCCAGGCCTAATGTCTCTTGATATGGAGAAATACAAGACTACCAGGGACAGGGAGGTTTGTGTTTTGTGTTCAAATCCATTGCCAAATCTCTCATCACATGACTCAGGGGCAGAGAGTTGAATGTAACTTACATGATGGTTCCTCATGGACATCAAGCTCATTTTCCAAGGGAGACAATACCCTGCACCCTGATGGCATTGCCATAGCAACATGCCATGCTTCCTGAAGGAAACAAAAAGACAAGAGGAAAAACTTTGAGAAGCATACCAATCTACTGAGTCTGCAGAAAACTATAAGAGGAAGAAGTAGAAATGATACCCTAATGTGTCAGAAAATTGGTACTATGTGTAGCAATGATTTTGATTGGCAAATGTTAAACATATACGTACAGGTCTACAACATATTATTCATTTTAAACGCTGAGAAGTATATGCAGCAGGTTTCCTGTGGGCAAGTACAGCAAGGTAAGACATGTGGAGTTACATGTAATGTATTGCAGAGAGAATTAATTTCTGTAAGCTTTTTATCTGGCACCAGAAAAATGATCTATTCACAACTGTTACACAGCTTACATTGAATTGCATCACAACCAGGATTTTGAGAGTCCCAAATGGCACTCTGCGAACCCGGTAAAATTGTCCATTGAACAGCAACTAAGAACGGTGTGATTCCCTGTGAATGCCCCACAGAGAGAAAATGTCACACACAAAGAAGGTTCACTATAAATTAACTTTCTGGGTTCATGAATGACACACCTGTGAGTTTCTGCCACCATTAGGTGAAACCCTCCAATCGCTGACGGCCAAACCAGCCACTTGCCGTGACAAAGACAGGGCACACCGTAACAGAATGATTGGTAGAGAAGATTCATCTAAACACTGGAGGGCTTTGAGAAAATAGAATGGAACATTTGAAGGAGTCTTCATATTTGTCACCTTTTTTCACCTGTCTCTTCCCCTAACTATTTGCTTCTGCAGCTTTTCAGTTTATCGAATATTTATTAACTGACATGATAGGAATTACATCTAATAATCACTGAAGCATCTCCCTACAGACCAAACTTTCTGGGAATGCATCGATAGTTCATCATCTCTTTCTAAATCATTTTAAAACACAGAATGTAAGCAATCGTTGATATCTTTTGACAAATCGTGTAAAATATGAAACATTGAGGAACTGTTGTCCAAAACTGTCTTTGTAACAAACACTGAAGCAAAGCCACATGCACCTCTTCATTGTCTATCACTTGCTGGGAGTAAAACAAAGGGTCATGGAATGTACTTTTGTATTTTGACATCCATATAAAATATGAAAGATTGAGCAATGATGGTCCTATATTTTTATCAAGGTTTGAGAAAATATATGATCACTGTACTGAATATTATGACAACACAAAATCTTTTATTGTGTCATCAGAATGTTGTAGCGATAATCATTGGTCTTAATACTTTATTATTTCCAGTAAAATATATTCTCTTTTGTTGATATAAATACCTTGGCAACCTGAGGTGAAATGCAATGAAACAGTACAATATAATGTATATATAATCAAAAAAGGTGGCAGACCTAACTAACTTGCAGCCAGAAGCCATGACACTTTTTATTTCCCATTCAGTAAGTAAAGTCTGTTGTTGAAAGTAATGATCATTTTGCTTAGACTTTGTTGTCCAGCCATTTCATTCATTAATAATACCATGTTTAGTTAATGGAGACTTCTATATTTGATTCTCCTGACATGGGCTGGAACCATACTAATGTACTTTAAGAAGTCCTTAGCACCACTTAGAGTTATAATAATTTCAGAGCAATGAGCAAGTTCAGATTCATTTTGTGATACTGTACATCTTGCATAATGTCTCATCTTACCTGAATCATGCTAGTAACTAGGCAATGATGCCATGGTAACATTTAAAAAAAAAAAGCAAGTGTTGACGATGATACTCTACACTGATACCTTCACTTAGGTGCTTTTCAATGGACACAGAGGCAGCTGTTGCTTTCGTCTGCATTTGGATGGATGAACTCTTGTGAAGGAGAGATATGATGCGGTTGTAGTGAACTATGCTCTTAACAAGTGACTGGTGTTTGGATGGTGGTAGACCTGTTGATAAAATAAAATGTGAAAAAATCAATCAAAATTCCAAACTAAAGTAGTTCAAACAAATAGTCTACCATGGAGAGAGATTAGGCTGCAATAAACTGAGAAGTATCAATTTAGTTACTGAAGGGTCAGTGTAAAGGAGGGATGCATTGTCTCTGTAGCAGACAGCACATATACTGTACTTTCATTTCCTCCCCCCCAAAAAATAAAAAAATAAAATAAAACCCTTACTTTAACTTATAAGAATACCACACAAAACTGTCAAATGATCCTCAGCAATGTATTCATTTACTTTTTTGAGTTCACTGTAAAGTCTAATTATCTTCATTTGTGATATAAGATGTTTCTGTTAACTTAAAGCAACCATTACAATTCTCATAAACTGTACCTTGCAACAAGTGTAAAATTTCTTCATAGGACTTGCAACCTGGATCACACTGAAGGAAGAAAGTGTGAGAAAAGCATTAGAAGTGTATGGCAACGTGAAGTGAAGACTAAAACATTGACTGACAGAGTTAGAGGCTGAGGATGGGGGGAGGATAGGGAAGGGGAGTTAGTGAACCAATCTGTAATGGATTCTATTTCCACCAATTGATGATTTGGTGGTGGTTGTGCAACTTGTGCACATGTCAAGATATTTTTCCATCTCAGCTAAGTCAATGCATGTAGATCTAGACAAACAATATTCCATACCCCATATCAGGGTATAGAGATAGTATACATAGTATTGAGGTAATGGATGTTTATGTACAGCTGTATTTTACAACCAGAGCGGTACACCATATGCTAACTAGCGTTTTCATCGATTCCTAAAACTCGGAATGGCGAATTCTTTCCTGATACCCGTTGGGTACTCGACCAAAATGGCAGCTGCATTGCTAACATTGATATTTCCACAGTACCGTACATCAAATTTGTGCGCAGGAATCTTAGTAGCACACTACAGTTCATACACTTGCCTACACCTTCTCATAAAAACGACCACCTATTTTCCTAGAGAAAACGAAAAAAATTCCATTTTGAGCTATTTGCTGTGTAAGGTGGGTGATATTTGGCAATCTGACACAGTGGGTTCACACAGCGGTTGTGTCGTTTTTCACTTTATGAAGGAATCGGGTAGTAATTTTGGATCTGGATAATCCAGTTTACCCGTGAAAACACTAATGCTAACACTATTGGCTTGCAATTTCATATGTGTTTAATCGGAATATACTTTTGATATGGTTACAGTAGTAGAACCTCCAAGTAAACTATCACAGGAGCAGCCCATTAAAGGTTGACAAATGAACATAATTCAAGAAACTGCTCAACACGATACACTACACTACTTTTTATAAATTTATTTCTTCCTTTCATTGCAGTCTACAATAGTGAAACTGAAGGACCAGAAACAAAAGTATAACCATGTTACCCCAACATACACAGGCTATATCTCTTACATGAAAGTCACCAAGTTGATGGACACACAGCTCGTAATTGTTCATCACAATACTTTGTAGTACGACAGATTTCTTTGCTGATGTAACGTCCCTGATGTCCTGCAGCTTCGCAAGACATTCAGCGAACTGCGAGCGAAGGAAGTGTGATGTTGCATCCTCAAGAAGTTTCCTGAAAGACATCCTGTAACAAAATGAAATGATGACACAATTTCTTGTCACATACAATAGAACATTTACATGATACTTAGACTGTAATCCTTGCCAAATGGATGGGACCACATGACACATCTCTGTACATAACATACAGTAGTAGAATTTTGACTCCTTTGCAATTTTACGGCAAATTCGAGCTAACCCAAAGCTGGAGATTCCTACTTGGTATAGCTCTAAGAGGTCTGAACGTACATACTTTATTCAGCCATAGATGAATCTTGAGTAACAATCCCTCTGTTGCACAAGCTACTGAACAGCTCCTTGGTTGGACTATAATGTTTAAGCAGCAAAGCTGTCATGACAGGCACCAGTATGTACAAGGTGGTTAAAAGTAACAGAAGGGTAAAATTGTAGTTTGTACACATGTTGGGGTATGCAAACAAAGGAAAATCGGTGCCATCTGATGTCTAATACAGTACTTCTATTTTAAGCGTTTTTCCTCCCACACACATTACAATACGTATAAGTTGACCCACAGTAGGAGCTACTGTATATCTGTATGGCTGAAAGGCTTGAGGGCACTACAGTATATGAGTGTCACTCTAACCATACAAACTTTAACACATACAGACTTTAACTAATATTTCCACAAATAATTCAATGTATCTTGCAATATGATTATTAGCAATATTTCATCTATATATTTTCACTATCTTCAATTTTTAAAATATCAAAGATTTTTTCAATATATACATTTCAACTTTTTCCAGCCCGTGTAACCACTCAATGGAATGCCTTTGGACATTAAGGCCGTAACTCATCACCCTAAGCTATATTTTTACTTTCCGGAAAGCAAAACTCTCAACTGGTTCTGAGTTACAGTACTCTTTGATTGACAGCAAATTTGAAAGATGCAGAGTAGCTCATATTACACAGTGTACACAGGGATCCATTGTTTTGATTTCACATGTAGAGGAATTTAAGACAGGCTGAGGGAGGGACTAGACATTGGTGGTTGGGAGAATTGAAACTGTCTGGGGTGATGAGTTTCTGTCTTTAATTATTTTCAATGTAGCCTAGCTTCAATCATACTCTACATGATGTGTCATTCTCAAAATAATTCTGCTGAAATGTCACTAATAGGTCAGTCAGTTTATCCATGACCATGACCCAATATATTTAAGAAGTGTTTACACATGGCAGGGTTTTCTGATTTTTACTCCCACAATACATGCATGCAAACCACAGCAGATGTTATCGGTGACAGTATCCATAAATAATGCATGATAGGATTGAAAATCAGTTCAATACGAAGTCAACGTACATGATGATCGCTTTTCCATCTCAAGATCCTTTGTGCACGGCTCGGCTTTCTGCGGGTTAGGTCTCTGGAATGAAATACCTTTGACCAAAGTACACGTGTAGGCTCTACACTACAGTGCAAAACTTAATTCCACCTAAAGATTGAAAGCACAACTAATGCGCTGTTAACGTAGAAAATACTACAACTTGAAAGACAACCACTATTCCCACAGCTAGTTGGGGTTCGACAAATGACTTAGCCTAAGTAAAAGTACCTCAATCTTGATTTACTGTCTCAGTAAGGGATTACTAGTGAGCCTAATCCAACACATTCATTGAGCAACATCAGTCCTTACTATAGTATACCAAGTTGGCCTAGGATAGATTGAAATAAATTCAAAATTACCGCGCATAAACGCATCGCTTCTTAAGTTTTTATCATGTAAAGAATTGACCGGGATTTATAAAGTTTTTTCCTTATTTTATGAGAAGAAAGTAACTTGTAGTCAAGCCTTGTCACCTGTTTCACATCCAACTTCAAAGCACGAAAGTCGTGGTTCCTTTCTCTTTTTTTGACGCCAGGCTCTCTCACAACCATATGCGCTCTAAACATTAGACTTGCCAAGGTCGATTTCCCAAACATTCTCGCAAAACCGGTGTCATTCGTACACATGCGGACACAATATGTAAATACTAGCAGTGTTGCTAATTTGTTTCACATTCAATTCAGTAGCAGGGTCGTCAACATGCTAGCGAAGCTGATGAGAAATTAGCTAAATACTTCAACAGTGACACAAATACTGTACATTTCAACATGGATATGTCGAAGAGAGAAAGGTTCAAGTCAAGGAATTCCCTGATTTGTCTTTTACAAGGAATTACAGGCAAAAGGACAACAGTTGAGTTACGAAACGAAACGTCTGTCACTGGGTGGATTGAAATTGTGGATGGCTTCATGAACATCACAATGACAGATGCACACTTCACAGGTCCCTCTGGAGGCAGAACTTTCTTTGAAAAATTCTTCGTCAACGGAAAGAATATTAGATATCTTCTAATACCAGAGAGAGTTAACATACTGCAAGTGATGTCGCAGCAGTTGCCATCCTTAAAGTCAACACGGAATTGAGAGGAGTAATCTTCAAGGTTGGCCTAAGACCTACTGTTGCTAATTAGCCTTTGGTACTAAGTCAGTGCTACCTTCAAATTACACCCCCGGAGCAGGAGGCTGGAAATTCTGTTGTTTTTATAATACAATAAATATGCATTCTGCAGGCAATTAGCTAGTGAGCAAGTTAACTTGTGTTTCTACGTATAGAATACTAGGCTTACAACTGTGATCTATTCTTGTACCTCGACCCCATACATTGTTGCCTACTACTGTAGCAGCATCCTAATTACCAGTACTGTAGCCTTGTACCCCACAGGTCCCTCTGGAGGCAGAACTTTCTTTGAAAAATTCTTCGTCAACGGAAAGAATATTAGATATCTTCTAATACCAGAGAGAGTTAACATACTGCAAGTGATGTCGCAGCAGTTGCCATCCTTAAAGTCAACACGGAATTGAGAGGAGTAATCTTCAAGGTTGGCCTAAGACCTACTGTTGCTAATTAGCCTTTGGTACTAAGTCAGTGCTACCTTCAAATTACACCCCCGGAGCAGGAGGCTGGAAATTCTGTTGTTTTTATAATACAATAAATATGCATTCTGCAGGCAATTAGCTAGTGAGCAAGTTAACTTGTGTTTCTACGTATAGAATACTAGGCTTACAACTGTGATCTATTCTTGTACCTCGACCCCATACATTGTTGCCTACTACTGTAGCAGCATCCTAATTACCAGTACTGTAGCCTTGTACCCCAGTTTAACACTAGAAAACAATTTGCAGCCAGGCATACAGTTCAACACTGGCCAAGGGCAAGTGGACTAAATGCAAACCTTTCAACATTTTCCATCTGGGAACCTTTGACATTTATACATGAAATGTTTTGTGTTAGGGAGATCGGCTACTTAAAAAAAAGTACAGGCTACCTCTCAGATAGTAACATCATGTACTGTACCGTACATACTGTACATTGCACACAATCACTTTTCTTCATCATTTCTTTGCCTTCAGCCAAGCCTCTTGTGCAAATACTACAGGACAAGCCTGGTTCAATCATCCAAGAAAAGTGATCATTTCAGCATCATGCATGGGTCATTTAAAGAAGTTGATGATGTGCTGTACTCTGAGTCTGTCCAGAGTGGCCAAAGATCATGAAGACAAAAAGATGCCTTAAGAAGACTTCCTTTATGGTTTGGTGATCATAGAATGACATGATAAATGATAGCAACCCTGATGTGTGCACTCGGCGTGGATTGTCAAGCAGTAACCTATTGTACAAATGAGACTTGTGTGGCACTAAGACTCAAAGTGTCTTACAGTATTGAAATAAATGTTACGCTGCAGCCGTTAAAGTGTGAGCATCTCACTTGCTGAGACAAAGTGGCATGCAGTTGGTTACACCTCTGGTCTGGTGGAGTGGGAATAGAAGGAGATATGGCCAGGAAAGAATTGGAGGGATGAAGGCAGGAAGGAGTAGGACATGTCAAGTGAAAGGTTTGTCTTTCCCAAATGATCTTGAAAGCCCTAACTTTTTCCCCGACTCCGCTTTGTTGGATGCCCTTTTCTCCTCTTGGCTGTGACCTCTCCTTTTGATATTCATTCTTCCCCTGTGAAGTACTGTAGTCTGAGTTTGCCCTCCAGATCAAATCCAGTCCATGAGGGCTCAGAGCATCTGTCTTTCTCTCCTACAGCAAATGTAGTGCTAATTGGTTGTTAATTTGCTTCTTTACCTTATTCATTGTAATTGCAGTGCAGTACCGTAGATTTAGTAGAAAATAATACCATTCATCTTCTTGAAACTTCATTTTATCTCAGATTTCTGCTAAATTGTTTGTCCAAATCATTTGTGATCTTTTTTTATGAAAGTGATCAAATTAGACATTGTAGCTTGTAAAATTGAGTGAAAGAAACCCTCACACATTAACTCATCACAGAAATTGCATTGGCCATGACTTCACAGTTTAATCCATGAACTTGTTTCATCAGGATCATCTTAAGCCAGGCTTTGGTTGATCTTGTCATGTCAAAAGCTGTAAATGTTTTCCAGTTATCATTAAGGGGAGTTTTTGCTTTCGATGATAATCATAACATTTGTAATCACACAGCTTTGTGTGTACTGTATGGGTGTGTGCATTTATGCGTGTTTGCGATGCCTACCTCGTACAGACAATATCTCAAGTAGGGAAACTTACAGTAGGTCTGATATTCAGAACATAAAGTAGGTGTACCGCATTGAGTACAAGAACCCTTTTGATTTTGGTAGACGCCAACGTTCATTTGAGGCCAACAGGTCAAGTTGTGAAAACCTTGTAAACATGATATCTCAAGAAGGAAAGCTTGGACAATAGGTGTGTATTATTGTGTACAAGAACCCTATTGCTTTTAGTGGAAGGCCAATGGTCATTTGAGGTTAGAACAGGTCAAATTCCAAGAAGGAAAGCTTGAACAGATCTCATGTCACATTCAGTACAAGAAACCTGTTATTTTTGTAGAGGTCAAAGGTCATTTTGGAACAGGGGTCAAATTATGAAAAACATTGTAAACATCATATCTTGAAGGAAAACTTGGACAAACTTTGTATTTGGTTTGTCGGAGTATCATATCAAGTACAAAATTCCTATTGGGTTAAGTTTATCTCAAGGTTATTTGAGGTCAATGGGTCAATTTGTAGTAATGTTATCTCGGGAAGGAAAAATTGGATGGATCTCATATTTAGTACGTAGGGTTATCATATTGGGACCAAGAATTGTATAGTCTTTGGTGATGGTCAAAGGACATTTGAGGTCAGTCAACAAAGGTCACATTGTGAAAAACTGATATCAGTAGAAAGGAAGTTTGTTCATTTTTCACATGAATCTTTGGTAGCTTATGACACTTGCTAGTACTAGAATGGCAAATTCAGGAAAAGTGCTAATTATTGCATCATCAAAGTCGCAATGCATTTGTGCAAAATGAAAACCATGAACAAAACAAAAAGAAAGGCATGCAAAGTTGTCAGAAGAATAAAATAGTGCTGATAGGAAGTTAGGTACTTTAAATCTACAGTACTCTAAACACCTGTTTGAATGTGACCTTTCTTGCTATATTAACCCAACAGTATTCTTGGTGAGTTGTTACAGATGGTGATCTGTACTGGTGATGCCAGATTTTTTTTTCAAAACTTGACTTTGTTTTCATCATACTGCTGTACATTGTATAAAACTGATCACATTTGAAGTTTCCTTGATGATAATTGTAACCGACCATTCGTGGAGCCATGAGTGTATTTGTGTGTGTGAATTGAACTCATATTTTGTTTGTGAGTGTATCACATTGACTACTTGACCCCTACTCTTTTTGGCTTTGGTCAAAGGTCATTTGGGTCAAAAGGTATCAAATAGTGAAAACCATGTAGAAACATTGTTTTTTTACAGAGTCAGTTGAGGTTAACAGGATCAAATAGTAAAACCCTGTATCGTGATATCATAAGGCAGTCACGAGGTGAATATTTGTCTACTTATCTCCTTTTTAAATTGATTATGTTGCACATATTACAAATATCAAACTATGTAAGACCAAGTAAACATTCCATATCAGTTTGCCTTTTGTTGTTTGTGTGATTTTTAATGAACATGTTTTGTCGCCATTCCATCATCTCGAGATGATAAATCTGAAATCACTGAAGTGATGGATTACCCTCATTTTTATCTTAATATTTTACATTTATAGAGATACTGTCACCCTAGCTGGACATCCTGGTATTCTTTTAAAAGGGTGTCAAGGTGTCGATCCTTTGTCAATTCGTATCGAACTTCTCCATCATGCTTCTTTGCATGTTAGCAAAAGATGTCGCTAGTTCATGCTTGAAAAAATAAATACGTATAAAAAAATAAATGATAAAAAAATACGTATAACAAGGCCTTTGTGTAAACAGTGCCTGAGACTTTGAAGAGCTTTCCCATAGTTTTGAACACGCTACTTGTGTAATTTACGTTTCAATCTTTTGTTTGGATTATTGTGCCCTGGACAGTAATTTTTTAAGCTCCTTCAATTTGCTGTGATTGAAGTGTGTTAAACTAAAGGACAGAGTAGTATTGAGGGTTTCAACTCAATTGTGTGTATTCTGAACTTCGACAAAGTACAAAAGAAGACTGTCAGACGCCAGGTATGTGTTTTCTTTAATTACTGTTAATACTTTAAAACCCACCAATAGAGTGAAGATAAGCTGCTCAATTATCTCATAGGTATTTGATTCCCTTATTGGGCGATTCGAGTGGAACATCTACGTAGCCGCGCGAGAGGTCGAACAGAAAATGTGCAAACACTACATTTGAAAATGGTATCAACAGGGAATCTCCCACTTAGCATGTACATTGCCCTTATTTAAGAATCGTGCAATTAATTACTCAATCACAGATGTTCATTTCTATGTGATACATAAGGATACTCATTTTGACATTTTGTCTTTAGCATATGAAGGAAACTTAACAGGTTTAGAAAAGTTTAGTAAAGTTCATAAAAAGTGGGAGATATTTCATACGCATTGAGTGAAATATCGCTTTTTGTGGAGTTCCTTTTCACTCTATCCCGGTAAAGTTCCCTCTTACTACGAGCGTGCCATCATAACCACTCTTTTTGGAGTGAATTTAACTTTTTTTGTTTTTACGGAGTAGTACAGATAGTTGTTAGGGATTTCTAGTGATAGAAATTACAAATCAAAAATACTAATCCCGTCTAGTGTGTGGGTTACTATTTCTAGACTACAACTGTTACATAATTATTCTAAATGAAACTGTGACAGTCATTTTCACACATATTCGCCACTACCCTAACAAACAGTTTTATTTTCATCCATTCCGGTGCCGTTGATAAACGTGGTGGTATTTGAAGCAATGAAGCTTGGCAACCGTAAGGATGGGGTTTCAATCCCGGTAGGGTCACAATGAGATGAATTTTTGTCCAAAGGTAATTTAATGCTTATGCATCTGAACTGTTCTCGTAAAGAAAGTACCAATTCTAAAATTGTAGAGTTTGTAATCCCCGAAGTTATGACATGGACGACAAACTGCTCTAAATGATTGTCTTTCAAGGCCTGTACACATTCACTTATTTATCTATCACCTCAGTGTGAAGCACTACAAAATTATTACATAATACGAGGTACAAATTGTAAAGAGTTAGAGAAATCAAACTTGAAATAATCGTAAGTTATAAGGCTGATATGAACGGAGATCAGAACAAAGTTTGAAAAGGAACTTATGCGAAGTGCGGCCACCGTTCTAGAAAAAAATGAGGGAATAAGCATAATGATTTTGAGTAGGTGAAGTTTAAACAATAGGTGAAATTAAAGTCATGTTTTAGTAAGCTATACTTTAGACCCTTAGATTATCTGTAGTACTTTCCTTAATTGGCAAAGAATTTCATAAATCAATACCAGTGTACATACGTTGTTTTTCTAAGTTCAGTTCTTTGCTTTGAATTAAGAATTACGGCAGCATTACGAGTTGCATAATCATGAAGTTTAAAATTACTAGTACCTTAAGGGATTACTAGTACCAGGGAAAATATGGCTTGTAAGGTGATAGCCCACATAGACCTAACTGCATAGTATGTCTGGTCATTACATCAAAAACACAATCAAACAGTGGTGATGTGTGCCTACAGCCCCTCTTTTAAAAGTTTATCAACGTTATTAATTGTGTAACTATTTTTAGAACCCCATACAATATAGGGAAGTGAAGACAACATCAAAGCATTATACAGCAATAGAAGAACTTTAGAATGAAGGACATTCTGAGTCTACTTACAATGCTCACAGACATTGCTACTTAACTACACACATACTATTATGCCATGTCCAATTAAGGTTCTCATGTATTGTAACCCCTAGAATTTTGTGCCCACCACTCCCTTTATAAGAATATTATATGTTACAATATTGGTACTTGCCAACCTCTTTCCCTTACAGGACGAAGTACAATGAAGTTAGTTTTATCAGTAATTAATGATAGTTTGTTCCTACATAGCCAACATAACAAAATTCATTGTTTATTTGTTTTGCGGCTTCTCTTACATCTTTATGATCATAAAAGATAGTATCATATCAGCAACCTTGTAAAATGGTGTATGTTAGAAGAAGCATTCATATCATTCATATAGGATATATAAAATACTTTAAAGAGGACCACCTTATATGAATCCTTGTGAAACATCACAGACCTCTCTTTGTATACCAAAACTAGTGAAGTTTACATTCACATACTGTTTGCGATTACAAAGATAGTTGGAGATCCAGCTATGAACTGTACCTCTGAGACCGTAGCCGGCGTAGGTGAACAATTTATGTAGTAATTTAATATGATCTATAGTCGAAAGCATTTGACAATTAAAAATTACCAATAGACTACATTTTATTTTCGAGAGCATATGTTGTCTTAATAAAAACATTACAGCCAGCCATATACATAGAGTGTTTTCTAAAAAAAAATCGTTTGTTCGAGAGAATGTTCATTTACAATGGAAATTCTGTTAATTGTTAACCTTTCCAATACTATAGAAAGACTAGTACATGCAGATATAGACCTGAATTATGATAATTGCAAGACCCAGTGGAACCAGAGAGCTTAAATTTATTTCCCGTTTGATGATTTATTTGTAAATGTTTTAACTATTGGACCCCGTTGATTGAAATGACCTTTGACCTTCACAAAAATCGGTCGGAGTATTGTAGTATCTTCCATATTTCTGACTTCTGCTGACCGTTAGAGATACCAGGCAAATTGGTCCCACCTCATTATCTCGTTATCTCTGTCCCGCTTGGCTTGCTTGCGCTCACAGTTCACAAAACATACCAGAATCTTGTTGTCCAATCAATTTAATTTACACATCGAAAAAGTAAAAAAAGCAAAATTATTTGCACAGAAATGTCGCATTCTGGTATGAAATGTGCTCCCTCAATAAATAAAATATGAAATCAGTTCAAGTTCACTTCATGGGATATTGTGTTTACTAGGTTTTCACGGTTTGCATTACCTCTCCTGACCTACAGTGAACTGTGAGAGAAACTTCAAGAAAATGTTAGTTTTCTTGTTCTCATGTGGTTTACCAACATAACACTATGTAGGATCACTTCAAGCTTCCCTTCATGACTAGATATTGTGTTTTCTAGGTGTTTACCGTGCCACCTCTTCTGACCGCAAATGACCTTTGACCTCCACAAAAGTAACGTTCTTGTACCTTTTCGTCAATGAAAATATTCTCCGTCGTAGATCCATCCTAACTTGGTTCATGAGGTATCGCTTTGTCAAGATTTACGGTTTGACCCCTGATAATCTCAAATTTTAGCGCCCTAGCTTTTACCTGCATTAAAAACAATGGAGTTTTAGAACTCATTACATTACATACATGTATGCCACAGGTACAGGCATCTGTTCTTAGATATTGCGTTGAAACGGTTTTCAGATTTTGACCTCCGTTGATCTCAGATGACCTGTGATATGCCGCGTTCTTGTAATCAATATCGTGCAAAACACATACCAATATATGACACCAGCTTAAGTGCTCACCAGCATTACTTTCTAATGTGAGTAAAAAAAAAATAAATAAATAAAAAAAAAAACGTAAGGAATTTTTTGACAGTACGCCTGTACTTGTAGCTCTGTAGCAGGTCTCATTTTATTTCATTTGCTTACTTAGTGATGCAAAACAATAGTAAAACGTGTAAACAATAAAACAACTGTTCATATTCGTTTTAGTTGCCAACAATGATACAAATATGGTAACGGTGACCGGATAACTCTCCGCGAACAGTTTCGACTGAACAATTCCCCTTCGAACAACATTCCAGGGACAATTAACACTCGAACAATTCCCAACCAGGAGAATTCGACCTTGGACAACCAGCCCACCACCCCCTACCACCCACAAAACGAATGCTTTCATGGAAAGGTTTGGGGGAAATTTTAGGCGGATGGGAATTTCCCGAGGGGAAATTGTTCTAGTTGGCAATTGTCCGGTTGGGAAGTGTCCTGTAGAAATTGTCCGGGTGCGTGTTACCCGGTTGTAATTGTCCGGGGAATTCTCCGGGAACTCATGATGGTGACAACTTAATTGAAAATTTCTGTAACATGGTGCCCAAGAACATCAGCTGCGTAACATATTCAAGCCTTATTTTCATACCAAAACCCCAGTATTTACTTCTCATCAAAAGCACAAAACCAGTGCTGCACAAGACTTGTAGCTGCTGAGTAAAACACATGGGCTGATACTACAGTGGTGCCTAAATTGACCAAGCCATAGCACGCCTTTTCTCTTATTTGCAACCACAATCAGGTTATAAACCCTACACTAACTGCATACTATTATATATCAATAACATTGGGGACCGTGCATAAACGAGCTGACTGCGAATCGCAAGTTGCCTGTTCCTCTTCAGTTTCGCATCAACCTGAAGCCACACCTGAGTCTCTAGCTACGATAAAATGGTCATTCTGTCTGATTATCACATTTATTGTTGTCAATAATGCAGGATTATATCGATACAGACCGAGGAACAAATAGCATTATCTCTCACATTGGTTTCGGTAAATAGTACCAGTGTGTGTATGAGACAAACATAGACTTGAAGCAAGTCCATACTGGTTTTGGCAAGAAATACAACTCAACATTAAATTGAGGGGAGCATTTTCAACTTATTTCAATGCTCCCGTTACAGACTCCCCTTCTTTTTGTCTTCCTACAGTAACAATGACCATGGTTTCAAAATACAACAACTACTATCCAACTTTTAACTGATCAATCTCACCAACCTCATTGTTGGTTTTTTAATGTCACCCCCACCCTCTACAAATAACTGTAGCTAACATATGCTTTCAAATAAACTCATCGGAGGGGAAGGGGGGGGGGGGTTAAGATGTGCTATAATTTTTTTGGAAGGGGACGCGCCCATCCACCAATCCCCGATCATCTGAGTTACCTCTTCTACGGTCAGGGTCACTGATTTCACATGCTAACCTCACCGTTTACACGAAATCAACAACTTTAACAGTAAAAAATGTAAAATGCCCCATCAAGACCTTAAACGTATATGGCAAGTTGATATCAGTAAAAAATGAACACTAAAAGGAAGCTAAATTCTCCGCACGGGACCTATTTATTTAGCCACATCGATCAATAGAAAACCGATGAATGTCGGCAAAGTCGATAGATGTTCTTACACAAGAAAAAAAAAAACAAAAACAAAACAATTAAGAGTCTTTAGCGCTTACGCATATATAACAGTGATACAGATATCAGTCCTACAGTGGGCAGATTTTTATCTTAGTATCAATGCAACGCAAATTGTAGATATCACCTGGTAGCAAAAAAAAAAAAAAACTTAGATACAAGGTTAAACTTCAAAGTCCAAGCATATTAGGCAGATAGCTTTACTCCTATCAAAAGCATTGTGCCTCTGTGTATTGAAAACTACTTAAGATTGGAAATGAATTTTTAACGCCATCTCATCAATATCACACTGAGGTAAGTAGTACATATAGGAATTCAGTACAAAGTAAATTTTATCTTACTTTTTGTTCGACAAAAATCCACAATTAAAGACAGATACTCATCCTACCAGACATGATTATTATTTTTGAGAAAATCAAAGTTTTAATTAGGGACTGCCCTTTGATTGACATTAGACTTAGATAATTTAAAAAAGATGCAGGTTAGCTCATACCTGTACACATTTCCAGAGAGTGGTCGGATTACATATAGACCAGGGAATGTTCGCCAGGATATCCCTCAAGTAATAACCTAGGTTTGGGTCAGGTTTCGATTTTTATTTAGGTCTTGATTCAGGCCTTGAAGAACAGTTACTTTACGACGTCGAGGGAAGACGCAATGTGGACTACCAATTCAACAATTTAAATTGAGATTTTGTATATATTTTTTAACAAGATCAGTTCAGACAGGAAAACCTTAGATTAATTTTGGGAGAAAACCCCTTCTTAATGTGTATCGGCCAAGAATCGAACCCCGGATCTCCCGGGTGCTAGGTTATTGCTTTAAATGCCACCACCCTTTTCCACTCGGCCATAGCACGGGGTTTGTACAAGAAGCTGAAAACAGTTGTGGGTGAGGTTTGAAGTAGCCTATAATTGGGAGAATTTGAACTGTCTGTGTAGATAAGTATCTGTCCTTAATTATCTCATTTACTTGGTGATTCTGTGGTGGTTCTTGTAAATAATTTGCTATAACTAAATGTACGTCAGTGTGATGTAATCGGTAAGATGTGCCTCATAAACTTCCTTGTAAGTAGAACGAATGCTGTAGTTCAAGAAATGGAAAGAGGGGAGAAAGGATGGAGGAAGGGTTACCGTAATGACCTCCAAAGGCAAAACCTTGTGGTGTCTAACTTGTTGCAACTACCATGTGACAAAGAGACTGATCCAATTTTTCAGCACACAGAAAATAACCTTCAAATTGTGAGAATCAGAAATCCTTCATCTGACGTACTCCCTCCTCTTACCCCTGAGTGCAACCAGCAACGTAAGCATAGGCCCATATTTGTAAACAACAACAACAACAACAACAACAACAACAACAACAACAACAACAACAACAACAACAACAAAAACAACAACAACCCTATTAACTTAGCAATACAACTTCAAAAATTCAAAAACGTACAAAAAATGGAACGAAAAACAAAATTGGAAACAAAATATTGGTCCCATCGAATGTCTAATTGAAGGGACAATGCTTTTACGTTAGGCATATCTTCGAGTTCACATATCAAAGATACGATAAGTTAACATATAATTATGTTTACAGGAAGGTAACAGAGGTTTCCATAACTTCTTTTGAAAACTGGAGAAGATAACTTATTATCTAATACAGAGAGAAAAAAAAGACACCTCTACCATCAATTTACATTCCGTCGGGGGAGAAACAAAACATTCCATTTTGTTTTATTCACACTGAGAACTTTCAATTGATTGGATCAGGGGGATATTTTACCCTAAAAAGGAGCTTTGATGCCTCAGAGGCCTAACCGACCTGTATCATCAGGGAAGAGGGTGGATGTGGTGAAGTTTGCAAAGGGTTGAAGTTGGGGCAAGCATTCGTGGCACTCTCCAAGTAAAGCTTTACCAGCAATTGAGTAGAGTATACTGTGGAGTATACAAAGAGCATTTTTACGTAAATAATGCATCTCGGATTGAAGGAAATGGAACTTTCTATTCTCTCTTGAATTCCAGCTGATTATTTCATACATTTTAGTCGTATGGAAGGGGCTAAATAGGGCAAAGAGTTTAAGAATGCATGGCAAGCAGTAATGGCACTTTCTGATCGGAGCGCTACCATCAGTTGATGTGTAGTGCACAGAGGAAATGTTTGGAAAAACATGCAAAAAACATTATTGTGGGGTAATGTTTTTCTATTATTATTATTCGATCACTCTTCAACCAAAGTTGTTTCAAATTATCCAATTTACATGGCACGTGGTAAAACGTTTCGACTTCTTACCTTTTGCAGATATAATTTTCAGTTTTCAAAGAGGCTATACATATCTCCATTCAACTCGAACGATGAGAGACAGCCTGTCCTTCGATCAAATTCTGGGGCTCATAGGGGAACTGGGCCCCTCCCAGATCAAGTTGATGCTTTTGGTTTGTCTGTCTGCTCTCCCTGAAGCGATGCATTCTATGATGGCGGTGTTTCTCACCGTTGATCTCGACCACTGGTGTTCTGTCGAGGAATGGACGCAGAGCGTCGACGATTGTAACCAATACCGCGACGACAACACGGATGCTTACTTAGAGTGTCTCCACCGATACCGCGATTCCTCCATACCGAGATATCTAGAAGATGGTGAGGTAGTTTACGAGCAGTGTATCAAATACGATACCGTATACCCCTCGTCCTGGTACGAAGGTTACTACGCGGGAGAAGTCACAAACTCCACGGAGGACTGCGACGAAGGGTGGGTGTACGATCGAAGTCAGTACAAAGCTTCAGTAGTTAACGACGTAAGTCTTTATTCTATTCTACGTACACAAGATAACAAAAAACAACAACAACAACAACGAAAATAAATAAAACAAAATTGTATGAATAAATTATGTTTCTTTTTAAGATGCTCTAATAACTTGTTAAACAAGAGCAAAGAACTTGTAAAACCATCCCGGCATCAATTGGTTTGAGGCTAAATTTAAATGTATTAAATTTTGTGATTGAAAGAATCCCAGGGTAAAGTTTCTTTGTTTTAATGAAGAAGAATAATAAGATTACAACATATCTCACATCTATTTTTAGCCACACCAACAAAATAAATCAATTCCATAACATGAGTTGCGCTACGAATAAATCTACTGGGCACTGGCTATTATGTAACTTGAAAAAGAAACAAGATAAATGTATTTTCGGTTTGTGGTTATTTCATACAAAAAAAAAGGGAAGCAACGGCTTCTTTTTTAAATGAAGCAGTATTCTGATACTACAGCAATTAATGTTTCCACTGGAGACAAAGGCTATTATCTTAGAAACGCGTCTAGCCCGTTTCTTTTCAGTCCGTAGTCTAATTGACGTATCTATGTAATTATGTGCAACATCGTTTTGAGAACTTCCTATTGGCGACTCGTTCTCTCATCATTTGTCTATCACCAAATGCAAACATTGGTTTATGTATAGTCTGGTAAAGTTGAAGGTTGCATTAATTTTAAACATTTTTGCATTTTTAGGCCGAGGGAGGAAAGTGCTTACCAAAGTTACCTTTGCTTCAATATTTTTATTCGTTATCTTTGTATCTTATCTTTATCTTTTAATCTGAGGGGGAGACTGCACGATAGAGTACATAGGTTAAGTCTTTATCCTAGCTTCCTATATCCTCAGATTATTTATGTCATGGTAAACAAACTTCCAAAAACTTCTCAATTCTATATTCTCGTTTCTATACCATTGTCAAGAGATGTTTGTTTTTATGATGTTCTTTTATCAGTAATGTTTACTGTCTCGGAGATTTCGATAAAGTCAGAAGCAAAGCAAAGTTTCTATTTGTGTTTACATCACACGGGGGGTGACATATTTCCACCGATACAATTTTCTGGTTGCATGTATATGCCCCGAAAGGAAATGAACTTGACTCTGTGATATCAACAAAAACAAGTTCTCAGCATTTTTTTTAATCTGCTCATATTTTGCGAAGCCGGAAAGAAACAACGGGAAAGCTCTCTTGCATTTTTTTTTTCACTTCCTTTGAAATAAAATCATAGTAAAAAAATTTGACTCACTGTCTTTACAATTTACATACTTACATTTTACTTCTTTTTGTTTTCTTTCATTCGGAACATTCATATTTCATTTAGCTAATACAAAAGAACGAAAGGGTAGACAGGACTTTGCATTGACGAGTTATCAACTTGACAAAAAAATAATTATCTGCAAATTGACGAGTTGGCAACATGGCAACGTGACAAAATGAAGAAAACTGAAGTTTGGACGAGAAACGAGATCTCATCAATGCAACATTTTTTTTTCCTTTTTTTTTTTTTTTTTTTGACGAGTTACTACTCTCTCGTCAAAAAGAAAATATCGGAAAACTGACGTTTGGACGTGAAAGTGGATCACGTTAACACATCAATTGTCTGCAAATTGACATTTTGCCGAGGCAATATCGGCAAAATGACAAAATTAAAAAAAAACTGACGTTTTGACGAAAAAGTGGATCTCGTCAATGCATTAATTTTCTGCTCAATGAAGAGTTGTCACCATCTCACCAAAATGGTAAAATTCATACATTTTTGGTAAAGTTGATAACTAATCCATGAAATGCCCCTTCTATACGTTTTGTAGAAAAGATAAATGGAACAAAAAAGATCAATGTATGGTTCACGACAAAACCAAAAGTGAGTGAATCCAGATAAAGTCTGTAAACTATCCTCTGGTCTAGACCTTAGACTACTTGTTGCCAAATTTTCTTAGTTACATCGTCACATAACAAACATTCAGAGCTGGCTGTTAAAAGGACATTTCCCACCGGATAGCTTTCAGCTAAGCTAACTTAATTCGTTGATATATATTAATGCAAGTCACCCTCTTGTAATTTGTAACTAAACCAAGAGTACTTATTCGTAATTTGTTAAAACATCAATTTTAGTCACTTCTGTTTGCAAGTTATGCAAACTATACTTGCAAAGACTCTCTTCTGCTACCCCTTTACGCAGAGTGAACAAAACGAAAAGTTTGAAATTCGTATTCTGATTTTTTTCCTGAATAACGGCCGGCGTAATGTGTCATTCATCAAAGAAAGTTCCTACCACATTGTGACATATATGTATTCTACTTTTGAATGACTGGTTTGATATTTTGCTAGCAGGGTGAATATTTTCTCTTGGACGTTACCTCGACTACTTTTAATTTTATACTTAACTTTCGATATTCCTTTTGTCTAGGATTTTATGCGAAAAAAATTCATGAGGGATGAGAATACGTCTCTGAACACCTTTTTACTTTTGTGTAATTTGTCCAATTTCTTGTTGGTATCGAAGTAACATTTTTTCCTATCTGTTTCTTCCATATATAAGGTATTGAGTAGAACAATGCTTTCATACTAATTGATGTCGTTGCTGACAACGATGTAAGGAAAACTGCCTTACAAATCAAAACGACTGGTTATCTCGGAAGGAATCAAACTAGTTTTCAAAACGACTATGTAATTGTTGTGTGAAATTGTTTTTATAGAGAATTAAAAATTTTTTAAATGAACATTGTAGCTGGTTCTGAAATTCTTGGTTCATAGTTTGATCTCGTGTGCGGACAGCAGTACCTGGCGGACACCTCGCAGTCACTATTCTATGTTGGTTATCTTGTAGGATCAATCATATCTGGATCTCTTGCCGACATGTGAGTTGGAATCAAATATTGTTGTTCTTTCTTTCTCTTTAAGAAAGTTTTACATACCAATTATTCTATAGAAATGAATGTATGTTGAGCATCTTGCACAGAAAAACATTTTCTTATGCGGCACGTCCCAAAATATAGACTGTTCTCGAAGTATATACTGTTCTTGGTAAAAAACAAACAAACTTAATTTACAAAAGTTAGTAAAACAATATCATTTAGTCAACGAATCATTTAAATACAATATAACTGCGACGCCTTTTGAGAGTAATTAATTGCCTGTGATTTTAAATCCATGGCAATTTGTCCATTTTATTTAGCAGAACCACTTTCCACTGGTTCTGTGTTAAATGTGGTCATGCATATGTTAAGCTAGGTTTTCAAGGCATGAACACCAACATATCATTAAACTTAATCATCTAATCTTCAATAATCTTAAAACTTATTCCTCCCCATGGTGTTTACCTACAACCTATTAGAAACTCAGTCATTCTGTGGCTCATTTTAGGGTCACACATGTGCAGGCTGTCTTGAGAAAAGTCTGATAATAGAGCTGACAAGGGCCCAAAACGGAGAGGAGATTCCAATCGTAATAGAGTTGAAATGTGACATTTATGCATAAATAATTAAAGAGGGAGGGTGGAGAGATCAATGTTTGTTTGATGAACAGACCGTGATGAAAATTTTTCAAATGACTAGAAAGCAAATATTGGCATTCTTTTGTTAGTTGGCTTGTTTTTTTTTTTTCTTTTCTACCCTCCAGCATTGGTCGATACAAGACCTTCTTTCTTTGCATAACATGGACCTTCGTGTGCGGCTTTATCATGTCATTTGCCCCCTCTTTTTGGTTCTTCTGTCTGTTTCGATTTCTGGTCGGCATGGGCAATATATCGATATATCTCATGAGCTTCGTCATCGGTCAGTTTGCGTTTTGAATACCTTTGAATACTTTGCCTGTTTTGTGTTTTATGACCATTTCTTCTTCAGATCAGGTCGATCAAAGGCAATAAATATCCTTACTCTCTTTTCTCTGTGCGAATCAGTTTCCTTATCTGTAGAATTTAATCACCATATTTACCTTGGCAAATAAAGTAAGCCATATTCAAGAATGGCGACCCTAATTGCGTGCAAACTAATTTGATAAGGTTACAGCACATTCGTTTTCAGCTACTGAGTGTTGCAACAGTAAACACACCCGCATCCACCTATCTAATCTTCTTTTGATAAGTTACAAAATATCAACAAGCCGCGTTTCTCCGTACATTTCTGTACAGAGCAATACATCTCTATGATAGCTCCATACTACAGATCCATATTACTCAGGAGCTAGTCTTCTAAAAGCAATTGGTTCTTTAAGATTCACACACATAATGTATTAGAATATTGACGGGGGCGTCAGCGGCGGTGTCAGAATATTTTGATGGGAAGGGGGGGGGGGGATGGGGACGAAGCGGTCACTCGACTCATGCTCCCCCCCCTATCAAAACTGTTTATTGCTAATTATACGGAAAATTGTCCCTTGCCACCCCTAGCGCCGCCACTGATGGAAGTGAGTACCATAGTGATGTCTTACAGAATTATTTCAAAATGTTGAGGGGCATTTTCTTTTCATTGTCAACTTTTAACTGGAAATCATGGGAACAAAATTTTAAACAGGTAGGAATGATATTTAAGTTTTGAACTTATTTAAAAGTCTCCGACAAAGTAGGTTAGTATCGACTGGATACATCTGGGCCTATTATTATAACGGTTACTCCAATGAAAGTATATTTTTCAACAGCAATCGTGGTTTTTATTTTCAGTCACTGAGCTTGTCGGACCATCTTATCGAGTTTATGCCGGCGTCGCTACTCCGTTGGCCTTTTCGGTTGGATCCATGATCCTGGCTGTGTTTGCATTCTTTCTTCGGGATTGGAGGAACCTGCAACGGGCAAGCTCTTTATGCTTTCTGCCGCTCTTTTTGTTGGTGTTGTAAGTACATATCTGCCACATTGTTGGAATAGTTGTATGTTTCGAGAGTACTCTGTTGAGATCTTTCAGGCGGATGAGTTTGTTGTTACCGGCGATCATAGAAAGAAAAGTGAGTTCACACAAACATGTAGAAATACACAGATGACAGAGTAAAGAGTGGAGTGGGTGGAGAGCGAGGTGGCCAGTTGGGGGGGGGGGGAGAAATGTATGACATATCTATGAAGATTAATGATAATGGAGTTCCACTTATTCGTTGATTCGACTCGTCAACTTGAATTAAGTAATTTCAGGGAAAAATGCCGACAGGCGATCAGGCAAAGTCAGAAGTATTTTACAAAAGACTTTGGTTCTCAAAAAGAAGATTGAGAGAAAACGCCCTTCTTATTCAGAGATTCGGCGAGTGAAGCAGTGCAAATAGCAAGTCACTAATGCCAGTGAAAACGATGCTTTCGTTTGACGTTAGAATAAGGTTGAGATGAGGTTTATTTACCAAGGAAGATACACGAGAATAACCCTAATAAGTAAATTACCAGAGTCAGTAGTATGGCATCAGGTGCTTAAGCTGTGTAATAAATAACCTATGGCGGTATGCGATCAGTATAGGTATCATCGGCTTAGAACGATTTGTCGTCATTGCATTTTCACGGCAGGTAAAGATGATAGCGTAATCATTATACATGCCTTCCTACGGTTTGCCGTGTTTGTTGCCAATACACGAGATCAGCAAGTAGACGAGAAGATTTGCCGCACATGACATACATGATAGATTCAGATGTTCTACTTGGGTCAGTTTGTGGTTAGTATACCAGAGCATCCCTGATGAGTGATATCCGGTAGTTCCCCTTTAGCAAGACATAAACTAGTGCAAGACTACTGGTACTTGGTGGAGATATACAACTCCCTATAGTATGAGACCTTCATGCTCCTTGTGAAGACAAATCTTTTCCATTCCTCCAAATCCCCCCCCCCCCCCATTGCACGGACAAGGGCTTGTTGTTCTTTTGCAATTAATTTATGGTGATTCTTAATCACTAAATTACTGCTCTCTTTGCTCTTCTTTCGTCCACACAGCGTATTACCAGAATCGCCGAGATGGCTAATGACGAGAAACAAATTTGAAGATACAGAAAAGATATTACAAAAGATCGCCAAAGGAAACAAAAAAGCTGACAAGTTACCAAAAGACTTGGTCGAACAGTTGGAGAAACAAGAACAGGTAACAAAGTAACCGATTCTGTACTTTCTTTTCTTGTTTTAAAGGGGGCGGGGGAGGGAGTGGGGAGAGTGATGGTGGTTGTGCAACTACTATGGTGGATTCTTTAACAATGGTAGCTCATAGTTTTGAAAATAAAGTCATAGCTTGAGGATGACGGACATGTTTATTTCCAAGAAATACTAGTGGGTATATTTTTTACTGACGTCATATTTTTACTTCATATGGCCGATTCTTCGCTTTGCCCTTCAGAGAGGGAATGGATTTTTTTTACTAAGACATGAAGGACATACTTTTAAATGTAGTCATAAACTGAAAGGATAGGAAAAAGGATTGATTCATTCATTATCGTTGTTATATTGTATAAAACAACGTAAATTTGTCCCACCAAATGCTCAAAAGTTTATTTGACGCGGTGCCGTATCACTTAATTATGCAGCAACATTACGTCACTTTCTAAATTTCAGATGTACGAAACATCTTATCATGTCATTGGTTCACGTTTTTCCTGTCCCACTCTTTGTTTCAGGACAGACGACAAAACGCAACAACTGCCACAATAATCGACTTGTTTCGAACCCCAAGAATGCGCAGGAGCACTATTCTGTTGTATTGTATCTGGTATGTTGCACTGCCATATGCTCTGAATGTAATGCTAACATTACTAATCTGGTGTGGATTTAACACCATTGGTTACAGCACACCCACATACACAACACACAAACCACCAAGCCTAGGCCTATACCTTTAATTTACGTTTGCTTTTTGGTCGCATGTCTAACCTACGCTAAGTCAATTGATGGAAAAGGTTGGATTTCTGCCTCAAAATTGAAAGATGAGGAAATCTTGCGCAAACATTATTAGCATCTCATTGACATCAGCATAATAAATAAGTATGCATTATAACAATAAAAGTGACAGAATGTTTAATTCTGTAAATTATGAAGGAAACCATACAGAACATTACATAAAACCTGCTTTCATCCAAGATTCCTCTCTTGTAGATTTTTGTAGTTCTATCATGGAGAATGATATTGCTGACTAGTAATTGTTAGACAATTGACACCAAACGCATGTAATGCATCAATATACATTGTGTAAATGTATATTGATGGCAGTAAATGACCAGTAAATGGTGGCTTAATTTAGTTTGCATGTTCAGTGACAAATCTGAAACCTTTGAAAGAAGACCAAATAGGTAATTTCCTACTAGAAACCAAAAGAAGAGTCATTATTTACGTGTGTGGTGGGATAAAGTCTGATATTATTTGATCCGTGCAACTGGTTTTAACCTGACTATTTTGCTGTATGTGGCATCTCTATCACGCATACGTGAAATGAAATCTGAACGTTTCTGGTTCCGATTTGTTATGTTTTACAAATATACTACTATATGTAGCCATTGCTTGCTTTAGTTAATTAGGCTTTGGTATCTATATTATACAATATCCTTGTTACATTCATTGTGACGCGAGCAAATATTTTCGCCCTTGATCAGAGGTGATTGATTTCCTACAAACGTATTTCTGAAGCGAACCTTCATTTCAAATGTAAATGAATCACAATTCCGAATTCTTCTACTCTCTTTCCTTTCTTCGAAGATGAACATTCCATATAAAATACTTTCATCTCTGTTTTACATTGTTTTCGCCGAAGGTTTGTCAACAGTTTAATTTACTTCGGTCTCTCACTAAACACCGCTGACCTAGGCGACAATGACTACGTCACTTTCTTCATATCTGCCGCAGTCGAGTTTCCCGCCAATCTCATAGTCATCCCTCTCATTCAATCACGTTTGGGCAGGCGATATTCAGAGTTTGGTATTTTATTCATCGGAGGAGTATGTTGTTTAATAACATCCTTTCTGGGTAAGTTTTCCTTCCATTGCTTTCATAACTTTTTCTTTTTCAGATTAACACGGTATTTTACAAAACAAGAAATTTCAGTTAAAGCCGAGTCATTTTAAAAAATGTCTTGAGGAGGGGGGGGGGGGGGACCGCTGAGAAAACCGTTCACGAAAATTGTGTTAAATTATTGTAACTTAAGATGTTACGAGGCTGGAACTAATGCAAATACCATTGACGTAGTGACTGAGGATTATTTCATGAACTTTCCAGTTTACAACTGCGTTTCTTCATATAATTTCTTACGATAAACGCATAAAGGCTTTCCTTTTTCACGTATGAAGTACAAAGTCGTTCGGATTCCTCCATTATCGGCATTCTGTATACTCAGGTATATAGAAATACATTCCAGTGATGTCATCACTTACAAACTGTGCCTGGTTGTGATATCACACATTCCATAACGAAACTAACTTCCGTTTTGAGACAGTGGGTTATTTCACGAGCCACTACTCACTAAACGTAGCCTACATCTATGCATCTTCACACGATGTACCACAAACGCCTTGATTGCATACACCTCTTGCTAAAACCAACTTTCAAACTCAGGTTGACTTTTCTTTCAGGTAATTCAACTGCGATAACAGCCGTTGCTATGACGGGAAAATTTTGTATAACGTCTTCCTTTACCATAGCGTACATCTACACCACAGAGGCGTTTCCGACTACTTTAAGGTAAGATGGGCGAAACCCGACTGATGTAGTGGAAACTCCGTTACGTATAAAAGCAGTGGACAAAATTATGCAAGGAGAGAAATAACTAGAATAATACTGAGTGTAAGAGCTGGAATCAACCATGTGTATGCATCATTATGTATAGAATCTACAAGAGAACTGTTTTGAATAAACGTGACTTCCTACAATCTGACCACGATATTTTGAATATTGCAACTAATGAAAGGTAATTTCTGGACATTTGGGGGATTTTGTCCCTTCCCAAAGCAACAGTTTGCGGAACACGGTTTAATATTAAATGAGATCTGAATGAGTCTGAATAACTTATGTACATGCCACAGATTTGCAAATATTTTAAAGCAAATAGGGCATGGGAATGCTTCCCAATTGTGTGATGCTTCAAGAAAGAATTATTCGTTTATCATAATTTTGTGGAATCACTTTCACTTACCTTTGAGAAGTACTCACATGCCCACCTTTGCTTCCCGATAAATAAGCAGTATTGTAAGAGAAATTGCTACATGTATGTAACAATATTTTACGTTACACCTTTACGGAGATGGAACTTTACCTAGACCTCATGCTGTCGATTCACAGGGGAGTAGGTCTTGGGTCCTGTTCGACCGTCTCTAGGATTGGTGGCATTTTAGCTCCCATGATGTTAGTACTGGGAGACATCTTCGACGGCCTGCATCTCATCATCTTCGCCATCTGCGCCATTATTGCATCCCTACTGGTGTTACTGCTACCTGAGACGAGAGGAGTGCCTCTGAAACAAACCGTTGAGGATATAGAGATGAACACGTAAGTACCTTACGACAGAATGAATAGCCATGCAAAGCCATGTGAGTCATTTACTCTATTCTGTAGAGTGACTCCCACCCTGAGGATTATGTAAAGTCTATGTAATTCAAACTCCTTGGATTACATAGCATTCAAAATAACAGGTGTATTTCATACAACCCTGACCTCGTACCCTTCACCATGACCCCTAACCGTTATGTAACTTTGTGTTTTTGTATAACCTATTGTTTACGAAAGACCATTAGAGCAATGAACAATTTGTTGTAGATGTAAGTAACATGTTGAAAGTTAATTTGATTTAACAAAATTTTCAGAAAGTAATAATTTGATTAATGACACTAAAAAATTTAATTAAACAAATGAATAACTAGATTAAAAAACTGATTAACGTGATTCAACCAATTAGTAACTTGATTAAGCAAATGAGTAAATTGTTTAACAAATCATAATTAATATTCTTTAACAATTTGATTAAGAAGCCCTTTGATAAATAAGCAATGTAAAAACAATTGTAACTAAATAAATTCGATTAAAAAACAACAAATTTCATTGACTAAATTACTAATTTGATTAGGCAAATTAATAATTTAATAAGACAAATTAATGTTTTTTACTAAAACAAAGTATAAACTTGAGTAGACAAATGGAGTCATTTTATTTAAGAAGTTAATACTTTGATAAGGAACAAATTAATGATTTTTTAAACAAATTTAAACAAATTCAAAAGGAAGTACATTGCCCTAGTGAGCTTTCTCTGTATACTTGCTATGATTTTTTACACTTTCTCCGCGCCATCCACACGGCAGGCTGCAGCTATTCAGCTTGTGCTATTGTGTTCAGCGGATATTGATTGCCTGTACTCTATTATATTCATTCTATTGTGTCTCCTCTGCCCCCCCCCCCCCCCACTCCGATCAGGGTTCTTGATATTCCACATACTGATTTCAGATTATAGAAATTTATTTCATACTTCATAGTTTCGGTTAAGCTTTCATATCAGCCAACGTCATTAAAAATGATTCGCATATTTAAAAAAAAATCCTTTACAGGGATTTACCAGAGAAAAAGGTAGGAAACTCATAAAACTATGGAATCTGTTTTCTCTTTTTTGGACCATATCTCAAAAACATTCTACATGGAAGTTACGGATATTTTCACAGTTGTGCATTACATCATGGGACAATCCGTGAGTCACCAATAGCACCAACATTATTTGCATATGTTTTCAATTTCCTTAAATGAGGTGTAATGATACTTTAGCAATTGTAACCTTAACTTTCATAACATTTTAATTTCAACCAACAACTTAACGTTTTTTCGAATGTGTAAAATTTTAAAATAAAATTAAAAGCCCAATTTTAAAGAAGAACTTCACAAAAACGAATTTTTGCACTTATTTGCTGGTGTTACAAGATATTTTGCCGTCTTGAGTCAACTGGAAATCTTTTTGACTAGAGCAATCTTTATTCAAACACTAATATCTTTGGTGACATTCTGATGCAAGACTTAAAAGTTGTAGTGAAAAAAAACTTTTTTTTTTATTTGAGAACTTCTTAAATTGTTACTGTAATGTTTCCATAATACAATTTTTTTTTTAAATTTTGCCCATATCATCAGATTTGACGCAGCAAGTGTCGTAAGCGATGAAAAAGCTAGAGATAAAGCGTTCCAAGACAAGGGAACTTCGACAGACGAAACGATTATTACTGGTAGTAAAAAGAGCAAAGGAGAAGGTTATGACAACCAGAGTTACGTCACTGAATGATGATTGTCGCAACACTGACACTACCAGAAACCGTAACCATTTTTCAAGAGAGTGTAAATATCTAGACTATAGCTCACAAGTTTAACAGTTTCATACAAGGCATTATTATAAGGAAACAACATTTAGACCTCAGTCTAGTGTTGTGCTAGCGAGTCCTGGTTCTTCCTTGTCTTCCAAACTTGAGGCTCTCTTATTTGAAACATAAGAAAAATCTATTACTCTTAGTCACGAAAATCGATCATCTTTTTATATTGCATCATGTTTTCCGAAATTTCTCAAATTTAGAGAGGCAACAAGGGGAGTCTTGTATTTAAGATGCATGGATAAGCATTGAGCTACATTTCTTTCACGACAATGCGTATTTCAAGCCTCTTACATTTTTGTTTTTTTACTTTTTTGCTGTGGTTCTATAAAGTAAAAGCAAAGAGGGCACTTTGTACGTCAAGAAATTTTAGTTCACCAGCTTGATGCAAGCTGACGAAAAACGTTCCTACATAAGCAGCAACACAAAGAGCTATCCTGTACCTATCGTGTACAACTATTTTAATAACAGAGCAGTTTATGTTTTACAAGTTATTTTGGATGGCTCTCTGTATTTATATTTTTGTACAGTATGTTTAAAGTTTAATGCGCTTTCCAGTTTGGATATATGCCAGCTAGTAGCGATCTAGGCGGTACACCACAGTTCTATTGAGTTACTACAGAGGGTACATCATTTTTATATCAACCCCACGTGCATTGGCTTCGTGTTAGACCTTTTACCAGACAACCAACTAAAATGAACTGATTTGGTTATTTGTTTTTAGAAAATTTCCAACTTACTGAAGATTACAGTTCTTGGGAAGTCCTAATGTACTTAACTACTTCAACTATTTGTTTTTAATGAATGAAAGCATCAGAACCAGAGAAAAACACAAATATTACTGCTGTGAAAAAGGACACCAAAATACCATGATTGGCATCTTAATACAAAAAAAAGTATTAGCCAGTTCGTAATTGAACGAGTTAGTGCCAGATCCCTTCTTACTATTCTTTTAGCAGGTATCTTAAAACCGCTTTGTTTCTCTTCTTTTCTAGCAACTTTATAACGGCAATGATTTTCAAGTTCTGTTTATTATATAGTAATGTTTGAATCATTATATTTTACGTCCACGTAAGTCTAATGTTTCATGTCTACAAGGAGACATTTCAATAGCAAGCCTTGTTTAGTTAAGTTTAACTTATAAGTTTCAAAAGACCCTACGTCAATAGTTAAGGAACGCTCGGCGAGATTCTCCTCATCTCGACAAGTGTTAAAAAAATAGTAACGAGGAAGAGATGGACAAAATCCCCAATCCCAAATTCACACCTACTTCCTAGACGGCCTTGTAAAGGGGGAATTCTGGGCAAGGAACATGTCTTCTGGCCATTTCAGACCACGTTCGTTTATATTCTTGTCGTTTTCAAATGAATTTCTCAAAGGCTGAGAGTTGTGGAGGAGTTTCCCATCTTTGGATCACCGAGCAATCTGAAGCGGGCGTGACCTGAATAAGAAGACGTAACACCCACACGGAAATCACAAATCTTCCAGATAGCATTCTCAGCACTACTTTGCACAATTTAGGGTCCCCAGAAATTTCCAAGTGGTTCCATAGGGATTTGACTTATAGTTTGCAAAAACGGGTCCTCTAACCCCGGAGCAAAATTTCACCCTTAATGTTAACTATAATGCATGTATTCCAGATACTGAATGTTTTAATTATGCATACTAATACAAGGGTTATCGATTTCATGAAAACGTTCGGTCGAATGTTTCAGTCTTAGTTTATTTCTTGCTTCCCTTTATAGCAGCAAAGTAATATTATATTATATAGATGATATTAAATTAAAAGACAATTACATGAATACACTATGAGAAAGTAAGACAAATAAACCGATATAATGAGACAGGAAGAGGGATCGGAAAGAAATTAAAAACTGTGTTTTGTCCCTTTCCCTGGAGAAGTTTGAAGGAATCCCCCCATAAAGGGGGATATTACAAAATATATAAGAGCAGAAATCAAATCAGTGATACCTGAAATTGCTAAAAGAGTGCACTATTTGGAGAAATCGAAAAGAAAAAAAGCAACAGATATCACTTTAGGTTTTCTCATAGTGCTTCAAGAAGAGGGTTTCTTTAATTTTTTCTATACATCAACGCAAGACGATTTCTTATGTGAACCAGAGTGTTGTTAGTAGAAAGAGAGTGGACAGAGATTTTAATTACTACCAATACTTTAAGACCCACCAAATAGAGTGAAGATAAGCTGTTCACACACGCGCCGTAACTCTGGACGTTTGGAATGCCCTGAAAAACGCGTTGTGCCTGCTTCAGTATTATCTTCACAGTGCGTAAACATCTCGAGTTCTTGTACAACTATACTGTGTAGTAGACCTATACATACGCTGTAAAGGTATACAAAAGTACTACAAACACATGGAAAATGACAAAGGTAGCATACAAAATCACTTAGCCCAAAACATGCATAGGTTGAAATACCCTGTCACATTCTTGGAAAGGCAAAGATGTAAAGTCAAAGTGACACCATGCACTTCCTAACACACTCCATTCTGCGTTACAGTAACAGTGACATGTGACCTTGACTTATGATGTCATCGGTCGAGTGGACACTACATCTCATACCAAGGCAGCTGCCCACCAAGTGTGAAATTCATCCGACTTACCGTCTAGGAGGAGATCGTGGTCGACACACCTTTTCAAAGCATTTTTGCCGATTTGACCTTTAATCACGTGACCTTTGACCTGGTGACGTCATCTATATTAAAAAAAAATCTTGTATCGTCTACTTTCGATATATGGTATTTTTAGAACTCTAGGATATTTACACACAGAGATAACGATAAAAAATGTGTTTTTCGTCTTCAAAACCTGTGACCTTTGACCTATGTCGTCATCGGTCTCGCGGACACCATACCTTACACCTGGGCACCTATCCATCAAGTTTGAAGTTTATCAAATGAAAATTTTTGTAATGTTTTACAAGGAAATACGCACTAATATTACGGGACGTAGCGTGGTTTGTGCTTGGAAATGACCATACAAAAACGTCGCAAGGCGCCAGAGGTAGGCTCACCTACCAGGGGATCAAGTTAGCAGAATCATCACTTCTGTCGTCAGGGAAACCAGCTTTACCCGCCAAACCCTACCGTTGACATGAAAAAAAAAAAAGCCACGTAGCCACGTGGATGATCAGAAAGCCGATCAATGTCAGCATGATTTTGTACTTGGATAAGTAAATTTACTACGTGACAAATAAGCGGTCTCTTACGTATCTACAACGATGAGATATATATCAGCCTTAAGCCTACCGATTCGGCGAACCTTTATCTTATAATCGATTCAACGTAAATTATGGATATTACATGATAGTAAACGTTACATATTCGTATTTAAACTTCAAAGTCCAAGTATTTTAGGCTGGAAGATTTACGCCCAAGGGCGTAGCCAGGTTTTTGTGAGGGGGACAAATTGACCCATCGGCCTTATTCTTGACCGTCGTCCTGGGGTGTCCCCCCCCCCCGCTCCCCTTTTGGAATTTTTTTGTTTGCTGCCTTCAAGGCGTTAGATGCAAAATGGTGCTACATTTTGCTTCTTATTTATACTAGATCAATATGTGCTGAAAATGTCCTGATTTCATGCAATCACATTTTGGAGATTGTACAATTTTTTTGGCATTAAAGTACCGAAAGCACTAAAGACCTAGGCCATACAGTCACCTCCTGAAACACACTTCTCAATGGACTATGCAGTCCATTGTACACCATATATAACATCGAAAAAATAATAATAAATATGGATTACAATGTGAATCATAACAACATCGATAGCAACCATTTCTAATGAATAACAGCAATGTCCATATGAAAGTGTGCAAGATGATTTATCAGATACTAAAAGAAAAATACTTCCTGTCTTTCATAAAGCTCTTTGAATATAGAGATTTTACTGATCTCATCGAAAATACTGATTCCAGTACATTTTAATTTCAATTAAACACAAAAGAATAACCGTCGCTTTGAGAATGGACTGGATGGTATCGACGTGGAATATAGTGAGGGCAGGCAATTTTTAGAATTAGGTTGCAGCTTTTTTTTTTTCAGTCAAATTCACCTCAGAAGGTATTTTCTGAAGATTTGGCAAGTTTTCACAAGAAATCACCAATGACTCTAAAATTAAATAGGCTCTCGAGGTACCTCCTGAGTATGTTACTGTACAATATTTCTACTCAGGGACGGTGACGTAGTCAGGATGTTTGTGTGAGGGGCAAAATCTACTAACCGTCCCCATTTTTTAGCGACGTCCTGGGGGTATAAGGGGAGGGGTTTGCCCTACCAAGGCTTTAGCTAGGATTTCAAGTAAGTCAGTCCTGAAAAGATCTTTTTTTTTTTGCCCTTCTTAGTTGCCCAATCATGATGCCAAATAGACTCTTTTGACACCTGCACCCATGAACCTAAAATTAATATTAAAAGGTATGGGAAGAGGCTGAGTTCCGTCAGGACTATCTAAGAGGGGCGTCGGTTGGTGTGGAACGTACAAGAACGTTGTTGCCTTTTCAAACCCTCCAAATAGCCGGAAACGGCACCTAGCGGATGCCCCAAACTGCATGTTCCCAGCCATGAAATAGTGATCTCATGCCTACATTTTCTCAATTAGGCCTAATGAGATAAAAATCAATGTATGAAAAATGGTAATACATATCAGACTGGTTGTGATAGTATACGAATCATAATGAATTATTTATCCTTTACTTTCTCTTCTTGAGAAAGTGGGGAATGCTAGGTGCGGTGAACAAAGCCTTTACCTTTAGACCCCTCTGTTGGTTGATAGTGACCCATTTCTGAGCTTAAGAATAGAAATGAAAATTGGGGTAGACGGTCGAACATTATCTTAGCAACTAAGGATCCAAAACCCGATTGGAATTTTTTTTTTTTAGGGGGAGGGGTTTGTCTTTGCAAAATGAGCTTTTTACAGTACATACACCCATTTTGAAACATTTCCAACTTTTTTTACAAATGAAAATGACATATTTTTAACTTCAAGTAGTAGAATTGACATACTTTAGGCCTAAGTAGTAGAATGGACGTACTATTAAATAGTAATATGACAGAATATTGGTTGGTATTCGCAGTAGCTTCAGTTTGCATTGACAAAGATACTTTTTTTGGGGGGGGGGGGGGATTTAATTATTACTTTGAATTCAGCGTTAGGATTGGGATAAAATAGAGGAATATTGTCTCTAGAATCCATGTCAGCATTAGTATTCAAAATTTTAAGTGACAGTTCGGGAAGGTGTATTGCCAATGTGTCCTACGTGAAATAAATATGCCCACGGATTGCTGGGGATCCCTTCAAGTTCCGCTAGCCGCATACTCGCATAGTGCGTATAAGCAACAGGTGAATGTGTGGCCAATCGAAACCTCGAATCAACAATTTCACACATTTATGAACTTTTTTAATTGTTTTGTTACTCTCCTTCGTCTAGTAGTTTTCAGTGCTACTAGATTGATTGGTGCCTTTAAGGGTGTTCCCCATAACAGTAGGTTTTGTCTCTTAAATCTGACCTCACTTGAGCTAAGAAGATTACGTGGAGATTTGAAGCAAGTCTACAAGATTCAATGGTTTTGATAATTTATCATTTACTGATTTTTTTTTTCTAAGTTTGCAAAATTCAAGAGGTCACTGTCTTAAACTCCAAGAGGATCAACGTTTGTCCAAATCTTTACATCTTTCTCAGAGGGTAGTGAATGAGCGGAATGGGTTGAATGAGGATGTAGTGAAGGAAAGAAGTGTTGATGGGTTTAAGAATTGCACTGGACAAGTACTTTTAGCTTTGTGACCGGGTTTGATTTTTGTACCTTTTTTTCTGTTTGGGTGTTTTTTTTTCAGGTTCCTTGGTGGGGACTTAATTGCCCGTTAATTGTCCGTCCCGATCTATTTTTTCCCACTAAACTAAACTTGTTCATGTTCTTCGGGATTTCCTTCTCATATATCTTCTTTTTTTTATCATTTTATAATTGTTTCACAAGAAAAAAAGGAACAATCAAATCAATCATTTGCATACGGATTGCAGAAAATTGTGTAATTGTTCAAATAACGTACATAAACAATTGATCATTTTTCCGTTTTTTGATGCTATATTTTCTTGTTATCTAGACATTTTGCAGAAAGTTGTCAAGTTACGGAGCCAAGATATACAGTACTTATCTGGACGGCAGTCTTAAGCTTCCGTATTTGTAAGCACAAAGTATATCTTGTGTTCAACACATGAGTATGGATAACTTGAGTAATATACCGCTGACACCTTTTCCGCGAAATTTGAATGGATCGCTCGTGCTGGGAACCCTTGACTGCTTGAGTGAAGGCGCAGACAGTCAAGTAGAACATTTTGAGAACTTAACAGCATAGCTGTGGTCGAGACTTGACAACAATAGGAAGAAGGTTCTCATAACTGTGTAAGTAGTTTTTCATGCGAATAAGTTTCACTTCAAATGTTCTTCGGGGTGAATACAGTTACAGTGTACTACTGTGTAGCCATGTTGTTAGCCTTACTGTACTGATAGTGTTACTGGTAGGCTATGTTATTGTAAGTGCTAGGAACTTAGGGCCTAACTATTCAAAATTAACAGTTGGCTATACCAAAAATGCAGTGTTTAAACGGTACTTGTAATACAGAGTGATAAGGCCTAATGTTACAAGGGGTAACAAGGCTAGGCCTAGATCTAATCCTATATTGAGCCATAGGGTCCAGTCATTGTTGGGAACGATGAGTAATCGATCAGTAATCATGAGTTGATCACCAAGCTCTAAATGCCAAATGATCAGTGTGTAGGTACAGAAGGTGATTTCAGTCAGTACAGTGTATGAACTGCAAATGCAATGTACTGTACTGTATGTTCTTCAAGTAATACCACCAACAATTATTTGCTTCTTCTTCTTGCTGCTTTTTTTTCTCACTGCCAAGTTTTGGCTTAAAGGCTGTACAGCATTGCATCACCCTAAGCTATATTTTTACCTCCCGGAAAGCAAAATTCTCTACTGGTTCTAAGTTACAGTACTCTTAGATTGACAGCAAATTCAAAAGATGCAGAGCAGCTCGTATTACACAGCGTACACACGGATCCATTGTTTTGATTACACATGTGGAGGAATTTAAGACAGGCCGAGGGAGGGACTAGAGGTAGGTGGTTGGGAGAATTGAAACTGTCTGGGGTGATGAGTTTTTGTCTTTAAGAATGAACCACTAATGTGTAAAAATTACACAAATTAGTGATGGCAATTAGACTCTCATGAAGCTTTCAGTAAAAAGTTGAAAGAAAAGTCAGCATTTTCTACTTTGTTTACAAACATTATTATTCTTAAAGATATAAACTCATCACCACCGACAATTTCAGTTCTCCTAACCACTTACTGTTTGTCCAGTCCCTCCCACAGCTTGTCTAGAATTCCTTCACATGTGTAATCAAAACAATGGACCCCTGTGTGCGGTGTGTAATATGAGCTACAGCAGTCTGCATCTTTTGAATTTGCTGGCAATCAAAGAGTACTGTAACTTTGAACAATTGAGAATTTTGCTATCGGGAAGCCAAAATATAGGGCAGATGATGAGTTACTGCCTTTATGTGTGGTAATTTTATTTTATTTTATGTGCTCTTTTTGGTCGGTAGTGATTGATTCAAGATTACGCTGTGTATGTGTCATGTGCACTGCCACCTTCATGTCAAAATTAGTTTTCTACAGATTACTTAATCCAGACAACACCAAAATATACAGTGAGGAAGATCTAATACATAATATAACTGCAAAATTTTATTGATTTTAGTAAATTTATGTTTTCATGTTTTTATGGTTATGATGTTTGTTAAGTGATTGACTTATGCCATGCATGATGTACTAATGTAAACTCTACTGGATTATTGAGTCATCTGGTGGGGCAGGAGCAGTTTTTACTCTACAACAGTATCAATTAGTATCTGATTGTAATTAAGGTGTTGAAAGTTGATGGCAGTTGCTTGCCATAGGAAACCACACAGGTGTAGAGGAAGCCTGTGGCCAACTGTTACAACTTCGTGGCAGGTGGCTGTAAACTCAGCAATTTCGATCAGCTTTGGTACCGTCCTTTTTTTTGGTTCCCACAAGTTCAATTCGGATTGGAAAACCTGATAGTTTACTCTTGGACAAAATACCCATCTCACTATTTATGACCAGACTAGGGATTGGACTCCAAACTTTCTGAGCACTAAGCATCATTGCTTCAAAGGTCACCACCTTTATCCACTTAACCACAGTTCTTTTGACCTAGGACTGATGGCATACTTTCTATATGCATAATGATGTTCTGTCTTAGCAAAGGACGTGCACTACAGTACCTTTGATATCCTTAAATCAATTCAGGCATACTGCAGTACAGTATACAATATTTTAGTGGTTAAGCATAAACTAAAACGGAAATGAAGATAGCCTAATGTTCTGTTTCCAGTGATTGGAAGTCATTGCAATTGTTACTCCTATTTTTGAAAAGGGTGAACACAGTCTTTCCTGTAACTTCTGGCCAGTTAGCCTTTCCAGTGGCAGCTGTTTCTAAGGGTATGGAGTCTTTTATTAATGATGTCGTCAACCATTTTAGTGTTAACTTGTTGTTGAATTTTTTCATGTGGTGTCTGTGAGTATAGACTTTGTTTGACCAACCTTTTGGAATTCTTGGAGGATGTTACTATTTCTTTGGATTGTTGTATCCTGGTAGATGTGGTATATATTTTTAGATTTCCAGAAAGCCTTCTAAGAGGTCCGTCATAATCGCTTATTATACTTAACTTGCAAGTTCTGGATATCGGGGACGGAAGTTTAACGGTCAACTGATTGTCCGACACAAGTAAAAGTAGTATGGACGACTGAATCCAGTCCTTGTGGTTGTCTGAAGGACGAGTACAGTACCTTTCAAAGCAAACATCTCTACTTCCTTGGTACTGTACAAGTTGATTCAGAAAATTTGAAAAGACCTTTTCCAAGGGTAGACTACCGGTCTGAACAACATGCTTGTCTTTTTTGTGTTCTGTTCATACGATCACCATATGTTTTGGACAAACAAATGTGGGAAAGAGGTTTTCCCAAGGACACCTTAGAGTTTTCATTAAAAATTAGGCCTGGTATTGATGGCAGTCCAAAATTGGACTGGACTATGGATTACCGTAGAGATCATAAGCAGGGAGTGGTCATTAGAGGCCGCCCTTGTCATTGTGTGAAGGTTTCTAGTGGTGTGCCTCGGTGTTACGTTCTTGGTCCTTTGTTATTTCTGGCATGTATTAATAACCTGAACAATACTGTTGTTTCTTTGGTAAAATAATTTTGCTGATGATACAAAATGTACTCTGTTTTTTTTCTGAACATAATGTCATGCTAAGTGTTCAAAGTGATCTTGATAAAAGTTTTAAGGGTCTCAAAATTGACAAACACTGTTAAACATTGACAAATGTAAAATAATAAATATTAGTCACCGGAATCCTAAGATTAAAGACAAAAACTCATCACCTCAGTTTCAATTCTTCCAACCACGTACAGTACGTCTAGTCCCTCCCTCTGCCTGTCTTAAATTCCTCCACATGTGTAATCAAAACAATGGAAACCTGTGTACTCTGTGTTATATGAGCTACTTTGCATCTTTAAAATTTGATGCCAGTCAAAGAGTACTGTAACTTAGAACCAGTTGAGAATTTTGCTTTCCAGGAGGTAAAAATATAGATTAGGGTGATGAGTTATGGCCTTTAACCACAGTCTCGGTGGTATTAATGTCCAAGAAATCCAAGATGAAAAGATCTTGACATTTTTGTATATTCTTCTGTTAAAGTGTCTAGACAATGTGCATTAGCAGCTACTGTAGGAAAGGGAACCAAATTCTAGAAGTGATTAGGTGAAATATTAAATTCTTCATATTATGGTGAAACTCTACAAGCAGAACACTGGAGCATGCTATGCAGGCTTGGAACCCCCATTTTTCAAAAGATTAAAAATTATTTTTTGGAAAGAGTAGTTCAGAAAATAGCTCCTAGGTTGACAAGTTTCATGAGCGGTGTCAGTTATGATCACAGATGATTAAATATGTAATTTTATGTCATTTGAGCTTAGACATCATAAAAGTGATCTGCTTCAAAAATTGTTCATCGTATTGATAATTTATTTCTGAATGATTTTCCCAGTGGTCTAATCCCAGGAGTTCTCAAGGTCACAGATTTAAGCTCCAAAATATCCCTGTAGACTGGATGTTAGAAAGTACTTCTCACAGGACATGGATGAATGGAACATGGTCTGCCTGAGTCTGTGGTGATGGTTACAACTGTTTATGGCTTTTAAAAATGCACTTGACAGAAATTTTAGGCAGTGTCAGAGATTCTGATTTTTCTTGGTTTTGGAGTTAGTGAATATCTGCTCTTTTTCAAGGTCTTTATTATCCTTTTTTTCATTAAACTAAACATTAGACTAGGCCAAACATTGAGCAAAGTCCACTCTACAGTAGGCCTGCATTGAAATTATCAGAACACATAGACTTGAGGTTCAACCACTATGATCACCTGATACAGTATAAACATTTTTTGTTTAAAGTATGCTTTTAATATCATCTTGATTATTTCATTTGACATGAAAAGGGACTATTAAACATAACTCTTTGGCTGTGACATAAAGTGAGCATAAATATTCATCACTTTATGATCATAACACATAGACTTGAGGTTCAACCACTATGATCACCTTATACCGTATAAAAAATTTTTTGTTCAAAGCTTGCTTTTAATATCATCTTGAATATTTCATTTGACATGAAAAGGGACTATTAAACATAACTCTTCGGCTGTGACATAAAGTGAGCATAAATATTCATCATTTTATGAAAGCAATTATTATCAATGTGGAATGAAGTTTTAATGAGCCATAAGTTAGTATTTTGGGACCCAGTACTGTACATAGACTTTGTCCTTGTCCCTTTAAGTATCCATGACTCAAATATCTAGATCAACTCCAGCTCAGTCATCTAAAGTCTTTTGTAATTCTGACACAAAAATGCAGAAAGAAAATTTACAGTGTCCTCCTGTGTAATATCGCAGGGAATAATTTATCCAGTATTGCATCATAATTTGCACCACAGGCAGACAAAATTGCTGCACCAATAAAAAAAAAAGTGTCTAGTATTTATTTGTATGCATGCATAACCCATGCATTCTCATCAATAGTTTCTGAAAGCCATGAGAAATCCCCCAAACTGCTGGCCAAAATTTAAGCTCTTAATTATACCCTGTATTGACTATATGAAAGTCCACTTGGCCTTCTCTTTCAATCAACACATACAGGAATCAGTCCCTTTTGCATATCAACTCGGAGTCCCACCGTCATGTCGGCCACCGAAGAGAGGCACTCTCCAGGATGGCGAAAACCGTCAGAGGTGATGAAGAAGAGAAAACAGAGAAAAGCCCGACACAGTGTCGGTGATCTTCCAACCAATGTGCGACCTCCGTCGAGCTCTTCCCCACAGAGACCCGGTATCGTGCTGAAGAGACGAAATCCGTTCAGGTGTGGAGGCGCCGTCTCTGCCCGAAGGAGGATCTCCAGTGATGTGGGACTCAGTGCTCCTCCTAATCAGGAGGTAATACTGCGTAGTATCAGTATAACTGCGTAGTATCAGCTATCGTCAAATTAAGAAAAGACGAAAGACAAAAATATATGAATGGAAGACACTGAATGTCTTTATTGACACATTTGGTTGATGTTATTTATGGTTATGTGTCTGCCTTTATAGTGTTGCAGAGATGTTTGTTCATTTTCAAACTCATTAAACCTAAAATACTGTATGTATTAGAGAATAAGTATAAGCTGAAGCTGAACAAAACGAAGGCTAAAGGTCATTTGAGGTCAAATTGTGTGGTGTCAAGGAGGATGACTGTTCATTTAAATGAGCACAGATTCTAATCTTTGAGGTTTCTTTTATTTTTTTGAAAATTTCTTAGTTATTGCTATCAGCAGATGATTTTCATTAAAATTTCATTTCATGCCTTCTGGGATCACAAGAATTAGAAATAGGAAAAGCCTACACCTCAGAGTATTTTGTGTTTATGTAGGGAAATGTTAATATAACCATGTAAAATAAGAGCAGAGGTTAATGTTCACCCCTTAAAATGGTCCCTTGTTTGTAGCAATAGTATGTTCATTCGGGGATCACTTGAAAAAAACATTTAGAAGTCAGTACAGTACATTAGGATTATAGTTGAGGTCGGCCTGGACCTCGTCCTCTCAGACCTTGAGTGGCCTTGAATCCTCAAGGTCTCCATACATCAAGTGTACCAGTCTCAAATTGTTCTTACCCTGCATTTAAAAGAATAGTTCAGACAACATTCAAAATAATCAGATAAAATTCACAAAACTACGAAAGGTGTGCTTCAATTCTATGTGTATACATGTATATGGCACATTTGAAGCTTTTTTTTTTTTTGCTTCCCTTTCTTTTTTTAATTAATCATTTCAAACAGTCAAGACTTTTTATTTGGCCAACCAAGTCTATATCGCAGAAATTTCATAGAGACAAAACAATTTAATCTTCGTTAAGCTGTTATGCTATCATGCCACAAATGATTGTGAATTCCATATTTAAGCTGTCTGGAACATTGTTCATTGTGCTGTGTATAAAATGTGTTGCAATTTAAACATCTTTGTGGATCTGGTGGGTGTTGTAAAGTTACAGAAAACTGCATTGTGTGATTGTTATTATCAGGAATGTAGCCAGAGCAAACTTTGTGTCGGGCATTTTGGGATCGCCATCTTAGGGGGAGGGTCTTACGGAGGGGGTGCCCTCCCCTTTCAGAATTTTTGGGATATGCAGGGGGCGTAGATGGTGCTATCTGCTGCGATGTTTTAGGCTTTTTGAATGTGGAAGAATCGACATCTTTTTTTAAATGTTCATTTAATTTAATTTCATTGCATTCGTGTTATATTTACTCAATTAAATTTAGAGTAAAGTCACAGTTACCTTTTAAAGAAGTTTTACATTGTACCGTCGCTCCTTCTTCTCAGCCCACACTCTTACAGCTTTGGTGAAGGGGAATTTGTAACATGGGGGTCCATTTATAGATATCCGTATCAGATAATCCAAATAGTAGTACTGTGCAACTAATTCTTAAATTATAAAGTTAGGCATCTATTCAGTGTCTAATATATATTGGGGTAGCCTAGGTGTCATGCTCATGCCAATTTGGAGAGAAAATTCAGGGGGAGTTTATAGACTAATTCTGTTATTTTTTTGTCTTTGTTTTGAAACTCAGTGGTGGTCGGCAGAGACAGTGTTAGCGCTGAATGGTGGGCGGTGATTCCGATTGCTGGGTGCTGCTGCCCGCCGCCGCCCGCAGTAGCAACATCACTGGTTATTATCATCGCTTATTTGTGATGAAGTTTGGTCGATTGTCCGGGCAACTCTTCTAAAGATGTTGCAATCTAAAATATTTTTGGTCCGGTTCCTTTTTTTATTTTCTATCTCAGAAGCTTGAGAGTGAAGTCTCAAACTCTCAGGGTGTTGAAAGCATTCTCTCATCCCTGTCTGATGGTGAGAAGCAGCCAGAGATGGCCCAAGATGGAGGTAAAATCAAGAAGGGAAAGAATGAAGATGAAGAAGAGGTTGGTCACACCGGTACCTTTACATGAAATTTTAATCGATGTGTTGAATTTTCCCTTCAAATTTGTCTCCACCACATGTTAGTTGAATCTGCCAGTTTTTTATAACAGTTAAGTTTCCTTAAATTTGTTATTCTTTTCCTGTTTTACAAGACATACAGTACAAAAATAGTGTTCAGTGAAATCCGTGTTCCACCATTCGGATTCATTGGCATACATGGATACTACAGTAGATGTATTGTCGTATTTTTTTTTTTAATTTCATTTTTAGAACTATCTGAGAGTGGCATTTTTTTCAGGCTTCAGGACAGTCAGTCTAAATTTTAATATTGGTAGATGTCTCTTAAGAGATGCACTTACCCAGCAATTTCAACGCTGGAGAACTAACATATGATCGACCAAAATGTTACCCATCCTCGTCTTTTACAGCACTACTGACATTGATTTCTTAAGTTTGTTTGATGTGAAGGATTTTAGCAAGTTATAGCAAGTTATTGTCAATATGAGAACCCACCATTATTGATTGAGTTTTGGAAGACAAAAAAAAAATTGTGTTGCATTGTGTTGCGTTGTATCTATTGTTTCGTGAACATTTATTTGAAGCACATTTCAAGAGTACGCTCATAAATAAAAAAATAAGAACAGATAAACAAATGACTTGAATGGAACTCAGAAGAAGCTCCATGGAACTTGTAGTATGAGTCCTCCTTAAGCAAAATACAAGCAAAGAATATTCAGAAAAGTGGAAGGCAACAGAGAAAAAGATAAGAAGAGGAAAGGAAACAAAAAATTATATAGCAGTATATTGTATTGTATTGCATTACAAATACATTGTACTGTACAGTAGCAAAGCTTCTGCAAAAAGAAAAACATCAATACCACATTGTCATGCAGAATCCCGAGTCTACGGAGCAGCAGTCATGTCAGCGAAACTCTTCCTGCCCCATAGACTGGTGCCTTCACACAAGGGTCCGCTTCACATCCCAAACGTCCTTCGACTGGAGCAACAGGATAAGTTCCTCAGAGGAGAGTCACGGACTGACAAACTATGTCCTCTGCAGGCACGAGGATCGGCATTTGCAGCAAGGACAGACATCTTCTGAAGTATTGAGCCTTTGAACTTTTCTTTTGGGAATTTTTTTTTTTTTGAGGGGAAGTTACATGCTGCCCTATAAGAACTTGCAAAATGGCTTCAAGGAATTTGCCACTGTAAAAGATTGAAATCTCATAAAAATGCAAGAAATGTTTATCTTTTATTTGTGAAAGCCATATCTCGATGGCATGTTTTGTGTCAAATTTGTGGGTTTTAATGAAACCTTCATTTCACGGTGGTGATGTACATTGCATTATGAGAAATCTGTGATGTCACTCAGACGAAACTACTCAGATTTCCTATATATTTCTTTTGACAATATTGACTGTCTTAAAAGGAATATTACCATAGTAACAATAGGTGAAATCTTACTTTCACACAACTATTTTGAAGGCCAGTTTGCAACAAAACCCAATCTACACTTTCCACTTGTGTCACATTTCAAGCTTTAATAAGTGCTTCCATTTCAAAGAAAATTAAATATTTTTTATTGCACGTAAAATACCTGTAATATGACATAACATTTTGTGACCAAAAGGCATCTGGAGATCTTTCATGGCCAAATTACATCTACCTTCAAACAGCAATATCTTTAGTCATAAATAAGATAATGGTATGGGGTTTGAGATGTCTGCAGGGAGAAAGTTTGCCTTTTCATTTAAAAAGTTGTTAATATTCACTAGAATATTCCTGTTTGCTGACGAACTTTGGGAGCTTCCATAGGATGCTCTCTGAATAAAAGTGTTCGAAATGAAGAAAAGGCTGTCGTAATCAAGAAAAATTGGTAAAATTCTATACGATCATGTGGAAAAAATCACAATAACATCACTCATACTGACCATGTCAACATTTGTATTTATCGATCATCTGTTTAATTTTTGTGTTGCCTGCATTGCTCATGGTTATCTCGAAAAGAACATAGAGTTTGAACTTCAGAATTGGTGTGTAGCCTGTCCTGTCTTCTTCATTAGCATTCTCAAGGAATTATGAAGTCTTCTTGACTTTCTGGTTGGTTTTGATTCAGGAGTCGATCTTCAGGCAGCGGTTGAAGCAGAGCACCATGGTTTGGTCATCACCATCTTTACCTTGGTTCAAAACCTTCCCAAGGATTGTTCCAGAATTGAGAGATACCAGGTAGGTCCTTTATTTCTTCCTTCACCCCGTCCCATAATTAGATGTACCTCTATGTTTGAGTTTGATTAACAGAAAGAAAAAAGAAGAGAACAACAGAATATCTTTACATTAAAGTATTTAAATATATTTACAATGGTAGGTATCATTTGTGTCACAGATGATTATGTGTACGTACTAAATTTAAAAGACCTGTGCAATTCAGTTTAATACTGAAATGTAGTGAATACCTTACATATATTTAAACAGGATCTCTATCTTTAAATGATCGGTATTTCCTGACCTCTGTCTGAAAGGAATCTTCCCGTTCAAATTTTCCAAGACATCGTCAGAAAATGTGCACAGCTTTTTGTTTTATGTTGATCTCAAATGAGCAATTTAAAAATGTGTGAAGGTTGATCGTATTTGGGAAAGGTTGGACAAGCTGGCTAAATCCAAGACTGCCGACTCTGCCAGTAGTGTGAAAACAGCAAAACAAAAATAAATGCTGTATACAACTATGAGGGTTAGTAAGTCATGAGATTGAAACTTTAATTCTCCCACAGTAGACTGTTGGCCAATCTGGCTGATTTGCAAAAAGAAAAAAAAAAATACCACTTAAAAAAACACCATTTTTTATCAGCTCATCTTGATGATTAACTGTGACAGTGTTGCGCTTCATTTTGGAAGTGTTTTCCCATCCCTACTGAAGGTGGTATTCGTTCTGATTTGGTGATCTTGTGTTATGAGTGTGTTGAGGGGTGGGGGGGGGCTGGACACAGGGTAAGATGTATGTTACCTCTAATAGTATGTTTTGTAACAAAAAATAAATGTTACAGATTCTAATAATAGCTGCAATTCCCTATATTTCTCTATTTTCTGTCAGAACTTCATTTGTCGTCAAAGAAGAGATGGTGGAGAAAGCTCTAATGGCACAGTGGTAATTTGCAAAGTATTCATTTTCTGTTTTATTATACCCTTTTCCTGTTTTTTGATACTCAAGTTTAGTTATTACTAAAGAGTTAGTTATGAAAACAATAATTATATCACATAAAATAAAACAACACATGATTTTTCAAAGTCCACAATTCCACAAAGTCCATAATTACAGCCCTTTCTGCAGGGATGCACCAACTGTTGATTTTAAGATCCGGCCAGACTGGATTTGTCCAAATCTTTGCTGAAATCCGGCCGCATAAAATCCGGCCAGACCGGATTTTTACGATGCTTTTGAAAATCTGAATTGTACACAGTTTCTGTTTCCAAATGCAACATATTTATGATGCACATGTATCATGCTTAAATTAATAGACGACTAATTTATCCTAAACTTAAACAAGTTCACCTTGCCAGTCTTTTCCTGTGCTGACAATCATAATATCACAAGTGGGTAGAATGTTGTGGAAAAGTTGCTGTAAATTTTGCTGCCATTCCATAGATGACAAGTTACATAACAGGTCAGTTTGGAATTGTCATCGCTGATTGAAGTGATTTCCCATGTAGATGCCCTTTACAGAAGTCTTTCAAATGCCAGAAATTAATGTGGTGTACTGAATTTAACATGGTGTAGTTGAGTCCCTTGATCCAAGCTTAGGGCCTATCTATTCTATGGGGCCTAGCAACTGCACCTGTCTCTAAGTCCCTTCAAAGGTTTCAAATAGTGGACTCACTCTTGACTTCAGCTATGAAGTCCAGACTAAATCATGCATATATATTCATTATATTCTGTACTATGTGTACTTAATGCACTCTACACTCTACTAGCAAAATAATGGGACTACTGTAGCAATTTAGTACCAATTTGTATATGTTCTGCTTTCCTTTTGAATTTATTTAAACTTTTGAAAGGATATAAAGTTTCTGTCATTTTTCGTAGAACTTGTTGTTTTTTTTTCTCATAAATTTAATGTAGACTTAGCCTTACTTTTTAATAGCTAGATGCACTCTACGTACACTGGTTTTGGACTGTGCTTGATATCATAGAAAGTAAACGAAGCAATGATTACTGGTCGCATTGTAGCTTTTGATGTGTCAAAGCTGCAATTCTTTCATTGCCAAAGTTAACTTGATTGCTCAAGTGTGAAGCCATGTTGCTCAGCTACATATAATGTTTTTCTTCTTCTGTACAAGTTGTGTAGAATTGTTTTCCGCAGAAATTTGTCACATCCAACCTCGCAAAGTCACTGCTGGATTTGTATGGTATATTATGCACAACTCCTTTGGACATAATAGCCATTTATTTAGAACAAGGATGAAAGAATAGACAGGAATTAGAAAAAGAAATTTGTTGTCAGTCATAAAGTTATTAAAATATGAGAAACAGTAATTTTTATTTCGAAAACCAAGACTCCAGAATTCTGAGATGTTGGTCCCCTTTATATTAAAGTGATTGTGTGCATATGGGAAAACCAGAACTATATTAGATCGTATTTGATTTTTCTTTCTTTATTATTAAATGTACATGAGGTTTTAAATGGATGGAACACATAACGTTATTCGATGAATGAAATTGACAGTAACCACTTTGAAAAACCACAGAAACAACATAAAAGACGTAAAAAGTAGATACCGTATTTGAAAATCAATGGTTCTTATTATGATCGCCTAGAGAATGAATATTATCAACAGTGTATGTCTCACAGGTGTGTTTGTCATTGCTCCTCGATTGGCCTCGGAATTTTAGTATTCAGAAAAATTAAACACTGTATTTACAAATTGATTATATTAACTGGTTCAAAAGAAGTGTGCGGCAAAGTCAAATGGAAATGCCAACCACTACATCGTCATATTTTTATACACCACTTGTCGTTCTGCTGGCAGACTGTGAAATCATATGGCAGCAATTTACCAGCTGAAACCTATAATCCAAGATTGTCGGAATCGTGCAATTAAAATAAAAGAGATATTTAACTTCTGGATGTGAATAATGATTTTACTTTATGCTTATGCATGCAATCACTTTCATATCAAAATATCCTATTGACCTGGAAGAAATTTTTAACATTTTTAACATTCTTCCCCACCAAGGTACGATAGCTTCTGTTCGGTGTACCAGCTGTTACGTTCGGAGATTTGTCCTTATTTCTACGTCTGTGCACATCATCTGACCATCCTGTTCAGAGCAAAGCATGTAGCTGGACACAGGTCGATACACGCCCTTCTGGGTCCAACTACCAGAGGGTTTCGGGAATCTTTGAAGGTTGAAGGTATGCTCATACAGATCTTTGTTCAAAAGAGAAAACAATATCGATGACAGTGTTGTTTGGGATAGGGGGGTGGGGGTTAAAGTCAGGTTGGGAGCGGAATCAACCTTTGTGGACTACATTTCGTTGGTACTGTTAGCGTCATCGCCTGGGAGACAGCCTAAGTTTTTACCTATTACCTCACTCAATCAGCCAGGATTTAGTTTGTACTCTGTTATCCACAGGTTACTGTCAAGATTGATCCTTGTTACAAAGTGACTTCTTTTCAAACTGACAGAGATTCATCAAGGAAAAGATTTTTTGGTTGCATACATTTCATGGTCAGATTGAACATTTTCAGGATTGTAGGATGGATTCTTTACATGATCCATTTCAGGATCTGTGTACGGTCCTCTTCAGGATCACTGCCTTTTTTCTTTCAGAAAAGCAAATGCGATCCATTTCTGGATCACTGTGTAGTCCATTTCTTTTCAGGATCACTGTGAAGTCTGCATCATTAAATATTCTCTTTCAATATCACTGCAAAACAATCTCTTTCAGGGACACCATCTACTCTGCACCCGTGTAACTATTGGTTACCATTTAGAATCAATATATTCAGGGATTTATCTTCATTTTGCATCATTTTGCAATCCACTTCAGGCTGATAGTGTTATTCTTTTCTTCCGATAAATTCAACAAAGCAACAAAGAGAAATTAACGGCAGCATATCGTGAAACTCGTTTTCAAATACTGGTTTTTTTTTTTTTTCTGTCAGGCATTACCTTCACGATGCCATTACTGCAGACTGATGCGATCAAACATCAGGATCCTCATCAAGTGGTCGATGATGTCGCAGAGAACACATCTCAGGATTCGACATCTTTCACTCAGCAGATTAGGTGGGTGAACTTTGACATTTAGTAACCTGGATGAAAATGTGAAAAAAAAAATATTTAGTGACTCTCGCAACTTCTGCCTGTTTTTCTGCAGCTTTTTACGACCATGTGGCAGAGGATTTTATGTTTTGAGAATTCTTTCAGTTGTTTTGATACTGGGACATCATCTTAAAATTTATTTATCTTAGAATTGTCAAAAAAGACAATTTTAGTCTTGTACGCACTCTGCAAAAGTTGTGATCGATCAGTTTTCCTACATGACTAACACAGTTTAAAGGAGATCCCAGGACGTGCTGTTTGATTTTATGAGAGATAGTTTTACCAGCAAGTGAGTTGAGATAGTTTTACCAGATGAGTGAGTTTTTAAGTGGATGGATCAATGCTCATACAAGTTGAAGTATGCCAACTAGCTGACTTGCCAACATCAAAAATGGCAATCCTTGAGGTTCTCACAAGAAAACCAGGAGATCTCATTCCAGACTCCACGCTTGGAGGATTGGAAATTTTTAAGTTAGGACATCAACTGCACAGATAGCAGTAGTCAGAAATTTTGCATAGTTATTGCAGTCTTTGATGAGCTTAATGTGTATTCTGATTGTGTGAGTAAGTCAGTTGTGAGAGAGGATTTATCGCTGCGAGTGGTTTGTTGTGATTCACTGTTTTCTTTCCCCTCAAATGGAAATTGGTCAGTACAGTGGATCTTGGTTTCATTTTTTACAGTTCGAAGAGAGAGGAGGATGAAGAGGCAAAGGACGCAGACGATGAATCTGATGCAGCTACCGCAAGTTGGCTGGAGTCTGTCGGCTTGGAAAACTTGATTGAAACAAACTCTCACAGAGTGCAAATGTATCCTTTAATATCATAAAAGCATTTGTAACAAAATAGAAAAATGGAATGGTAAGATGCCAGTCAGATTTACATGGCCTGTACAAAGTACTTCAGATTCGGAGGCTGCTGTACAAGTCACATTCCTTCTCTATTGCAGTGGAAGCTTTCTCAAGAACTGAACCAAAATGAAGTGAAAGTGTGCATTGGTTGTTGATAAGAATGTTAGTTAATGGTGGAAAAGTTTTCTGTGCTAAAACTGGTCAAACTGCTGACATGAGGTATAAAAGTATGAAGCAATATCGTTTGTGACCAGCCTGTATCATCAATGGACATTTTATGCTAGGTTCTCAATGTGTTCTCACAAGATTTCAATAGATAGTTGTGATAAAGTTATGACCTTAAAGCAGAAATCTGTACCAATGGTTTCTTTCCCTTGTATGTTCTTTTCAAGGGGGATCGCAACATCTATTATTTTGGCGTTCTTTTCCTGCTTGTCTACCACAATTATGTCAAGCCTCCTTGCTTTTATGACCCTGTCAGTTCTGACTTGGAAGTCCCACAGTATTTTCACTCGATCTGTTTCATTGACTGCTTCTGGTCTATGCAGCCATGGTTTTTGCTCAGCAGTGGGAATGCTGTAGTGTTGACATATTTCAAGGTGCAGGGCAGCTGCTACTTTATTATGCCTCTCCAGATATTCAGTGGCTGCAAGTTTCTGGCATCCAGCCAGGAGGTGTCTCACGGTCTCATCTGTGTCTGTGCACATTCGGCACTTACTATCAGTTGTCACTTTCATTATGTTGGTTTGGTGGCTTTTGGTGTTAAGTGTCTGCCTATCTTGAGCAGCTGTAATGAGTGCTTCTGTCTCTATTGTCTAACCTGTGCAGGAGAGCCACTTGTACGCCATCTCCGTGGTTGTGACCTCTTCTATTTGCTGGGGGTATTGGCCATGTAGAGGCTTCTCTCTCCATTTACTCCTGCACCTTCGTGACCATCCTGCTTTCCACTCATCCTTCTTGTCCGCCTCTTTGTTGTTGATTTTTGGTTTGCCAGGTAGCTTGGAGCAGGGGCTCTTTGTCTTTCATTCTTTGGATGTATTTATCAAGCCCCACACTTTCACCCATGACCTTAGCTTCCACCTCTTTTAGCCCCCTACCTCCCTGGTGTCTTGGGAGGTAGAGCCTGTGTACATCTGCTCTTGGGTGGAGTCCTCCGTACGTGTTCAGGAATTTCCTTGTCTTGAGGTCGAGGTCCTTCATCTCTGTTTGTGTCCACTCAATTATTCCTGCAGTGTAGCTGACAACTGCCATGGCATATGTATTAATGGCTTGGATCTTGTTCTTTCCATTTTGTTTTCATGACTTGCCTGGTCCTCTTAGTGTAGGTCTTGATGGTGTTGGCCTTTACTTGTTTCTGGAGGTTTTCCATGCCATGCAGGATACCGAGGTACTTGTATCCTTTTTCTACTTCAACGTCTCTGAACTTCCTGATGTCAAGGAGTAAGTCCTGCGTGGCTACCACCTTCCCTCTCTTGATGATGAGCCTGCCACATTTCTCAAGGCCCAACTTCATGCCAATATCATCACTGAAGATTCGGACTGCGTTGATCGTCGAGTCATTCTCCCTTTCATTCTTCCAGTACAACTTTAGATCGTCCATGTACAGGAGGTGGTGTATTGTGTGACTCGATCGTAGTGTGTATCCATGGCTAGAGTTCCTGAGTATGTGGCTGAGAGGGTTAATGGCTACACAGAACAGCAGTTCTGAGAGGGCATCTCACTGGAATATCCCACATCGGATTGGGATTCCTGCAAAGTGTTCTCCTCTGGCAGTTAGATCGGTGGCAGATGGTAAAATGCTGATCAATGTATCTATCATCTTTCTCCTTATGAACAATTTTTCTGTAAATACAGTTGCAAACTTTCAACCATTTTTGTTTCAAATATCCTCCTGAACTTCTCTCCACTTCAGGCGTTCAGATCCAACAGTAAAGCAGGACAACCGCCCTCAGTCTTTATTGTTCGTAGAAGGATTAGCAAATGTTCAAGCTCTCTACAACTTTGTACTCAACTACAAGAACATAGTAGCGACAGTTGGACCACAAGCAGGAATACCACCAACCATTTTGGCACCTATGGCGTTCCATGGAGCCACTCTCACTTGCAATAAGGTAGGCTTTTTGAGGGTAGTAGTGCCCCACACGTGAATCTGTTGAAGTGATTGCATGTGTACTGAAAAACCAGAATTATAAGATTATGTTTGGCTCTCAACTTTTTTTTTATTTTTAAATGTTCACGCTATGTTGCACATGGACGGACTACATTTTTGAATGAAGGAAAATGACAGTAACTACTTTGAAAAGCAACGGGATTAGCATTAAAACAGTAAAAAACAGAAACCATATTTGAAAATTAAATGCTGTTACTGTAAGTGCCCACATAATGAATATGCAACAGTACAGTCTAACTGGTGTGCCAAAAACATACTAAAGTCATCGCTCCTTGGTCGACATCAGGAATTGTAGTATTTGGTGAAAAGAAGCACTGTATTAACAAATAACCTTCGAACTGATCACGACATCGCTGCGTGAGTGATCCTGAGTTGTTTTGACTAACTGAATATTCAATACTAGCATACTTTCCATTGGCTTGTTCAAAGAAGCATACTGTTGATTTGAATGAAAACTGTCAACCACCACATTATTGTACTCTACACTTTTTGTCCATGTGTTAGAAGAATTTGAAATCATATGGCAGAATTAAATCACTGAAACCTATTTATTTTCCTGGATTGTCTGAATGGTGCAATTAAAAGCCTTACCAAACTTTTTGAGATGAAATGTCAATGTTTTTACTTTTTGCCTACACAGGCAATCATTTTAAGTACTCCAGATGCCAATAAGTCTCATATTGGTCCAGTGGAAATATGAAATGGTTTTGAAGGGAAGCATTCTATGGAAAAGAGATTGAAATATGTTTTCTGCATGATTTTTGTGTAAGGGCAATCAGAGTGGGCATCAAGAACATATTCTTAATTATTACCGGTGAAATTAGTTCGTGCATGCATGTTTATAACAGCTCCATTGCAAGTTGCATTTTGTTTTAGAAACATCGTCAAATACATGGTCTAATGATAGTTGGTGTTATTTTTCAATTATGAATAGCCATAAGAGTTGCAAGTTATGCAAATAACTTGGGTTGTTCATCACTAGAGCATGCTCTGAAGATATCTCTGGTGTTGATTCGTTTATGAATATTCACGGCTATTGTTGTGTAAGATGACAGGAGCTATTTTGCATCATAATGACTAATATCGATTAATTCATGTCTATTCCTTTTTGCTTCAGTATGGATTACTCAAAACCTTGTAAAACAATGTACACAAAAAACGCAATATTTTAAGTAATCAAATTGCCACCCATCCTTCAGTGCTTTTTCTATTGTCCCGTCAAAGCAACTTAAGGCAATCAGTACCACATTTGCCATTTTTTACAGATCAAATCTGGCTCCATGCGCCAAATCGTTGGACAGCGAATTCACGACGTCCACACTCTGGAGGTCTCAGGGCCTATGTTGCCCGACAGTGTGGATCTTCTTGTAAATCTGTTGTCCGAGACACAACAAGGGCAGTTTTCCATGGCCTTCCAGGCCCATGAGCCAACAGCTTCTTTTAGTTCTGGATCGCACAAGCTCAGCTCAGAACTCGAAGATGATCCATCGTCACCCTCAAGCGTCGTTGGTCTACGGAAAGAATTCGCAGAAAGGCTTTACAGCCGGAAGCACGTTTTACAGAAAGCATGGAAAGATTTAAAGTTCTTCAAAGGACAATATGAGTGGACCTAAAATGTTTGAAATATCGCAGGTTTAGATCCAGACCTTTTTTAAATACAAACCAATAGCTCTATCGTTTAAGGAAACTGTCTATGATATCACTAGTGGCAGGTATAGAGCACCCAAACATCACACTGGGAAGCTCTGTGTCATGTAAAAGACCTAGTGAGTGGCATCTTTCAAAGAATTTGTTGCATACATGTCATATTTGTGGCACTACTGGAAAATAGTAGGTAGCTCTTTTTGGAACATAGTAACATCTTTATTGGAGTTTCACAGCCTCTTTATACGTACAGAGACCCTTGTTTGAAAGCTTTTAAAATACTGTGGGCAGTCTCACCCTGTGCGGAGAGCACCAGTCCGAGCATGAAGCCTTCATCGGGTGGGGTCAAGGGGCCTCTTACGTGCCCTAGCTGGGAGTCCAGATGGTGTCGGAAACTAAGCCATTTTTAGGCATACCTGCACTCTTAAGACCGAAATCTTACCCAGTGGTAAATATAACAGTGAGAAAGATGTCTAGTTTAGGCTTTGTCAGATTTAAGCAAAATCCATGGCTAGGACAAGCATTTTGTTGGCTGTAGCAGAAGTCATTCATTTCAAATGTGGCATTGTCATTTCGATCTGTCGGCTTCAATGATGGCGGGATGCATCCTCAGCTAAGGACTTGGTTGAACGTATTTTTTTGTCTGTGGTATATCAAACCCACCCACTTTTATGAGACATTTATATGTAAGTGTAAACTGCTGCCATCTGTAAATTCAATACATAATTAACTTGAATGAAATCTTACAAACATTCCAAGGGAAATTTATTCACATCTTTTACTTCATATTTGTATATTATTCTAAGATTAACAATATTGTAATATTGCAAATAAATCATGATTTTTTTAAAATTTGAATTTGTTTTCTTTGTTTACTAAATTAATGAGTAACAACGCTTATTTATGTTGTCTGATTTTTAAGCTTAAGCAAAAATTAAGTGTACTGTACCAAGCACAGTTATGTAATACAAGCATAATGTGATACATTTGGTCCCCAATTCCATCTTTCTCCAGAAAAGTCCAAATTCTTTCAAAACTCACTTCATTAGAATGAAGCAAGTCCACTACAAATTCCCATGTCTCGATAGTAAAATTAACCAAAGAGCCGAAAAGAGGTCAACTCTTGTTTAAGAGGATTCTGAACTTAGTTGGCAGTGAAAGTATTGGAGTAAATTCTTCTACTTCAAAGCCCTGTAACATCCCAATCAGTTGCTATGCAGTTAGACCAAAGCAATGAAAAGTACACTTGTTTGGAACGGCTTGAGTAAGATGAACAAATAACTGCATTGGAATATTGGCCATATTTACCTTTAGATCTTAAGTCTTATTTCAGTCCAATGGGGTACTACTCACATTATAATTGTGATTTTACTTGAATAAATTGGATGAGCTACGCAAAGAAAATAAAACAAGTGCTCGGCTTGTTTTCCTGGTTTGGTCAGTGTCAAGAGAACAACAGCTTTAGCGCAGTTTTCATGTCAGCGTCCTTTGGTGCAGAACCAATAGGGCATTTCATAAAGTGTTTCATTTCCATAGTGAATTTGGAAGGTGTCTATGGCGTGAGGGGAAGAAAATACTGTCTAAATGCAGTTTGAAGGGTTTACTGGAGATCCATTTTGAGGAATTATGGGTTATCAAATGATAGTGCTGTAAAGACTACTATGGCTTGACCTTGTACACCCACACTTCCAGACACTAAACATGACTGCCTTCGTAGATTGCCTGTGTTAACAGACAGCTAAAAAGCGAAGGGATTGGTGAGGGAAGTTCCATAGGAACTGCAAGAAATAAAGTAATTTATAAAGAAAGAGAGAAAAACAAAAATTGACAACAGGCAAATTTTACTGTAGGGAGTGCCCTTTTATTATTATTTGTCATTTTGCAAACTAGTTTGCTCAAATCATTTCCACTGACAAACATATGAAAGCAGCAGTTTGACATACATATCTGCCTTTGCATCTGGTCCAAAAGTCGCACAAAGGTGTGCCCCATCCATAGTCAGTCTGGGAACCTGATAACCTGACTCTGTTGGTCTTCAAGTTTGTTGGGAAGTCATAATACGACATTTGCATCACTTTAAATATAAAACCATGTATTTGATCAACGGGCATTACGACGAAATTTTCAGAAAGACATATGCTGAATTTTGTCACACCTACAGTGTATGTACGCCACCGAAACTCTGGCCGTGGTCACAGAATCAGGTTCTGACACAAAGTGCATCTGTAACAGTACCTGTTTACAATGAAATTTGCCAACAGTTCTCGAACACTGGAACCAAGGTGTAAGTTTCAGCGCACACGAGATCTATGAACCAAATGTTAGACTGGAATCGAATTTGATGAACAACATACTGCCAGCAACTGCAGAGGTTCGATAAAGGGGATGGCACCATGAATAAATCATTCACATATTTGTGAACAGACAAACAGACAATGTGCTCCTTGTTCTGGCTTTCAGTCCCTCTCCCAGACTCTATTGATGATAATGTGTTATCTGATTCATAAACTGTCCCACCAGGCCTGGGAAAACTTGTTTTCAATAAAGTAGTACGACCTTCACGAGACAGCATCTGGAAGTATAATAGTGCAACACTGCTGGTTTATTGAAAAGACGTATATAGAAGCGACGTACATTCATTTCGTACTTTAAATTTTACTAAATTGTGCCAAACCAACCTGCCCTGATTGTGAAGTGACCAACGAAATCCACATAAGCAATATATGAGTTTTAAGTGTCAATGACACTGTCACGTTAAGGCATGGGTGTAAGGAGAGAAAGAACCAAGCTAAAAACCACTGGTTAATACGGGGAAGCTTGTCAACTCCAGCGTGTTAATCGAGAACAAGACTTTTTCACAAATGTTGGAGAATTTTTCTTTTAAAAACCTTTGAAGCAACTGCATGCCAAGCCAATTACGTCATTGCAGAAAGTCAAATCCAGTATCTTGTGGCTGATAATGCTTTGAATGGGTTGAATAATCGCTACATTTTGGTGAGGTCTCTTTGGAGGCCAATGGACATATTATGGCAGTTCATGTAATCACTGGCATACTTTACTGAAGTATAAAAACCTCTTTCGGTTATCTTTGAACCAGCTACTTAGAGAGAAATGTAGCCCAGAGGATCAAGCAGTACAGGTAACAACCTCGATGTGAGACTCAATACAAACTGCAGGCGAGGAGCAGATGTTTTTGGCACGAAAGTTCCCACTTAAACAAATAACGGACAATATTCGCAAAATAGTAACCTCAATGCTGTGAGGCATTGTCTTTAAAAATTCAGTCAAAAGTGAAGAAGACCAGCATTTTTTGTAAAATTCTTCAGAAATGCATAATTAACCTTTTGCTACAGCTTTAATGATGTTCGCAGATATCAGTTGGTCAAATCAGTTGGTCAAATGCGAGTGATGGCTGAGAGACCATGCAACACTTCAGTGATTTCTTAGTTAAACAAATTTACCATCCTCCCCCACCCCTCCTTCCCCACCCAACGACCTTCTCCTTCCCCACCCAACGACCTTCTCCTTCCCCACCCAACGACCTTCTCCTTCCCCACCCAACGACCTTATCCTTCCCCACCCAACGACCTTATCCTTCCCCACCCAACGACCTTCTCCTTCCCCACCCAACGACCTTCTCCTTCCCCACCCAACGACCTCCTTCCCCACCCAACGACCTTCTCCTTCCCCACCCAACGACCTTCTCCTTCCCCACCCAACGACCTTCTCCTTCCCCACCCAACGACCTTCTCCTTCCCCACCCAACGACCTTCTCCTTCCCCACCCAACGACCTTCTCCTTCCCCACCCAACGACCTTCTCCTTCCCCACCCAACGACCTTCTCCTTCCCCACCCAACGACCTTCTCCTTCCCCACCCAACGACCTTCTCCTCCCCCACCCAACGACCTTATCCTCCCCCACCCAACGACCTTATCCTTCCCCACCCAACGACCTTCTCCTTCCCCACCCAACGACCTTCTCCTTCCCCACCCAACGACCTCCTTCCCCACCCAACGACCTTCTCCTTCCCCACCCAACGACCTTCTCCTTCCCCACCCAACGACCTTCTCCTTCCCCACCCAACGACCTTCTCCTTCCCCACCCAACGACCTTCTCCTTCCCCACCCAACGACCTTCTCCTTCCCCACCCAACGACCTTCTCCTTCCCCACCCAACGACCTTCTCCTTCCCCACCCAACGACCTTCTCCTCCCCCACCCAACGACCTTCTCCTCCCCCACCCAACGACCTTCTCCTTCCCCACCCAACGACCTTCTCCTTCCCCACCCAACTACCTTCTCCTCCCCCACCCAACGACCTTCTCCTCCCCCACCCAACGACCTTCTCCTCCCCCACCCAACGACCTTCTCCTTCCCCATTCTCCACCTTGTCACGTCTGATGACTTCGAAGAAATAATAACCAGATGCTAAATGCATTCAACCATGCACTATTAATCCTGCCACCTTGTTTTCATACCAACTACGCCATTTCACATATATTCACTTTTTCTTTTTTTTTCTTTTTTTTGCCACTTCAAAAAACTTTTCTGTGCATACAGTGACTACTAAATAAACTGGCCAGTTAATGCAAACAGGTGGGCACATATTTGAAGCTGAACTGCAACAGGGTTAGAGTTGCAGGCACTGCGTCAGGCATATCATACCCTTTTGAGTTTGTACAACATTCCAGCATTTTCACGAAGTTAACGTGAAATTTTCGAGTCGATAAGTTGACAGTTGCCAGAGGTGTATTTAATTCAACCAAGAATTTACATTGTGGTGTCATTATTTTACAATCCTCATGCTGCATTCTATTCTTTACTATACCCTTCTTCCTCCCCACAGCTGCAGCAGACGGGGTAATCACACTTGCAACTTCAGAGCAATAGCCAAGATCAAGTGGAATATCAACGACTTTGCATCGTGTCCATACATGGAGCACTGCCTGGCCATTTTGGTATCATTCCATTTGGTCATCACAGATCCACTCTGCAAACTGTAAGTTTCATGAGTGCATTGCATCATAGATAAGGCTTATAAGTAAGGAAAACAAAATCTCCTCAGGGTGGTCCACTGGAAACAGGGATTAAATCGATTGTGACGTCAAGAAGGGGTTGGGAAGTGATGTCGCCTTGCATGAGAGGCAAACTGGATGAAGGACATATTTGCACACACCGAATGGTGTCTTCATTTATGCGATGGTCATCGTGCTTCAATTCGGGGAACCTTCACTGGCTATCCTGTTCTACGGTTTTAGGAAACCTTCCTTGACAGACATCTGTAAGAGGTAGCGAGAAACCTTCAAAGACAGTCCTCTTCAGGAGTTTCAGGTCACCTGAGCGGGATTCGGCAGGAGCCCTAGCTTAATCAGGGCCGTCTGGGCTGCCAGGGCCTTGGCTTCTTTTTTGTTGTTGCAAGACATGGCGCCCTGAAATTCTTCACCGTTGAGAACCACCTGCCGAGGAGGCAAAAGATAATAGAGTAGATTACGTTTTATTGTGATGACTTGATGTTTCCAAATCTGATATTTATGCCCTCTGATGCAAAAAGAGAAAAAATCCTAACTGCATTATTCTTATCTGACGTGTTGTGTGTCGACCTTCTATGAAAAACAAATGCTTACTGAATTATTCATGGTAGAGCTGAAGTTTTTTTCCTTTTTTGAATTAGCCAAAATATTGGAAAAAAGCAGTACACATCCTAGGATATAAAATACACACAATTAGCATCAGAGGCAAATGGGTTGGTTTCTATGGAGATGGATCTTCAAACATACAATGATTTCACTTCAATCATTGGGTAGGAAGTGAAAAAAAAAAAAAAAAGGACTGATAAAACTTGGAAGTGCTAAATGCAGCATTAAAAAAAAGTTGAAGAAACTGTTTTACTGGCCTGGCACATGCTACGTATCTACCCTCAGCGGTCTATCCACAACCACCTGATTAATTAGGTCATGTGACCCATTCTCTTACATTCTTGCCCACTGGAAAGTCTCACCCGACGGCACGTCGCAGACGTGGACAGACAGGTGATGGCCAACTGTTTGTTGAAAAATGCCAAATGGGGCTTTCTCTTTTCCGTTATTGCAAGGTAGCTCTTTTTGCGTAGTTGCTGACAGACCGACAGCCAAACTGTGCAAACGTAGCAAGCTAATACTAGATGAAGTACATCCATCTTGAGGGTTCAACCTCAGGAAAAGTTGCAAAACTTAAATGTTATTTTTTTCTTTTCCGGGTTATAGTTTTCAACAAGTACAATATAACAGTTGGTGCGAAATTCAGAATGATTAAAGAAGATTTAAAGCATTTTAGATAATTGAAGATGGTGTGAGAGTCTTTTCAGTGGGGCAGGATCACCACTGCAAATTTTCACCCCATTTTTAGCTCAAAATGTGCATGATGGTCACAGTAGGAATTTGGAAGTGCCATCAGATATCTACATCAGACAAAGGGTTACTCTAGATCATGCATGACCATGATGTGACTGTATCAGAAAAATTACAATTTCTTTGCATATCCAACAGGTTTAACTTTAAAGACCAAACTTTTGACCATTCTTGCCTTGAAGATGAATTCCTTCTTGTGAGCAGGGCCTTGATCGAGCACCGTTATGTAATCAGGCTGTTTCCACTTTCTCTTGGAGCAAAGCTCATTGAGGATAGAGACAGGGTGCTTGCCGGTCAGATCCAGACTGGCTTGCGGAGGAGTTGGATTGTTGGTCCTCATCTTTTGAATCCTGTTAACAGGAACTTTTGGAGCAGACTTCACGGCCAGGCCTGATGACAAAATTTTGAGACACAAAAGTGATGCACCCATTACCCATCAGCAAAATCTTTCCCCTAACCCCTAGCCATGCACTCAACTTTAATTGAGAGTAGTCTGGTGTAGGGCTGACAACTTGTCCAGGGGGGCCTATGGCTTTCAGAATTCACATGTCCTGATAAAGTTTTACTTGCACTGGGCAATAGGGCAATTCTTAATGTTCAGCCCTGACATTTCAGTTTTACTTGCATTTTGCAAATAGATGATAAAGGTTTAATCAGTTCCTAAACTGTTTTCTTTTTTTTCTTGTCTTCATAATAAATATGAAGTACCTTTCCTATCCATTTTGACGTCTAGCATCAGTGGCTGGGTGGCTCCTTCTTTATTCCTTCCCAGGCCTTCCCCTTGCTTCCATCCCATCTTCTGTAACAGCTGCATCCCAATTCCTCCCTTGACTGGCATATGGTGATGAAACATGTCCTGTGATTGGATTCCCAACATATCAACAGGCATCAACGATAAAATCCAAGATGTGAAAACTATTTCACTTTATTCAGGAATGAACTCTTACCAGCAATGATCAGCATTATTGTCAGTTTTTCTTTTTTTTGCAAAAAACTGGAATTGATAGGGAAACGGTAAAGATGTAAAAAAAAAATCAGGTAACCATGGAAACTTTAAGTGAGGGCAGAGGACTAAAGGGAAAGCGAAAACGAAAGCTGTTTTGGAAGATGCTGTGTATCACAGCATGGAAAAGCTTTCTGCCAATGGACATCCTGAAATTGACACAGTGACTGTAGGTAAATACTGTGAACTAGTTTTGCTTATCAATATATGAATGGTGCTTACCTTACCGCCTGATCTTTTTCCTCTAGAAGTAGCAACCATTACAAGTAAACCACAAAGAGCACACATGCTAATAAAACCTACTTCACTCAGCTAAACTCTGAATGTCAGGTGAGAGGATCACAATCTGTTTTCTGATCGCTAAATGCACATTTTTGGTTAAGGGAAAGTACCAGGACATAAACAGAGCAGGAAAACACCCAGACACACGACCTAGTTTCCTTCCTGTTCTTCAGGATTATTTGGTCAGTATCACCCATTAGGACCAGGAAACTCCTACCCATGTGTAGCACACATTGCAGCCTGCTATTCATCAAACAAGAAAGCTGACGATGGGATGTGAAGTAGGTCCATGATTAGACCTTCACGTTATGTGATTCAATAAAAATACAAAGGAAGATAAAGGAATTTCAACAATGCCAAGTACCAAAGATATTCTCAGGCACAGCAAAATTTTGGTTTCAAAATTTTTAGTTTAAGGTTACTGTTACAAAGGGATGTACTTAAAATTGTACCATCATCACAACAGTCCTAACATTAAAGGAGGACTCGGCCAGTAAATGGGGGAACTTTTTTACCTGTGTTTTGAACAACGACATTAATAACTTACTCTTGCTACTGTCATTGACTTCTGCTTTCATGAATTACACGCTGCACTTAATCGGTAATGCATATGCACGATGTATATTAAATACTGTATGCACACATTTAGTCAATGCCAGCAATGTTTGTTGCAGACACAGGCATCGTACTGCTCCCATCAGTTTCAGGGGGTTCAGCATAGCTAATTCTGTCATAGATTTGTCATTGAGTTTCTCAGAGAATATGAAATATTGCACCCCCATAAAATGGCCAAACCTCCTTTAAGTAAACAAGTGATATAAAGCAGGGTAAAGCAAAACGAATATAAAAAAAAGAGCTTTTCACAATATTGTCATCTTAAACCGAGTGTACTTGGTCTTCATCATTATCAACAGTTGTTAAATGCTGCCACCTCCTCTCTATGGATCTGTCATTAATTGGAATATACTTTTGTGGAGGGGATGTTTTACACAGGTACATCAACAATCCACACTGTGGAATTGTTGAGCGTCAGGAGATCAGTGACACGCCAAATAATTATCTTTTTTTTCTCTTGTTTTTGTCACTTGTAACATGATGCCTAGATTTTGGATACCCTCAGAAAAGCCTTGTTGTGATATACCCTGCTCAAGTAACCCACCAATGCAGTGTCTTCTGAAAAGAAGCTTTTCTTTCAATTTCGAACTTGAGACAAGTCAAACACAGACGCTGTGCTGTGGGTTGTCTCTGGTGTCTGCAGAAAAATTTCTTGGAGCAGCGTTCAAAACAAAGGCACGCAAGACGAAACAGAAAACTAAGACTATTGCTCTCAAATGAGTGTAACCAAATGTGACAATATGATGGAAGTACCTGTTTTGCACATTTTCTTTTTTTTAAACTCAGTGACTTTTTCAAAGTTGAAAATGTTTATCTTTCTGTTCATCTTTCCACCATTTTAAAGAAATAATCAGTTATTGTCACACATCACTTTCTTAATACATACATATACACCCCAAACCTAGCAGTACATCAAGTTCTTTAGCATCCTAACCAACCCCCCAACAAGGGACAAATATATACAAAGGGGATGTGACACTGTGAAATGAATTTCTCCTGAAAAAGTTGCTGCTGAAGTCTTTTTTTGAGTACCTGTGTGAAACATTTCCCACTTACCGGCAAATTTTTGTCATCGGAATTTCACGAAACAGGGCCATATGCTGAGAGTGAGTGTGATATGCAGAGCCACCTGTAAGAAGCTAACTGATGTAATCCCCATCGATGCATCATCGCCATTTCCGAGTGGAAATGATGCATTGATGGGAAGTTTACATCGTCTGGCCCAGCCAAATGAAAAAGACTTGGTTCAGCCAGAGGAGCAAAACGTGTGAGGTTCGCCCTCCTTAACAAAGTAACATGCTGCTTTAAATACCACTGAAAATTTCTTTTAATCAAACAGATATGATGAAATGAAAGACTACACGAGAGCCTATTTTAAGAGAATACACCTAGACTTCACTGATAGATGTGAGCATTAACAGGAAACAGCTGTAAAAACATGAAAAAAAAATGTTTTGAAACTTTAAGCCAAGTTTGCGAAATCACCAAGCAAACGAAGACAACAAGTTGGAATTAAGTGTGGATGTGCGAGTGTGTGTGGGAGTGAGCTTCTTCCATTTGTCCCTTCAGAGGTGCACCCAAACACTTTATCCATCGGTCCAAAGGTATGGATTTGACACAAAGTAAGCTAGAAAGTAAGCTATCTGAGCAAATATATGAGTGAAGCAAGGCTCCAAAACAAGTTACTCACTTGACTAAAATGACCTCGAACTCCATCGTAAGTATGAAAGAAATCTGGGAACTTGTTTAATAATAACTTGGCATTAAAACTGGCAACAATTTCATGACTGCAAAGGAGTCAGAATGTTGATGTTTATAAAACGCTCATAGTCTTGTGAACAACAAAACATTTTAATGCTGCACTAGGAAAACCTCCAAATAAAGATTAAAACAAAGACAACATTCTAATCAGATGCAGAATTTTACCTTCTTGGCCCAAGCCTGGTTCTTACGGTCTGGGTGACCCAGCTGCGTGGGCGTGAGGATGTTGGCATCGGTTCGACCGGTGAACAGACCAGGCTTGTTGTCTTTGTTGACCCAGTTTTGAAGCTGAGGAATTGAGGGACAAAAAAATAAACCTCACCCAAAATGTTTCTAGAGGAAAAGTTGGTACTGTGGCCGGCAGACAGGCTTGTGTTTGTGTGCTCAGCTTAATTACAGTGAATAAAGTCAACAAGTTCACCGCCGCAATCACAGTTCCCTCTTCACATATTCCTGATATTGACGGCCATACTCTGCCACTTCGTATTAAGAGATGTGTGGTGGTTCGTTTTATTTAAAAAATAACTCATGGCATTTCTGATGCCATACTTTAAGTTACCTCTATGCTTACAGAATTTTACCATGCTTGTGGATTTACGTTATTTTATATATAAAGACAATTGCTCTTTCTTACACTATTCTGTGCTTTGTGCAGGGTGCTCAGAGCTTCAACATCAAGAGGGTTGGTCTGCAGTTGTCTTGCTGCTCTCAGTCTCATTGCAACGACGTCTGCGATGCTCACATTCTGAACGATTCAAAGAAACACAAATGATGATTCTTTCCAAGGCCAAAATTTTTAAGTCTAAAGATTGTATTCACCCCGATAGCACAAAACTTCATACGTTTGTAAGTAACCAGAAAACAAGATAATTTTGTAAATGCAGTGAAAAAGAATTTTCCTGTGTCTTAACTTTCAGGGACTAGTGTGGTACATATAACGGAGGACATTACTAATGTCCAACCATTTGAGATATGAAATTGGTACATACAATGGAGAAAATTTTCCAGGGCCAAACTTTTGAGGGTTTCATTCAGTACATATACTGGTGGAACTGGAGAGTCACTTTCCTGTGTCCAAATTGCTTGAAGGGATAGTTTTGCATGATGCACTGGAATCCACTGTACATAAGATGTGTATTGTAGATCTGTGAGTATTGCATTTCCTACGGTCATCCTGGGGTAAACCTGACACCTCCATGGAAATGGAATTTTTTAAAAGAATGGTCACATTCACCCTTGACAAATGGCAGGCACAGTCTTGAAATTAACAAAACTGCATGTGATGACACTTTCTAAATTAGTGGTATGACACAAACCAGAAAAAGGCATTCTGGATTCCATGATTTCAATTATGAGCACTTTGAAAGTGGAAGATTGCATATTAGGTGAAGATATGTTGACCCCAAATGACCTTGATCTCCACCAAAAGAATAGGCTTCTCAATAAGGTACACCTTCACACCAAATATGAGATTTTTCCTCCAGGAGATAATGCATATTTACAAGGTTTTCACAATTTGATCCCTCTTGACCACAAATGACCTTTGATCTCCACACAAAATGACAGGATTCTTGTACTCAATAAGGTACAACTACTGAAGGAATATGAGATCTGTTCAAGCTTCCCTTCTTGATATCGCGTTTACAAGGTTCTCAAAACTTGACCCCTGTTGACCCCAAATGAACTTTGACCTCCACTGGAAACGATAGGTTTCTTGTACTCAATAAGGTACACCTACAAACCAAATACAAGATACATCCAAGATTTCCTTCTTGAGATATCATGTTTACGAGGTAGGGCATCACAGACATACACACACACCCACACATAAATAAACACACACATATGCATGAATACAAAGGTTACGATTGTCTTTGAAACCAAGAAAGGGGAGAGCAATTCACTTCAAAATTTTACGGAAATTTTTGAACTCTTTTTCTTTCTTTCTTTGGAAACTTCAATGAATCTTGCAGCAAAAAAATGTTGGAGCACAAATGAAAGTAAAGCAGTTTTGTTTTAGACTTTTGCCACTATTTATCCCATCCCATTACTATTACCTGAAAAGAGAAGAAAGACCAATCATTCATTTCTTAATGCAATTACTACCATAAACTCCCCTCCCTGACACCTTCTTCCTTTTTCTCCACCCATGTTATTTACTGCAATACACTGATACCCATTTCACTGATAGACAGGGATGGTCTGAATAATTTTGATGCTGTTAAAAAAGTGGCTTGCACCCACCTCAGCAGGTGGCTCTTCGAAAACTCGATCCTCTACAGGCACTGGTGCTGGCTGTACCACTGGTGGTAGCAATACTGCTGGCGCTTGAACCACAGGAGAAGGCACGATTGGCATGGTCGTGGAAGGGTCCACAGCTGTGGAGGGTGAGGTAGAAGAAGGGGGTAGTGAGCCACCTGGGGTAGGGGCAACGGTAGGGGCAACGTTAGGGACGGTTGGAGTGTTGCTCGATGCCTGTGCAGTCGATGCTGGCTCTGGCTTTTTCACGGGTTGCCATTCGCCGTACGGACCAGTCAATGTTAATTCCTCCTTCTTACGATGCTGGGTGCCGCTAGACACCGGAAACTGTACCCTCAATTTCTCCTTGCTATTTTGAATTGGTAAGGTGGTGGCATTCTGTTGGAAGATTGGAGACCGAATAATCAGACCGTCATAAAGTGAAGAGCAAATGTGGAGGTCATAATAGTCTTTCTGTAGAGTAGTCCACAAGTACTCTCGATTTAAGAGGTGAGGTAGAGGAGGTGAGGTGTGATGGGAGAATCGAAAAAATCAAATCTCAAAATTTAAACTTTTGGGGACAAATTCTGCAGACCATTTTACATTGTATCATCTACAGTACAGTACATGTGAGAATCGCTACTGTTTACACACTCCCTTTTCCTTTAACCTTCCAAATGAGGAATAGAAAAAAACGGGACTTGTATACCTGAATGTTCATAACGATCGACTGAGGTCTTTCCTTGACTTGAAAGGGATGGCGTATGAAACTGTCTTTTTCCTCGTCCGAGACCATAGGCACATTCACTGGTTCTTCATCAGAACTGTCTTCATCATCACCTTTGGACAGATTTTTGCAGACCTCTGTGAGCTCGTCCACCGTTTTCCCACCTTTTGAAAGAAACAATGTTTCACTCTGCACTAACAGGAAAGAATAAAGTGGTGCCTTGTATTGCAGGTGCACGAAAGTTCGGAAATGTAGAACTCCAACAGAACTTGAGGGAGGTGTGGGCCTGCCCGCTGAATTCTGTTGGCCTACTGCAGCGTATTGCCACAAACATCTTAATCATGAATGTATCAAAATATTTCAGAAAACTGAGTTTGAGAATACAGTATGTTTACACAGATTTTGTTCACCTGATTTACAGTGCTTAGCTCTACATTCCTAACTGTCTTTTACATGAGAGACATGTGATTCCTTTCACACATGTAAATCTATAACAGTAAAATGGTATTTACTAACAGCACTCACTAAATTCTGTGATATCCTGTTTCAAACTCACCTGCCAATGAGGTCACCTTGCTTTCCAGTTGTGGAAATTTGGTATTGGCAGGAAGTTCACCGGAGGCGACCTTCTGATAAAGGTAAGCATTTGCCTTGGCGATTTCAAACAATTTCTTCTTGTCGATCTCTTCCACAGGGGTGTACGACCGTTCCCTTTTTCTCCTCCTCTCCCGTGACGGCGAAGGACTCCACTCTCGCCTTCTGTCTCTCGTATCAGAGAGTCTGTCCCTGTGTCTGTGACATCTCCTGTGAGGTGAGTGGGACCTGCGAGGTCCGGGGCTTCTCGACCGTGAGCTGTGGCGCCTTCCCCTGCTTGTCGAATACCTGCTGGAATACGGGCTTCGTGAACGGGACCTGTACTGGCGGGGAGTCCTTGACCTTGATCGTGAGTGACGGTTATGTCTCCGGGGAGATCTACTTCTGTGTGCAACTACAGAGGACCGTACAGTCTTTCTCTCTGGTGACTTTGAAGTTTCTCTTTTTCCCAATCTCTCTTTCACAGACCTTCTGGCAGTGTCTCTCTCTTTGTTCTCTGTGATCTTTTCATGCCTGTCGGCTTCTTGCCGTTGTTTCTTCTTGTCGGTGCCAATATCACCGTCTTCCTTCTCATCGTGTCCTCTCTTTCTGAGTTGCTTGTTTTCATCTTTCCATGTTGCATCCCACCTGCCTTTTGTCTCATTTTCCATTTGACTGACTGCCACTGCTGTCTGGCTCATTTCCTCTTCGTTTTCTTCGCTGGCAGATGACGGAGAAAGCTCTCCTTCTTCTGGTACTATCCGCCATGGACGACGAGGATCAGTATTTTCATTGACACCATCATCATAATCCTCCTCCTCCTCTGAGGTGTTTGCACCATGATCCTCTTCCCTTCTGCCATCATTTTCACCTGTTACTGAGGCATCGGTCGGTAACTCCAAAGTCTTAATTTTAATTTTTATAACATTTTGCTTATTCTTTACCTTTAGAGCACCTTCTGTTTCTTTATTACTGTCATTTTCTCCTTTTTCTTTATCCACCTTATCATTTTTCACACCTTCACCTTTGATCTCTTCTGAATGTGGTACGGTACTTTGCTTTTCCGTATTCTGTGCAGCTTTTCCTGTCATATCGGAAACATGCCTTTGGTTTGATTCTTCTGCTGGAAGACTTTTCGCAATCACTTTTTGCGACTCCTCTGATGCCCTCAATGGTTCTTCAGCTTCCTGCCTAACTTTCTGTCCTTTTTTCTCCAGTTCTATCTTGGAGGAGGTTGTGTCTCTTTCCTCCATATTTCCATCAGATTCTTCTACAGGTGCAGCCGTCGGGGGTACACGATCAACAGTTTCAACAGGCTGTTCAGCACTTTGTTCTCTTTCACCATCAAGGATCTGCTTCTGTTCTCCACTTACAACACTTCCAGCTACTGAATCACACAAACTTTTCACCTCCATGTCATTAATTGCAACGTTCTCCAACCCCATTGGGCTCTTCTGCATGGCATCTGATAGCAACAGGCCTAAAGGGTCATCTTTACTGAAATGGATGGGTGGTGATATGGACCTACCATCAGTGTCAGTTTCATCTGTGTGGACTTCAGTCGAAGATTCACTGTCCTTCTTCTTTGCAATGATACTGGTCATGTCAAGTCCATCACCAGAGTCCTGAACGTTTTTTAACAATTTTTCTGACTCCTCTCTCGTACCACCTTTCCTACGATCTTTTCTTCTACGACTAGATTTTCGCTTGTGTTTCCGCTTGTGTTTGGATGAAGATGAAGAGTGCTTCTTATCTTTTTGTTTGCTCTTGTGACGATGACCATCTCTTTTGGAACTTTTGTGGTGGTGTCGTCTGCTAGATTTTTTTTCTCTTCGCTTTGACTCCTCCCTCTCATCTTTAGCATCACAAGCTGCCTTGGTGCTATCCATGGTCTTCGCAACAGAAAAGTTATCGTCCAAACTCTCTGAGAGAGTAGCATCTCTAGCTTTCTTGATACTGCCATTGAAAGAGAGAAATGCATAAACCATAAACGACTGAAAGATTACCTTTTTAAAAAGAATATTAACTCTACAAGACCTCAAATACCTTGATACCATACAATTTTGAAAATTGGTGCAAGAGTTAAGTCACTCTTTTCTTGTGATGTTAATGCAACTTAACTTGTACCACATCATTTCAACATACCAAATGTTGCTAGAGCTACAGTGGGAGTATCAGTAGCATGGATATATAAATCTTCCGGTATCTGACATGAAAACCTTAAAATTTTTAGCTGCTGGAAATTCAAAATCCTTACAAAAATCTTGTTTTAGCGCATCTGAAGTTTTATGTTACTACAATTTGACCTAGTCTGGTAGGAACTGTACCTCAAAATCTGTGATTTTAACCAACATTTGCTTGAGTTACTGATACAATGTAAACCTGCCAAACTTTGGGCACGTTGTTAATGTTTGCATGACAATCATTACATGAAGAGTGTCCTGTGCATTAACCTACAGTAATTTCTTGTGAACGAGCTAGCAACAAAAAGTGGTCATGGACAAATCCAGTGAATGGTCAAAATCATGATTGGAAAATTTGTAACATTAGGCAACAACTGGAAATAGAATACTTTAGGCCTAGCCTACCTTTCCTGTGCAAATGCAGAACCATCAATTTGCTAATCAGGCATGGGCCATGAACTAAACAGTGTTTCAGTTTTCTTTTTAAGTCACTTATACAATAGTCAAAACTTTGTCACGCTGCTTAGACCATTGCATTTGCGAGCTTACTTTGTAGGATTGCAGGAAGTATAGCAGTGCACAAAGTTTGGTGTATGTAATATAGTGACTGTATTAGCACTCAGTGATACTGATAGTAGGTCCTCCAAACTTGGCTTTTTTGGTGCAAATTTAGAATCAGTGCCTGGAAGTGACGTCAACAAGATATCAGACAACTAAAAGAGTTGGAGTGTCTATGTCTACTCTTTATTATTTTTTATTTTTAGAGTTTTTTTTTCTCTCCTCAGTCTTTCAAAGTTGTGGATTTTCTGTGGAATGAACAACAGTTAAACCTGTGGAAGAGGTGATAGAACTTTATTACTGAAATAGAAAGAGGTTAGAGGAGGATTCGAACCTAGGATGTAAAGATAACAGTCGCATCATAAGTTCTAAGTATAACCCACTGTGCTACAGTACGAGAGCGGATTTGGTGGTTGGGTGTTCGAAAATGCATACAATACACATATGCCTAATCCAACCTAGTCATGTAATAGTATTTATACATTCATGCACTACAAATAAGTGTCTATCCCCTAACATTATCCACTAACCATGAACCATGCCACCTAACCCGATCCCCTGACCCTGTTTAGTATAATGCTAGATAATCCATTCATCGTTCAGTCTATTTTGACAGAACGAAGCCCATTCAACAAAGGTAAGCCGGTTCCACCCTGCTGAATTGGTACGATAACCAGTGACAGTACAGTATGCATCACTTCTGGGCACTGATTCTAAATTTGAGCTGCTTTTTCTGTAATATATACATGCCACGTATAATTTGGTACTGATTGAAAACTCATAAGGACCAAATAATAGTCTGCGTAAGAGTGAAAAGATAAACTTATTTGCGTGCACCAACCAGGCATTTTTTCAACAATGTTTTGTGTTGTATATACATATGTAGACTGAGGTGTGATCTCTCTCTCTCTCGAATAAACACACTGAAAATTTTGAGAGAGCACTACTTATCCAAGGGGAAGCCTAAGATTATCGCACTCTATACAGAGTTGACCTCCTTGAAGAAATCTAGTCAAGAGAGCGTTGCAGATTACATGATTCGAGCAGAAACCGCAGCTATGTCATTAAAGATGTCAGGTGAGACAATAAGAAACAGCTTGTTGATAGCTGTGGATCCTGAAAGGTCTCCCACCAGAATTTAAGCCATTCTCAACAGTAATAATACAGAAGGGCAAAGCCTTAAAATTTAATGAGTTCAAAGTTGCTTTGAGAAGCTTTGAAGAAGCTGAAAAGATAGATGTAATGAAGATAATGATGATCGTGTAATGAAAGAAGACCCCCAGCGTCGCAGCCAGACATCCAAAGATTTATCACAGTGATGAGAGGCAAAGAAAGCAGTCAGGGTATAATCCAAAGGGGGGTGGAAGCATGTTTTCATGTGGAGAGCAAGGACAAAAAGCTGCTGACTGTAGGGCTCCTGGGTAGTTCCATAAAAGATGGTGTGAAATTTGTCAGAATCCTTCACATAATGCAAAGTGGTGTAGAAATAACAGGAAGAAAGACTCTGTGATCAGTGATGCAAATCAGTGTGAACACTCAAATAGAGATGAACATTCTTTCATATTTAAAGAGGAAATCAGGGTTTATTTTCACAATTTATTTCTCTACAATTCCCCACCAGTATCATACAATGAGTTATAACTAACAAATATGATCAAGACTATGTCAAACCATGTGGACAATTTTGAGAAACAAGTCAAATTCGCAAAAAATCGGTGAAGAACTCTGCAAGTCTGTAACATCCATATTCATCGAATCAAATATGAATATTCAATAGTATCACCTTTTCAAGGTATGAGGAGGTGTGGCTGAACAGTTTCATATGTAGCCTCATGTGCTGTACATATCATCAACTATCGCTAAACTTTTGTTTACTTAGCATTGCACAATGCACGAACAGCATGGAAACCGTACACATTCAGTTATGTTTATGCATATGACGTCATCTCAGTCTTATGCTGTGATTGGTCATCCAATAGAGGAGGCTGTCTTGTCTAGTACATGAACGTTTATTTTTTGTACCTGACAAATATTTGGAGTTCTCATTCAACATTAACTAACAAAATAATCACTGTTCCTTCTACCTTTAAACACCTCCCCAACATCTCTATATTTTGGTGAACAGTCAGTTTAGAAAGAAAAATCAATTAAAGGTGAATTTTCTCAGTCAAACCCTGATTTCCCCTTTAAGATTGGATTAGATACAGAAGTACTATCAGGTACCACCCATACCGTGGACAGGCTATTGGTAGACTGTGGTGCGACTACTCATATTATTAACGATGAATCTAAGTTTGTAAAGTTCGATCTAAGAGTTTGAACCAGAATTGGCAGATGATAGCAGGATAAATAATATTGCCTTAAAGAAGGGGGAAGCTCATGTGTCATTTTTAGATTCAAGAGGAAACGTGCGAACAGCAATTTTAAATGATGCGTTGTACGTGTCTTCCTTTAAGCAGAGTATATTCTCTGTACAGACTGCTAAAGAAAGAGGAGCTTCTGTATACTTTATGCCAAATTCTGCCAAGTTGTCAAGTTCAGATGGCACCAAGTTTAACATTGAAAAGATAGTCGTTTGTATTTTCTCAAGAATGTAAACTCGTCAAAGAAATCATGTCATTTTTTGAGGGAGTGGCACGAAATTTTAGGCCACTGCAATGTGAAAGTGTAATTAAAGGGAAATAGGGAGTTTGGAATACACCGACATGACATACAAAAGAAATAGCTTTAGACATTGTTAAGCCATCCATTCTCATCAATAAACACCTGCAAAAGCTTCATCTCCTCAAACCATTATGCATGTGATGAGTAACAGAAGATGCATCACTTGAATTTTGAAAAGTTTGCGTAAACAAATTAGTGTTAAGTAAGAAATAACTGAATTTCTATCTGTGAGAAGCTTATTTCTTGAAAAGAAGGCTACTGTTCTTCCTTATTTTGAACAATCTATCATTCTACATGCACAAACATTGGTTTCAAAAATATGGATTTTTCTCTAAAACAAACGCCCTATTTCCCTTTAAGCTTGAAGACGCCATTGCAAAAGACGATTTTAGGTATGCATTAAATTTTGTGGATGACTACTCCAGTCATATTATGACATACTTCCTCAAACAAAAGAGTGCTAGCTCATTTGCAAGTTAAAGATTTTTGGTAGACTCGGCCCCATATGGTAGAGTAAAACATCTTAGGAGTGATCAAGGTACTGAATTTGTGTCTGAAGCATTTGAATCCCTCCTTGAGGAAAATCACATCAAGCATGAAAAGTCTGCACCTTACTCACCACACCAGAATGGCACAGTTGAAAGATCAGGGCAAACACTATTTAATATGGCAAGATGTTTATTCTTACAGGCAGATTTACCTCTATGTGGACCTATGCTGTAATGGCTGCAACCTACATCCGTAACAGGTGCTATAATCCTAGAATTAATAAAACCACATTTGAGGCGTTAACTGGCCGAAAGACAAACTTTTGTGGTATGCATACGGTTTGGTATTCTTTGTTATGCATATGTACAAAACAAGAAGAAATTAGAAGCTACAGTAGGAGTGAAGAGGGAATTTTTGTAGATTATGAAAAAGGAAGCCCTGCTTATCTCGTTTATTTTCCTGGAAGGCAAGAAGTGAAGAGGGTGAGATGTGTTAAGTTGACTTGTCAGATGGACAATGTACAAGATAATGCAAATTATGCTAGGTCAAACTACAGTAGATACCACATACATTTGATGATGATGTTATTGATAGTAGAAGGTCCAAATTAGCAATTATGAAAGCCTAGAAAGTGATAATAGCAGGTATCCCAGTAGGAAAAGAAGCAAACCAAAATATCTGAATGATATGTTCTGGCAGATTTCATGGATGGTAGCCTTAAGTTTATACCATAGATTACTGCTAAAGGGTGGTAGATGTCCTTAAGGCATATCAGGATGCTGTTAATTCGGCTGATTCAGAAAAGTGGCAGAAGGCAAAGGGGGAAGAAATAGAAGCTCTTGAGCAGAATACTTTCCAAATAATGCTCCTACCAGAAGGCAGAAAAGCAGTGGGGGGTCGGTGGGTTTATTCTGTAAAATTAGGTCCTGATAATGGAGAGCTGTATAAGGCTCGCGATGTCACACATGGATACTCGCAATTACCTGACGTTGATTATAGTGACACCTTTTCCCCAACGGCATGTATCACATCGATTTGAACACTTATGCAATAAGCTGTTCCGCACAATTTACATGTACATCAGATGGATGTCAAGACAGCATTTTTAAATGCACCAATGGATTGTGAGCTTTATGTAGAACAACCTGAAGGTTTTGAGGTTAAAGGTAAAAAGGATGAGAGACTTGTTTGCAAGCTGAAGAAATCTTTGTACGGTTTAAAGCAAAGTGGTAGAAATTGGAATAGTATGCTGGATTCATTCTTAACTGAACTAGGTTTCAATCACTGGCGGATCCTTGTGTGTATGCTAGACACTCCAGGGATGAAATGACAATCACTATCATTTGGGTTGACGATATAATTATCGCAACAAGTTGTAGTAACACTCTCATGCATGTAAAGAAATGTTTGAGTCAAAGATTAAAAATGGAAGACCTTGGACAAATTTCATGGTTACTTGGTATACAGTTTATTTGTGAGGGTGACAGAATCAAAATGAATCAATCAAGGTACCGAGAAAAATTGCTAGTAAAATTCAAAATCCAAGACTGCAAACAAGATCCACTCCGTGCGAAATGAATGCAAACAAAATACCTGAAAGTGAGGCAAAACTGACTAATGTCAGAGTCTACAGAGAGGTAGTAGGCAGTTTGATTTATGATATGACTGCAACAAGGCCTGATTTGGATTACATTATTTCAAAGCTCTCACAACATGTGGCGAAGCCCACTGATGTCCACTTTGCCATGGCAAAACATGTCTTACGCTATATAAAAGGCACTCTGGATAAGAGTTTAGTCTTCAAAAGGTCAGATGATCCCTTACAGTCGATCTCTTTTTGTGATGCAGATTGGCGAAATTCGGAAAATCGTAAAATGGTAAATAACTCAAGTAAATGATGGTTAAAATAACAGATTTTGAGGTACAATCCATAGCATATATTGGATCAAATTACTAGAAAAATTGAATTTTAAACTTGCGAAAACGAGATATATCATTTAAAGGAATTTTGAATTTCCAGCAGCTAGAAATTCCAAGGCTGTTACTTTAGAAGTTTTATAGCATGGGGGTACTATGAGTTGATCACCTAACAAACATTTTAATCCTAAGAATATAAAAACATTATTATAATATATTTAACTTCACAGAAGTATTCATAAAATTACCCTTATCATTCTAATACATTTTCCTTGTGTTAAAAATGAGTAATTACTTGGAAATAGGTCTTAAATTTAACGTGGCTGTACATAACATTAGGCTTACGATGAAACCTTGAGTCGATCACGTCAGAATAATATCTTCCAAAATACTGCTTATTATCAAATAAATACATAATGGTACAACTGCAGAATACAACGTCTCTCCAAGACATATGACTTAGACTCCGGAGGCGCAGTCGTAGTCACAGTGAATCGTACATGTATGTTTTGTGAACGAATGACTACCGGGACTGCGACTGCGCCTCCACACCACACTAGAGGCCCAGTGAACTTCAAATATTTTTAAGCAATAGTGTATCCCAATCACATGATGAGTCCTTCTCAAAATGGCCACTCCTTGTTAGCTACCACTGGGACTGCGACTGCGCCGTCCTCCACTCAGATGATAGAGTCAGTGGACTTAGAATGTTGTATCCCAATCACATGTTGAATCGTTCTCAAAATGGCCCCTATTTGTTAGCTACCACTGGGACTGTGACTCCGCCTCCACTCAGATGATAGAATCAGTGGATTTAGAATGTTGTTAGCCACCACTGGGACGGCCACTGCGCCTCCACTCAAATGATAGAATCAGTGGACTTAGAATGTTGTTAGCTACTACTGGGACTGCGACTGCACCTCCACTCAGATTATGAATCAGTGGCTTTAGAATGTTTTCGAGAAAATATTCAATCAGCCAACATTGGGACTGCGACTGCGGCTCCACTCTGGATGGGAAGCTCATAAGACAGATGACTATAAAAAATGGGACTGCACCACCACTAATGACTTAAAACTATGGGACCTTACCAAAAAATTTGAATGATATAGCTAACACAGATACATCCAACATAGCCTAGAAAGCTTATGATTATGCACAAGATTTCGACTGGAAGTGCAAAGGAGAACCACAGTGCAGTTCGCCTGGGAGATTTTTTAGGGTGCTGTTTCACCGGAACGTTGTATTCTGCCGTTACTCCTACATAATAATGTCACAATACCATAACAATATTATCTCTTCTATCGAAATGTTGAATGAGAGTTTTATCAACGATATTCTGGTCGACATACAAATACTTGTTTTTGATGTTGCTTGAAGTAAATATGATGTAGGCGGTGCTTACTTTGGAATTACTTTGCGTTCATACAGCCTCACTGGAGTTTAAACTGCACTGATCGAGCACTGACCGATTCAAAGTACACTAACCATACATCCATGCTATATGTAGAATGAGGTGTATAATCTCTCTCTCGAAGATCTGAAAGCACGGGTGTATTTGTATCCATATTTTTGGCTTTTTACTGGTATCCACCGTCATGACAACCGCTACATCTGTAACAGTTTGACCCCCAATTTTTCATTTGAGGGAGAAAAAGGCCTCCATACCCCCAAGGGATGTGCACCATTGGTTGTTAGTTTGAGTGAATACTGTTTACGCAACTACGGTAGCCTATACATTACAACGAGCGTAATTTTAATGTTAGGATATCTTAGCATAATAGGTTCCATCATTGGATTGATAAAAAAATAAAAGTATTACATTTGACACAAACTAATTGTGGGTCACAATTATCTTACATTGCCTTTCGTTTGTCGATGCCTGGTAATTCCTTGCTGGCAATTTCCTTCATTTTTTCGAGGGCAAAGTCCCTCAAAACTTCGTGAAAGTCACCGTTCATCTTCGATTACAATGTGACTAGTTTTCAATGTACGTAACTGGCTAGGCTAGTCTAACATTCACAGAACATCATTCACAACATACAGTCCAGTGGACTGGAGCAATGATTGTGCAATGCAAAGGCCACTGATCGCAGGTACGGAACAGGAACACAGTTAACCAGTAGGTTAACTTGACGTGTATCAGCCTACTTTCGCAAAAAAGGTATCAGCTATGACATTGCATTGACAGAAGAACAGATTCCGGTGCGACAGTGCTTTTGCAACAGGTGCAACCTGCTTTGAAACGCGGACCGTCAAAAAATTTTGCGTTGGAGAAAAAAAAACGAAATGGTCTTATGATGGAGGAAGACCGGAACCATAAGCTAGTAGATCCAAAGAAGCGGCGTTACCTTACCAATTGTCTCTACGTTGTAGGATTTTTGGTAGGCAGGGTGTACAGTTGAAACAGTATTACTAGGCCCTTCACTTCAGTTAAATTACATAGTACACGTGTGGCCTAGTATAGGCTGGCTGTAGGAGATCAAACACTTGACTTGAAAGTTCAATATGACACAAACTATGAGCTCAGGCCATGTGTTAGTTGTGAGGGTTAAGTGCTTATTTACAAAACGGTTGACAGAAGTTCTGCTTCATGTAAAAGAATTAGGATTTGACTTACAAGCCTTACTTCATTTTGCAGAATTAGCCCAGGCCTAGATAATTTGTACCAACTGCCGTTTTATGTACTTTTCATTTATTGGTTTCCCACAGCAAAATTTCAGAAGTGTGAATACAGTAACAGAACAAGTGAAAGAGATTATTATTGCTGCAGAAAGAGGTGCTTTTAAGAAACCGTCATGGGCTTAAATTAAGGACAAGAACACTCCCCAGAAAGAATACAAAGAGAGAGAGAGAAAAAAATAACTCTCGAACTCACCATAAAGTTGCAACTTACCTAACAGGTAGAAGTCTGGCAGCTAGGAGCTTGCATGATCTTTACAGTTGCAGAGTACATCTTGAGGAAATGTGGACAGGTTGTAGGCCTTTTAAATTTTCCCTGATAAATGGGTGGTTCTTTCCAAATGTTTGATGGTGATAAAACTTCACCATAGCTCCCAAGTCCAGGGGCACAAAATGCAGGTCCATCTCTGACCTGCATTTGCATTGATAGACTGCAAATTTGGGGGAGGGGTATAATTGGTGTCCTCCAAAATGGTTTGAATACTGTAGCAGAAATGTCTGCATGCAAATGATAACACAAGTCAGTCAACATAATTGGTCTGAATTTTTTGGGTTGGAAAGCATTTATAATGCCCCCAGTCCACATAATAAAATACTTTTAAGTTGAAGAAAAATTTAGAATTCATTTATAGTGATCATTGGCCCAACTGCTGTTGGGTACGTAAGCCTGTAACAGGTGGTGGAAGTGATTTTCCAACATGGTCGCACACCATGTTTGGCTCATACCAGCCACAATAACACACAGTTAAATCAATACATCCAGAATGTTCTTTTGTTGGGTTGAAAACAAGTTTTACCTTTTAACCCACAAAACCTGCACTCTTCTTTTGGTTTGCAAGTTGATCGCATGGCTTGGCATCATCATTCTTGACCATTCACAGTAGAAGATTTACTGTAGTAAAGGATGTACACTTGATACCTGGTATGAAGGTTTAGCCATGTTGCAACAACATGCGTGCATCGATGCAGCACAGGCAGTTGAATCAGTTATACACAAATTTTTTATGTGATTCTTCACACAATTTTCCAATGCTGGCTTTTCAAAGTGCTGGGCAAGTCAACAGGTTTGTGTATTCAAATGCCGGCCACAAAAACTCCTGAAATGAAAATCATTCACGAGGTCTGCTTCATGCACTGACTGATGGAAAGAAAATGATTTGAATTTTTTTTATTGCTGGAAGGAGATAAGCAGCTATGACTGCTTTATTTTGGAAAGTCATTGGAATTTTGCAATTCTCTTATCATTTCTCTTGTATAAGACATAATGTTGCTGACTATCAGATCAGCACTGCATAAGCAAGTTGATATGCTGCACGTCAGCAATGAAAATGAGATCACATAAATGAGCAAGGACTATTTATGAATCAGCAACGTGGGGTAAACTTATTCTGTTTGGGGTGACTACATTTCCACTGTAACATAGGACCTTCAAATCGACACATGATGATTAAGTAAATCAAGTTTTTACAAAGTTACTGAATTACGGTACTGTGGACTTTCAGAATAGGCCTGTGTCTGGCACATGTGGAATGGAAGTTAGTTAGGGAAAACATTATCCCTTCACTAATTGTACTTTGTGTCACTAAACATCCCTGCAAGCATAAGGTCATTGTGATGGACAGGTCACTGTCTTTAAAATGTGATCATTGTGGTTTGGCGGAAACTATGCATGGGAGTTGTCTGTGATAAAGTACTGTATGCACACTCACTTGTTTGTATCATGTTATAGTAATTGCCATGTGATAATTGATACTTATAACATCACTCAGGGAATGGAACTTGGGTATCGGTTCTCCTATTTTTCCTTTTCTCTTTAATTCTAATAACTCCACTTCCTAGATGGCAGTCAATCTGTATCACGTGACATGTCTAGTGAAGTTTGTATTCAAGTACATGTAAGCTAGACTTGATGTGTCACCCAGACTCACTTCTCTCGGAAACTGTTCATAGTTCTGACGAATGAATGTAACACCTGTTTCGTGAGATTACATGATTTCATGGAAACAACATGTCTAATGTGTTTTTGCAACTGATAGGATCTTTCTTAGTTAGCATCCTGTCATTAGTCGATCATTGTCTTCCTTGTCAGTCTAACTTGACCTCCATTTCTAATGACTAGATAGTTCCCCCATATTTATTTTGATGGCAATAGGGATGGTTCAATGACTTAACAGCACTTCTTTAAAGTCTTTCTCTACTGTATCATGTGACCTATTGATGATACATGCAGTGTGCATTCATGTTAATTGTCTCTTCCTTGATTTTGGTAGGATTTGTCATCCGTATTTATCAACTCTATGGTTAACCTTAAATCCTGTATATATGCTTCTCATGTATGTCGTTGTTTTGTTTCTAAGTGATATTTGTTTTGTTTTCTTCTCCTAGCACGTGGCAGTCATGAAAAAATGACTTCTTGTAATAGCTTTGCGTAATTGTCTCAACTTCCTGTTTAATTTGATTTGCTGATCAGTGTTGTCAAGATGCAAAATGTCAGAGGAAGAGCCCACTTAACAATTATAGCACCACCTACAGTAGGCTGCATTATGCCATAGACTGTGTTTGCTCTTTGTCTCAAACAGTTTTCCTCAACAGTAGCAGTTTTAAATGTCAGTTTTGTCTCCATCAGAATCTCTCGCCTTATATCCATGTCCAACTGGGACTGACTCCTCTAAAATACCGGATTGTCTGATTCTGTTGAAAATGATCTATTGTTTAAAATTTGCCAGTATTGCCATGTTTTTTTTTTTGATGATGTGTTTGTTGTGACTTTACAATAGTGTATGTTAATTGTAATCACATATCGTGTGGTGTTACCTTGAGGTTGTCAAGAGTCATTTCTGCTTGAAAATTAGCGTGCTGTTGGACATAGAGGTGATGTCTGGAGAGGACGAAATATATTGTTTATCCGTTGATAATTACTGTCGAATAGTTTTAGTTCAGCAAAGACATTTGTTGTCAGAGTTACAGTAGACGACCCATGTCAGTTTTTCGTATTAAAACGCACATAAGTTAGTGATTTCACTTTTTTTTTTTTTTACGTTTTTTCTTAAATTGCAGGACTTGTTTGGAGTCAGCATTATCATTCCTTTACTCTCTAGACATGCTACAAGTCTTGGAGCTTCACCATCATTGGTTGGATTAATCGGTATGTTCATGAAGAGCAAATGTTTTAAGTGGATCTTGTATGCTCATGACGTATGATCAAAAATTGGAAGTTGTTGCTGTCAGCTGTGTGATCAGTTTGTCAAAGAAATAAAGTTGACTGTCAAAGAAATAGGTTGGGTTAATGTGAGGGTAGAAGAGACATTGGTTGTAAAGAGCATTTCAATGTTTGGTGATGGTAACAACAGTCTCTTATTGATATAATTTTTTATTCTATTATCAACCTTATCAGGTATCACAGTAGTTGATTGCTAAAATGCCTGCAAGGCTTTATTTTCAATGTATGCAACTAAGAAAGTCCCTATCTGATCAAGAAAATCATTTTCTTTCATGGGAAATTCTTGACAAAAGATCAAATGAACCACCATAATACTTAGAGTTGTCATTCTAACCAGGTGTTCTGTCCTGGTGTGCTGCTCTGACTCAAAGTCAAAACATATCAGACAAAAACCCAGTATTGCATATTTGCCATTAGTAATTTAAGTTCATGCTGCTTATTACCAGACACTTCTCAGTACACCGTACATAACGGTATGATAAATATTCACACCCTTTAATGTTTTCCTTGAAATGAACACGAACACACCATTTTTTGCCCGCATTCTTGCACTGGTGAAAAATTTTAGTCGACTGCCGCCAAATCAGTTCCCACACATGCGGTACATGTGCGTCCAACTCTCTTTTTCAATTTTCGTTTTCCTTCTCTCGTGCAGGATCGGTGTATGGTGGATTGCAATTTATCTCCGGACCTATTGTGGTATTTGTCATCCTATTTTATAAATTTGCTCACTCTGTTTTAAGTGTAATTTAAGAAATCATGTGACATCCTTTTTTTTTATCTAAATACCTACTTGCTCTAAGTTCAGATTGCTATGGATCACATATTCGATTCAGAAAAATTGGATCATGACACAAGAAAGAACAATAACTCAAAAGTTATCAAATGCAAATGATTCTAAAGTTACCAAAATTTTCCCAGAGTGCAATTATGAAAATGAAACTCGTACAGAGTTGCCCTCACAACAAGGTGGGAAATGCAGCTATTAAAAAGAATTTAATATTGTGTCATTCAGATGGAAACTTTGATAAGCGCTTCATGAATATGGTCAGGACTTGGTTGATCGATGTTAATCATGAGAGTTAATATTTCAATAGTTTATCAATGATTATTACTTAATACCCGTCCATTTATTGCTTCTTCTCATGTTATAACTGTCTGTGCCATTACATCGCAGGGAAAACTGAGCGACATCATTGGAAGAAGGAGAATATTACTGTGGTGCCTTATATTTTCTGCCGTAGGCTATGCGGTTAGAGGTATCGCCACCAACCTCATCATACTCGTCATCTCCAGAATCATCTCAGGTTGGTATCACTTTTACCAAGTTGTTTCATTAGTTATATATTAAAACAGGATCTCCTGTTAGTTATTCCTGTGTTTTCTCAATAGTGCAACAAAGAACTGGCTTATACTTTTCACAGTTGTAGAAGGATGCTATAAAAAGTGCCATACATTCAACTTTTTGTCCAAAAATAAATGAGAAAATCTACAAATTTCTCCTGAAAGAAACATGGTGTTTCTAATCAAACAGCACATCCTGCATGAAATGTCTGTTGTATTTATTAATACCACTTTCAGCATAGTGTGACTGGAAGTTCATCTTGATTATGCCATCCACCTGCACCGGTTGCAAAAGGGTGCCAAGCTTTACAACCTGGTCTGCACTGAGAATCTTCTTTATTCTTAATCGTGTGTTGTTTATACTAATTCTCTTAATCCCAGCTCGAACAATTTCGTCGTAGTTGCTGCTCATTGCTTCAGTTTTGAGCATATCAAATCAAAAAACTGAAGGGGAAAACTTTTTTACAGTGTGGAATGCATCAAAATTTGCTCCAAGGCAGAGAAACTGCAAGTTTGCACTCTGTTTTTACCTGCAGTGTGAGTCCTGTAAAAATGGAAACGTGGTTTAGAAACAACCCAGAAATGATCAATTTTGCATTTTCTTTTCATCTTTGATAACACAAAGCTGTATAAACCTCTCAACAAGGTCCAGCACACTACACTAATTATGACTCCATTTGGTCTCTGATAAAGCCAAACCTTTCTAACATATGCTGCAGCAATTGCATTATGTGAAAATTTTGCATTTGTTCAAGTTTGAAAGTTTGGTACCTATCCAATTTGTGAGACTTATATAGATGTGGAAAGATAAACAAATGCTCGCTTCGAATGTGGAGCAGTGTTACGTGTACTCCAGATAGCGACAGGTCCCAAAGGTCCTGTGTCAGGCTCCCTCAATTAAGTCACAACAAAGAGCCAGAAGGTGAAAATATGTTGATATAATGCACCACTGACCGCCATCCTGAGAGAAGGGTGTACAAGTAGGTATCCCCTCCCCTTGTACCTATTAATTTGGGGGAGGAGGGCTCAGGTTCACTTTTGCTAACCAAATTATTGCACAAAATGTAAATATTTGTTTTGTAAATCAGCTCAATGTTGAAGGAATGTTGAAATAATCTCTTTTCAAACACAGGTTTTTTTTTTCAAAATCCTTCCAGTGAGATTTTTCACTCCTTTGCAAATCACATCACATGCTACAAAAGGCATGCACCCCACCATCTGTGGAAGCTTGCCCTACTGTAGGAAACCTTTGTGGTTGTCAGCACAGATTTTTTTTTTTATTTTGATGAATTTATGAAGGTAGTATCAAATTAATGCCATAGTTGTAGAATGAAGATCATCTTTTTTAGTTTCAAACCTACAAGAAATGATTTAATTGATAGAGAAATTCAAATGATTGTGGTTGCTTCCTCATCAATACACAAATCTGTTTTCTTCATCAGCAATTTTCAAGAATGAAAATATAAAATGTACTTTCTTTTTTTTCACCTGTTTCATCACCAGGGATCTTCAAACACAGTTCTTCAACTGCCAAAGCATACTTAGCCGAAATCACCCCCAAAGATGAAAGGCCCAAAGTGTTTGGCCGATTCAATGCCATATCAAGTGTGGGTTTTATCATAGGTCCGGTCTGCGGGGGATACCTTGCAGATGACATCAGCGGCATCTGCCGGGTGGCTTTCATTACTACTTCGTTGTTCCTTCTAAATGCAGGTGAGAATTGTCTCTTTTTCCATCCGCATCTTTTTTTTTTACTTCTCAAATTCTTCGAAAACATCATAACAGACAAAAGAAAACATGCAGAAAAGTAAAACTGTCCCTTACTTTGTTTTAATACAGTTATCTGTTCCTCGCAATTTGCACTCTGTAACTCTTTCCTTTTAAGATCAGAGAAATCACAGACCAAAAAACAAAATGTACTAGGTGGCAGAATTATTGCAATCAGAGACGTGAAGTGTCTTCAGTGATATTTGAGGCAACCAGCACAACAAGATTTTGCAGGCCTTTTATTGTATCACCAAATGACGTATTTGGTCCATTCTTTTCGTGACATTAAACATTCTATTGCCAAGAGATAGAGTCTTGCTTGAAGAAATAACCGTACTGCCTGTTTCTGAATGACAGCCGTAACTAACAGTGGGCAAAAGTTTCAAGAAAGGTCTCATACGGTTTCTTAGTGATGAGTTACTCGCATTTTGTTGTCATACTTTTTGTTTTGGCCCAAATTTATGATTGCATAAGGTATTAAATAACTTCCTCGGCAATACTTTCACCACCCTGCAGTCCCTCTCGTTTTCACAGCATGTTTTGCCTCTCTCCAGTATTTGTTATTCTTGACTTTTCTCTGTCTAAACATGTGTGCATCAGTACGAAAATAAGCTGATTTCGTCCAAAGTCGTTTCCATTTTTGGTAGGTGACATTATAGAAAAAAGAAGTCGGTCGTTGACTATCTCTCATATCTCATTTTGGCACTGAGGGTACACTTTACAGACATTTTTTACTACATGTTCCAATTTCTCTGGACATTTTCTTTATTTCCTATCACTTTGCGCTTCTGGCTGTAACATCCGATTTTACGAAAGCCTTGATTAAGTTTTGAATTCTACTCACCACTGTAGCCAATAATCATTCTCTCCTTATACCATGAAAGACACCCTTCAAGGTACAAAGTCATATCTTGCAGAATTTTTTAAGATGCATGGCTGCAGTGTTTGGTATTTGATCTACCAGCCTCAACAATATCTGGCAGTCTGTGCCAATGTCACTACTCTCAAGGAATTTTTTGCAGAGAAACATTGGTGGAAATTAGATATTGCAGAAAAACCTTGAAAAAGCTTTTTAAAATCAAAGAAGGTTGCATTCATAAATGTTCCCAATGAAACTATATATGGAATATAAATATTAACTAGTATACTCCACTAGGGTACTTTCCTTTCATATGAAGCCATGGAAAGCTTTATTTGATTGTGATGTTTTCGTTCAACCAATTGCACCTGATAATTTGCAAGACAAATGTGGTATTATTTTACAAATACCTGTTTACCGTACAAAAATCAGATCACTAGTGCCTCTATAAAGAAATTATCTACTGAGCAAAAACTTCCATTGTTTGAAAATTTGAAGTGAACGTCTGCCGCTGTGCAAAACCAATCACTGAGCAAGTCTTGGAATATCTTGGCTCTCTGGCGCTTTCTTGTGACATTGTGAGCAGTACATGTCACAATTTACCTAACGATGCCCGTGGAGTCAAAAAAATGTGACTTACAAAAATCACAGTAGAAACCTGGTCTGTGTTTGGTCATTAAAATCAAATAACCCCCCCTACTGTCACTTTTTTTGAACACATGTGCCTTAATTTCCACCCATTGTGTCAAAATTGTGTCAAAATTGCATCATAGCTATTTGACAGAAACAGTGCAAGTGTCTTTTTCAAATGAGAGCGGAGTATATCCCCATCGGGTATACTTCCCCCACAGAGTTATAAGTAAATGTCGAAGTAAGAACCAAGCAAATGAGGGGTGGTCACCTCTTTTAGAGGTGAGGAACCCCATTTGGTTACTTATGGTTCCTTTTTTTTTTGCATTGTAACATATGTTAAATAATGTAACACTTCCATTCTCCCAAGTTCTAGGTAATTCTCTTGCAAGTCAAACCTTGTCATTCACTTTGAAAACTTTGTTCAAGAGGTGCAATAAAAGCTTAGTAGGGCACTTGTGATACAGGATTGAAAAAAAAATGGAAACATTTTCCAAATCGATAAAGTGGAAATTTTTGTTTACCAGTAGATCTAGCCAGAGACATTTTATTTGACAAGAAAAGAAAAAAAAGTGCCTATTGGTGTGAAAAGTTGATACAAAAGACAGAAGTTATTCATTTGTGCAATTTGCAAAGAATCAACCTCCATCTAACAAATGTTTGTCTTGTGTTGACTTTTTTTTGTGACTGCAGCTCGCTAACTAATTATATTATCAACTCAGGTGTAGTTGTCACCAATATATAGTGAATCAGAAATTTCAGCTAAAAAAATACACCTGACCTAAACATCTTCTCTGTTTTCTTGAAAACTAACGGCATACTGTGTTTTGCCAGAAAGCAAATTCAAATTTTTTTTTTCAAGAGAGGCAGTAACCAGCTAAATCAAGATAAACTGACATGTATTATTTAGTCGCAATCAATATTGGTGCGCCATAATTTCTGATGGGAGTCTTGAACTAAATCTGAGCAGTAGTGACAATTTGTGAAATACATTATTATTGGCGAGTAATTGATTATGACTTTTGGCACAAGGTCAGAGAGTAAAGTTTTAATCTCTGGGTCAGGAGAAAGCCTTTGTGAAAATAGGTATCTTGTTGTGACGAATGTGTGGATTTTCAGCATATTCTGAACATTCAGCGTAAATTAACTTTTAAACATACCCCTCCGTGCCCTGTTGTCATTTAAACATCATGAAATGTATCACAAATCAGTGACATCAATGGAAGAACACATAATTTTGCCTTTGTTTACTTAAACTTTCTTATCAAACACATTGAGAATTTTCAACGCTCCAGTGTTATACATGGAAACACATGGAAGCATGTAGTGTCTTCTTCATAAATATGGATATCCTTTAGCCGTTACGAAACAGAGCATCAACTAATTGAGAGACTATGCATATAGGCCTAACAAAAAAATAAATACTGACATTATACAACACTCCCCATCATCAGTTACGTATTTTCATCTGTGACAAACTGTATCTCAAAAATGGTAATAGACAGAAACATAACTCCAAGAGAACATCATTCAGGGTTTTGTTTTGCAACTACTGATTGAAGCCAACTCTTTCTAGATGCATGTCACTTCGTCTTAAGCAAGTCTCATCTTCAATATTATGCCAGTAAAATATTAAATATATCAGTTTATTAAATGTTGTATATCCTAACTTGCATTCACAGTACTGAACGGTCGTTTTTGACAAACGTACCTTGTAGCTACCGAACAGTAAACAAAACAATTCTTTTTTTTTTACTCAGACTGTCGAGTGACAGTTTCTCAACAAACTGTAGCCGGAAAATATATTTCCATATTGTAATCAGTGGGGAAATTTTCGCAAGTTTTATTAACACATTTGGTAATTAAGGTTGTGGAGTTTTAAGAAAATAGATACACACTGGTTCTGATAGATTTATGATTATTCAGGCAGGGTGAAGATTTTCACAAGGATCGCAAAATGTGAAATTTGTTCAGGTAGTTAAAATGGTGTATGTCTTGATGTTTGTAACCAAGCATACTGACAGGCAAGCACAGTGCATTGTTGCAAAATCACACAGTAGTCTTGTACCTTTGGCATTGTATCTATTTTTCAAAGTAAAGCAGCATTTTGGTAATTTTTTGTATTGATTTCAAAGAGTCACTACCTGTGTGGGGTGTTGTAAAACAAGGAAGCAGAATAGCAGAAAGGTGAATAGCTTGCAAATGTCTTTACTGCTTCAGCCTAAAAATAACAAAATGGTGATTCAGGCTAAGATTTTGTCTTTGGGTAAGTCTTTGCAATCTGTGACCTACATTTTAAATGTGTGGAGATTTAGTCTGATGAGCCAGTTTTTTGTTTCTTGTACAGTGAATCTGTAAATACAGTATTAAATCAGGGATGCCTGTAATGTGTGCGTTAATACCCTGGTTGCTGGGAACATTTTCCAAGCTGTGTAATGGCATCAAACAGAACTCAAATGTGTCTCAAAATGTAGAGTAATTTTAACCTCCTCGGGGAAGGGGGGGGGGAAGAAGAAGCACTCTAACTGACCGGAAAGGACATGGAATAAACAGGGCTTCCCTAGCGAATGTAATACAACCACGACTGAGTCGATATTTGCAAACACAGAAAATGTAGAAGCCATTTGATACCATGCAGGAAAGCAGATGAATGTAGTGAATTTGATTTTGTTCATTTCTTGTCCATCTCCATGGAAACAAACATCACAATCATCCATTGATAACAGGTATCAACGTTTCATCAACTGCCCTGATACCATACAACCAATATGGAGTAGCACCAATGCATGCCTCCTCCAATCACCATCCTAAAGTGCTGTTTACTTGACCGTTGTATGACTGCTTTGTCTTTAATGATATTTTTGGTATTGGTTTTACTTCTTTGTTCCATATTTCTTTTGTTGGGATTGGTGTTTTAGTAAGAGCAGGGCCTCACTTTACATAACTCATTACTACACTGTCCTTTCCGTGTCTTGTAAGATAGGGATTCTTGTATCCCAATGAAGATGACAGGAGATATAAGTGCTCCAATGCCTAAGACAATTTGGGAGCCCAAAAAATACCTCCAGTGGAAAAAGTTGGGACCTAATGGTATACTCAGCCACCTAAACAAGTGCCAAATGCTCTGAGAATAAACTGAAGAGGATGCATAATTCATTATGATTCTTATATCATACCTCAACTCATTTTATATGTTTGGCAATTGTTCATAGATTCATTTTTTTCTCATTAATTGAGAATTGCAGACATGAGATGCCTGTTCCAAGGCTGGCTACATGCAGCTTAGAACACCTGGGAATAGCCATTCGCAGCCATCTAGGGGGTTTGTAAGGCCAAGAGGTTTTCTCGTATATGCCGCACCAAACCGATGGTGGTGCTCTGTGTAGATGGTCCTGCCAGCCCTCAAACACCCACCTGGTATCCCTTTTATTCTGTTGCCCCAGGGTATATGTATTTGAACCTGTGACCTGAAGGTGAGGGACCTGTTCTCATGCTCCATACCCCGGCCTGGATTGGCCCTCGACTGCCCACTGCTGAACTTGTAGAATTTAATAGTGTGGACAGTGCTTACTTTTCTGGTTGTATTAAAGGAATTCTCCGCCAACAAAAAAACTTCACATAATATATGAGATTCTTTACTGTTCTATCAGTTAAACATAACTATTTTACCAGAGGCAGCATCCTTAGATGTGAAATAATGCTTTGATAGTTGGGCTTCAGCACGAGCCTGAAAATGTGTGACATAGAACTGACAAATCCCGTTTTCCATTTTTTGCACTCTTCCCATTTCTGGCAAGGTCTTGGACGCACAAACTCTTATGTTCAGAGATAATTAAAACCCTATGATTGTCTACATTTAGTAAGATACTTTCAGTAAGATACATTTCATAACATACTAACATACTAGGCGCATGAAACGAGCGGAGCTGTTATTGTGATGGACATAAAATTTAATTGCTTCTTTTACTTTCAAACCCACCAAACCAAGCGAAGGTAAGCTGCGTAATTAGCTCAAAGTACCTCGTCGGTACCCGTTCGATATCATTCACAGACCAATGTCATTAAAGTCAACTAATCCTTAAACAACTAGGTAGCTCCAAACAATGCTTTCAAAGGTGGGTCTGTGCCACTCTCTGGTGAAACGAAGGTTTTATCGCCAAATAAGAGATCAGAACAGTACTGTAACCCACAGCTTGAGCTAACAATCAAGGGCGATGTTGAATCTAGATTTGTCGGCACTACATCAGAACCGATTGATTTCTAGCAACAGGCTTGTACCTTGAATATTTACTAGAATAATTCATTTTGCGAATTCTTTGAGATATTTCCTGAAAATGAGAACGATGACTTGTTTACGATAATGTTTGCATCTTTTTAAGAGACATAGGAAGTAATGGTGGAGAATTCCTTTATGTGTGTAATTTTCATGAATAGAAGTACAAAATGAACTAGGGTACATCCTACTTCACTCTCTGGTGTGTTAGTGCTTATTTCATGTAGACAAGAGCCTCTTAAGTATCTCATTGCAACATTCCTAGCTGTTGCTCTCTATAAAGATCTTTTCTGTTCATCTCAACATTTACGTGCCGTCTCTGTTTGATTCAGAGAGTCGAAATCACCGTATCAATAAAAAAGACCTGTTGAAAATTCAAAAAAAGAAAAGAAAAAAAGAAGCACAACGCTGAACGGTAGAAGTGTGAAACGAAAGGAAAACGATAGAGAAACCAACGAGTGTAGACATCAACAACATTCAAAACCTCCAAGATCCACTATCCATTATCCGTCCTGTTATTCTCTTTTTCACCAAAATAACTGTTTTTGTTTTTAAACATGGCCTTGAATTGAAAATGAGTTTACAAAGATATATACCTCTTATTTCATGATGTTTGTCCACGAGGGACATCATTATTATACTTTTTTTCAATTATGAGTAAAGATCCAATGATCATTTTCATTTCGTCTCTCTTTTCAATTGCACCATGCAATTACTTTTTTTTTTTACCATTCCCACATCGCAATCGAGGTTATCGGCTAATCAGGAGTCACTTTTTCTCCGAATTTTAGTCAAGTCATGTTGTCATGTACAAGAATTTGGTCTCAAAAATTGGGATTTGATCTCAAAAATAAAAGAAAGAATATGTCTTCCTCTTTTGTAGTTTTCTGCTTTTGCGTTGTCCTTGCCAGGTGTTTTTGCTGCAAGATAAACAATTTAGTTTTTGATGGGGCTTGTCATCTTTGTGTTTCAGTGTGTGGATTGTCCAACATTTTGAGCACATTTTTCAGTCTTGCAATAGCACATGCAAATACCTGTGAAGACTTAGGATGTGACATTTTCATTTAAGAATACAATTTTTTTCTCAATTTATTCGGTTGGTATTTACATCTTGTAATTCACACCCAAGGCATCTTTTTTTTTCTCTAGTTTTCTAACCTTACGCTGAACTTGCAGCCAAAAAACATGTAAACTTTGAAATTTGAAGAATACTGACAGTCAGTCCTTGATTATGAGATGTTTCTATTAGACAGAATATGGTGTTGAGTGGGGGAGGGGTAGGGGCAAGAAGAGGGAAGATGAATATTCAGTGAGATTTGCAGCCTCTCTGACAAACATCTAGAATTAAATAGATTGGTGTGTTGATAGTTTACAGGCAGTGATGATGTGAGTGGAAAGTTTCCCTTATGTTGATGCCAATCACTGATTTTTTTTTTTATTTATGTATTGACTTCTTTGACATACCGATAAAAATGAGTAACAACACTGAAAAAGGTAAAGAGAAGGAGAGTATGGGTAACCTGGATAAGTATAAGCTATCAGAACACAGGTTCACAGGAAAAGAAAAAAAAACAAAAGAAAACAAAGGAAGTGCAAAAGAAAGAAAAAAGACCCCCAGCACATGTACAGCCTCCCATAGTCACTCCCCCCTTCACATCCCCCTCGGTGATATTCATCTTACAGAAGGCAAAAGAGTACACCTTAGAATAAGATGTTAGCTAGTATTTAAAGGATGTCAAGTGGATAAAAGAAACCCTCTCAAATGCCTAATGATTAAACATGGCTATGGAGATTATCCCTCATCAAGAACCCCCCCTTTTGTGACCCTTCTTATTGCATGTTCCTTTCATAGTTGCAAAAACAAAAGTATGCAACCTCCCTGATAATAGCATTGGTGTTCTTGTACGTTCATGCAAGCGCATCAGTAGTTGTCTAGACACTAAGAATTGTCAGTCCCAAGTTTGGAGTAAGTGCATTAGATATGAGGACAAACTCTTCAAGGGTACATAAAGTTTGATTGGTTTCTAGGCAATTCCCTCCTCCCAGATAATTCTCCCCTTACAAAATCCCCTAATTTGTACTCTTTACTCCTAACCCTTTTCCTGAAGGAATTGTTGGGGGGGGGGGAGAAGTTGCCTGATGTGGAAACCTGTGGTTTGGAGCTGTTTGTTTGGGTAGGAATTGTCTGGTGGAGGTTTCCCTATGGGAAATTTTGCAGGGGGGGGGGGGCATATTGTCAGGGAAATTATTCTGGGGGCTGTCTAGTCATGACTTGATTATGTAAAACTGATGAATTCTTTCAGCATATTTTATCAACCTCTCAAACTAATCGCTTATATTTTATAAAAGGATGAGTGTCCCCTTTCGAAAGGACTAACAGACACTGCCTTTCAGATCGTAACTCAAGACGCATCCTCCCGGTTATTTGAGCAAAGTTAAGAGGCAGAAATACCTGCGTGGTACATTATATTCAGTGTGCATGTATCAAATAGAGATACCATCTTTATGTCTTGTCTCACCCTGTTAAAAAAAAATGTGAAAGTCTTGTGACCTTTAGTTGGATCAACAAAAGAAAGAAAATGAGAAGACAAGACAGAGCCAAAGGAGCAACGACTGAATATTCAGTTGCAATGTTGAAAACATGTTCCCTGCGAGGATATTTAGCTGTTTCAAGACTCAGTTCCCGTCGCGGGGTCTCTTGTTTTGAAGGAATTTGAAGTGTTTACCCCGATATTCTTTTATCTCCTTTCAACGTGCAGGCTGATAATTCTGTACCGATCACTGCCATTTGCGGTTTCGCTTGCAGTTTGCGATGTGGAGCCCGATGTAACAAAAGTAGCAATGCCTTTGTTGCAATCCAATAATGCATTTAAAGGTCTGCTCTGTCGGCCCCCAAATTTCAGCATGCTAACTCGATAAAGGCTTTTTCCCTTTTCCTCTCGTGATGAGCCTCTTATCTGGCATGCTCCATATACACCAGCGAAAAACAAGAGGGCCCACTGTCTTTAATAGTACACACCAATTAAAGAATTGAAAAGGGATGGGAAAGAGGAAAAAAATGCGTATGTATTTTTGTACAGCAGAAGTCATTGCTAAATGTAGCAAGCAGAGGGAGGCTTTTTTCTTAGCTGGAGGTCATTTTACAACCAGGAGAGACAGAAGTATCTACGACTTTCTCAAGCAAAGTGTCCCTTAAAAGTTACTCTTGCTGTACTCGGACAGATCTTTGAAATGAAGCCATCAGAGACTTTTACTACTGAGAGGAAAAAAGGGTTTCTGGACTTCAAGTTAAATCTCATTTCGAGCTCTCTTTGTGTCAGTTGACTGTTAGTCGGGTATAGCCTGTTCAAATCCCTTGCAGAATCCATTGGTGGAGTCCAACGGCAGTCCCAGTTCTGGGGGGGGGGCAAAAGTTCAATAGGAGGACAAGATTTTGTTTTTGAGGTTGTCCTTCAGATGACCAAGTCAGATGGCGGTGCTTCAATGAAAATGAGATTTCCTTTAAACTATATGAGATGATAAAAATTTAGTTTGGTAATGAATCTGCATCGTGAAGCAGCAGAAATTGCAGATTTATAATTGGTGCAACTACAACCCAGAAAACGAGGTTGGTAAAAGGCATTAAAAGGTCATCGTTTTCGGGCAGTCAGGCAGGACGACGTGACTTTGTAAAGGACAATCAGATTTTCAACTTAAAGTTGACTCCCTTTGACTTTGCTTGTTTGTTTTATATTACAATGTTTCTGCTTTTTTGAACTGTGGAAGGACAAAATAACCTTTATCGTCATTGAAAACTTAGAATAGAGACTCAACATAACAAAGTGTTGTCACCGATGGCAACTGCAATTTGACAACTATGAATAAATGGAATGATCATTCCTCAACTCCCTTTGGACACAAATCCCTGATATGAGGGAGGGGGGCAGGGGGGAAAGGAAGGGAGGCATGCGCTCTCTCCATCCTCCAAAGCGTATGACTGTTGGCTTGCTGATAGATGACTGTTAAGATTCTCATAAGCAGGTTGTTTTCTGTTTTTTTTTTCCATTTTCCTATATAGACCTAGATATCTAGGTCGTTACACATGTGTTTATAGGTTATCCATTTTTTGCATTAATTAAAAGTCAAAGTGTGCCCCCTTTATTTTGTGATGTATGCCTAGATCAGTGCCTCTCCATCCCCAGCAAAGCTGATTCCTAGTAAAGATGGAACTGCTTATTTTTTATATCTCCAAAGTTATGAAGGAATTATTATGAGATTGCAAGGATTTGTGGCAAGGCAGATGTATACCTTCCTGCTGTTTTTCTCCAAGTGCGATCCGACTTGATTTGGTCAAATTCCACACAGCGGGATATTTGGGTATATATATATATATGTATATACAGATATGTAAATAAACTTATGTATATCCTGTTATTACAGCCAACGTTATGTAAAGTACCTGGAAAAAGATGCTGGACAAAAACTGATAATGCGTATCTACATCTTCATCGCAACAAATATGAAAGAGGCTTTTTTTTCTGTGACATGATTGCTCATTCAGCAGTCAAATGTATTGGAATCTCCTTGTTTCATGCGTTTCATTTTCAAATTTGTGTTATACTGATATGCACAGTGTATGTATTGGCTGCGTAACGGCATCCTATAATCTCAGATAGTTTTGAAACGGTCCAATACATGCGTTTGTCTTTTCGAAAAAGTGGGCAGATCTGTCTCGGATTGATGAGTGAATTGCATTTGGTCTTTTGGTGCACTCTGGTTGTAACACTGTGGTCATTATTTGCGTTCATACGTACACTGTCTATCGTCCGATCAGCAAATATGTTCTTCTTCTTCAGTTTACAAGCCACAAGCCTCTGTCACTGGGCACTTAGTTCACATTCACCTTGCCTTCTTTCATGATAATATGTTGTGAGTCATGAATGCTCAGTTACAGTGATTGCATCATCGGGAGGAGGGGGGAGGTTTGGGGGTTGGGTTTAGTCTTCCCACAATTCTAGTCACAGGTAAGAGTGAGTATGTAAGTGATGATGGGTGCCACTTTAAGTCTCTCCTTTCCGTAGGAAAGATGCACCCACTCTGCCACTGCTCGGTCATTGACTAGATGACTGTTGCAGTATCCCTTTAAGCCTTGAGTATTTTAAGTGTCACCTGTCTGAGTGCTGTCACAAGAATAAAATGTAGCCAAAACAATCCATTATAAGCTCTATTCATCTGAAACAAAAAGTGATGGCAGCCAAGCAGAAGTATACCATGTATTTCAAGGATCTGCGAATAGTATTACTTGGACTTGAAGGTTGCCGTATTGTTTTAAAATAAACTCCACTGTACCAAAATATCCTGCGGCCTTGTTAAAGTCACAATAAAAACCTTAACTGTAGAGACAATTGCCACATGAAAGTTCAATGTAGTTCAATGTCTCATCTCCTCCGTTTGGCCTTTTCGTCTGACACCATTTACCTAATGTCACCATGGCAACAGTAACAGTTTGAATAAAAGACATCGTCAAACCTCACATCTTTTACTCTTATCGAAGGCCAACCTGTAATTGCAAAGATAACCCATTAGTCTCTGCGATGAGGTTTTCAACTTTTTAAGTAAAGACCTTCCGCCATGCTACTTCCCTTCAACTATCTGGGAACCAGCGAAATGTGCCCGTTGTTTTTGGCGTGTCATTTCCCATCTTTGTACATCCTGCCCTGTTATATCTATCGTGTTATCAATTGTGGCCACTTGCACTTGTATAAACCCACAACATGATAGCTTTATAAAACAGTCATTTCAAACAAAAATTAGATCAATGAATCGCTATTTACTTGTATCCTGTTACCTAGTTTCATTAAAAGGTTACTGACTGTGCAAGATCTTTAAAATGCCAAGGAGCTCTTTTTGAGAATAAGCTGTTCCCATAGTGACACTTTGCTTCAACACCAACTCTGATGCGATAGAACGGAAACATTTCATTACAGATGATGGGGTTTTTCAACTATTAAAGACGGATAGAAAAAGGAAAGTCATAAAATGTATTTGTTCACCCTGAATGACTTTCAATTTTAGCTATGATGCTGTTATAGCTTTTTTTTTTTTTTCGAAACTTGGAATAGGAGACAAACATGGCAACTGGTTAACAATGTTATTCTACGTGCCCATTAGCTGTCACATATGTTAGCTATGCATACATGCTTGTCTGCCAAAACTAAATACTACACTGTACTGAACTTTGCTAAGTAAGACTCTTTGTGGTGGCATGGTAGGATTTGTGAGGGTCGTCTGACAGACAAGTGTGGTATATGACTGCAAGTTTTTGTCAATCTGACCTTTTCTCCGGTTAGTCATTGTAAGAGTCAGCTATCTCTGGAAAATTTTTATCGATGTGCTCAGTGATAACTTCTGCGGTACACCCGTCATTCAATGCTCATTTTCTGTGCAGCGGTCCCTTTTTTTTGTCCGAAATTGTAAATTATGCCATCATGGAATATGCTGCATGGACTAGGGTACCATCAGTTTCTTACATGGTGGATATGTTAGGCTACTGAAACAGGTATATTGTAAGAAACAGCATGTTGTCTGCTTCTCAAACTCTTCCATAAACAGTTATTTCCTCACAGCCAACAGTCAGAGTATGTATCTATGGCAGACTTTCAAGTGAAATCTTACTTATCTCACTTTTTCCATACTTGTTGAAACCTTCTTCCTTCCACCTCAAGTTTTTTCTTAAAAATCCTACAGTATATTGCTTAATTACCCACCCCAAATAGTAAAAAAAGAAGAAATACTGTAGTGCATTATTGTCAATTGTAATGGTATGATGAATGGGAAATAGTGGTCAAGTTTGTAATTATTGAGAAATGGAAAAATGATGTAACAGCACTGGCAGTAGGTCCGCACTTGTCAGCATTGGTGGTACATATTGATGAAAACTGTACTTACTCCTGTTAGCCTGAATAAGACTTGCCCTTGTCCTACTTTTGATATTGCATAATGTTAATTTCTCCTTTTCTTTTAAACTATATTGTACTTTTATTCCTGTCGTCTTTTTTTGCCCGGGTCAACTTGAAAGGTTGCTAACAGCAGCGTTTGATGTCACCAGTGATTCCCATGTCTAGTATGCACATGTTCTTTCATACCCATATAGTTAGGGCAGGAAGTGCTGTTATTCTAGCATCGTCAAAAGTGCACCAAAGAACTGACTGTGTTTCTTTCAGTTCAAAGGCCATAAACCAAAAACCAATACCAAGCAGAAGTTGTGACTATTGTCAGAGCCGACACTCTTTAGCAGGGAGCGTTGGAGTTGCCCAAGCCGGCTGCCTTCCTACCAACTTTCAAGATACTGTATAGTCAGCCAGCTGTGTAGGATATAGTTCTGAGGCATACTAAAACTAAAACTAAATATTTTAGCTGTGATAGTGATACTCTATTTCCACCTCCGCAGTGTTGACAACCAAATATTGTGATGATGGTTTATGTTCTCTTGGGATTATTGTATTGGTTTGCTAGTCAATAAGTAATTAGTTTCAAAACCTCCGACCTTTGACTTTCGTTTCTCTTTTTTTTTTACTGTTTCCCTCCTATTTAGAAGGAGGATGAGGTAGAGCAAGCTACTAATTTCAAGAAACATGATGGTTTTCCCCTCAACTGGACCCATCTCATTCACCATATTTGAATATACCGGAACAGCCATTGAGGAGCCATTTCTAGGGCAAACATGGACATATACAGGCGCATACAAGTAGACACACATTCGCTTATATTTTCATTGCACCAAGTCATGTGACCTTTGGCATCAAATCCAAGACAATGACATCCAAAACCAAGGTTTGACCAAATCAACAATTGCGTCGGTCCATTTGGGGTGATTTGAGGTAAACAAAAAAAAAAAAGGACATTGACACTGGATCAACAGTGGTCCAAATAATAAGCTGTAAGGTTAAGGTTAGTGATACAGTGCTCTGTAGTGCATAGCTTTATGCCCACGATAAAGTAGGAAACATACAAAATACACTTTGCAAAAGGAGGAAATGCAAGCGACCAACAAAACACCCCTTATTCACTCAGCAAAACCTGGCGAAGATAAAATATAAGATGTGCACCGTAGAGAACATTTCTGTGATACCCCTTGTCATCAGTCCTTGCATCAGGCTTATCCTTCGAAACATTTCAGAAGGCCATGCTTCTGATTCATTTAAAACGAGGAAAGGTCCCTTGCACGCTACCATCATGAACCATGGAAGGATGTAAATGGGTCTGGCAATTCCTCTCTGGTACGAGGGACAACATTTACACATTTCGATGTTGTTTCGTTCTCTGAGTTACGTGCTGTGCTCGGCGAGTGGTCTGCACTTTTGGCCTCTTTACTGCCTCTGTCTCACGGCTGTGTAGGTGTATAATTTTGTAAATTTTGAGACGATAGAAAACTAGCATCCATTCGTGCAGTACAAACAGACCCAGACGTGATCAGACTCACATCAGAGGAAAAGAAGGTCTGGAAAGGTAGAAAAGCTTAATCTGCCCCATCGTTTGAATGTCACAATGGCATTCCCTTTTTTATGGTCTGGCATTGGTAGATGTATTCATAAAATCCTAGCAATGTAACAACATGAAATAGGAAAAATTTGCATTTTGCCGGATAGATATTTTCAGATAGATGCTTATCTTATGCTGTCGGGGAAAATAGACAGGAATCCCTTATTCAGTACAAATTTATGTGCGTGCACTGCACACGTCCTTCAATACCATTACAGCACGTCATTCAAAATAGGAGAAGATCACAGCCAAAACGTTTGCCCTACGCAGCATCCAAAGTGTGACGACGGACGGTCATCGATTTTTGGGTTGCGACATGCCCTGCATCTCTGACAGTCATTTAATACCCAATAATACTGTCATGAAAATTATTACCTCCAAGTCTGAGTGAATGTTTTGAAATATAAATTATCCACCCACATAATTACTACGTGACTCTGAAGCACATTGCATTTCCAGGTCTCATTGGTGCAGACACAATTGTATATTGTATGAGACCATCCTTCTTTCCTTCTTTCTCAACATCCAACAGTCCTGTCACATCTAAGGGTAAAAATCAAGACAAAAAATTTCTGTTGAAACCCATTAGTTTAGTCTCTGGTAACGATAAAAACATGGTAGCATTGTATCTAGCCAATAGCATGAAGAGCTGATACTCTTCTTTTGAAAAGACAATGTTGTTCAATTTTTTGGTTACATTTTAAAGGGAAATAAGGCGTTTTGTTTTACAGAAAACAATTATGTTTTTAAAACCAATGTATGTGAACATAGAATGATAGATAACTTAAAATACGCAAGGACAGTAGCCTTCTGTAATAAAAAGTCTCTCACAGATGGAAATGCAGTTGTTTGTTGCTTTACAATAATTTTTTTCACTCAGACTTTCTAAAATTCAAATGATGCATCTTCCATTACTCATCATGTACATGATGTTGAGGAGATAAAACTTTTGCAGACATTTATTGTTGAGACTAAATAGACGAATAATGATTAAAGCTATTTGCTTTGTGTGCCATGTTGGTGTATTCTGTTACGCCCAGAGAGCTTCTAAAATCTCAGAGCTTCCAGGGCCTTCTTAAGGCGGAGCCTGGACCCTGGAGAGGACTTCTCGCTCTGCACGCATCGTAGGTCACATTCGTATATCTCACTCCCAGCCACTCACTCACCTTGGAATCTCTATAGGAGGGTTGATCTGACAAAAAAGAAACCCTTTAGAGACGTATTAAAAATTTCACTTTGTTGCATTCACAGATGACTCTTAATTTCTAGGAGATCTTCCGTTTACTTAAGTCAAAGAACGACCAGTCATGATGATAACTGTACGTATTGTTTTGTCTCATTTATATACCTGTGGTGTGATTCCCTTCTATTTTAAAATTAAAAAGTTCTGTGCCTTTGTTTCTCATCAATTTTCATGTATGTGCATATACAGATTTTGAAAAACCAGGTCCGGTGTGTTCCGTAAACCAGTCGTAATCTCGGTTTGATTTTGACCATAAGGTCCACAGGTTCCTTTTGTGATCTGCATCTTTTAGATATGCAACAGGAAGTTATCTAGAGGCACGAGATAACTGGGAGAGTTTGATGAAATGCTCGATGAACTCGAGATGGCTTAAATTCTAATAAACAATCTCCCCGTCTAATTATAAGCTGGCAATGTTGTTATTTTGTCGTCCCTTTAAAACAACAGCTAAAATTGATTCTAAAGATAAGTCTATGCTGTGGGACTGTCCGGGAGGTCAGATCCCTTTCTTCCCATCTTTGAGGCCACTCAGGGAGATCCCCTTCATACCTGATGGAAAGTCAGACAGTTTGCGTTTATTGGAGACCCATCAAAATGTCTGCAAATTACACCGTGTGTTTAAAAATGTACGTTTCAACTAAAATGCATTTTAATTGTGTAATTTCACTGGTCAAACTGAGGCATAGAGAGAAGCGCGAGAATCGGGTGTCACGTGTGGGTGGTATGAATAAGCGGTGAAATTCATAATTCAATCAGTATTTGCTCCTTTATTTTGTATGGAAGGGGGTATTCCACTGTGTGAAGTTTATTCCTTGAAATTACGTGACAGAGTTTGCAGCAAGTTGCGCTATGCAAATCAAACAAAAGAGCAATTTCAATAAACTTGAAAACTAATGCAGTGCAAAAGTATTGAATATTCATGCAGTACAAAGTTAGTGAATATTCATTCTGTTAAAGTGAACCGACTATCGAGTCTAGAATTACAAGGAAATAGCCTTTCCATAGCTGAGATATAAAATGTCGAGAGATATTTGCTTTATTTGAAAAAGTGAATTGGCAATACTTTAATTTGTGATGGCCTTCTTGTACATCTCACATTACCTGCTTTTGTTTCCTATTGAAATTAAAATGTTTATATCGCCTTGATAAGTTGACTGTTTTCTCGCATAGCATGTCATATGGAGAGAGCTAGTGCAGTCAAGTCACCCCATAAGAGTAAGATAGTAACCACATTTCATGACAAGGTGAAATGGCTTTTGAGAAAAACAAAGGAAAAGAAAAAATTAATAAAAAAAATTATTATAAAAAAGATAAACTTGATATATTATAATCACAAATTATTGTGCAATGTATACCATTTTAATTTAAGTGAATGAATTTCAACATTTTACTGTAAGTGTTGGGCTCAGGAGAGGCCTGTGATGGTGGAAGTTGGACCATTTGAATTCAATTTTTGTAAGCTTTGTGAGATATATTTTGAATTCCCTGATTTAAGGGTACATTTTGACATCAACATCAGTCAATGGTCTGCACATCGGGATGATCAAGGTCTGTCTCACTGAGAGAAACGACTCCGAAAATCAAGTGCAGCGACAAATATTCACTCGGCTGCATCCCAAGCTTAATATCCCCTCACTCTGACTGCAGTGGAGAAAACAGCTCTAGCGATTGACGTTTCTTGATCATAATTAATGACAATCGTAATCCCTTTTTACTGCCCGGTCTAGACTTGCATCCTTGTCGATGTCTTCCATTTCGTCTTGGCTCCCTGCAAAAGGGTTCCATCAGTCAAAGTTCTGTGTTTGAGGTGAGACAGTTCTCCATGGCAACGCTTGATGACGGTTTTGAAATCGTGTTGTTGTTGGTGTTGCCCAATGGTTGCTGATGGTATTCCCCAACCTAGGACCTACTTTCAGATAATTTAGGGTCGTTGCACTTACACACTGCAGTCAGTGCATTTGATTTGAGTGCCTGCCACCTCATGGCAGTTTAGGGAGCAAAGTAAATCATTTCTTTCTTTTGTGTTAATACTGGGTGAGGGTGACTCCACTGACCTCCATGCATGCAAGAACATTCAACTGGACTCCCGGTATTCAAAAGAAGGATGGTGATGTTATGATATTATGCAGCATTAGGCAGGGTCTGAACATTTATCAAGCTTACACAATGTGTTTTGAGAAGAAAGATTAGCAGGAATTTCTAGGAAAGGAAAAAAAGTAAAAGAGTATCTTTCACTGTTTATTATTGGATGTTACCTGGCTTTCTCTTGTTTGTGTTGGAGAAATCACAGATATCTGTAGTCAGGAAACGACAAGGGTCCGTTGGACAGTCAATTATTGGGCTGTTTAACTCTGTGGTTGAATGTTGTTTTTAGTTGTCTTCCCATTTTCTCATGCCGTTTGGTTGGGTGTGGTAAAATTTGAAAGTCTGATGTTGTGCCCAATGATTCCTTACTCCATAATTTTCAAAACTGACATCACTGTTTTAGGTTTTTTTTTTTTTTAAGTGGGAGGAAGGGAGGAGGGTGTGGAAGAGAGTTGAAAATTTCTGGTTGGTAATCTCACTCAGGCAGACAACATTGGTAAAAAGTTGAATCTACTGTAGTTAATTGCTTACATTTGTAATTAAAACAGGATGTGCTGTTACTCCTGAGTTTTCAACAGCACACCAAAGCACTAGCGATGCGTCTAACAGTTGTGGAAAGCTATAGAAACTACCATACTAAGATCTGTTTTTTCAACATAACCTTCCTTCCAAAAGAAAGTCCTTTGCACCGGATTTTCATTGTACGGTAAACTTAATGTAGCGCTGTGCATCCATCACAGGGTCCAGTTGAGATTTTTAGCCAAGAAAACTTAATCACTCTTTTTTTTACCATAATTAACACTCTAATGAATGAAATTTCCTATGAAAGAAACATGTCATAGTTGTTGTTTTTCAGCCTGGTATCAAATGGAAGAGAATGAGGGATGATGAAAGACAAAGACTACTGGTCACATTCAAACAGCACATCCTGCTTTAGTTTCTGCCGTCCATTGGTACAATAGTAATCTGGCATAAGTCGGCCTATGTCACATCTACGAATCTGGCCACATCTTGGTTTGCATCTAATAGAACAGCACTGTTTCACTAATTTGTGTATTTTCTGGTGTAACATTCCTTTGAATGTTTGTCAACATGTAGTTACAACTGTTGCATGTGACTTTGTTGGCAGAAAGTAAGTGGATGGGTGTGGTTCCTTCCATGTGATATTTGGCGTATTAGAAGTCACAAGATACTGTAGCCTCGACATTTCATCCTGTAGTAATTTCACTGTGGAGGACATCTAAGAACTTGTAAGAGAGAGCAATTTGCATTTATCCTCCCGCTTCCCCAAAAAAGAAGAAAGAAGAACAAACATGCAAGTTGGGAGGATGGTGATACCGTCTGTTTCTGCTTTCTCTCTGTTCCAGCATCCCTAAATTATTACAATGCTGTGAGCATATAAACCTCAGTTGACAGTTTCCCCGAAGGAATTCAAAGGTTGAAGAATCTTAAAACATTGCTAGATAAGGACTCTTTTTGTTCATTTCAAGTTTCTCCCCCCCCCCTCCGTGTCCCACAATTGTTTAAACAAAATTGTTGAAGCTGAGATAAAACAAGAGTCATAGGAAAAAGACCTGTTTGGTCGTGATGAATTATGCGTAGTTGTTTTTTTGGAGGTTTGGGGTCATTTCCTTGTTGTTGTTTTTGGAATGCCTGGAATCCTCGAAGAAAATTTCAAATATTTTCTCGAAAGATGAATTGTAAGACAGCTTCTAAGAATTCTTCCCCCCACCATAAATATTATTATAAGGTGAGCTGTTGCAATTTACTTCCTGCCGTTCAGAGTTTACATTTTGGATGGTGGAGTGCAGCATTTCACATATCCCAGTCATTTTCATTTTGTCGTATGATTCAAGGATTTTAAAAGTGGCATCAATGTGTGCTTCATTTCACTCGTACTAAATACGAACTGATTAAATCCAGACTATGTTCTTTACTTCCTTGTTACTTGAAAGTCTAAAGTTTAAATAAGTGTTATAGACCATTGACATTCCTCTTCACAATTCACCAGTCTGTAAAGTTGCAATCATACTATGTTTTCACTTAACAGCAGAATCGTTTTGGCCCATTGCATTGTAAACCAGCGAGCAGTCTCATTTGGATGGCATATCTTTTGCTGTCCAACGAGTTTGGAATTGTTACATGAATCATGTGAGTGTACCTTAATCCCCTGGAAAGCAAACTACTTTTAATTTGTAATGAGTGTTGTCAGCAAATCATTTGAAATTTGTCATTAAATAAAATCTGTTAGCTTGGAAACTTAAAAGTGCTTCATAAAATATGATTTTTATGTCTGCTGTGACTCTGATATTGCTCTTTATATGGGGTTTTGGCATCATAGACAAGGGGCAGGAAAAGGGGCAAGTAGCAAGGAAAAGGAACAAGATGCTGGAAAAGTGGCAAGGGGCAGTGTTTGAACAATAGCATTTGGTTGCCTAATTGACAACTAACTTGGGAAATCTGGGGACACATTGCAAAGAGTAAGTTGTCCCAGCCAAACATCATGTCATTAATGACCTTCTTTTTCAAGATTGTTGTCCTATTTACACATTTCTAGGCTGTTTGCAAACAGTGCAGACAGAATTGAGCAAAACCATTTCAGAGATTGTAAATAAAATGTGACTTTGGTTAAAACACTGACTGATTTGGTCTGAAGGGCAACCTTTTGTCAAAATCTGGTCGTCTTGTTGAACTTTTAGGCTTCGCAGATGATTCCTGAGACCGCTGCCGGACTGATCATCACTTTGAGGCTCGGATGCAGTGCAGTGCTCATATACAGTATTAAGTCTGTGTGTGTGTTTGAACATGAAATGAGCGTAAGTTGACAGAATCGGTGAAAGTAGCAACAAGTTTGTACTGATGACATAACAATTGATGACGTAGACGAGATGAAAAGAATTGGTGGGTGTGAGGTGGGGTGATGGGATGTGAGGGTTGGAGGTAGAAGGATGTTACTGGTGGAAGAAGTTGATGTGATTGTTGAGGACATTTGTGACACCTATCGTAGCATGTATAATCAACTTAATGCCACACATTATGTCAGAGGTCGCTGCTTATGCCTCCACGGCATAGCTGTGAAGGAAAAGGCAATCCACCTTTTGTTGTTTCAGTAAGCAAACAGTTAGGGCAGAATCATGCCAGAGTCGCTGTATGCTAGACAAACAATGACGGAGGGAACCCACAGCTGGATGGCTGCAGCGACTAGTGTGCAGCCGATGTCACATTAGTGAACTACTGCCCACATGCAGCATTCATTTGTAATGTGTGTCAGTCACGAGCAGATCAACGGGAACCGGACAATCTGAGTGCTATTCAAATTGGGCAACCTCAGTACGTGTGTAACAGTGGGAAGCTGTAAATGGAGTGGCCCACATGATGTGCAGAGTATCCCAGAACATGCACAAACTGACCAATTAAGTCTCTCATTGACATTTGTTCAGCTAATACATGAGCTAATCATTAAATACATGACTGACACTTAATATGTCCCATTTTAAATTTGATCCAGTTTGGTGCAGTGTGTGTGTTTTGCAGTATGGATAAACTCAGCAACAGTCACTAGTAGCCTATGTACATTAGCACAAAGTGGTGAAGTGTGCCGGTCAACTTTGCAGCTAGGGTTCACCGTCAGATCATGCATGCGTATACAGCAGTGTGAAACCCTATGGAACACAATAATCTTTACAAGCAAATGGGCACATGTCCAAGTCTGCTGGATTCCACTGCAGTTCGTGTGTAGCAGTGCACTGTGTATATAGCATGCTGCATGGAAAACGCATGGCCATGCAAGCAAAATGAAGTAGGCACACAGTTTTACGGGTGTGTGTGGGCGGGGTATTGACTGAACACACATGGGCTGCGTGCTCCATGATCAGTGTCACAGTAGGTGTAACATACTTTGCTGATATTCAGTATGTTTGTCCAGGATTTACCTGAGTTTGGGGTTAGATATGTGGGAGGGATAATTAGACCTGCCTTCTGTATGTGTCAAAGAAATGCATTAATTTGCTCAATTTATACCCCCTAGGAGAACATAAATACTGTCTAAATGCGGTAAAAAAAATACCATGTAGACGTATCATTTATCATCATGTATTACATAGTTAACATTCACTTGTAAAGACCATGTTAAAACCTCTGATTGACACCTAGTAGCTTAAGGGTGGGGCAACAGGGACAGTTGCCTGAAACCCCCCCTTTAGGGTACCCCACAATCTGCAAGACACCAACATATTCATTCTGATCACCAGAGGGAACCATCCAGTCTTGCTGGCATGAAGGAAAAAGTGTTTGTATCAAAGGAACTGTCGATTTGGGAACAACATATGCCGTTGGTGTTACGGTACTGTGTCAAGTGTTTCTAAGCTGTGCTATAGGCCCCCACACAAGTGCATGCCCTGCCCTCCCCCCCCCCTCCCACCACATGTTTATTCTGGTCCAGCTGATTGTTGTCATTAATGTGCTTCAATGTGGCACTAAGAAAGTCATGAAAATGTCTGTTATTCTAGGACTGCCATGTGCTAACATTTATGTTCTACCAGGCGATATCAGTGTTTGAATATTTGTGCATTGTAGTATCGTACATACACTGCTCAAAGTCGGACCTTAGTGCAGGAATCAGTTGCCAAACTAAGTACTTCATTTCAACTTTCTTTGTCTCGTGGTAACGGATGACAGAACAATGTGTTGCTGGAGAAGTTTCTGATGATCTACTTCGGAGGTGCGACACCTGGCCGGGAAGTCGTGACCCGACCCCACTTTCATTGGAGTTGCACCTCCTGTGGAATTTTTAAAACTGTAAAACGACCTCCATGAACATCATTTTTTGTGTTCCAGACGGTTTGAATTTAATGTTCTTTCACGAGTTTAGTAAATTACAACTTCAGAATCTTCTACTACTTTTTTATATTCCAAATGTCCCAATTAGGCCTTTGCTTGGGGTGTGTCTGACAACTTAGATAATTAGTGAAAAGCCCAGTTCTTACCCACAAACACTGTCTGTTGCCACACATTGTCTATAGGATTAATTCCTGCTTAAAAGAAAATGTTATGTACCTGTAAGTATAGGTAGCAGTGATGATGTCTCTGAAACCTACACCAGGAAGAAGTCACAACTGTTCAAAGGCGGGTACTCGACTAAAGCAAAAGAGGAATTGCCTGTGGGCCTGTGGGTCTGAATTATGAACATGGTGCAAAAACTGGCTGCTGGGTGTTACGTAGGTGTCCATCCACAGTTGATAACTACCTAACCATAGTGTATTACATCTCCCTGCACATTACATCTTTAAGTGGCTCACTGAGCTGATATTGTTCATGTTGTGATATGTTTGAATCAAATCAAATTTCTACAAAACTGTTTGGTCTTCCCAAATTGTCTCCAGGAAACATAGGTCTCGCCATAACTGGCTGGCACACTTAAGATTTCAGAGGCAACATTTGTTCCTTTGAAGTTGTCTGAAAATAGGTCACCTGTAGTGTTAATTAATAATTGCTGCAAGGCAGAAGTATATGTAGTGAAAGAGCCACATACCACAACTCCCTGTTACGGTACCCACTTTTTTATCAAATGCTATCCCTTGTGAAACCTTTGTGCCAAATGTAGTCATTGTAACATATTTCAGTTATAAAATAGACTGCATGTATCACAATTCTCTCCTTCTGCACATTCTCCTCCCTTCAACATATCTCAAGTTCAGTGGAATAAGCCTCGATCCTTCTCCAGCCTCTCCCATCATCCTTTCAAGAAATTGAGATAAATTGTTTTCATTTTGCTACCAACCGTCAGATAGAATTCTGGAGGTCAATCATCTGTGGCATTGTGGTCCCATTAGACTTTGACAGTTCTACTTATCCTTTTCCCCCCTCAACAGCGATGGTGTATTTCTTCTTGGATGACCACCAGCCAGTGGAGCTCAAACACTCTCCCTCTGTGGATGCTTTCACGTCAGACCAGTTCTCCATTAAGTACTCCGAGTTTGCTTCCTCCTTCCGAAAGATCCTCGGTGTCGGAGGGGACATCTTTGCTGTCCGATTCGTGATGGGCTTCGCACTCTTGATCTACCACAGCAACTTTTCGCTCTTCTTGGAGAAAAAGTTTGACAGCTCGCCGAAAATGACGGGCTGGATAATATCTTTCAGCACCCTGATGGGCGTCCTGGCGAGTCTCCTGGTCGGCAGAGTGGCGTCCTTGTACTCTAGACTACCCAATCTTCTGTTTCATGCATGCATACTTCAGACCGTGACGTTGATGGCCATGACCTTTGCCCCCACGGTGTGGCTGTTTCTGACAGGCATTTCCTTCATCTCGATATCCAACTCTGTGCTCCGTGTCTGCATCACCGATATGGCCATCCTCCGTTGCAAGGGTGAGGACACGGGGGCCCTCCTCGGGTTGACGCAGTCGGTCATGTCGGTAGCCCGCATGGTGTCTCCGTTCATAGCGGGCGTCGCGTTGGAAGTCAGCTACTCTGGACCTGGCATTGTCGCCAGCTGCTGTGGCATCATAGGCTCCTTACTGGTACCGCTTTTCGTCTTGCAGGACGAGGACATTCCCACGAAGGAGAATGATGACAAAAAGACTAGATAGAGAGATCCAGATGCCATATGGACAAGCAGGCAGTTATTATTTACCTGTTGAGAGTAAATGTATGTACATTCAACAACAGCATCTGGCATTTCTTTCATCTTCCCTCCGTTCAAATCTCCATCACCTGATAACCAGGACAGAGAGTTTCTTCTTCGCTAATCGGTCGACCCCCTCGTCAATAAATGTAGGTTGGAGATCTGCTGGTTTTTGAGGAATTTTTGCCATTTTGTGTCCATTTTAACTGAGATTAAACACCTCTGTGAATCTTAAGCACCATCAAAATGATGTTTGTGAAGAAATCTGACCAAAATTGAATGGAATTGCCATTTGGTCAGACTCCGAGGTTTCTTTTCTTAAACCATAAATGAAGAAGAATTGCTTCTGGCTTTAACGTAGCAAAACAGCTCAATCATTGTTTTTTTTTTCTTCATGTTTTCCAAGAAAATTAAGTCTGATTTGTTGGGAAATGCAACTCTCTCATACTACCTTGGGGTGCAATGTGCTCTATTATGGTTGTTCTTTAATAATAGCGGCAAGAACAATGTGGGAAGTTGTGAACCCTAGTTTCTAGTGATTTTAGTGTAATGTAACAAACACAAGTATTTCCTTTCAATCATTTCCAGTACTAGTGTGCTTTTATGTCCTGACTGCCACGCAGCTGCCACTTTGTAAAAAGAACAACTAGGAACATTGGAAAACCGTTTTTTGTTTTCATGTTCAAGATGTTGTCTTCGCCTTCTGTATCTTCAAATCTGTGTGTGTCTACATTCTAACTTGTAAAAACATTCTTTTGTGACTGTGTTTGGTGTTCCTCTGTTCACCTCAAATTTTTTTTAGAGGAATTTTGGTACCATTGGAGCAAGATTTATGGATCATTAAATTGCCACACAACACTCTAATAAATTCCCCCCATTGCATGGACCTTCCATCTGGCCGATACTTTTGGTGGGCTTAAAAATTGATCTAATTCACTTCAGAATCCTTGTAGATCTCATAAAGGAACTTCAGATGAAAGCAGGTTTTTGTAGAATTGTACCTCTAAAAAGAATAAGAACTAATGGCAAAAGTAACAGCAATGAAGTCCTTTGTTGCTGAACCAGTGCGGAGAGGTGCACATTGTGAAGTCAGTTCACAAATTTTATATTGATAGAAAAATTGTAAGCAACTAGCTGTTCAGTTTGCTTATGATGGTAGCTAATAAGGTGCTCATGGAGAAAGTATTTGTCTTTCATATCTGTCAACGATACATCCTGAGCCTCTCTTAGAATTTTATACTTTAAAGGGTTTGGTCTTCTTCCTTTGGGGATCGTACCAAAGATTAGGAGGTGGAACAGTTTTTGAGACAGTCGAAATAACTTGAATTTGTTCCCAACACTCACTTCTTTGTGTCCGATCAGTTGACATATCAACAAATATGCTCACAGCCAACATTTCAGGAATTGCTATCATTTATCCTGGTGGCTAGCATGGTACTTCTGGTTTCATTTGGCCATTTTCTTCCCAAGCCATTTGACGCTTACCAAAAAGTTGAGCATTAGGGAGGCAAATGAGTTATAAAGCCTTAAAAATGGATTTCTGTTCAGACCCATTTGTTGCTGTTTTTTTCTTTCGCTTTTTTCATTCCAGAAAAAATTTAGCCTCTGTCACATTTTAGGTTGGTCGTGATTTGTTGTCGATATTAATATCCAGGATCACGCCAGTCGGAGAGATGGCGTTAATAATATCATCTTCCAGGAAGCAACTAATAGTTGTATTTGCCTTTTTTCTGTTATTTTCGGTTTTGTTTCTTTTTTTTTGCTTTCGTGAATGCAGTCTGTTGTCATTTTTCCACGAAGGATATTCCCTTCAAGTGAAGTGATTTTTTTATGCTCATGGAGCTTTTCAAATCTCTTTGAGGTTTCGAGGATTTTGACCCCACATTTCAAGCGCTTAGTTAAAACGGAAAGAAAGGGCTTTAATTGGTTACGTCACAATGTGACAGAACAATTAAGTCGAAACTGCAGTCAGATGAAATTAATTGTGCATTGATTATGCATATAGAGGCTTCTTTTTAACTTTGGACCTTTGTTGAAACAGTCTCTCAAAACAAATGTTTTTAGATCAAAGTGGTTTTCTGGTCAGGCATCGTTTGATCAATGAAAAAAGTTTGTATGAACTGTACGAGAAAGTGCAAATGTTTTGTATGCCAAAAACTACAGTTGTCATGGTTTTTAGAGCAGCGTGTGAATTCTCATCAGGAAGGTTCAGAGCTTTGCATGTTGTTGTCACAATGACATCTGTCAATGTACCTTCCATTGTACTTAATGAACTGTTGTCATGGAAACTATGCTATGTATGAAAACTTCTCTATCAAAGAGAACATTCATGTTTGGTTATGCATGTGACATATTCTTTACTTTGATTCGTCTGGAACCATCAGATGGCAGACCCACTCCCCCACCCACACCATCTCCACTTTGTGTTGCAATGACTATTATAATGCATGTGCTCAATCGCAAATTGAAGTCGCACTATTAAGACAAACCTGCCTCTGACAACCCTAAAGTAAGTTTTCATTTTCTTTTTTGGTAAGAAAAAAACTGTAATCAAACTTCAGTAGCTCTCTGTGTTTGGGTTTACCTTTTAGGAACCTTGATGAAAATACCACGTCAATGAGACCATTCCACTTCCCCAACTTCCCAAATATTGTAACTCCTTTGAAACCAAAAGGAGTCCCACAAAGGGCGTCAGGGTTATTAAAGTGAAGTGGGTGATATATGCTGAATATAGTACTTTGTTGAATATTTCCAGTCTCTCTGAAAGCTCATATAGTTTTGAACATTATTGAATGTGTCAAATGCACCAATCATGACATTTTAAATGCACCAATCAGAAGATTTATAAGGCACCAATCAACAAGGAACGTAGATGTTTTGTGTACCGTTCCTCGTTGTTCCTGCTTCTCCAGTTCGTTTGCTAAAGGAAAGATTAAACAAACTGTACAATAAAGAGTGAAATCAGGAAGTTGAACATTTCCACATATTGACATTTTCTTTACATTTTTGTTTTAGCTTGATTTGATCATCTTATGTATATTGTTTAGCTGATGTTTTTTCGGAATCAACAAGTACCTTACATGTGGTCAAGAGTGTACTGAGGTCAGATTTCAAAGGGGAACCAAAGTACAAAGAGGTGGGAAGGGACCTGGGGGGGAGATGACTCAACAGCACATGTGACATATGATGTTGATAATATTATTCATCCCAAAAAATCCTAGGGGGTCAAAAAAGTAATTTTATGGGTCTTTTCCACAATTTCCCTCCCTCCCCTTTTGACAACAGACCTGCATGTGTTGTGTTGTCTTCTTCTTTAATACACCTCTGCTACATTTTAAAGGGGCTCATTGAATTGATATCAGTAAAGATTGCAGTGATTTTGAAGTATACAAACACACGACAATACTCACAATTAGCATAATTAATCAAGTTTCACATCCACTAGTTATATGAAAACTCAATTTTTTCGAATTTTTGACCGTTACTTGCTCTGATTGTGTGCATGTGAATGTACTAATGTGAAAATGTCTGGTCACAAAGTTTCAAAAACCAAATTTAATCGTTGGTTACTCACTCATTAATGTTCCAACGTATGTAAAACTTTGGGATCCTTTTAGTTTGACTGTTTGTCATTAGTATATGAAGGAAACTTGACCGGTTTAGAAAAATTGAGTGAATTTTACAAAACAACTCAATGAGCCTCTTTAAAGGGAACTAAAGTGTTTGTTTGACAGAAAACAAATATTTTTAAAACCAATGTTTGTGGACATGGAATGATAGATTCTTCAAAACAAGAAAGGACAAGGGCCTTCTTTTTAGGAAATAAGCTTCTCACGCATAAAAATTCAGTTATTTGATGCTCAACAATACTTTGTTCACCCAAACTTTTCAAAATTCAAATGATGCACCTTCCATTACTCATCACATGCGCAAGGGTTTGAGGAGATGAAGCTTTTGCAGATGTTTATCGGTGAGACTGAGTGGTTTAACGATGATTCAAGCTATTTTCTTTGTATGCCATACTGGTATATTCTAAACGCCTTATTTCCCTTTAAAGGATGGTATCGATGTATTTGTCTTATCCAGGGTAGAGTATTTTGCTCACATTGTGTTAGTCAAACTGATCTTATACCAGATGCCAAACTCAGAAGTGTAGACAACCTGCTGTCCTAGCTTGTCAAGCATTTTGTAGTCGTCGGTTGTCTGATAGTTTGGTTCACCACCTTTCAATAATCTGTTTTCATTGATTAGGGTGGCGATGAGAATGGCGTTGGGGTGTTTGTAGATTGCTCATTTGCTGTTCATTTCAGGGTTTTTTTTTTTTTTTTTTGTTATCAGCTCTATTCACTCATAAAGTTGATATATTTTTTATCACAGTTTCCTACTATTCAATTCTTAAGCAGTGTCTCAAAAAAGTAGATCTCTTGATTCGTCCTCTTGTTTTATCTTCCTCACTCAGCACTTCATGCGCTATGGCGACATATTTCAATGAACATTCTCTCCCCCACCCTCCCTCTCTTTTTTTTAAGTCTTGAAAATGAGTTTTGCTATGAAAGTAAAAAAGTCCATGCATTTCTAATCAGCCAGTGTTAGTCGGATGTCTGTCAAGTTGCTTATTTTAAATCCTTGCACATACCACCAATATTTTTTTGTGGTATGGATAGAACATCGAACTAAAGTGTGTAGTGCTGGCTCTGTTGCTGGTCAGAGGTTCATATCCAAGCAGGGAAAACCCAAGGGTTGGGATTTCTTCCCCTGTCATGATAAAGCTAGCTTTCCATATCTGTCAGTCATACATCACGTATAATTTGATGTTAGTGAAGTTCGTTTGAATACACAAAAATGTATGGAAAGGGGGTAGTTTTTCGCTATGGGAGGTGAATTTTGTGGATGACGGATAGAAAAATGGTATACGGAAAGCCAGCTTTAAGTGTTTCTCTCTAACTGGCATAGTAGCAGAGCTGCTGAGGTTGTAAGAATAATAGAGATCTGAGAGCATATATGTAGTAATCATGTAGCATTATGAGTACTAATGTGATGCTTCCAGAGGCAGGAATTTGAATATATCTCTGTGATTCTTTTACGTAAAGCATGCATATTAGACAGTATTACTCCTTGTTGTCTGTGTTTACTAACCTGCCTAATTTCATGAAAAATTAATGATTTACAATATAAGGGTTATCTTCATTACTTTTAGCTTGAGGGCTTGAAACATGAAGGGGCCTTAAATCTCATGCACATCACAGTTGGTAATTGCAACCTTTTGTTTTAAGGACAGGGTAAGATACAAGAACTGTATACAAATATTTGAGATGAGGTTATTCCTTTCCAAACATGCAGAATTCAGGGAGGAGTCGCAAACAGAACAATTCAGTAGAAAAAGTTGATTTTCTGTATCGTTTCAGGTTTGTTACCTTGAAAAGTAGGCCAAAATTCTCCTTGAAGCTCAGAAACTGGGTGTTTTACAAAACTGTTTCACAGGCAGATGTACTTCCTGTTTCTTCATTTCAGAAGGAAAGTCCTTGCTGGACACTGTGGTTCCTGTGAGGTGTATGTCATGTTTAGAATTTTGTTGCTATTGGGGGTGCATAAACTTCGTACCGCATGAAATTCCATGTATGCAGTATACTCTATGTTGTGGAAAGTATCCATTTGTACAAGTTATTCTGCTGGAAGATGCACAGGCACAAAATTTTGTTTTGTGTCTGTTCATCCATGTCCATCTTTACTGAGTGTGATTTTGATGCTTCACATCTTATCAATAATCATGACAAATTTCTTAACTTGAATCTCTACATTTTTTTCGTTTTCATAGATTGACCTATATTTTGTATGTTTTATATATTGATGCAGTAATAGAAATGATCAAAACTGATAACGATTACAGGAATTATCAGAGTTATATAGCAAGATTCTTTTTTTTATGATTTCGATAAAGCATATTGTGGAAGCAATCGCACACAGAATGTAAAAATTATGACAACTATTGAAAAACTATTTTGCATAAATTTGATAAAGTCTAATTACCCGAAGGATCAAATTACATTGATCGATGCATTCAACAATTTAATCAATAAAAGCAAAGGAATGTATCTCAAGAATTTCCTTTTCTTCTTGTGTCTCATTTTTTATGCCTCTCTCGCAGTCGTGGTTTACTTCTTCGTGGAGCAGGTCGACACACGAGGGCTGCCTCACACAGACCCTGTGATGAGGTTCACGGCAGAGGACTTCAACTTCCGCCCCTCCACCTTCGTCGGATCTTTCCGCCGCATCTTTGAGGTCGGAGGAGACATCTTCCTGATTCGTTTTCTGCTCGGTGCTTCCGTCATCCTCCTCCGGAGCAATTACTCCCTGTACCTTGAGAAGAGGTTTGATGCCTCGGCGCGGATGACCGGTTGGTTGATATCGTACGGCGCGGTGGTGAACACCCTGGGGGGATTTTTCGCCGGCAGCGCATCCAGGTATTACGGTGACCTCGTCCGTTTGTGTTTCCATTCCAGCCTCCTGCTGGTTTTTACCCTGCTTCTGATGACCTTGTCCCCGGGCTTACCTCCCTTCATTGTCGGGGTCACCCTCCTGTCCCTCTCTACCTCCCTAATCCGAGTCTGCATAACGGACCTCTCCATCCAGAGAGCTGGCACAGGGGACACCGGGGCATTACTGGGCCTGAGCCAGTCCACGATGTCCTTCGCGAGGGTGGTATCGCCCCTGGTTTCTGGGCTCGCATTGGAATTCACCACCTCCGGTCCAAGCCTGATGAGCATTTGCCTGTCGGCAAGCGGTTGCTACTTGATATCGAGCAAACTCCTGAAAACGAGAGTGAAAGAACTCAAGAAAGACTAATAAAATGAAGGAACCAGTTTCTTTTTAATTTTGGATGGTGATGGAAAGAGGCATTTCTTGTACAATGTCGATAAATGTTTGTACTTTAAACATTGATAGGCAAGCTGGCTGAGAAATTAATCAAATTTCATGTCATACCTTTCAGTAGTCTATCAGAGGTGGCTGATGAATCCTTAGCCTGATTGGTTGTGAATGGAATTGCTGGTATCTCTTTTCTCTCTCTCTTTGAACAAATGGCTGTAAGTCAGCAAATAGGTCTTTCTCAGGTAGGATGTACTTCTAATGGATATTTGAAAATTTCTCGTAAGTGAGACTAGTGGAGCTCTCATCCACTGTAGCCGTTCTCGGTGGAGAAAGTCTTGCGTACCCATTTCGATTAAAGAATTTTTTTACTGCATCAAATCTTGGTTTTTTTCTTCTGGCTTGAGATTGGTAAAAAGTCCTGGCAGTGAAGTTGTTTGGAGAACAAAGCCAGGGTGTGTATGTATCAATAGAATGATGTACAGTACTTATAAGGGCCTTCACCCTGATATCACCATATTGTCTCCATCTTACCCCACCCCCTCCCTCCCCTACTCCTTTACAACTTACTGTGTGTATCTGTGTCATCTGCATTTATGCAAATGCAGAATGTTATTTCTTTCTTTGAATTTATTGTGTAACAAACAAACAATGTTTCTATTACTTTCAAAGCTGCTAGACCAACTGATTAGTTTTAACCGTAGAAATGAGAGGGAAGATTATCGCTGGCTCAGGGTATTGTCACATGTCTACTCAGCAATGCCAAGAAATCAGAAAGGGTACTACCACAAAAGCAGGTCCCTGGCCAGGTCATATTTTTTGGGGAGGGGGAATAGAACCAGGGAATTAACCCACCAGCACATGTGACAATTTTCTTCACCCCAACAAATTTTAGTTGAGCAAAAATTGCTTGTGGGGGGTGACACCCCTCACACACCTTCTTGACTGCGGGCCTGGAAAGAAGCCTGGCAGAATGTGTGCCTTTGCATCTCTGGTGTGCCTTCATTCCGATATACCATGGCTATGTTATTTGTATCTCAATTCTCAAGAAAATTACATCAGAGTCTTAATTTGCAACATTTGCGGCAACTTCGACACCCAGTGTCTACGACACGCTGTTCGCTACAGCTTGTCAATCACTTAAAGCTGATATAGCCCTTGTGTTGCCCACTGACACATTTTCGCAGTATCCATAGTAGGGTATGTGACTTCAGTGAAGGTCTTTAATAGAAAAGTTTATACACACATAGTCACACTTACACAGATTCAAATTCTATCGTTGTAACAGAGCCTTATGTATCGTTTTTATTTCTTATTGTTTTCCATTTTCATTGTATTTTATTTTTGTTCTTACCCAAAATTTTTGTGCAATATTTCAAGTTGTAACGTATTGTGACAAGTATATCAAGAGAGAACTTGTATCTGTCGTGAGGATATTGACTGAAATTTTGCTTCAAGTGTTCGTGGACCTCTTAGGAGCCTGAATTTTATTTTTTCCATTTGAAGATGGAATAGTTGGACATCAGCCCATTTGTTACGTAAATTTACCACTTTGAACGTGATTACGATAAGTTTGTTTTTGTAATGGGTGTCAATGTTCAGCTGTGTCAGCTACGATGTCATCGTGTGCTTCCTTCAAATTTTATATCCGAAGGCAGTAAAGTACAGCGCATTCAGTTTGTACAGCACACACTCAAGCCAACCCGTAACAGCTGTAGTCGTAAATGAACACACTTCCCTTATGCATAATGGAATTATCATATTCTGATGTAGTTGGCTGGTCTAATGTCCATTTCTTTCAATGCGTTGAATTGAAAGCCAGGCGAATTGTGTCCAACACTGCCAACCATGAACTAGTGGTCATGTGCAGATTAGACAAGTAACTGTAACTGCGAAGTTGTGGTCTATTTCAGATACATGTTATTGCAATTTGATTACACAAAAAGAAAAGTATATCTTGGAGAATCCAGGATTATCCATGGACTGATAACCCCAGAGTTCAGACTGTTAGCCAGTATTTTTGGTGAAAATCCAGGCTTGTTGATCAGTAAGTCATTGCAGTATTCACTTAATTCAAGATTATGGAGGTATAAGTCTAATGAACCTGAATTTTCAATGAATCAAACAATCAATATGGATTATCGATCAATAAATCCAAGTTACTGTTGCATTTCGTTGGGCGTTTGGTTTGTCTCAGTGCTCACAGTGTTCATTGACGTTGCAGTGGCCGACAAAGGCCAATGAGCAAAAACAATAAAAAATTCACAGAGATTTTTTCCACATTTTGACATATTATCTCAAAATGTTGACTGATTTCAAAATTCTGAATTATCATCTAAAAATTTTGACTTACCATCTCAAAATTTGTGATTTATTTTAACTCAAATTTGGACTTTATTATCTCAAAATTTTGACTTGTTTTTCCAAAATGTTGACTTATCATATCAAAATGTTGACCTAATTGTCTCTTAACTGAGTTTTAAATAACTCAAATATTGACTTATCTCAAAATGTTGACTTTGTTGTCTCAACATTTTGACTTGTTTTCTCAAAATGTTGACTTATTATATCACAATGTTGACCTAATTGTCTCAAAATTTTGACTTTATTATCTCAATGTGTTGACTTAATCATCTCAAAATTTTCACTTATTGTCTCAAAAGTTGAGCATAATATGTCAAAGTTTTGACTTTCCATCTCAAAATTTTGATTTATTGTATCTCAAAATTTTGATTTATTGTATCTCAAAATTTGGATTTGATTACGTCAATCTTTTGAGTTCCTACATCAAAAGGTTGACTTGTTTTTTCAAAGATGACATCTCACAATTTTGACTTGCTATATCAAACTTTTTTACTCAGATTAACTCAATTTTAATTAACTCAAATATTGGCTTAATTATCTCAAAATATTGACTTAATTATCTCAACATTTGATAGTAGTTTGTGACAGTAGTTTGAGAAACGATCCCTCCGGTAACATCATTGAAATCACAATGAAGGTTGCACTGCAGTCCATCCATACTTCCTGACTGACTTTTCGCTATCGTCTCCCCCTGCACCTACCTACACCCCCCCCCCCCCTTTCCACTTCAATGCACCTTTCTCGCTTTCATGACCATCATGCTTCAAGCTGTGAATTACACTACATATTTTGCCTCAATGAGTTAGTTGTTACATATGCACATTAATTATTTGAACGAGAGTTCAGCGAACATGCAAAGACCCAGTCAAAGAATTCGTGACCAGACAACATCCCCCTCCCCTTGAAATTTCCCCCTTGAAATTTCCCCCTAGGACAATCTTCCCTGGACAATTCCCACCTGGACAAACCCAAGCCCTCAGATTCCCCCCTGGAACAGCTCTCCTTCGAAATTCCTTCAGCTCTTGGGGCACCCACCCCCAATGAAAAGAGTGAGTGAATCACCCCGCCAATATTTGCTAAGTGCTCCCCTAAGACAAAAATGAACGAGAATACATATTTCATTATGATGCTTCACCTCAACCTTTGTGAGATATATTACCGTTTTTGTAATTTTGTGGATTGATCCCCATTTCAAGGCTGGGTACATGCTTGCCGTTTCAGGCCATGGTGGGTTGGGGCTTTTAAATCCCAAACATTTCTTGCACGCTCCTCGCCAAATGATGGTTGTTTAGTCTTGACTCCCCCCCCCCCCTCCCCGATATTTTTCGTTCATTTCCACCTATGGTTATTTATGTCGGCGTGCGCGGACTATCCTCGCAATGACAGATGTATCCTGGAGACCATGGTTATGTCTACATATTGCGAAGAGCCTCTTCACCCGACGTCACCGCGTTGTGTGTCTTTCTATTTTGACGGCCATGCGTCCATTGTACCACAATTGTAACTAAGGGAATGTTGCGGCCGCGTGTCGATAACACACCGTCTGCGCAGGTGTGATGACGGCCAGCATGCCAGACTGAAACGCAATGAGGTCACGTGAAAATACACAATATTCAATACTGGCACAGTTATTTTCTAAATTTATTCCTACAATTTCAGGATTTATGATGCGAACAATCTTTGGAGACAGTTACTACTATCCAAGAAGACAAAAGATCTGCAAGATGTGATTTTCCATGAGAGGAATTTAAGGCACAGCTTCCTCTCCCTCCCCCCCCCCTCCACCCTCAACTCATCACTTACATTGCGTAGTCCCTGAAAAGGACCATGAGCGACACAATTCGTCCCCTCAGGACCACACCGTTTACACGACTTTGTCACCCATGGGGTTCATATCCTATGTAGGCTATATTGCGTTCGCTGATCTGTCCAAAAATACTTTGAGCGTCATTTTTTTTTTCGAGAGAGAGAGGGGGGGGGGGGGATTGAAGGAAGAATATTTTCCCGAGTTTTGATGTCAAAACATAGTCGTAATTACTCTCAGGCTTTCCGCGGCTTCTTGAGATAATCCATTAAAATTCATAAGTGAAGTAAAAGAAAACAAATGTATGGTCTGTTTGTCATTTCATTTTTTTCTCTTTATTATTATTGTTTTTCTTCTTCATTTTTTCGTCACCAATAGGTCAGAGCTGTCTATCAAACTAATGTTTTTGTACAATATGCTCGTTGGTGAATCAAGAAGGAGCAGTACTGTTTAAAAAAAAATGTGCAGAACGAGCTAGGGAGAGCTAGGTTGAAAGAGAAAAAAACAACATGCATAACTTTTCTTGTTGATGTACTACAGGTGTGTAAAGCCCACATGGTTGATGACAGTCAACATCAAATATTTAGAAAGGAAATGTAAAAGTAGGTCAAGTTCCCAGAGTGTAAACTCTTCGATGCTGTCTGAATTAAAAAAATCGGAATGGAGAAGTGAAAAGTGGAATTTATAATGAAATACGGACCGAGAGAAATAACAAGAGTTAAATGGAAAAGTGGGTGAAAGTGACATAGCAGAATATGTCACGTTCCGTGTTTGAACAATCTGACGTTGGCAAAAGAAAAACGTTTCCCTAGGAGCATAAGCTTGGCTCTCCCGTCAGTGTTGAAATTAAAACCCGATAGTAAGGCTCGATAGACGTGCATGATAATCTCATTAATTATGCATGATTTGGGGGTTTTACATCGGGTTCCCGCTGTTTTGAAAAACGGTGTAGGTAACACAATACAACAAATACCATGAAATGGTAATAAGAATAATTTTCCAGGGTTTGAAAAAATTATGAATTGTTGCATGATGTTGTACAGAAAAGCGAGCCCTGAAAATCCCAGACAGTGGGCAGAGAAACAAAAGAACAAATAAAATTTAAAATTGGGTCACAGTTGGAAGTCTTTCACTTTTTTTTTATTTGTACCGTTACAAGAGATGTAATATGCCTGATGTGATAATACAATGTTTAGTGACATATGCATACTCCAAGCAATTATTATAAATTAGGCAATCTAACAATAGTCCAAGTGGGAAAGCAGTCACTGGTCTCAGCCCCCCCCCCAAAAAAAAAGAAAGAAAAGAAAATGGCCATAACAAATGCGCGAAAATTGTGTGATGTTAGTCTAGGAGAATATTCAAGAGGACTTTTCCAGACTTACCACACAAATACGAAATACGTGTGAACTTGTGGAGGCGAACCCGGGGGGGGGGGGGGGGGACGACTTGCATACTTGCCAAGAATAAACGAAAAAGTATGCATGATTCAACCCCATATATGATAATGACTGGCTGGGTAAATACAGCCTCCAACACAGGGCTATTTGTGGCCATCTGTGTAGCTTGTGAAGTCAAAAAAATTTTTTGTACGCTCCCGCTAACTGATAGCTTAGGTAGTATCCGTACAATTCCCCGCACACAAAACCTTACAGTTCAGCCCCTACCCGCTGTCCACCCCCCCCCCCTTCTTCGAAATGTCTTGATCCTCGATAGAATGTGAATAATAAATCAGTTTAGAGACACACACTCCATTGTTTACCTACTTACAAGTTAGGCCTTTGAAGAGAATGTATACAGTGAAACAATGGAAATAAAAGAAAAACAAAGAAAGATTCTATGATACCAATGACGGTGTGTGGAGAGCAGTCTGCATGAAGACCAAAGAACCTACATTCACAAATCTTGCAATTAAGAAGGAAATCGTTTCATGCAACAAAAACTTGCTTCAACGTATGTTATTTTCTTAAATTTTTCATTGCACATGTAATAATTTCTAAGCTTTTATCTGGTGGTTTGTGTGTGAGAGAGGAAAGGAGGGGCTCGAGAGAAAGGGGAGGGGATGTAGGCAGTGGCGTACCTACCCAGTTTCCAGAGGGGACAAGCTTCTAAATTTTCCTATTCTTTTTTTTTTTACGTGTAGGGAGCATTACTGCATTCGGGAATTTCTGCATCATGCAAGGTACAGGTAAGTTAAAAACGTATAGCTTATGCGTAACTAGGCGTAGGTAGGCTATTTTCCAAGGAGGGGCGGGCAGAGGCTTTAGCTGGTCTACTTGGTCATCATGGAACTGATGACCGATCACAGTCAGGGGAGGAGCTAACTCCCTCCCCCTCCCCTTGGGAAATTTTCCTATGTGAGGGGGACTATATACAAAATGTTGCTACATTTTGATGGCTAGATTTGAACTGACTCTCAAGCCTGAGGAATTCCTATTTCTGAGGAAGTAATTTTTTTTTTTTATCTTACTTGGTGAAATGCGGTTGACTTTATCTCCTAATCTGCGGTGATCTGGCGTCTGTCCGGAAGTTTTAGCAGGAGTGGGGGTTGCCCGTGTGCTGAAACCGAGGGGGATTTCCTGAGCCACCATCGGTAGGCCCGGAGGGTAGAAGAAAATTTTGGGCTTTACTTCACGGCCCACAGACACACACACCTGCACCATGACTAGAAAGGGCTATTCCCGGGTGTCCTAACCTACCATTTCCCACGCCTTAAAATAGGAATCTCGTGTCTTCAGTTTCTACATTTACAAGGAAAACATCAATCTATGAAGAAAACCGGGATAATTTGGATGGCTTATATCCAGGATATGTTCACCTTTTAACTTGCGTTCACCCTTTTCACTCGTTCACCTTTTAAATAATCTTAAAAGTCGACGTGCATGCGCACACTGGACACGCGCAATTGTAATTTAAAATGATAACGTGATAAGTCAGTGCACAATATTGAAAATATTGATAGGCAGGTTCTAGGGACATGATATACGGTACTGGGGGGGGGGGGGGGGGGGAAAGGCTAATTCACGTTTAACCATTTAAGCTGCTACGCGGAGCGAGATCATCGGTTGGAGCGTAGTGTACCGAGAATTTTGTTTGGCCAAAAAGCGTCCCAGAAAGAGTATGCACTCTGTATGGTTGCAAAAATACTGTGGACATACGGGACATGCTAGATGGCGAGTTACCGACTTAAGCTAACTCGACATCTCGTAACACTATTGCAAATTGTCGAGTTACCGAGTAACGAATAACTTGTTGTCTCGATAAGATTTTGCAAATTGGCGAGTTACAGATTTACGCTGAGTCGATATCTATGAAAAAAAAAATTCAAATTCTCGAGATACCGAGTTAAAAATTACTTGTTACCTCGACAGCATTTTGCAAAAAAAAAAGTACCGCCTTACAACTCGAGCAATTTGCAAATTTTTGTCGGGATAGCAAGTTACTTGTTGTAACTCGGTAACTCGACGATTTGCAAAATTTTATCGAGATATGGAATACTCTCAAACACCTCATTTCCTCAAAAACTGTAGTTGACCGGTGTCACTTGACGATCTGGTGTCACACGGGGGCTGCGTCAGGTGTCGAAAAGTGGGGGTACAATGAGTTACAGACAGAGGGGTGCTACCGTGGGGTAGAGGAGGGCCCGTGCATGCATGCATGTTGAGCACGTCAGCGCGTAATGTGGAAACTACATGCACATATAAAAGGGCGCGCGAAGAACACGAAAATAAAAAAAAATGGGTGATTTCGCTAACGAGGTCATGATTTTCTAAGTACAAACTTTTAAAAAATGAACATATCAACCCACCCCCCACAGAAATCTATCGCTATACGTGAATGCGTGCGTAGACAAAACGTAAAAACACTGAAATTTCATGTTCAAAAGTTTGGTGACGCTTTTAGTTGCACCCTTCATACAATCATTGGGGAAAAAGAAATATCTTTCAGGTGGCCAATTGTGATATTTAAATTTAAAATTCTTCAAACGTATACGACAAAAAGTGTAAAATACTGTAACGTATCGGTTGACAGTTTTCATTCAAATCAACCGTGCGCTTCTTTGAACAAACCAAAGGCAGGTGTATACTGACGTTAGTATTGAATATTCAGTTAGTCAAAACGACTCATCATCACTGAAGGCGCAATGATGGGATCAGATTGCAGGTTATGTGTAAATACAGTGCTTTCTCTCACCAAATTTTACAATTCTCGATCCCCCATCAAAGAGCGACTACTTGAAAAGTATTTTTTTTATACACCAGTGAGACCTGTGTACCTGTTGTATACGCATTATGTCAGCCCTTATTGAAATAACAGTCAATTTTCAAACATGATTTCTGTTTTTTTTTTTTTTTTTGACTGTTTTTATGCTAATGCCGTTGCTTTTCAAAGTAGTTACTGTCATCTTCGTTCACTGAAAGACGCAGTTTCTCCATGTACAACCTCGGGTGTGCATTTGAAAAGAAAGAAAAGTTATAAGAGCAAACATAATCTTATCCTTCTGGTTTTTCAGAACACACTCAATCACTTTAAACGCAGTTTTTTTTTTTTTTTTTGGTGATTATAAAACAATAGGCCTACCTTTCTGAAATGTGGAGAGATATCGCCCCCCCCCCCCCTTTCCCCATTTTCAAGTGTGGCAATTGGCTAAGTCAGTGGTGTCACAGAAGGCAATTTTTCGAATTTTTCACTTTTCAGAGCCAGGTGGAGGGTTGAAATCGCCCCCTTCCCCCTCCTATTATTAATAATAAACAACTACCCACAGTTAATGAGGTCTATGAGTCCCGGGTCAGGCACAAATTAAGGTCATTGTGGAGTGACAAAGATCATCCTCTTTTTGAACGACTGAATCTCCGGCTTATCCAACGTAGTGGTAGACTCAGACCCATTCATTCTGTTACAAACCGGTATCGTTCATCTTTCCTCAGTTCGGCAATTACTTTACATAACCTGGATTTTAATATGTAGTTTTACTCTTTTATACATTTGCATATTCAGTATATTACCTTCCTTGCTCTTATCTGTTCATGTTTGTAACTTTTATACTGTGAAATTTACTGTTTCTTATAACTTATTGTTTTATTCGTTTGTGTCATTTTTACTGCAGACATGTTATTTCCTTATTTGAGGATTTAGATAGGAGAGTATATCTAGCGAGCGAGCGAAGCTAGTAGGAGCGAGTCGAGCGAGCGAGCGAGCGGCGAGATCTACAGCGATCGCGCTATCGCGAGCGATCGCGCTATCTCTCCTAGCTCCTAGCAGCTCTCAAGGATCGCGCTAGCTATCTCGACGAGGATCTCATCGATCTATCTATCTATCTATCATCTAACTATCTATCTATCTATCTATCTATCTATCTATCTATCTATCTATTTCTCTATCTATCTCTCTATCTATCTCTCTATCTATCTCTCTATCTATCTCTCTATCTATCTCTCTATCTATCTCTCTATCTATCTCTCTATCTATCTCTCTATCTATCTCTCTATCTATCTCTCTATAGCTACGTCACCGGGAGTAGGAATGGGATTACTGAGTAGGTGGGTTGTGAATCATGCCTGTTGTCAATACTGTTACTTGAATTATATTGGACATTGAATATTTGACAGACAATCGTCATGTTGCCTTTAGTCTGTGCTATTCTTGCCGCCTGTAATAGACCCCCTTGCATTGACGTCACACAACAACAAACAAGGCCCCCCATCATTGAGGCAAACAAACGACCAGTACGTATTGCTACGCCGGACGCGAGTACATCGAGTAACAGAAATGCCGCACGTGCACATTTTAAATTTAGCAGCTTTTCCACAAGGAGGGCGCTTCACTGTATCACTGTGACGTCACATCCAAGAGGGTGGTCTATTCGGATGACCCTCCCTCAGTAAATGTTTCTCTTTGTCTTACTTCTGCCTTACTTCAAAATATCTCTCTTTACCATGTCAACTTCTCCCATCTCCTGCTACTCCCCTTCAACCTCTCTTTGTCACGGTTCCCCTCCTCCAACCCCGATTTTTTGTCGATTTCTGCCGATCTCTCTTTGTCCTCATGCTCCTTACTCTGCACCTCCCTTTCTCTCCCACCTCTCCCTCTACACCTCTCTCTCTCTCTCTCTCTCCCACCTCTCCCTCCACACCCCCCTCTCTCTCTCCCACCTCTCCCTCCCCACCCCTCTCTCTCTCTCCCACCTCTCCCACCACACCCCTCTCTCTCTCAATCTTTTGATGACCCTCCACCTCATGGACCCTCTGCAGTCTTCATCTCTTAATATTTTGCCCTCCCATTTTATAATCTCCACCTCCCTCCGTCTTTACTTGCCCCCCCCCCCCACCCTCTCTTTATACTTCTACCTTCTCAACCTCTCTCTTTACCTTGTTAAAATGTGGGCGAAGAGATATCCTCAGGCTAAGTACAATCGATCTCACCTCCTACCTCTCTAAGCCCTCACATCATGACTGCTGAGGGGAAAGCGAGAGTACGGAGGTCTATGGATACTGTATTCTGAAGCTTATGGTTCGCGGATGTTATGATGTTGTTCCAATTACGGTCACAGTGACGAAAAGTTGCAGTCAGACCTGGCATTCTCAGAATTCATTCTGATATATCCTTTTAGCATCACTGTTGATGAATTTAAAGGAACATCGCGTTTATTTCAATATTCCAGTGCAATTGTAATGTAAGCTCGTTAATATATTTCAGCTCTTCCCAAGACATCCATGCTGCCATCTTCTAGTCACATCAACGTAACCTACGTAAGTATACTTCCCATACCATGACATAAATTTTCATATTACTCTCTGAGTATATACTTCAGACAGGAAAAAATTATATGTCATTGTCCAAACTCGCAGTCCATTTCCTCTTAACATTTCCTACCTCTAGATACCAAGGTGAACCCGTTTCCGGCTCAACCTGTTTCGAACTTTCTTTAAGCTCATCTGCGCCATTTTTCAAAAATGCTACACGTCGGTTGCGCCCGGTTTGTCACCCGCAAACGAGGCTACCCGTGAAAACAGGCGTAGACTCTCCACTCTATATGCAGCGGAGGCTAGTGTAATGATATGCAACCATCAGGAATGTTGGCCAGATTACCAGGAATACCCCTCGAAGGTGTCGAGATGGCGATAGCTATGCATTCCAATGATATAGATTAACGCTTTATGATCGTAATCTGGAAAATAGAGATTTACAACTAGACTCATATACATATTTACTAGCCTACATGTAAAATGTCACTTAATGTAGGGGATCAAAGCTCTTATAAGTGTGGACAGACGCAGCCTTACCAATGCCCTTCCGTCAACCTCCCCAAGAAAAGAAAAAAAAGGGGAAGCGGGGACTTAGTACTATCCCCGAAAGCAGGGATTTTTTGCCACTTTTCACGTAATTTGTAGAGCCTTTTTACTTATAATATCATAGAGTCAATAACAAAATCAGTAATAAGATATTCTGTAGTATTTTCCTTTGATCATCCACTGTTAATTTAACATTTCTAGACGGATCCCAAGTCGTTTGTTGCCCAAACAACTCTACAAAACTTTTTTTGAAACTTTTTTTGTATGACTCCAGTTACTGACACTTCACTATCCATGCATGGTAAAATGAACAATCGTTTTTTCTTTTGTTTTTTTTTAAGCTTCACTGAACTAGTTAAAGCCGTTGTTGCCTAAATATTTTGAGCAGATTTGTATTTTGTCATCGATTTATCAGGTTCGAAGAAAAATAAAAGGAAAGAGTTAAAACCTCTCTGAAACATCACCATCACCATCTGATGATGTCAAATATATTCATCCGCTGGTCCATTGCTGTAACATCCTTTAGCACGGTACTTTTGATGAGGGGTCTGTCACACCATTATGGCTCCAGACCTTTTGGTCCTCCACTTATGCCCATAATTTGCTACGCTATCTTCTGGTGACCCAAAACCCCCCATCACACAATAGTTGAAACTTCTTACACCAACATGGAAATGCTTGAAAATTACATATTTTACAATGGAGTTGCGTGGGGACGTAGCCAAGTTTTCCGTCTAGGGTTTTATACGTAGAATAGTTTTCTCATATACCTTTATAATGACCCCCTCCCTTCCTCCACATTTGATTATAATGTAGCACTACTTTTTTTTTTCAAATTGTCTAAAAGCTTCCAGAGTACCCACTATGGTGCTCTCTGGTACTCCAAGGGGCACCAGGAACCATTGTGGGGAACCAGGGTATCACTTATGGCTCAATGGTTTGACTTGCATGTTTATATCGTATGCGATAGATGTTATGCTGTTCAGTTTGTAGCTGGCAATTTTTTCAATCAGATAAAAGAGAACAAATGCATTCCACATCTTTTTAAGTCCTAGGAACATTTTTTTTTTTTTTTGTAATCGTGGTAAATTGTCGTTATGTAAGGAAGGGAGACACCGGAAACGCATCGTTTGATAATGAAGGGAAAAAATCTGTGACGTTCACTGTCAGTCGTCAAGCCACGTTTTGTCTCCAAGCAAAAATCTAGATTAAAATCAATTCGTTCTATTTGTGGCGGGTAGCTACAGGATACCAGATGAACGATACCGTTTCACGGTCTGGTATAAACCGTAAGGTTTCCGACGGGAATCTGTTTTAACCATCTGTCGTCGTGGGTTCTGGACATTGATTTTCTAAATAAGAGAATACATGAGGGGGGGGGGCCATGTGGACATCGGTTTGAGTTGTTTTTCTCGACAACGTGTCCCCCCCCCCTGCCGACTCGTCTAACAATTATCATCTTTTCTCTGTCATCTCTTTCAGAGCAGACAGCAGCATCTGGGAGTCTGTGACTGCTTTAGGAGGACACTGACCCCCCCCCCCCCCACTCGCTCCCTAACCTCTCTTTCTTCAATTATTTCAACTGTTTCGATAGACTGTTGCTGGTCATTTAGCTGCGGGTAATTGGTGAAGGTTTGGGTGACTTATTGACTTGTTAATCCATCGGAATATTCCACTGCTATTAAATGAAAGAGAGTAGACCCCCCTCCCTCTCTTGCACGTGATACAGTGAAGCGCCCTCCTTGAGATAAGCTACTGAATTTAAAATGTGTCCGTTGCGTCGTTGCCATTCGATCTACAAGCCCCCAAGATTTCCTTCGTGACAAACGGTCAAACTAAGATCATCACCATGTGTCACATACAGAGGAATATTAATGAGTGAGTAATTACCAAAATTTCAGTGTGGTTTTTTGAAAATTCATGACCAGACACTTCCCCCATTACAACTTATTTATATGCATACAGACAACACAAGCCATGGGCAAAGTTTCATGAAAAAAATACATTTTTCATAACTATTGGATGTGAAACTTGACTAATTTTGCTAATTATGGGCATTGCCATATGTTTGTACCCTTCAAAATCATCACAAACTTGTTGATATCAACTCAATGAGCTCCTTTAAGGCACAAGTGATTAATTTTGATTTTTTTTTTTTTTTTTTTGGCGGGGCGCACGTACACCCATGGACCCCCTGGATCCGCCACTGTCCATGCCTATATCTTCATGGTGATAACAAAAGTTAAACATGAAATACAGAGAAATACGTAGTCAGAATTTTTTTGGCCTCATGCGCACAACTCTGGAATGTCAAACAATAAGCTTAGATGTGAATGTTATGTATAGCCACTCACAGGAATGCAACTTCCGTTCGTGCTGTCTCGGCAAAATATACGAAAAAATCATGAACACACACCCACAAAAACATTTAATTATTGAAATATTGTTACAGTGCGGTAGCTCATCTCGATTCTTCTAACACTGAGGACGAGGTACCTCTAGAGGTAGGGGAACACACTTCGAATAAGAAGTCGTTTCCCAGCGGTAAATGGCCACTGAGATATCCGTGGCCCACCGCGGAGCTATTACAGCACCATGGGCGCACGTACAGTGCCTTGGATCCTCAAATTTTCAGATGTCGATTTAAATTTACATCCGTTAAATTTGTCACATTTCTCTGATTCGACTTAAAAACTGTCGTACCTTTTGAGAAACAGTCGCCGATTTCTTCTAGTGGTTCCACTCGCAAAGTTTTGCAGATGTCCCTTTTCCATGTTGACTGAGGGTACTTGCGGTAGGACTTAGTGGAATTGTTTTGACAATAGTCAACAATAAATCACCGTGTGTCCGTTTTTCGCGTTCTTAGCCGAACAAGACTGAGTCTGACTTCTTAAGTTGGCGTATATGTAAATTGAATTCGACACGTGACAATTTCTTCCAGTCAGAACTCTAAGAACTATCAATTTACGGAGTGCTGACAGATGCCGATATAAAATCGTTATGCATATTCTCTTAAAGAAAAAAAGGAGTGAAATTCACTCAAGCATTAGAGTGTGTACATGGCCCCACTCGTTGTAAGTGTGGGTTTCATCCGGCCCGGAATGGAGTAGTGAAGTGTGCATGAATTATAACTCTATCATTGAAGAGATGAAATGTGTATGAAATAACTCTCTATTTGGAGTGAAGTTTCACTCCATTCCGAGTGAAATTCACTCCCACCACGAGCGGACCCTGTACACACTGAGGGAGCACGGTTAGGACACTGAGGCTATGGAATGCCGAAAGGTTGGGCAAAATATTTTAACATGCATACATCACAGTCTTTAATGGACGATAATATATATCAGCTATCAGCTAATCCCCGACTGTCCAAGAATAGGGAAAAAGAACGATATGAGATAAATTTTGGTACAGGAAGAAAACGTTATTCATCCATTTAAGCCCTTATAATTCCTTCGGAGTACAGCTTCACCTGCTACATCTAAAGCCCTGTTAAAAGTACAGCACCCAGCTTGCACTCGTCTCATTCAGTCGTTTTCACACATTACTAGCAAAACAAACGCAACACACAAACGTAACATCATTCCAGCGATCAAGTTGGGGGAATAAACTTACAATACTTAAACTTAAGTGTCCGTCCCCCTACCCTTCCCTACCCTAGCAGAGACAGTTCCGAATTGAACCGCAGGCTCAATGCTATGCCCTTGAAAATTTCAACTGCCCTCGAAGTTCCAGCCAATATAATACCTGTTTTTCAACTTTGTCAAAAACCACTCAATTTTTGCTGAAAAACAATTTTTCTTGAAATGGTACCGTAATTGTCAGCAGAGGGAGTGTGGAGGCGGGACTGTGTTAGGTAACCTTCTATTTAGTCTATTCCTTAAATGCCATAATCATAAGCCCCCCCCCTCCCTTCGTGTTATTTAGGTTCCAGTTCCACCCACTCTATCCCTCGTCCCTCAAAGAAGAGAATTATCACCGTTATCCGACATTTTAATTAATCTAGTGTACTCTTCCACCCCCGTGTACCATGTATAATGTCGCGGCACAAATCTTCCCGTCCCCCCACCTCCCGGCTCAATTTATTGGTCAACAACTTTTATTGGTCAATTCGTCATTGCATCGAACAATCTGGTTTCGGAGACGTAAATAAATTGTAAATATATGTATATATATGTATATATATATATATGTATATATATATATATTATCAAACGGTGTATATCAAATACCGTTTTATTCGAACAATGGGGCCTCTTGCGTGTTATCTTCGAAGGGATCGCGTCAAGAAGAAGTAGGCAGAAAGAAAGTATTAACCATTTTTGTCTGTACCTTGTGATATGGGGGAACATTGACAATATACCAATGTTAAAAAAAAAAAACAAAGCAACAACAACAACCGTGCAACACTGACTTGTACTTCACAATCAACGCGATGTGTCCATTATTCTTGAGTATATTTTCATCAGAACAGACACCGCTAACGGTAGCGTATTTGAAATACACAGAGAATCTTCCAGATTCCAGTGATCTGTCAAAGATCTGAAAGCTAAGGGCGACGCTTTGATAATTCTTCGAAAGAGACTATTTTTATGAATATTGAAGGAAGAAAGAAACAAATAACTATTATTTCTGTACCTTTCATCGGTCCTACGTGCGCATTTTCCTTCCAGGCTAAATTCACCCAACCTGCTGTTTTTTTTTTTCTTTTAAAAAATGGCACAACCCTTGGTAAAATTGCACAGCCTCCCTTATCGAATCTTCGGAATTTGCATGCGTGGGTCATACGCACTCCTCCACTACGGTTATCCATTACAATATATAAATTTTAGAATTTCTCAAGTTTTAACCAATTCCATTGAAGCCGGAACATGTCAATAATATGTATCAGTATGAATTAAAAAGCCAAGTCCACTTTTTCTTATTTTTATTCTACGAAGCTTTAAAAGCATGGTGGTCAAAAGTGATGCCGCAATTATTTGAAAGCTGCCATCGAAGATATCTTGACATTCTCTAACTCAAATTATGCCTTATGTGCTCAATTCACATAGCATTGTAACACAGACATCTGAAGAAAGATGCTGACATTAAAAACAAAGCGGCAATCCATTGTTGATGACTGTGGTAAAGGAACCATATAAACTTCTCATCAACTTCAATTGACATGCATGGTAAAGGCGGTTGGTAAGTTTAAGCGTATAAAATTAAAGGGGCACATTTCTGCATAAATACTTTAATCTTTACTGTCTTCCTTGTCCTTGTCAGGTCTGCAGTGCGGTTATGCACTGAAAAAAAAGCTGGAATTGTTAGAAAGATGTGCCCAACCCCCCCCCCCCCCGCTCCCCTCAAAAACAGGATCGTGACGGTTTCATATGCAGACATCATACACACACACACACAAGTCGACATTACACATGGAATAAGTACTAACCTTGAATTTTCTTGTTGCTTCCTGAACCCTTACCATAATATTACACTCCCTTTTGTCGTTTTTCTGAGGACTTGAGACAACTCTCTCTGAGGACCTGAAATTCTTTTGTTCACGCCCTCAGAAAGTACTACAATACAAGGCCATACACACAAACATACAGTTACATTGCGTGTGTGTGTTTGTGCGTGCGTGCGCGTGTGTTTTTGCGCACAAACATCTTTAATGGGGAGGCTTGACGGTTTAATGAACTTCTTTAGTTTTCAAAAATTACAATAACGATCTACTTAGCGTTAAGTGTTTACCCGTCGTATTTGTTATGTAATAATGATATTCACTGCGAGAATTGTAGGTGTTTCAAAGTGTGTTATGTCCTTAAACGATAGCGAGGACTCTTCCGTTCCTTCGCCTGTGTGTGTCTTTCCTCTCACTGTCTCTGCCGAAGAATTAAGTGGGTGGGAGATCTTTATCTGTAACGGACAGATTTGTCCGGCGTGCAAGGGTAGGTAAGGTCATGAATACATTATCATCAATAAAAGGTAGCGACTGAATAGGAACGCAGTCTCCAATCATCTCACCATTTTATTAAAGCTCCCTTTGTTTAAAATAACTTGAAATGAGTCTTTTTCAAGTAACTTTCTGGTTATTACCCTCTACATTTTCCTCGGTGTTTTTTGTGTTATTCTTTTTTGCGTGTGATTCTTTTTTATGGGGGGGGGGTGGGGTTGGAAGGGTGACGCACGTAAGTTAATGTAGTGACCATTATTTTCAAAGATAGTCCGCTAAAGTATTCAAATTCTTGCTTGTCCTTGCATCGAACATATTACCTTCTCAACCACACATGCAGTTCCCACAATCACGGCCGGCAAGGTAGGGTAAGGGGATGGGGCTTCAATTCTGAAAATTTCCATTACGTCATATGAGTACGTGATCTTTCATAACGGAATGCATCTCAGTTTAAACACATACAGCTCTTGACCTTGAGTTGTCTTGAAAAAGCATCACTTAGTCCACTGAGAGACACGTTAAGTTACTCATGTACATGTCCGTCTGTACATGCGCACTCAGTCTGTACATGTCCACCATCTTTAACCGTCTTTCATTCCCAAATATAGGCCAGACGGGTGTATCTTACAAAAGTAATGAGTTTATAAATTGTACTTCCCATAGTTTAAAGTTGTGTCTCAAATGTTTCTAATCTGAAGTTCTGTATTAACAGGCCAAACGGCTTTCCTGAATACCGCCTGATTTTCCGGTGAATGATATGTAGCAGTAACCATGTGCATTATAATCTAAAGTTAACAGAGCACACCTAATTCATTAAGACTAACACATTGCAAGTGCATACGATGCAGCTCAATTTTATTCAGTTAAGTTAAACGGTCTGGTGAGCTAGTCTTCTCTCTCCCTTGCCCAGTTCGATACAAGGAGGGGAGAAAGGTTCTACGACCCTAGGCTCAGTATCGAAAAAAAAAAAATAGACCGGGGATTTGGAATGATTTCTCCCACATGTCTATACGTCTCAATTGTCCCTAGGTCTGACCTTGAAAGTCTTACTTATCTTCTCGTCACCTCTCATCCCTTTCTCTGTCAAGTTTAATGGTGACTAATTATTATTCAAGGTAGTTGAGAGGACATTCTCTACTCTTGTGAGAAGATGCGCCGATATCGACACCAGGTAGAGCGCAACACTGTAGGGAAATACCGGGACAAACTATTCACAGTGAATACTATACGGAGAGAATATTGTATTCCTTAACAACATGCCACAAAAGTTGCACAACATCAATCTTGACAATCTTATGTTTTGCATGTAAACTTTCTCCTTCCGTTACACAAAAAAGACCAAAATGACGTAATTCATGACGTTAGATCTTCCCAATGCCATAGATTTAGCCTACGAGGCACCCATTGCGTTATCTGGAAAGTTTCATGTAGAGATGGCAGTTTTCTGAAGCGAATGAAATTTAAAAAAAAAATACTGAAAGAAATAAATACAGAAAGAAAAATAAGCGGAACGGAAGGGAAGTAAGAAAAGAGAAAAGGGGGAAATAATAAAAAAAAACGGAGAAAGACTGAAAAGGAAAGGAAAAGAAAGGAAGGAAGAACCTTAGAGAGGAATAAAAAAAGCGGCGTGGGGAGGAGAAAGTAGTGAATATGAAAGAGGAAGATAAAACAAAAGAAGAAACAAACAAATCAAAGCAGGAGAACAAAACCAAAAGAAACTAAAACAAAGAAAAAAAAAGAAGAGGCCGAACACCACTTGGAAAAAAAAAAAAACAACAATGAAGAAACTGATCTCCGTAACACATCAACTAATTTTTATCGTCGATGCACGTGTAACGTCAGTAGAATTTATTTATACCTACGTGTGTTGTTGGCCAAGTAGACTAAACGAGCCACATCGAGAAAGAATGGTATGACTCCATTAACAATTAGTGTAAGCGAAGAAATTCTTCCCTCCAATTTTCAGTTCCGTGCATATGCAGTTTGAAGCATTTTATTTATATCGCTTCTCTCTCAGCGCAGCACGTTTTTCGTCCCCAGTTTGTTCAGCGAAACTTAATGAAATTTGTACCACAGCGCCTCCAAAGTCAATCTCCGGATTACCACGGCCTTGATCGTGTATGCGATTAAAGTTTATGACGTCCCTCGTTCGTCAGGTTACGTCACAATGACGTGAGTATCGTGCAGGAGAAAGTCAATTCATCTTGAAGGATACTTTCTTCTTTTATGTGTCTTCTCACAAATTTTTAACCATCAACGCACGTTGTGCACGGAATGGATGGGTTTTTTTTATTTTATTTTTATTTCTTCTATTAGGCCTTTCGCTTGACGATAACTACATGTTTTAAACCGATTGTTGAACAAGATGTCTCAACTTGAAAGCAGTAAAGAAAAACAAAACACACCGTCAATGCTCGCTGTTGTTTTTTCAAGTATATAAATAAGGAATTCATGAAATGCACATATACATGTATATGTGTAGGTAAATAAAGACATACGCTACTCACGCCTTTTTGCTCTCTGCCTCACAACAATCAGCTGATCCGATTCCTTCGCCTACTCATGTGTGTCACCTAAAAGTGTTCATTTGCATATACGTATACATTAATCTGTTAATTTTATTCACTTATTGCAACCATGATCTATAGCCTACTGAAATGAAAGTGAACACTTGCCAGCTACGCCAGTGCTTTCTCGACTGGGCCAGAATATCACGCTGTGAAAGGTGTCCCCATGAAAAGTAGTCTTCTCCGTGGCCCCGTGTGGTGTTTTGAGTTATTCGTTTACCGAAATGGAAGGAAGCAAAATTGGAATTAAATTGCCAAATTGGTTATCTGACTACGCAATAACATGAATGACTGGGACGCTAGCGAAATCGGTTACGCGCGTTTAAGCAGAAACTGTTCGCCTATCATGACTAGGAGCCAGCCCCGATGCGCACAGTTATGACTGACCCCTGGTGAGGGACTTGAGGAAAGTTGTGTGGACCGTCACCTGTAATGTACAACAGAAATGAGGCTCGAGTGCTAAAATACTCTTTTTTATCGTTATGGGTCCTGGATGGCTGCAGTGTTTTTATGGTATTGTTACGGAGTTAGTTTGCTGTCTGAAGGAATGGGTTCGATTATTCCTTACGATGTGTTTTTTTCCTTGTTGTGCGTTTGCCATGACCTGATGGTTAATCCCCTATAACTCCAAAAGAAATATTTCACTGACAATTGAAATGGAGAAGAATTAATTTTTCATTGCGGTCATTTCAAACCCTAGGCCAATATCTTTTCTCTAACTGAAGCTATTTCTGTTTGAAGAAAGCTCTCGAGTCAAGAAAGATTTCCAGTTGTTATCTAGGTGGTAAAATACTTTGTAACAAATTATTGGAAGAAGTTTATTTTTTTATCGAATTTGAAGTCATGATGTGACCTTGAAATTATGAGGAACCTAGATAAAAAAGTTTTTCTTTTAAATGCACCTTAAAGATATTGTGAAAAAGTCCCATCCCTTTGTGAGAAGTCTCATCCATTAAACTATCATGTTTCTGTTGCCTGTTTCTTTTTAAGACAATCAAGGTTATGCAGGAATACAAAGGACATTCAAGTACGGTAGTAATGTTCAAAATAAAGTATGAATTTTCTGGACAAAAAAAAAAGAAGTTCGTGGCTGGCTATGACTTATTTCTTTCAGAACCTGATTTCAATTGAAACGTCATGGCTCAAAGACCGCCCTCACTATTTCCTACCCCTAAAATTCCGGGGGGAAAATGTGTTACCAGTGCCAAAAGTCAAAAGATCTTAATTTCTTCATTATGTAAAGAGACATTCATTTGCGGTTCCTACAGTATTGCTAAGTCGGCGAAATCGAGTACAGAGCGTGAGTCTAGCGAGTGAGGCCCATGGGGAAAGGCCCGTGGGGTCCATCCTCCAGAGGTTCTGAGGTTTTGGCATATCTCTGGGTAAAAAAACTTAATGTCATGGACTTCCTAAAACAGGAAGGTACATGAGAAATTATGGATATAAACAGGGGTTAAACGGATATACGTATGTATTTGTCACGTCACTTCAGCTGAATTGGGGGGGGGGCAACTGGGGAAATCGTCCATGACCCCCCTCCCCATCATTGGTACGGACACTGTCTATTGGATAGAAGTAATAAAGGAAGATTTTGCGTGTTCATTGACAGCCACTCATCAAATATCGACGCACAGTACAGCTATTTATTTTTTTTTTATATCTGTTGCAGTGTCTATAACATGATTGAATTTCAGATTTCATTTATTATCGACGATCTCTGCTCGTTTCTGTCATTCCGTCGGATGCCTAGAGTGTCATCATCGCCATGGTAACTGCTGAAATTCGGATTTTATTCTGCCTTTCTTCATATCACTTAAATTCTTAATGACGCCCTTTGGTTCGGTGTCAGAACTGGCATGTGTAATTAATAGTACAAAGTAATCAAAGGTTGCTCAAGAGGGGAAATTGTTTTTGAGCGGAAACGTAGCGAAAAAGATATATTCTTAGGCTATGTTGACCGAATATGCACTACACACAAATTTGACCGGATGTGACGTACGGCACATTATGAAACATCGCTTTAATATGTATAATAGGCCTATTGCTCTAGTAACAGTCTCGTTTGTCATGAAACTAATCTCGAAAACCAGGTTTATCAATCGATAAGTCAAGCTTGCCAACCGATAAACCGGGGGGGGGGGGACACATATTGTCATGCGACTATGGTAGGGCATAAAATATCTAAGCCTAGCCCCACTGTCGGTTGACGCGAAACGTACCGACACGATTTTGGCCGAAAGCACTCCCAGATTACCGTAAGTGACATCTCCGAGCCCACTTGAACTACGCCCGAGCATTCGTCACGCTTGTTCATTCTGTTTATTTACACATTATCCACTACAAATAAATGTCGCTGGAATGTGTTTCTAGTAAATTAAGTTTTGGGTCAAACTATAACCTTCGTGCTGGTGCCACTTACCAGGATGTAAGTATCAAAACGTCAGTAACATGCAGATGTAAGTTGTTCGTCTGTTGTCTGTTGGTATGTATTAAACGCACTCCCGACCGTTACACTTGAAAATGAATCTAAATACGCCACAAAATATTTGTATCTGTGGATCGATCTCTGTCTCTTTCTCACTGGATCTTATGAGTCAATGAAGGGATATAAGGTAGACCGATCAAACGAATCAATCAATCAATCGTTCAATCAATTAATCAGTCAATGTACTGGTATCGTTTTGCAGATCGTCCAACTTTCTTGTTGCGGATGAGCATTAAAAGCGCAGACGACACCTAATACTGGAGAACCTAGATAGTGACAACGAAAAAACCATCTACTTAAGATCAGCGCGTCATTATGTGTATCGAATTCTGGAGTCAAGAGCGTATGTTTGTAGGTGTAGGATTTCACCGCCATCGATGCCTATATGTTAAATGTTGGTGAATCTTAGTCATTACGAAATCGCAAAAAAACGTATTAGCGAATATCAGGTCACATTTCTTGACGTCGACGCCGCCATTTTCACCTGCAGCCCACGCATATTTTGAACCCATCTATGAAATCATCAACGTTCCATTATATTCTGAATCAAGGACATTTTCATCATCCCCTTGAATCTTTCCCCGCCTTAATATTTTCTATTTCAATTTTCTTACGCACATAAGAGGGAACAAGGGTCATTGGTATTCTCGGCAGTGGATGGTAGCTGTTGCTAGGCAACCTAAGATGGTGAGATATATATGTATGTATATACGTATAGTTGTTTTCTTCTGGCTACTTAAATCCATACATTTTCTTTCTCAATCGAGAAGGCGCGCCCAACTATCTGTTAATTTCTCTTCGTAAGGTGGATGTACATAAAAAAGGGGAGTTTGTTTAATGGGAACCTCCATGGAATAGACAAGCCTGCTATTGTGGTTAAAAGCACAAACCTACAGTTTGCAGCTCAAATAGATGCCGATGCACGCTCTACATCTGATAAAATAGAACCAGCACGGCGTCTCGATGACCCGTATGTCTCTATGAATTTACTTCAGCACTAAAAAGACAAAGTAAGGAAAGCGCCTTTTTCAATTGTTGGTATATGCTTGTAGAGAAATTTGTAATGTCCTTTTGCTCCCTCCCTTCCTCCATTATCCACCTGATTCTGTGTCGGTTTTATCTTCAACTTTGTGGAGCTCTAAATCACCAAGCGTTTAGATCACCTGTTCTGTGCAAATCGTGATATATGTCTGTTATTTTGATCAGTAACACAAGAACTTACAGAAAGGCGAAGCTGAAGGTGATGCGAAACAAAGATAAAATGCAGGCCCGTATCCTGGGGGAAGCTACCCCCAACCCCAACACACACACACACACACAAATAAAATGTGGAGTTCCGCTCAGCCTATGATAGTAAGCAACATGTATGCAACATGTTGCCTACGTTAGCAATATGTATGATGAATTTTTATTTGTTGGTCATAACCGTCGGGTAAAATGTTCCACTTGTGGACTCCCCCCCCCCCCCCTTACTGAAAATGCTGCATACCGGCCTGGAGCAGAGTAGCGAGAGCGACGTCAAGTTGCTGATGGCGTTTCGTATCTCTGAGAAATGCTCAAAAGGTCACCTACGAAAAAAAAAAAAAGGGAGGGGGGGGGGCGCAATCCCGGAGAGGCAGAAGGAACTAATCAAGGAAACTCACCCTAATCACCTGCAAGGAAAGTTTTCATCTTTTTATTTTTTTCGATGACCATTTCGTCTCAACACGACCGGATCGACTTCAGACAACTGAAGAAGTATGAAAACGATCAAAAGAAAAAGAAAAAAAAAATGTAGAAAGATATAGGACGATGGAAAGAGGTCGCGATACAACTTCGGCCTAATTAAGTAACAGCTTTCTTAAATTTCAACAGATTCGCAGACCATTCCTTCTAAAATATAATGCTGGAGAAGATACAAAACTGATTTAGGCAAAAGAGAGAATACCTCTTAATTCGTCAAATACAGACTAAAAGGCCTCTCGCAATGGATAGTCAAAAAGGAGAACAGAAGGAGAAGGAAAAAAAAAACAGGAGAAAGAAAAAGGAAAATACGACAGATTTGCAATGTTAATATCAGCCGTCAGCGGCATAAATCCGCGAGTGAAGCCAGATCTATATTCGCGTTGATCACGGCGTATTAACGCTAAGTGGGTTACCCTACGGTGAATTGGTACGGCTCAAGATCCAGATGTAGGGAAAGACACTCCTGATTAGCATTTTATGTCACGAGATGCCAGAAGAAGATGATGAAGAAGATGATGGAGGAAATGGAAAAAGAGAAGAAGAAGAAAAGAAAAGAGAAACGAAAAGAAAAGAAAAGAAGAACACACAGACACATACACAAACGGATTCACGCTTACGGCCTAAAGGGGCACAAATCTCCAGACGACGTAAGCAATTGTCACGTGTTTACGTGCATGCGGTCAAGTCTTATCCATGTCGAATTTGGCGGGAAAGTGGGACGGTGCAAACGCGGACGCGTCATCGATTTTACTCGGCCGTCGCCATGTCACACGTAGGCAATGCAACACGTTATTAAACTGAAGCCACAGTAAAGATACAGTGGGAGTTGACTTTCTCCTCGTGCCAATAATAGCCCAACTTCGATACTTTTTTTTTGCTTATATTCTTTTTCTATCAGGTTCGATTGTAAACACAAACCGGGTTATTGATTTTATGTCGATTCCTACAAACAGTGAGTGATATAAAGGCGGAGAACGGGGGGGGGGGGGGGGGGGGGCAAGGATAAAATCAAGTTGAAGAATACTGTTGGCCGAAGATATTGTCGATGCAGGAACTAGGCTTATATATATTCAAAGGATACGTAGAGTGTTCACCTCAGTGCCACATGCTGAGGGAGAGTAAGTATGACGTCACGACCAATCAGTACTTGCTACCTTTAAAGTCATGCTACAGCCACAGGATATCTACGACGTAGAAAAAACTATGAATAGCTAATGAATGATCTTGAGACAAATGAATCGCTCCAAGGCGATTGTGTACTCCAATGTTAATACAATTCAAATCATTAATTCCCACAGTGAACAAAAGGGGCTATACAATACCGTGAGTCAAAAAATTCAGTTTCCGCAGGTGATCGGAATGGTCCAGTCAAATGTAATTATATTACTAGTTACGCGAAGAGGATGGATGGAGGATAAGGAGAAAGTACTGGCGTCTTTGAGAGGCAGAAAGAGGGAGGAGAAAAAAAAAAGCAAACAAACAGATATATGAGATAGACAAAGGTGAGGTTGAGATGTCAGGACAGAGAATAAAAGAGTGACAACAAACAATGAGAAGAGAAGAGAAGTTCGTTACTTTCTGTAAGCATTGTGAGACATTTGCATTATTCCAGTGAAAACTGTGATGTAACCTGTCTCCATGAATATACATCTCTCATTCTAGGTACATTAACTTCTTTGCCAGAAGTGTTATTCTGTTGAAGGGGATAGGGTCATTATGTTTGGAGGGAAATAGTCGGGTGATAAATGAGCATTGTCCGTTGGTTCTGGTTTTCTTTGCCCAGCTTCGACTACGTATCTTGCTTGAGTTTTAGCAGGTTATGGATTGGATAGCTGTGAGATATTAACGTCACATCTGCGTAAAAACGAGGAATTCTGGCTGGTACAGTGCAGCTGGAGGATGGTGAATCAGTCTGTCTGGATTGTTTCTCAGCAACCACGATGCGAAATCTAAGGATATCACATTGCTGCGAATTTAAAGAGAGTACGTGGCTGGGAAAAAGAAAAAGGACTGGAGAAATCTATTGAATTTTCTATAGAGGACCTAAAATCTATTGTTTCGGTCCTCGATCCCTCCCGAAAACAACGGCACACACACACACACACACACACACACACACAGAGCTTTGTTTTCCATTCATTTCGAGGACCTCATTGTGCTTTCTTTTGTTTTTTTTCTTCCTCAACCCTAACCTTAACAATAGACAGTCTATTCTTAATCTTGGCAGGACCAGAGAAATTTATTGAATTTTCTACAGAGGACCTAAAATCTATTGTTTCGGTTATCGGTCCCACCCGAAAACAAGGGTATACACACACACGGTGTACCGATCTTTCCTAGCAACTTGCAAAGAGTATAACTACAATGTGGTGACGTTTACAAAGAGTTATCAAGGAGACGTTGACGTCACATGAGATATGAAGAAGCCGACTAATCACCTTTAAAGGAATTTTAAAGGAAAAGTCCAAACCATTCCCAAACTTTCCTGTCACAAATGGAGAATATTCAATAAAGATCGTCAGGGGCACTTTTTCTTTCGAGAAAAAAGCACCCACTTGGTTCACAAAAAAAAACATTGAAATTCTTACACATTTTACAGTAAATAACGTGTAAATAATGGAGTGTGTATAGTCCCTCCAATAGTTGACATAGTTTTCTAAATCTAAACAAGAAGACTCAGAACAGACTGAGAATTGCTGACGCATTATTTCACATTGTTATGGACTTGACGAGAATATTATCAATATTTTAAGGACTTTTTTATTGAAATGAAAAAGCAGATTATTTTCTTACTACAGCAGTCCAAATCCCACATCAGTATATATTTTCAATAACTTGATGTTTGAAGAAAGACTGCTCTTGTCGAGACGGATTTCCAGTACACGTTAAAGGTTGCAAACTGTTATGTAACAGCAGCAAATTACTCTCTAAATGTAAAAAAAGAGTAAAAATCTACAAAAAAGAGTGACTGTAGTGATCACTCTTGCTTTTGATGACATTCTTCTCTCCGCTGAGTGACATTTTTTCACTCAATTTGAGTTGGTAACCGCTTTAAGGAGTGAAAAGCTCATAGTCACTGAAGTCACTCTTTTACATTTAGAGAGTACAGCAAAGTCTTTGGTATTCTTCGAAATTGAGTACTGTGTGTATTACCTTCAAATTTGCCATCAGTGTAGAAAAAAAATTGGGCTAATTAAAAATTGAGGTATAAATTTAAAAAAAAAAAGTGTTTTTTCCTCTCTTAAGATAAAATATCCCTTACACAGTGATTTTATCCTCTGTAAACTGGTAAATCCCTTTAATTAAAGTTGATCTGGCTGGTTTGTGGAAAAAAAGACACTCAATACTTCGTTGTAACTATAGAACCTGACCGAAGGTGTGTATTCGTGTGTGCAGTGAGCCAGAAGATGCTCACGTGATGTCACACATGTTTATGCAGTCCCGAAAGGACGAACCCTAATCCTGATATTACGTCTGCTCCTTCTCGTCTTATTGTAACGTACCGGAAACGTATTCTCCTGAGACGATTTGGATGCAAAATAATTACGGGAGGAAAACTGAAAACATCACTGTTCATATAAACATATAAGTATAACTAAACGCAGGCTGAATTGAACATCCGTTTTAAAATGACAGTTGAAACCATAATGTTGCCTTAGGTAGCTATCACACACATACGCACACACACACATATATTTTCCTGTATTTTCTTATGAAGGACACATTTACTCAGACATCACAAATTGATGGCATAAACTCGACGTGTAAATTTCTATCGCCTCCTAACAAACGAAAAAAAAAGGAAAAGAAGTATCCAAAAGCTGATCACGACATTTGTTCGACAAGTCAGACATGTACAGATGTAGAAAGTCCATCTAAAATGTAAACACAAGTACAGAGAATCATCTACGCATTTTCCCCACCCGATGATACCCGCTCCCCCTCCCCCCGCCCCCCCCCCCCCGCTATGTCGTCTTTGTCGTTATTTTGGAACTCGTCTCCCTTTGGTCAGTGGTCAGTCACGTTGCAGTGTAGAAAAGGACACTGTCCATTGTTTCAACATCTCAGGGTATAAGCTCCCACCAAACTAAACTTTGTATTACGTAAGTGTTACCATCCCCTCACCCAGTTTCTTAGATTTCATTAAAATTTTTCTGTGCCATTTGTTATATCTGCCCCATGAACGTCATGAACTAGCCTTCCCACAAAGTCTACACGATTAGACTAGTGAGAGAGAGGGGGGGGGGGAGGGGGGGCACGAGATGGTCTGAACCTAGTTGTAAGGAGTAGTTGTAAAATGGTGCTTGAACTGAATATGCCATCGTCTGAATGGAATAAACATCACTAACGCCACTAGCTTTGAGGAAATGACCGTCGCCCGACTAAATGCATTGTTGCTCGGGAGTCACGTAACTTTTTTTTAGCGCACTGCCGGGGAAATGAATGTAAACTCATGATCCATACCACTGTACTATGTGACACTACATCTAGTTCCTTGGTACCCAGATAATAGTGCACTTAGTCGGGGGGGAGGGGGTAGGACTGTCACCGCAGGTGTAACGGATTCGAATACGTTCATGATTATACCCGTGAAATGGTGTTGACCCTTGTTCTGTCGCTAATGATCAATGACATTTATCAACGCCGGCGGGCGTTCGCGCAGGATAGGACATGCTTATGGTAGTTTACCAAATCACGCATACGGCCACCCACGCGCACACATACCCTCACACGCTGACATACACAGAAGTACGCAGACTTGGAGTTCAACGTGAAGGTAGTACGTCACCTTTTGCGAGAAACCAAAAGGGGAAGTATTTGTGAAGGGAAATACGAATAAAAAGGAAACGGATGAGAAATATGGAAGGATAAGTTCAAGATAATACACCGCAAATGAAGCATTCAATTGAGTTTTACTATTGGTATCTCGATTAACGACTGACGTAACGTATGGAATTTGTGTAGTGTCCATCGTACATTGTTACTCTGACGTGTTTTTTTTTTATTTCTGTCTGTGTGTTTTTCTACAGGAAGTCTCCTGCATGTACAGCAGGGTGCCAATTTTAAATTGTCTGTATTACAAACCGTTATTTAAACAAACTGGTAAGTTCATTATTCAGACGTGAATAGACAAATACCTTTCATTATGTTGCATTGATTATTTTACATTTTTAATGTCTTAATAGTTTTCTTGCTTTCTTTTAATTTTCTTTGTGTCTTCAAGTTAGCTTCGGGAATAAAAACATAAAGTACGATTTATTCTTGGATGAGCCGCAGTAATTAAATTTCCTGTGGGATGGGAAGGGGGGGGGGGGACGAAGCAGACATCCAAACAATCTAAGCATTCACTTTTTCTAGAATATCAATACCTGAACACTGCGCATTGCGCAATTTCCAGAACGATTTCTGTTTCGTCAAATCAAGGTAATTAAGTTTCAGGTTCGTATTTAAGTGTTTTTGAAAGCTTTTCATCAGAAAATTTGAGATGAAATTTGACGAACTGGCAGTCGACAACATCACGCAGCAGTTAAATCGTATTGAATTAATCAAAATGTAAAAGAAGGACGAAAAATGAGCCGATTTTTTTTTTCCGTTGGTAAAAAAAGAATCCACTTAAACGTGAAACACCAGAAGACTGACTGAATCCTTACTTTATAACTCATTTATGGACACGGTATTTTATACTTTTTTTACTTCCACGTTGTTATGATGTTACACGGCATGTTGCCATCGCATTGGCGAAGATTTTTGAAAGTTAATTAAATGACATTGTTTTGACCGGCTGTCATTATAAAGAAAACCTTCTGAAAGTCATTGCAATGTACCAATGTACCGTAGAGTCAAAGTAACAACTGGTAAATTAATGCTCGATCACGGGGAAGGTGAGTGGGGGGGGGGGGGGGAGTGCTGCCAAGCAATGACGAAAGCTTCGGTCTCCCTAACCCCTTTCAAGCGTTAACGTATCGCACTGACGCCGCTAGTAGTGCCAGGACCAACCAGAGCTCTTTTTTAGAAAAGAGTGGCGAGTTACATCCAGTCAGTGATAAACGAGGGCTCTGCATCTTTTTGGCAACATAGAGGGCCACAGAGGTTGCACGTCCGCCTCTGTTATGGTTCTCTTCAGGCTAGCTCTCTAGCTAGTGGTATGGACAAAAGGAAACACCGTATTAGTTATCACAAGCTTTTATGCGGTTAAATGCCTTTACCTTTTTTCATTTTGTTCATGCATTTCGCATATTTTCTTCAAATGTTTCACGTTTGTTCAAAGCTTTTCAGTGGGCCCTCATTCGTCTCTCAGGTTGGCTACCTCTGCTTTAAACAAATTTCATAGCCTGCAACTGAATATCCCTCTCCTATTTCTCTCATCGCCACTACATCAAATTGTAACCTAAGTCTGTTGATGGCACGAAATGGGGGTTTGAGGGTTTTACGTTACACGCCTCACAGGAAAAAAAAAAAAAAAAACTCCAAATTTACCCTCTGTCACATTGAACCATCGAAACCACACTAAAAGATAGAGTTGCAAGGAATATGGTATCAACGATGAAATGGTACTTAAAATGGATATATCGCCATACACAGGGGGTTGCTACTCCCTGCTCTATGAAGATGTCACTCCTTCATGGAAGATGCGGGTCTAAATGGTCTACAAAACTTGTAAAAGATCAAAGGATTTTTCTTGTCAAAAAGAATGTAGGCTGGGTAGAAATGTTCATCAATGGTGATTTGGAGAGGTTTTTATATTTATTTATTTATTCTTTATGTATTTAATTATTTAGTTATTTAGCATCAGTAATACTATGATACTGGGTATCACAATGAAGATTTAAACATATGTAAATTTACAAATGACATGACTAGTTGGATTCTCAGAAAGGTCCCTACCGTCCCGGGATGGGGGGGGGGTACCGTCCCGTGATGGGGGGGGGGAGGTGTTGGCAAGTGGAAGGTAGTGTAAACAGGTCGTATGGAAAACTTTACACCAAATACTAGCCTCTGTGAGCAAGTTAATTCGCGCTTGAGTGACCCATCACTTTGCGGTATTTTTTTTTTAGATTTTGAGATCAAGTGTGTAGCTTTTCGTCTCGCTTTTCAACTAGACCATTTAGACAAAGGGGAGATAAACATTACAGTTCTTGATAAACGGAGGGTTTTGGCAGAAAATGCTCTACCCTGTCTTGTCTATCCATACATTGCTTCAATAATTATTAAGGATAATCATTCGTGCAACGTAAATATCATTTAGTAGTTTCATCATCAAGTCTTTTCAACCCTTGCCTAAGCTAACACGCCTTTGACAAAAAGAGTATTACATTCCACCGTGCTGAGACACTGAAATTTCTGCAAAGAGCTCACTAGATAACATATCCCAATTTCTCTTTAAAATTAGGAATGAAAATACACAAGAATTCGTTCAGTGTATCTTACTGGTGTTAAAAATGATTTTGCAGTAAGAGGAAACGATTTGGTTCATAGTTGCGGCACAAAATATGCGATCTTGCTGACCATTTTTCAGCGGAAGTGGTCCTGTTTTTGTAGCTACGTGCTGTATGTATGTATTGGGGGATATGAGACTTAGTCGATCGGCAATACCAAGTCACACTTTTAGTACAGTATCAGCTAATGGTTCTTTAAAATTACAGGGCCTTTTTTCAACCAGTCGAAAAGATTTTTTCATCATTGGAAAGGGAATTTCCCAAGCTTTGATATTCCGTTCGGACAATCTTGGAAAAAATCTCTTGGGACACCCCTCTCCCGGGGCGTAGCTACAAGGGGGTGTGATCCCCCCATATATGAATCTGTCTGCCAACGAGTGATCCACAAGGAAAAAGTTCGAAACTTTCAATGACACAAAAGGTGCCGAGGGCTTTCCATCCAACAAAATACTGACACAGTGCCATTTCCAGGTGTTTCAAGTTGCCGAGAATGGGGAGGGCGATTTCTTGCGATCTAGGAGTATCTTTATTCAAACATTTTCTGGTACGCTGCGTTTCAACGACGGTGGCGCTATGCTTAGTCTTCCCATAATTATCCCATTGTCCAAAAACCTGGGTGCGCAACTGCAACTCCACAGTGTAACTTTGTTTTAAACGATCCAACATGACTTTTTTAGGCCACCTTATTCATTTGCCAATCCCTCCCATCCTTCAAAACAAACTTTTAACTACGCCTCTGCTTGAAAGTACTATGTTTTAGTTTTTCCTCGAGTTGATCGGAAGAAAGTATAGGTCCCTCTTTTGACATACAACATAAATCACGATTGCAAGTTCTTACTCATCTATTAATTATACACTCTTTCCCAGTCAACGCCACTCGTAGGGAAAGAGTAAGTTTTCAGACCTGTGTTCTACTAAATAAAGAATACTTAATCATAATTTAGAAGGCCAGCGAGAGTGGAAAGTGCCATTTCCTGCAATCTTCTGAGGGCCATTTATCAGAAAACTTCTTCGTTGGCCACGAGTCAATCGATGGATTGGATTAAAATGTGAAAATTTGACCGGCATTTTTTGTTTGTTTGCTGTAGCAGAGGGAAGAGAATTGAGGGAACGTGGATTGGTTTAATATACTGTGCACCGACTTGTCAAATTTTCATTCTGAATAACAATAGGTAAGGTCTAAGGATAGATATTTCACCAAGCAAAATAAATGAAAAAATTCATTACTAAAAAACTGTGAATTTTGGAGTCATATTCCGTTCAAACCTAATATCAAGCACCATTAAGTAGCATGAAGTACCATTTTGCATCTGGGCTATCCTACGAAAGCAACCAGTTTCAAAACTGGACCCCTTTGACCCCTCCCCAGGATAGCCATCACTCATCCGCAAGCCATCGTCAAAAAACCTCCTTTGCAATAAAGCTGAATCGCCTGGGCCCTGAGGCATCTTACATAAGAAACATTCACAGGGGAGGGGGAGCAACCATCTCCGCCAGATCATCGTCCACTTGGCCATTCTGCATCAAACATCCCTCCCCTCTCAAAAAAGCAATCAAAATAAAGTCGGATACTTTTTCATTCATTGACAATGCAGTTTAACTAGACCTTCATCTATTTTACCATCCGTATTAAGTTTTTCTTTCTCTTGATATATTTTGCGATAATTTCAAAAGTTTTTTTTTTTTTTTTAGTTATTTGGGTTTAATACGACAAGCCATTTACTGCAGTTTTGGCTCTATCCATCCTCTTCCAGTGGCGGTAGAACCCAGAGGGAAGGGAAGAGGCCATGGGACTTAGTCTCTCAATGGCCAAAGGTATGTTTAGCTCCCCTCACCCCAAACATTTTCAAATTGATGGTTGAATAGATGATGCATAATTCAAATTTGCAGACATGATATCTCTGTTTCAAATCTTTATAAATATAGCACAAACCACTTGCAGCAATGCATTTTCCGGCCATCCGGGCGACATGAAAAGTCAGAAACTTTCTTTGCGCCCCTCTCCAACCGATGGTGGCGCTCCGCTTAGTCCTACTCTCACTCATCTTCCGCCCCAAATTCCTTGGTTCCGCCTGCTGTTTATACTTTTCATTTTGAAAGAAACTGCAATAGTTCCAAAATTGCTTTAAACTTGGTTATGTTATTACAGTATATTTATAATGCACGTAGCAATCTGGCACCGACTTGTCTCCTGGTCTGGATGTCGGCATTGCAGACCTCACACCCCTGTTTAAAAAGTAATCTAGCTAAGCCCCTGGACGCTCCCCCGCCCCCTTTTCCGAATGTTGGCTACAGTATTACTGTTCACAATGTACATTTACTCCTATAGCGCAACACTGGAAAGGGCACGGGGTTTCATTTTATCCTCTCAACTAAAATTTAAGATTATAATTGCAACGTGAGGCAAAGTGTCCCAGTTTTGTCCAAGATTGTCTGAGAATTTCGACAGGCCAGAAGCACACGCGGGAATCGGTAAAATGCGTCAATTTGCAATCGGTTAAACGGCAACATGGGGGTGATATTTCTTGCAGCAAGAAGTATTAGCAGTGCATATCCGGCATATTTTATGTCTATGTCGAAGTTGCATTACTGTAAAAATATTATTGTGAGAGCTGTCAATGTTATGGGAGAGTAAAAGGAGGACTAAGTCAAATCCATGTAGAGGTTTGCACCACATGTGCTATATAAAATCCAGTCATTGAGGAGGTAACATCATAAGTCCAATGCGTCTTGTCGACCAGGAAACTACTTTAAGCCATTTTGAATAATACAAATGATGTACTTTTGGCTAAAAAAAAAACTCCAAACACTAAAATGTTGGTACCGGTATTCAGTTTAAGAGGACCGATGTGTATGTGTTACGGTATTTATTGAAATTGTTCTCAAGGATGACGCGGTGTCTGGTATTAAAGTAACTACACGTAACGAATATTATGCTTGACTTGCAGGTTAATCTGAATGACAAAATGTGCTATCATTATGGAAAAGAAAATAAAAAAGTTCAAATTTAATACATGTGACGTTTGTTCATTTCTGTCCCCATACAAAACCATGAAATAGTCTATTCATTGTGATCACTCGTTTTCAACAAAACGTATATACCCAAATGAGCCCCCAAATAAAAATTGCATTTCTTATATTCAGAGTCGAAATTCAGAATACTTTAATTTGAAAATCCCCAGATCCATACAGGCCCTGATAACTCATTTTTGTGATGCACCTTGTCCAAAAGTGAGCAATTTCTTTTGACAACTCCCTCCAAAATTGCTTGTTAAAAACTTAGAAAAACTTGGACAAAACTCCTTGGGACACCCCGCTCCTCTTTCAATGTTAGCTACAGGATTACTGTTCACAATGTCCATTCACTCCTATAGCGCAACCCTGGAAGGGGGCGCCGAGTTTCATGTTATCCTCTCAACTTAAATTTAAGATTATGATTGCAACGTCAGGCAAAGTACCCCAACACTTTTGTCCAAGATTGTAGCCGATCTGCAATACCAAGTCACATTTTTAGTACAGTATCAGCTATTGGTTCTTTAAAATTACAGGGCTTTTTTTCAACCAATCGAAAAGATTGTTATTTCATTGAAAAGGGAATTACCCAAGCTTTTGTATTCCGCTGAGACAATTGTTGTGACGTAACTCCTGGATGCCTGACAGGCGTGGGAAAGACGAAAGGTGGCAGAAAAGTCCCCAGTGTGCATGGGAGGAGTGAAGTATTCACTATTTCTAGGGTTGTAAGTACGGCCCTAAATTTATTCAAATGAAGGTAAGTTAACGAACGTCAAGAAAACACCTTGCTCTTGTAAATGACGTGGGGACAAGAGAAATCGCCCCACAAAGTTATGGCAGTCTGAAAACTGGAAATGGGGGCAATTTTTGGCCAATTGCATGTTTGATTTAAGAGAGATGAAGAGGCGTTCGCTAAGATTTCGATGTGTGAGAGCGCGTGCAGCCGCTAGAGCATCAGCTCCCACGTGATAGGTACGAAACGAATATCATAATGCACCTCTTACGTACGGAGGGCCCTCAAAAGTTACAGGTACCATACCACCACTAGATTTTGAGGTTATGAGTATAAATAACATTTAAATACGAAAGAAGGAATTGAAGACACTATAGAAGGATCACTGATAATTGGAAATAATACAACCTTTAGGGACTTTCTTGAATGAATTGAATGAGCTTTGCTTAGTGAGGTAAAGAGGATAACGGTGGGTTGTTTCGGTCGGAGAGCCTTGTAAATAGGCGGTACCACCTTTTTAAACTTCCACCCCTTCTAGCTTAAAATCTGAACGGTCAACATTTTGGAAATTTGTAAGTGCCATAATGGGCCAATCACTAAGCTCCCACATGATGAGTAGGGAATGTCTGATATGACGTACCTTGTATGCACGGTGTGGGGAGGGGGGGGGGGCCCGCGAAGGTCACTGCGTTAGTGTGTAAGTCAATGGAGAGATTAGTGGTGGTGGTACGGTACCTACAAGTGAAAGAAGAATGTCTTATGGAAACGGTTACATTAATGGTGTTACGCTGCCTTCCACTTCACTGGAGCAAACCAACATTACACAGAGTGTAAATCCTTCAGTCGAGTGAGTTCACTGTGGTCAGGAAATGTGGCTTAAAACTGAGCCACGGGGATCTTCCTCTCCGCTGGGTTTTCATTTATCATCACTATTGTCTTTTTTATTTGTATGTTGAACAGCACCAATTACAGCACAGGTGATGTGAAAATTAGGCCGGTTGAGGGAGATTGTAGATTGTTTTGGATTATCGGAGGTGTCACACTGATATTCCGGTCCGAGATCTGAAGCTGGAGTGCCACTCTACTACATTCCACCTCTTCCGACTCAAGATGTATCGCTGACAGCTTCTGGATGCTTCCAGCAAATTATCGCACGATGTGATAATTTGGGGACCTAATATTGTCAACATAAACAAACCTTACCTTTTTGGGAAAGAGCACAAAAATATCACAGTCCCGTCCCTTCGGGGATGAATGTGTTTATACTGTTATTTCTGGACCATATGGTCTGATTCGCTCGCCAACCAGTTGGGAAGGGCAAAGGTAGGAACTTTTGTCGGGGGGAGGGGGGCTGAATTTAATGGACTGGGATCACTGTCCTGAAGAGGAGTCTGATAGGATGGGTGTCCCTCTCCCCTTTTTGGAAATTTTTGAAAAATCTAAAACCCTCAGTTGCTGTTTAGTGGAACCAAATGTTTGAACATGAAAAGAGGTTTTCGATACTGGGGAGGTATATCCAAACACCTCCTTATTTTGGCCTAGGGAATTTCTCTTTCTGAGACTTTCTACACCCTTGGGGTGGAGGGAGAGTCATGATTTGTCTCATTCAATTTAGCAAATGAATTCCAGGTGCTATCTTCAGAGAACACATTTTAATCTGTTGCCAAGAAAGTGTGTGTGGGCATGAGCTTGGGAAGACAAGGTTTTGGAAGGGAAAGGCAGGGGGTTGGAGGGGGAAGGCAGGGAGTGTAGAGGAGGAAGGCAGAGGATAAAGAACTTAGGGACAGACAACTTAGTGGGAACTGATGGACAGATATTTTCTTTGTCATGCAATGAATAACTACTCGAGGAAGGGGTAAAAGAATGTTTTGAAATGAAAATACACAGACTCAAAAAACAAAAAAAGAAGAGAGAACAGAGGCTTCATTTTTTTTTTTGTTCAGTGACCATTACTGCATGGTCAGTTCAAGTTGTTTAAACGATATATACCTGTACAAAGCCATCGTGCATACCAATCCCCTTCTTTTCACTTTCTTGCCTCCCATCCTCCCCTGCTTATGAAATGATAAAATAGAATGAGATGAAGGAAAAAAAAAAAGGTTCAAAAACAGCATTTTCTTTCAAATCAGCAACAAAATAAGATAAACAAACAAACCGTGATAATATGAGAAACATATGAACAATTGTTGGGTGTGAGTGGACAAGCGATTCTTCACACAAAGGAAAGAGAAGAAAAGAAATAAGAAAAGCTGATTTTGATATCCAAAACGAGAACTTTTTTTTTGGCTTGTTTAGCATTGGCTTTATTCAAAACGGTGCCTTTCTGAAGTCTGATCACTTTTTACCATACATGAAATATGGAAAAAAAAAAATGAAAAAAAAAACAAAGAGAAAAGGAAACTTAAAAAAAATTAATCAGGGAGCTCAGCTCACCTGCATTCAAGAAGTATAAAGCCATATCAAACTTCAAATGAAGAAGAAAATGAATTAAAAGAAAAAAAAACCAACTCTTTTTCCGATAAACTCGACTTTAAAACTGACTATATACATAACAAGATTCAAGTACAATGGATGTAGCGATAATGTGGAGTGGTGTATGTTCCCCTCCATGGTCTCAGGAGGGAATGTGGATGGGGGGAGGGGTTTGAAGATGTCAAAACTGCCTTCATGTAACCATGGAAACTTTCAAGATCACATCAACCTAAAAAAAAAAAAAAAAAACTTGCTTACTAGCATCATACAAACCAAAGTCAATGAGGTATTCATCATTAATATTTTTCCAATTTTCATTTGCCAACTTTTTAAAATTTAAAATTCTGCAAAGATGCAACTGTGACAGCTAGTGAATAATACAGTTCCCTTTATATTACTAGAGAATGACTGTATTATTGTACTGTTTCTTTTATGGTGGAAAATGGACAACTGTTGTTTCCATAGCAACTGTTTGTTGTTTTCCCCTTCCATGCTTGGTCCTCAATAAAATTGAAAGTAAAAGTATGACACTGGTTTAAAATTAGTTTATTACATGTTCTCTTCTGCTATGTGTGATACCGATCCTTTGTTCCCCGGACCTCGAACCCCCCTTCCTTGCCCCTTTTAAATCTACATTTAACAATAAAATAAATCAAATCTGTCATTCTATTCTGGTCATTCTGACAAAACGTAAGAAAAATAAAATGATAACTTTTTTAAGTGGGTTAATCGGTCCACCAAACTAGCAAAAACACACAGGCCGAAAAAAAAAAGATGTGGCACTTTTAAATCTAGCAAATCTATCTGGCCAATTTAGCAACTTTCCTTTTTTTACCTTTTATTTCATATCTGTCTTATAATATTTTTAAAATCAGCCCCTTTGTTTTTAATGAAACTAAAAAATAAAAATTTAAAAGGGTAATATTAGTTTATAGAAACTCTCAGTTGGACTAACACTGAATGTAATACTTCTGTGATGGCATAATGAGCTTTAAACAAGCTGTTCTGAGGAAAAAACAAAACAAAAAGGGGGGGGGGACCTATACCTTATAAAAATGTAAAATGACATCACTCATGATACCATTGTCAAATTATCAGCTCAATACATCTGTGAATATTAGTAACAAAATGTTGGACAGAATTCCACGCATGCGTTCATGTACACACTGGGTTCAAACTACGGACCTCGGTACACGTCGTACGTAGCCTGTCGGGTATCCAAAAACATAACTTCTGTTAAGGTTACGGGTTTCCTTGAGAAGTCATACGGCATTTCCCATTGCACACCCATTTGACACCATGTGCCTTACATACGGGCAAGACGAGGAAGTGGAAGTGTTTTCTAAGTCAGGTATGCATGACAAATTTTGCCACACATTCCATGCAGGTAACAGTGATCAAAACTTTGGATCAGTACTAGCAACTTCAGAGATGGGTACTGACATTGTCGGTTAGGTACCCGGTATGAAAACTTCGATGCTTGTATCATTTTTTCCCCCTTTGTCAGACAAATTATAAGGTATAGGTAGAATCTTCCCAACAGTTCAAAAAGGAAGAAGAACAAGACAAGCAAAAATGATGATTTGAAAATTGGTAACAAAGGAAATTGACGGCCCATAGGCTGGCGACCTTTGGTATTCAGAAAATGCTATTGAAAGAAACAATTGTTCAAAGTAACATTTACTCAGAGGAGAAAAAAACAGAAATGTTTTCCTACTATTTGTTTTAACAATTAATTGAATACTTTTGTTTTACATTTTGCATAATAAGTGCTAAAGTTTCGAAAAAACAGAAAAAAAAGACCAGAAAAAAAAAAGGAAAAAAAAAGAAGGAAAAGGAGTAACAATTTTGTCTTGAAAAGGCAGTAGGTGCATCATCATAGTATGTACAAGATGACTTTGTTTTTCTACACTGTGTGAACAGCTACCTTCAAATATCTACAGAGTGATCCCTATCAAGCCAACAAGCAGCATCCGGTTGCAAAGATGCGACGAGAATCATCAAATTCTTCATTTTATACAAAAGAACACCTACCAACTCCGCCACCCTCCTCGGTTTCTCCAGAAATCTATCATACCTATGTACAGGTGAGAAAAATATAAATCTATCCGCATCACGTCAACGCCAGGTTGACAAAAAAAATATTCTCAATTCGTTATTAAAATTACCGACAATAAATATACAACCACGACAGAGACGGAGTGACACACACGCTTAGTTACAGAATAGTCCTGCCAGAGTGCTAACTTTTGTATGTGAATTGCAAAAAAAAAAAAATTCTTTTACTACACAATATTCTTCATTCTAAAAGCATGGTAAAGAATTTCAGTAATTGTAGGTTTGCTTTTCTGACGTTTTTGTCCTCTGAATTGCAAGGAGAGATTTATTTTTTTTTTTGCCTTTGTGATAACATCTCTGACAAAGGTACCAAAGGGGACATGCATAAACAACAAATGAACGATTACAGGGTAGTCCCTTTTTTCTCCCACCACTTTTCCTGTGGATTTGCCGTATCAGTCCGTCCATTACCACAAATTCCCCCAAACGTCCATTGACTGTAACTGTACAACTCTTGTTGGTCCATACACCAGTGTGATCTGCAAACCAGCGGCTGACTGGTCACTGGACGTTAATGTACTCTCTCATGTCAAGGAAATTGCTAAGACAAGATGTTGAACATACTTACACTTTGCAAAATGAGTATTTTGTAATACTACAAATGGTGCATGAATTTTTTTTCTTAATTTTCTATACATAGCTGGCACTAATATCTTTGTACAAATAAAGGACAGACAGAGTAGAAGAAATACAACTTTGATACTTGTCAGATGTACTGAACTTTTCACTGTTGGCTATTTGGAAGGAATGAGGCCACCAAAGACAGATGGGACTAACTCTACTATTTTAGGTTTGTCAGTTTTATCCGAACCTCACTGTAATTATTGAAACCAGCTGAGATGAAGAAGACCACTGTAACATGATGGGAAGGCATGGGAGTGAGGAGGGTGGGAAGATATATCAGGTCGGGAAAAAAATACCATTATTAATTACGAGATGGTACGCAGAGTATTTGGTTCCAACAATCACCAGCAAAATTACACCCTGGTGAGGATTATGACTATGAATAAGCAGCATATGTAACAAAGACTCTATACCCCCCTGTCCATTCCCCCCTCCCCTTCACATCCCCACTGATACAAATTCCTTTTTACTCTAGGAGATTGGAAGTGAGTGATTACACTTATGACAAAAGATCTTTCATGGATGGCAAGTTTACAACATTCCAAATGGCTTTCATCCCTTTTTTGTTTTTGTTTTGAGTGATGAAAATACATGCAAGACGAAAGTGAAGAGAATTATCCACACCGGATGAATCTCTGCTCAGCCAGAGACAAAGTATCACAGCTATTAGCAGTCCATGACAAAGGAACATAAGATGTCATCGGAGGCTGTCTCAATGCAATCTCTAGCCCACCTCCTGTCTTAATATTTGTCATTAAGCCATAAGGTCTTAATGGACCTCAACTGCATTATCATTTCTGTTGATCTCTGTCACTGTTGTGGCTTTTGACAGAAGAAAGAGTTATTCCATTTGTTTTTGTTTTTTTATCTTTTTATTAAATGTATTTTCCTTCCAGCAGAGATTTAGCTGAGAAAAAAAAGAAGCTGCCATTTTGATTGGATGACTGAAGACATGGTTAAACCATGCAGGAGCAAAAACAAAATTGAGAGGAAAAAAAAAATAAAAAAGATGGGGCAAAATCGCCAGTGTCTTGTTTCTTAATCGCTCTGGCATTAAATTTCTCTCAGATTTTGAAGTTTTGACGGGAGAAATTAAATGCTGGCACACAACTTTCATGTCACAAGTCCATGATCCTTAACATGCCAAATACAGAGATCACACAGGCAAGCATCGTGCATGCGACTTATGAAACTGGCTTTTTACAGATAGCTGCATGTACTAATACCTGATGGGAAATATTGCTGGACATTGCGTGATCTTTTATTCACTGATGAAGTGCCACGCAATGATATTTGCATTCTCCCACCCACTCCCTTCAGTCCTCCTCCCAACACCCACTTCCCCCTTCACCAAACCGACAGGAAAAATATACAGCCTACATGTATTACCAACTTTGCCATAAACTTCTGTTCAGTTCCTCCGTAACCAACCATCAAATTTCATACGATCAAAAAGGCAACAGAAGTTGGTTTTCCACTTGCCTCTTTCGTTTTTTTTCTTCTTTTTTGCTGGGAGAAAGTTATGTTTTAGCCCACCATGACATCCCCTCCAGTCAAATTTCTCAACAAACCCTTCAACGGATAGGTCGACGGCCAGTCGATTCAACCATTGACCACCAGTTTTGTTCATTATCTCAGACACTGACAAACAAATAACCACAGCATTTCCAGCCATTGGGACCCATTTTTAATACGATAGATTTTGTTTTGCATCTCAATGTCAGAAAACTGCCATTTTTCAGAAAAGGAGCCACGCCAACAGAGCCGTCAAAATTAGACCGAAACTGAGTTCCTGGTGATGTGGTATGTCACTGGCATTCCTTTAGTACCTAACAAGTAACGGGGAAAAAAAAATGCCAGCAACTTCCATGTCTTTCTTGCAAAGAAAGAAAACCAGAGCTTGTTTAGAGAATTTCTACTGTCTACAGCTTAAAAGTCTTTGAGGGATTTCACTATCACTCCCACAAGTTGACCATCACTGTTCTTAGAAATCTGACAGAATCCAAGAAATTTCTGGCAAATTTCTGGAGTAAAAGGCTTTGGCAGTATGCAGATTCAACAGTAAAGCAGTGTCAGCAGCCGGTGACAGGACCCACCAAAATTTTGGAAAATTGGGCCCCTAGTTGGGTCAAGTCGCCCCACCAGTCTACTCTAAAAAGGGTGACTAAATGGCTTTGAATGTGTGAATGCTTGAGCTTCAAAAGGAACAACATACCACCACCACCGATTCTGCATTAGGTAGTCAATCAGACTGCACCCTTCAGGTGTGTTCCACCAAATGTGTTTTGAAATTTCCTTACCATATGTATATGTATTGTAATATTTTACAATATGCTCAGGGAGTTGCCATTGGTAATTTACAGGAAATTACAACCACATTTTGGGCCTAAATTCCAAATATCAAGTAATAGACCTTTTCCTAACAAAATCAGTCAAAACCTAAATGATACATGAAACCACTACTACATCCAATGTGGGTGGGGGGAAGGGGGGATGACACAAAATTGGGCCAAAAATTTTGTTTCCAAAAAATTTGGCTCAAGGAGTTGCCCTAGAATACCTCACATGCCAAAGTTATGCTGGGAAAAAGGCCACATAGTACCGCTATGACTCACTGCACATCCTCAGCATAGCGTCTTCGCATTCTTTTTACAATACAATCAGAAATAATTTTTTAGTTCTCAGTGAAAATCAGTGCAAATTCCCACACTGTTCAGTGGGGCCTGTGTTCTTTCAAGTAAAATTTGAGTGAAAAGAAGAATGTGTAAACATCGGTACCTATTTATAAGGCTAAACGGATAGGTAGTCAAATTTGAAAAGAATTTTAAGTCCATGAAAGGGAACTACCGATAAAATAGGCTAGGGGGATATCCAGTCTGAATCAAGACTATACATTTCCAGAGGCTGTGAGGATACGCAGTCACCTTGTCATGTTCGAAAATATTTGCAAGATGCCACAGGTGATAGGTAGTCAAAATCAGAGTGATGTAGAGCACGTACTGTATGAATTTTGCGAAAAAAGTTCTCAAGTCCCCAGAGTATTTTTAAGAGGCTAGGAGGACACACAGTCAAGATACATCTTTGATTTGGAAAACGACTCCTCATCACATTGCTCTGAAAAGGCTAGGGGGATATTCACATTTAGATACATTTTTATGACACTATGACGACATGCAGTCGAGGTGACTGCGTAGCCCCAAACCCTGTTGAAAACAGACCCTCAGTCTAGTGGGGTGTTCTGCAATGGTGCCTCTATGAATTACCCAAACAAACTGCACTTTTTAGGTGATAATTTACTTCCAAATGTCGCACTTCATTTTTGTTGCACTGAATTTCATTTGAGGGCTGTGATGCTGGGAGGGGGTGCGAAACAGTCCCTGCATGTTTTTGGGGCGCCTGTGGAGCCTGGAAAGGTGATATCCTGTGATCCAGGGGGTGTCTTCATCCAAAAAGTTTCTGGTACGCTCTGCGCCAACTGATGAAAGTGCTCCACTCATGTAGTCTTCCTACATCTAGCTACTGTAGCAAGTAAGCGATGATGGGTGCTGCTTGAGCCACCCCCTGCAGGAAATATGCAAAATAATGCACCCAAACTGTTATTGAAAACAGAACAATTAAGGATCCCCAAAAGACTCTACACCTCCCCCCCATTTGCTTTGTCTCACTAGCTCATAACGATGGGTCGCTTCCCTTCAGAAATCACTTTCCCCACCATACTGTAGGAGGAAAGACTTAGGGCCTATCATCAAGTCTTTTCCTCCAACTCGCCACTGGGTTTTGGCACACAAACATTGTAAAACTTCTACTTTTAGTGATTTAAGTCTCAGGTTGATATGTTGTCAGTCAAGACTGTACCTGTGTACAACTATTTTTTACAAACAGCAACAAAGTTTAAATTTGACACCTTGGGATTTATCATTACCTTTCTTCTTGGCTGTCCATCCATCCATCAATCAATCTTTTCTGGGGAGGGGGAGGGGGAGGGAGAGAGGGATTACATGTTTTCTACATTACAGCTCAGAGACTAAGTAAACACCATCAGAAAGTTTGCATGTTGGCAACACCTTCCCCCACCCTCTCCCCCTTTTTTCAGCATATTAAGTGTCAAGAACCTTTGTTCATTTGAACTTCAAAAGCGGAAAGACCCCTCCTTCTGGCTAAAAAGTTCAGCTACCTTTTCTCCCTTTTAAGTTCCTTGTCTATGGTTAACAGCTCTAGAAGGTTTCTTAGCCATTAGATGCATAACTTCTCAACTTGGAAGATCCCTTTGGATTTCATGTGCTAGTTCTTCTTTTAAGTAGGTTGTCAAATTCTTCTCTTTAGTTCCTTTTTTTTTTTCATATTCCTCTGTGCAAAACAAGAACCCCCGGGCCATGCCTTTTTTTTGTGCACCTTTTATTCACAACATGGCATATTTCTTCATCTGAGGCCTAGCTTTAATTTAAAGGGAAGATGAGGTACAAAGATGTAAAGAAGGGATTAAATGCTTGCAAAGAATTAAGGTTGTGGAAACATTGTTTCTAGTACAACACGTTGTTGCATCCACGCTGAGGATTATCTTATGTTTGTAATTTTGAGATATATCTCTTGTGATTACCTCTCTCATAGTATTTGAATATTCAAAGTTTCTTTGGATCCTTGAACTACAACTCAATCAACTCCTTGACCTTAAGCTAGCCCTGATAATCCACCCATGTTTCAGAAAATAACCCACTATGAACATACATGCATAAGTGAATGCATGCATTGCATACATACAAACATCACCTTTATAAAACAGCTTAATCAAAAATAAAAAAAAGTAAAGCCAGCGCAGTCCCACACTGCAAATGCCCTCTTTGCCAAATGCTGACCACCGAAATGGTAAACGGGGAGGGAAAGCTACTTCCGCGAAGGAATTACCACGACGACGGAGTATGCAACGAGATGCATCGGAAACATTCAGTCCGTCTCCTTTTCTCAAAAGTAGGTTATCCCTGAGGAGAGGGAGAAAAGCCTTGCACAGGCTCTAGATATCCCGAGACGGGCAAGAAACGAAACAGCGTGCAACAAGTAAAATTGTTCAAGAATACGGAGACCCGTCGCCACAGGCTAGAGATGCAAATGGAAGGGGCTTTCAAAAGGGAAGAGATCTTTCTGGCATTCCTGAAAAGGTCAGTATGATGGACATGTTAAATGATTAGAGGCTTTCATCTCCAGGTGATTTACATATGATAGTAAAGAAGACATTTTGAGAAAGCTGGTTGATATTTTGAGCGGAGGAAGAAGCTCACGTACACACCCTTATCTGACAGAACAAGAAAAATGACAAACCTGAAAAATATGTAAAAAAGCAAGACGGTCATTTTCTCTGGTTTGCTTAATTTTTTGAGGGTGTATCTGCTGGGTTTCAACTTTTTGCCCCGACCCCCCACATGTTAATGACATGGTTTTGACCTCCCCTCAACTGTCTGGGCAAACCAAACACATATAGCAAAACAGGACAAAAGAAATAAACAGATACCACAACGAGGGATAAGTTGGAGATCACCACTGTCTCTTTCCGTGTTACTAACTTAAAGAGGAAACTAACAAAGTAAAAAAAAAAAACATTGTTAAAAAGGAAAACTATTTTTGAATTTACAAGCCCCGGTTCAAAATATTTTCAAATCTTGGCACTGGAGATAAAAGGAATGACTGTACTCTCTAATCTTGACATAGCAATGAGCAGATGACAATGGAGACCAGAGAGAACAGATAACACACTTTAAGGGAAATCTAATTGAGAGAAAAAGAGGAAAGACCAAAAAAAAAAAAAAAAAACCGAAATGACGACGATGAAGGAACAAAACCTGAACAAAATCAGCATCCTACAATTTTCATTACGGGGGAGTGGAGACCAATATCTGCCCGTAATTCCCCCTGAGAATGGTCCTACAGCTTCCTCAGCACTCGCCTTGGTGCAAAGATGAAATTCTAGCTGGGAGATAAATTTCACACCATCTCTGAAGACAGATTGCAAATATTGTTTTTTTTTTCTTTCTTTTCCCCTTTTCCCCTGTAAGCATGCATATGGCAAACGAGGAATTAGAAAAGGCAGGAAAAGCATGGATGCTTACGTCTAGTCTTGTTTGCTGGAGTGAAAAAACTCTAATTGAAAGCCGGAACAAGGGAGGGGGGGGAGGGAGGGAGGGGGATTGTGGGAGTAATACCTGATTGAGGGTGTGCTAGGAAATCTGATGGGATATATATATATATATATATATATATATATATATATATATATATATATGGGGGGAGGGATTAAATCAACACCAAACAACCAGAAAAGTTCAGTACGTGACAGGTTTATGATATGACACTGTTCAGAAAGTAAACTGCACCAAACCAACTAAGCAAAGAAAAACCCGTAACAGACAAAACTAAAAATACCAAAGCCTGCCAGCAGATGAGCTGCACCTAATAAGCACTAATGCTGATGTTTTGATTGAAGAAATGTTTGCAGCATATTTATTATGAAAACTTAACAGACAAAAATGTGTAGACTAAAACGGTCTGTAAACTTTAATTAGTCTATTTTTTTTTATTCACTCGATGAAATCGTTACTACTGTACCCGCCTTGAATGGTGAAAGGACATTAAAAATCCACTCCCCCCCAAAAAAGAAAAGAGAAAGCAAACAACTGAAAAACTGAATTTGACAAAAGTGAAAAAATGTTAAGAAATTGATGAAATCCGACCGAAAAACCTCTTGCTTAGCCCTCCCTCATTGTTTTTTTTTTTTTTTAGGTATTCTATTGTTTTCTTCTTTTTTTTGCATATCAACATCACAACCCATTTGAATAAAATATATTACACTTTCTTTTTCCTTGACATTTTACCGTCAGGTTAATACTCTCTGTGCGTACCACATTAATAAGCTGTAAATATGTACAAACACACACTTAGTTGTCACACAGGCACAAACAATGTTCTTACCGACCTGACCGACGAGATATGAAAAGTTTCAATCCTCCGCCCTGCACGTACCCTTGCTCCCCCCCCCCCTCCCATTTATTATAGTAGCAAAACCAACAATCTTGACAAGAAAGTCCAGAGAGCATTAAAAAAAAGAGAGAAAAAAAAAGTGGCTGAATCTGCAGAACAGCTGAAAAAAGTCCAGAATCTAAGGCTGTTATTCTACACTAGATGAACCTTTCTCCACTGTAATCTACTCTGAATCCATCTCTCTATCCCTTTCTCTTTCTCCAGACATGAGAAACTTTAAGGCCTTGGTGATGACAAACAATAAAGAAACTTCACCACACCCTACATCTTTTAAACGGAATAGCTCTCCCTGCTGTGTATGAACATGATGTACTCTACTATATACGGTGCCTTCACACTGGATTCAGATCAGAAGTGCAAACTCCAAGTGGTAGTAAACCAATGGATCCCTGATGGCTTTGATCTCAGATTACAATCTGATCCTTCCATGCTACTACATACAGTGATTCTGGATTGGACTTAGAAATACGTAGGGTGGTGTCCAGCCATTCCCAGATTTTTTAATAGATAAACATCTGATAAGGCCTCTGGAAATCTTGGGGTCACCCCACTGATGCTGTGGGGGATGTTAAAAATTGATCAAAGTGACCCCAGCATCCGCATCTGATACCCGATCGCACAGTCCGTCAAAAGCTGACTGACCTCGACAGAGCTTTAAGACCGAAGAAGCGGTCCTGGTATCGGGTTCTGAAGCCAGGACCTGATCCGATGCGGATGTGCTATAACACCATTATTGGACTGTACTCAAAGTATGAGAAGTTAACATATCTTGACCACCCCCCACGGTTAAATAATATACGTAAGATAAACATTCAGAGTGATTACATTTGAATCGATACGCTTCAAAATCACTTTGAAATGCTCCACTTTTTTCTTGGGATAATCCATTCAACATTTCTTTGACTAAAAGAGACTATTCTTTACTTTCAAACAGGAGTGTAGTAACATATATACACAAATGTTGCCTGTCATTCACTCGAAGAGATGCACTGACGACAGATTCGTTTGACAGAGACTGAGACAAGAGATGAAAATACAGCAAAGAGAGCCAAAGACCAGAGATTTCACTAACCATAGAAATGTGGAATGACATGAAGTGTGCTGCTAATGCCAATTGACTCTCGCATTACTTTTGACACTTGACAGAACATACTACAAGACCAACACACACATACAGACATGACAAGACCTTACCTTCCATATCTGCCTTCCCACCTCCTTTTATTCCCCCCTCGAAAAAAAAAAAATGGATAGAAGGAAGGAATAAATTACTTATATCTTCCTCTGGTAAGTGGTGAACCCTCCTCTCTCCACTGGTTTGGGAAAACAATTCAAATTTGGAGACAAAAAAAAAAAAAAAGTAGCATTGCTTCTGACAAACACAACTGTGGGTCTGATTCAATAATACCTTCTTTGATTTTTCTAAGGCGACTTCAGCCAGTTTAGTTTCACTATAACTGAAACTCCAAAGGTCCCAAAATGACCGGCGAATCAGAAATGCCACCGCCTATCCAACGATGGATTGAGGAGTTTGCACTGACGGTACTCTGCCACTTCCTTTGACTTCCATACAACGGAAACAAAAGGGATTGGCAGAGACGGCGACCAGAAACAGGAAAAAAAAACCATTTAAAATAAATTATGTTCCGACAAGCAAGTTTATTTCTTATCACATGTTTATTGAAAACCCCTCCTCAACTGCTCTTTTGAGTAAAAACACCTTTTTTTTGTCTTTTTCCCCTACTTTTGTGCCTGTTCTTTAATTATCTCTAGTTACTTATAGAAAATTTTTCTGTATCAAGGTATGTACAATACTTTCAAGATAAATGTCGATAAAGGTTAAATTTCAGAGAATACTTAAATCCTTTCAGCATCTGAAGCAATTATCTTTTTCTTTCTTTAAGGCCACAGTGATATTAAAAGAATATAATAATAAATCTTTGTCCCTCGTAAAATATGTTTTTTTTTTTCCCCCTTCTGTGCAAATCAACACAGATGTCTTAATATTAACAACTTTTCTCCTCTCTATCTCTGTGAAATTAAGAATCTTCCGATGGGTGTTTACTCTGTACAATGGCGTATTTTCAATAAAATAATCAGTCACGCTTTCTTACAAACTCTTTTACAGTGTTCTTGTGCAGGCATATCTGGTAAGAAAACAAAAACAGTATTTCCATCATACAACTGGAATTCCATCTTCCTTAGTCCATCTCTCCTCCTTCCCCTTCCCCCCCCCCCCCACGACATCCAACTTGAGCCCTCAGCAACCCGTCAATGTGACAAACAAGGCACCACGAGCGCCCAATCATATGCTGTTGTATTAAGCACTCCAATAACAATTCTCTTTCAAAAAGTTACAAACTGTACAAAAGTTTTTCAATTGAAAGTGAGTTAGCACTGCTATCACAAAATGAAGGATTTTATGACAGATCCAGCACATAAAAAGGAGTAATATACTTTTAAGCTAAAGATCATCTCTGAGAAAAGCAATGTTTCCACCACGCTTTGACAAGTCCTTCCCACCCCCCTTCTCCTCCTCTCCCAGTCAAAGACACACCATGATATCACTAACTGTCAGACACAATATACTGTAGCCAACTTGACATCAATGTTTTATTTTAAAGCTGGAATATGAGTTCTACTGGTAATCATCTGGTCATCTGACTTTGTTCTTCGTCCGTGTTTCTCTGAAGAGAAAGTGGAGGAAAAGACAACATGACCCGAAACCAGTGAAAACCAACTATGGACTTATCTCCCTGATATCTGAAGATGAAAACTGTCTCGACACTTTTGTTGGCGTTACAAAATTCAGACTCTCCAAGAAAGCACAGCAGTCAATCAGATATTACTTGAGATCAAATAGACCAAGTGGGAATGGATATGAATATTCATATCTATGCAAAAACTGGGCTTAAACAACATTATTTTGCATTCTGGCTATGACAGAATTCAACTTTCGATGATTAATTATCGACTCATATTCCACCTCTAATCACTTCAGTCTATCGGTGTGAATCTCCCTCTCTGGCCATTGCATTTCCAGTTCCACAAAGTGGCAACAACATTAACAAAGTAAAAAGACTGTTGATAGCACATTACATTGATGTTGACCCATTTCAGAAACGACAAGCACACGAAACGACAGAGTTGCAGAGCCAGGATTTCGGTTCTCAGAAACTGAAAACATGCCAAGTTAGGAAGAGAAAAAAAAATGTGGGAATTCACTCAATAAACCAAAATATTTTTGGAGGTGTTACATTCTTTCCCTTGTCAGCAGAATGAGCTGCCAGGTCTTACAATACCAACAGTTTATATGGCCTCCACTTTCCCCTGATCACCGTGCCGTGCTGTTTTTCTTTCTCTCTGACAGGGTACTGTGAAATTGAGAGCTTGTTAACTTTTTCCCACATTTTATTTCGACAAAAACATTTTTCTTTCAACATCTGGAAAAACAGAAAAGCTGGGGTCGAGTTCATTTCATCAAAGTTGCATAAAGGGAAAAAAAGGCCCAAAGATGTAGGCGAGTTCATTTTTTATGTGTATGTACATAGATATATATATATATTTTTGTTATTAACCCATGCGTCCAGGATCAGGCAACAGGAATGTCCGCTGTTGCTACCCTTCACTTCCTCTCCATTTTCCTCCTGGGAGACAAAATGTAAACAACTTGCTTCAAACAGAAATTTGCCTCACCGTGCAATTCTGAACCATGGCTGAGTCATTTTGGCCTAAACTATGCTTAAAAAAATCAGCCAAAACACCTTTCCCTGCAGGAGAGCAAGTTACCCAAGCTGTATGCAACATCTTTAGCTCCACAGATAAGCTACTTTTTTTTTTATTGCCGGCCAATCCAAATTTCTTTGAGTTGCACCTTTCTCACCTCATAACAACCTGAGACCAAAACCACAGAAACCAAGTAAGACATTCGTGTTTTACCCTGCTTTACCTTGACAAGTGTAACCTTGTTTCTAACGATTATTTTTCAACTGGGCTGAGGTGACTGTCCACGCCTAATCTCCAGTGAAAACTATGACGCAATGAAATACATTTCAAAAGGTTTTAGTTATTTTGAAGATTTATTTTTCATTCTCTTCCCTTGTTTCCATCACTGATTCTTGTCTATGCTGATCTTTTACTTTTGACAAACCCTAAACCAAAACCAGTTTTCATTTTTGTTTTGGGATGTGGTGAGTTCAAGACCGTCAAATTTCTTGACACAACAATCTGTGATGGCCGATCAGTGTATCCATGAAACTGCCATTTATTTTCTTTTCCTTCTCACATTTAATCCTTGTCCCTTGAGCAGTCTCAGGCTATTACATGTGGTACGTCTGCTGCCTTTTTTTTTATTTTTCCCCATTCATTAAGCCTCCCATTTTAGGCCAGCGCGTCATTTACTGTAATGAATGGCTACTGAGGGTTGTTCACCTAACAGAAAACGCCAATTATCAAAACGGCTTTGACGTCATTGTAAAGTGCAATTTCTCTCTCCACCTATCTCTCTCTCTCTCTATCTTTATTTTTTTTTTTCGATGCTTTCAGTGATTCTGTCGCTGCAGCAAGGGACGATGGAGGAAATGCTGCAAGTCGATGCATTTGCATGCTCTGATCATTTCAAGGTTTAACCTTGAACTTCACTTTTTGATTTGATATGAAGCAGCTAATGGCTGATATGAAAGAAAGCAAACGTTGCCACTTATGTCTTCCTCCAACCGTCTTTCATCGTGATCTCTTGTTTGGAATTCAACTACTACCATCTTCCAAGTAGTTCATTCCCCCTTGGATTCACAATATTTTTAACAATGCTTTTTTGCGATAGAACTAAGAGAAGGTATACTGAAGTAATGGACCAAAAACACTTCTAATAAAGAACCATGGACCCATCAGATGAAGATCTGAATTATGTTCCACTTCCCACATAAAAAATTAATTCATTTTGACAATGCTGAGAACATTTATTTTAAAATTGTGAAGGATAATCTACAAATGTATCCGACTGCGGACGATGGTGGCATCATCACTACCATCACACGAGCGACACAAACGACTTCTTTAATCTGACAATGATGGAACTTCTCTTTTCTAGATGGTATAAATGAAATTTGCTGACATGTGATGCTTCTTTCAACATAGAGAGAGAGAGAGAGAGAGAGTGACAGTGAGGGGGAGGGGAAGCACAATGGGTGGCACATGGATATCAGAAAGGGTAGACTGATCACAATTTCTAAACCAGCTCACTTTTGCAGTTAAAGGGAAAAATCTGAAAATTTTGTTTCACCAGTACTGCAGCAGCAGGGGCAGTGCCTTTTCAGGGCAAAGGTACCTTGCGGCTATCTAAACGCAGTTTACATCTCTCCGCTCTCAAATCTCCGAGCAGATGACCGCAATTAAAGAGGCCAGAGCAAATTTCAAGAAAGGAATAGATTATCGCAGCTATGTAGCACTGGGCTGAGTAATGTTAAGGGCCAGATCATTAATAGCATCCATGCATCAAAAAAAGAGCGACTTTTATACACTCTGACTGCCAATTTGACCAATCGTGGGAATATTTGCCAAGCATGGACTGCTCTTGAACGAGACGACATCGGAGACCTATCTCTATCGTCGCTTCCTGGAAATTTCGAGAGGTACCACGACAAAAACGAGGACAAATGGACCAGAGGCATGGGCGGTGTGTCACTCGGCGCTTTGGATGATCAGATGATCACATTCTAATCTAATAATTTCGCAAGTGAATCGAAACTTGAAGAATTGCAAATAAACATTTTTTCTCTTCCCACAAAACGGCAACCTGGGAGACAGCAACCCTTTCTTTTGTAATTATAAATAGAAAACGAAAGTCTCTGTTTTTCGAAAATCCAAACTATGACTCCCCTAAAACTGTTTAAAGGGAAGGACACTCTTTTAGTGTACTGGCTCTACGACTCCTAAGACTTACAATGCTCCATATTGCCGGAGAACTGTACATACACATGAAGACAGACAGACAGACAGTCAAACATACAATAGCCTTCATTGAAGATCAACTAAACTTAAGTTACACTAACACTACTTCTATGATGACTTAAAATTATCTTTTACTTGAATTCAAGAGAAAACATAAACAAAGGAAACTGCATTTTTTTTTTTTCCTTTTTGAGAATTTCCTGAACTGTGCAAACACTCTTATATAATAATAGCATTTCCTCTCTCCTTTAAGCCATTGTGACTACTTTCCTAAAAAATTCATGCCCAAAGGATGGAGCAGGGAAGCAGTTGACAGTGCCCTTGGAAGAGAAAGGCATTAGTGATTTGATTTTTAACAAGGCAACGGGCTATTACCATTTTCCAAGAGAAATGTTGACTTTTTGATGAGATTCTGTAAAGTGGCAGTTGCCGAATGGTGGGTAAAATCATACATTTTGAAAAGGAAGTTACATGGAAAAGTGAAGGAACTGTCAAAAAAAAAACACACAAAAAAAAGGCGAAAAGCTGTGCTTCCACATTCTCAGTCTTTCTTAAAATCTTCTTGCATAGGTAATAACGTAGATAACACAGCTGGTATCTGTCAGAACAGGACAAACTGTCTGACCATTTAAAGGCCTTATGAAATTCAAAGAAAATCCTACCCAGAAACAGCCCAACATATTTACAAATCCCCAACAAGATAATGCGAGCTAGAGACGGATTAACGTTGATCAGACACAGTGCCACCAAAATGGACATGCAGGAAGGGGGGTCAGGGGCACGACAGCCGATTTAACGTCGACAGCTGCGGTAACATGCTACCTGGTAAGCTGGTCGGCTAGCGTTCCAGTCTTTGAGAGCCACACAATCCGATAACATCTCCGGAGCGATTCATCCCGAGGTACGTGAACCGTATCAGCAACATTGGTTCGTTGTTCCGCACCGTTATGGGATCGGCTTCATCATATGGTTAATATCACCAACAATATCTGCGATGCAAAGAAAAGAAATGACCATTTTTGTACATGTTTTGCCGAAGGACATAAATGACTACAGCAGGAAAGCTTTGCTGCTTTCACAGATGGGGGACATCTCTCTTTAGATGACAACTCCGTACAGCTGTACAACTAAACAAGTGGGGACAATTTTCGTTTTGCAACAACTCGCTGGTGTGGTATTCATGAGTGGCTATACTTACCCCTTGCTTCACTAATGCACACATTTAACCTTGCTTTAAATGTCCTCGAAATCAATTCTAGCACCATGCCCTCTAAGGTCTAGCCTGCCCTCGTTTGCAACTAAACACGCAGTAACAATTTTCGTTCTCACGATGCCATGAACTTACTTAATATAGAAGAGGAGTCAAACACCACAGACAATCACCGAAAAAAGAGAGGTCCATGTCTTTTTTCCCTGATTTATTTGAAATGTACAAGAAGACTAGTGAGCATCTACTCCCTTTAATAGAATAGGTGCCAAATCTGCTGGTTCTGGCTCATACAAACAAATTTGAGCAGACTCCCCACGAGACAGACTGTTGGGGCAGACAGCCTGTCAGGGCAGTGAAAATGCAGGTTCAACGCCTAAATTCTCTACAATTATCATTAATGTCAAGGACAATCAGCAGAAAGTACCTGTAGGATATACTGGAGTTGACTGCTTGTTATACAGTTCACACGAGAATGGAATGACTGCAAGATGAGTATGTAACTGACTAACTCTTCTTGTGTGACTGACAATACATAAGGATAAGAGGAGGCGGAATTATTCACATAAAATAAAACACTCCCTCATATGCCACTGTTGTCATAAAAACTTCCCAAAAAAAGGTGACTGGGCCAACATTGGGCATGGTCAGCACTGTAGTGTTTAGGAGACAACGTGATCCATGGGCTCTGAATCGGATGTACTGTAAGATACTAATTCTAGAGAAAATATGAGGGAAAGATCTTACAGCAATTCTTCTAAACCTATTTGGTCTAGGTGAAATCTTACACACGGACGAAAAAAAAAAAAGGACTTGGTTACAGACCTACATGTACCTATGTTCGCGCACGTTCACACTGCTACACTAATTCTTCATATTGATGCATACCTTTTCCACATACAGCACACATACATGAACATAGTGTTCCTATGCAAAATGGACGAGGAATTTTTGTGTAAAACGGCATGCATCATTACTTCTATTGTTACACTCGTGTCCAGTACGACTTACTTGTGACGACGTCGTCAGAGATTTGTACTGTTAACCACTTTAAAAGGCGCTATGAAGGTACTGTGAGGTTCCAACTGCAGTTGCGTCATGCAAATTGCTGAACACCTACGACATGCTGTAATAATAGCCCTCTTTATGATGTAATGATTTCACTTCACCTGAGTGAATGACGAAGAAAATTTGCAGCCAGAATGCTACACAATGATTCAGCAGAAAAAGAAGGCTAAAATAATATTAAAAACAAAGTTGTTACAAATGCTTTGACTACAGTTCCTGCTCCCAATCTTCAACTATCTTCTTTTCCTGCATTTCCTTATCTTTTTGTCTTTTTATTTCATTGATTACTGCAAGAACCGGCACGTGCCTTGACGTCACTGCCGACGATGTCGAGCGAAGCTTAAAGCTCTACTTCGTGATGAACGACGAAGACTGACGGCCAAACTCTCTCGTCTGATTCAGAGAGTGAATCTCCCACCTCGCCGCAGCGACTATGTGTGTAAGATGGTACAAATTCATTCAGAGTACACCATTGTACTGCATACTGCATGAAGCGCTGTCTCCACAGTAGCTTCTCTGTGTGCACACTTTTTCAGTTCATGTGCAAGTAAGTAGAAACTGAACCACAGGAGAGAAATCAATGGCGTGGGTTAATTCAAGGAGAGGATATGCCACCCAATGCCTGATTTATTGATTTTGGTGCCATTCAGGAAATTATGGCCAAAACTTTTATTTCCATCTTTGTATCAGACTTCAAAGTATGCCCATCGGGCGAGAACCAAACATAAACAATTTGCATGCTGAGCAGACAGCTGAATACAGTCTCTGCGGGTACGGCGAACAGTGCGAGACGCTCCACTGTTTGTAAAGGTACAGTAATGCAACTTATCAGTGTCTTAAGGAACACACAAAAACTACTTTGCGTGGTATGAATGGAGGCATACACGTAGAGGATTAAACGGATGGTATGGGAGTCATGCGTCCAGGTTAACGTACAGGTGGCAGGAGGGGATGGTGGAGAACTAGACGCATTCTACACTCACAGCCAAAATTTTTCCACTTGCTCCATTTGCAAAAACTAAACGTGATGGCAGGGTGACAAACTGGGAAAGTGGAGTTAAAAAAACCGACATACAGTAAACATGCAGAAAAGTAAGAAATATTGAACAGTTCAACTCCACATAATTACTACTGATACCCCCCCGTGCATCCTTTCATAAGAAATTCATACTAAAATTCCAGGAGACGACCAGATTCATCTGCAGTGTCTGACATACGACATACTGTTGCTTCAGGGACTCTTGACAGATGGTGATAAATCCAACCATACTTTGTATACATACACATTGGACCACTGAGAGAGCCAGTTGCTGTCATCAGGAAAGTTAACCATTTGCCGATGAAACCAGTGAAATCCTTACCTATAACCCTGCTGAATGGGACGAAAGGCCACGTGTGTGAACGATTGACAACGTGAGGAGATTCCAACGAGATACTGCCAGGGAGAGACGCTCAGGCAGGTTGATGAAAAAGAGACAGGCAAGATGAGAGAGACAAGCAAGATGGGAGAGATATGCAGAGAGACAGATTACGATATCATCTGAAAGGGAATAAAAGGTGGAAGATCTCAGTTGAGATGAGCCTCTCCGTGACAGCGGGACAGAAGAAAGATGAGATCTAAGAGAGACAGAAATAGAGAGGCTTGATTGGTGCCTCACCCATGGCTGAGGGAGATAACTGATACCCCTAAAGTAGCTAAAAGGCATCCTCCTCCTCAAGAACAATGAAGATGATCACGAGGACGACCAAGATGATGACGACGATGATACTAAGAGTGGGGCTGATGAGATGATGACTACTTTGCGGCCTCTTCTAAAAAACTCTTTGCCCCTAGGAATTAGATGCCGGAGATATGGTAACCATGGTTACTGGAAAAAGAGTGACTGACCTATCGACTGGACAGAAGATCTCAAAACCTTTCTTTTCGAAATCCACTGTGATGTAGTACATTGTTGGTGTGCCATCCCAGAGCTCTAATTGTTCTCTCAAAATTTGTGCCAAGTCTGTACTAATTTTAAGTGTTTTTAGTCCAGTATTTAATACACGGTTCCTTCAAAAAGTGAACAACAACAGTCTGTCGCATCTGATATTATAATTGTGACCTTTAATGAGACTGAAGTAATATGCATAGGATTGATTTGGAACAAAGCTAAAAGTATCATTTCATCATGACATACACCATTGGTAGCATGTACATCTGGGTCATACAACATTCTCCTAAATTTGTGTTTGCTTTTAGGAGGTTCAATATCGATACCAGTTTAACTTCCACAACTCTGCAAAATAATTTTACAAGTAAAGATGATGGCCACACGAGCTGACGATTTCATCGACTGCTTACCACACAAAACGTAAGGAAGTAAAAATGCCTTGCATTATATGATGTAATCTATATTGCAGTACAATGCAGTTTCTTTAAAAATTCCCCTTTAAAATTACTGAGGCGAAGTATAAAAAAATAAGCCGATCTACACCACTTGCTGCTATACTTAATGCTCAAGCTTTCATATCTTCAAGTGAGCCCTGACAAATGTTTTTCAGTCGCTTCACCCTGTATGCATTTCTGTTACCTTCTTGTGGCATGAGTTGTCTTAAGTATACACCTGTGATGTGAATTACACAGTGTTCGACATTGATTTTTGTTTCAATTATTAAATTTTGAGCGGTTCCGTCAACTTTTTACCCCTAACATGTGTCAGTGATAACTAGTCCACAGAAAGGATGACAGTTCATTCTTTTGACTCAAAGTCATCTCACGCTTTTTCAGACAGAACAACTTTCGATCACTGGTTTGTTAACTGTTGCCTAGTGCACGACAAGGTACTTTTCACGGCCCGGTTCAACCACTTCCTAATCACAACAGATTATACAGAGAAAGTAGAGGAAACCCACATCGCAAAAAAAAAAAAAAGGAAAAAAAAGGAGCTATCCTTGGACATTTACGGAAGTGTTGTCGGAAATGAGAGCACTCTAAAAAGGAAGTGGATCGAAGAATAACAAAGTTTCTTTCTTTTCTTTTTTTTTCCTCATCTCACCTGACTTTCTACAGCCAATCCACCTTTCCACCATGTGACAAACTTGAACAAGACAGGGGGGATGTAAAATGAATGAGGTCGATATAAAGCAACAAGGAATATCAAGGAGAAATGTGAGTTAGTGATACACTTGCTCATTTAGAATCACCTGCTTGCATCGACTGACAACAAATCGGTCAGGATTCTGTCATCAGCTTAAAAGCAATTTTACAGTCACTCACTTTTTACGGTCTTTCACTTTCTTCATTTTCTGTGGGGAGTGTAAGATTGCAAGGTTACATTGAAACTACCATAGATCTGCAAATCGGAACAACAGGTGATGTACATAGCACATTTCGCACTTAATTTATAAATGACACGAGAAGGTGGAGAATGGTGTGAGCATATCAGTGGCATAAAAATGGTGATGCAGAAAAATTTGATTCAGGGGTTAAAAGTGAAGTCCAAACCATCCCCAAAGTCTTGTCACAAATGGAGAATATTCAATCACGATCATACAAGGCAATTTCCTACAAAAAAAATACCCACTTGGGTCCATAAGAATATTGAAATTGTGACTCCATTTTACAATAAATAACATTCAGGACAGCCTTATGAATAATTCATAACCACAGCATAATGACATCAAAGTCACACACTGGTTTGGTTCGCTTGTTTCAGTTAGACTTTTGATGAATTTCGATGGTTTCAAGCAATACAAATCTATACCTGAAAAGCACGGAGTTGTTGACATGTTGTTTCACAGTATAACAGACGATACAAGAAAAGTTTGAATTCATGTCTGGACTATTCCAGGTTTAAGGATCCCCAAATGTCTTGGTTTGGGAATTAACAAGCAACAAACTCATCTCATATAAGCTATGCATTTACCACACTGACCATAATCTAGTGACTGGAAATGTGTATGCATAAACCGGTCACCTACTTTCCATATTCCCGTAAAAGGCAACTAAGCCACTCTCTGTTAACAAACTCACAGGTGTGGTTCAAATGCAGTAATTGCAACAACCCGGTCTTCTAAATTTTAAAACTTGTTGGTATCTCTACCACACTTGCTTCAGTCATGACATATTTTCATTTCAATGCTAAGCAACCACATTAATTCACTACACGGTAGCAAAGTAACAGCCGACATACTAATCAGTGTTGACATTGCTATGCAGAAATGCAAAGCTAATCAGCACCCTGGCCAAAAAA